>JAJTJO010000118.1:445440-1100509 GCA_024550625.1 Dendroctonus valens | reverse complement strand
TGATTTTTTGTCATGTTTTTGAAAAAACAGTGCCAGCTTTTAACTCCTGTTGAAAGAGTTTAACTTCTCTTGCTTCAGCTTTTTCCTTGGAACATTTAACGTGCTGCTTTTTTTTTAGCTAAAACTTTGTGTTACGTTTGGATTCTGCTGAGATCTCCTGCTGAGATTCTAAAGTTGTGGTCTCAGTTGTAACAGAAAACTTCAAGTCCTTACAAACTTTAAGAGCTTTGATGTTTTATAGGAACTACAAGTCTGTGAAAGTCAAGTATAGCTGATGGATAACCAATTCATTCGATTTAAGGAAAACTTGTTCAACTTGGGTTTTTTGGCTTCAGCTGCTGCGTCACACAAACCACCTCTGAAGATGCAAGCTAATCTGCTTGTAAAACGTCAGGGCGTCATTTCCGCGATGTGTTTACAAGTAAAATTGATTGCTTCTTAGCTCAGGTTTATTTTTTTTGAAAAATCACTGCGTCTCTGAATTCAGTCGAATTTTCCTCCACTCTATGCTTTAGCTGAATCTAGCAACAACTTCGCTTCAAGAGAGTCTTCAAGCTTATCATTTCTCGATGAGCCCGCCAATACAATTTACTATTTTCAGGTTTAGGTTTGACACCGCTTGTAAAATCTTTGGGAAATTCGATGTAGCTGAAGCTGTCCTAACTTGAAGTCTAAGCGATGTTTAGGCTAAATCCCACAAGAGCTTCAAAGAGCTGTTTCATCGGGTTTTAAAGTTCCGGGTTTGGAACGCAATTGATGGTCGTGAGGCTCAAGTTCGAGTTTGTTTGTTCGAACTTTAGAGTCTCGCACATTTTAGGAAAAAGTAACTGCAAAGTGACCCTGGTATTTTACTTAAGCTTAAATTTGGTAACTTTACAAGAATCAACATAAAGACTTCTAGGTCGATGTTATTAAAAACAAACTACAGTTTTAACTTTAAACCTCACTTTTTGTCTCCTCCAGTTCCAGTTTAAAAGTTATTTGAAAACCATCCTCTAGTCGTCTTCAAAGAAACGAACACAAAGTGGGTACCGTTTATGGTCAAGCCAGTGGCGGCTCACGTAAATGCTCTAATCAGATCGGAAACAGAAAAGTGGCTGATTTATCTGCCGCTTTGAACTGTTATAGTGCAGAACCGCGGTTCCGCCTGCTTGCTCCTGCTAAATCTGTGTTTTCTAGTGAATTATTGGGCCTGGTTCGTTCCTGCAGCGTTTCAAAATGTTTAGTTTCTCCTAAAGACATTCCAAATATAAATCGTTTGCGGTGAGGGAAATGCCGTGCTTTTGAAGAATGGTGCCAACGCTGCCACTCCACAGCTCCAAGTCCCCAGCCTATTGTTAATGAACATGATATTAAAAGTTGAGCCATCGATAAATCAAAAGCAAATTTCTGCTTTGGGTTAATGCATCCGACTTCTTTATGGTCCCTTTAGTTTAGCACCATAAACATGATGCCAGGACGAAGATAATGATAGTGTTGGTGTGGCATTTATGGCTGGCGGGGGCGTTAATTAAATCGAAAAGTTTTCAGCAGAGATCGCGGCTTTGGCACGCAAAATACATACTACATCACAGTTTATGCCCTTTTAGAATGTACCATAACTAAGTCAGAAAGCAAGTAATAGGGCGACTAAGCGCTTTGAATTAGTTAACTACACGAAGATAAGGGCCCGAAGCTTTCATAAAGCTCCATAGGAACTTACGGCGTAATAAGAAGCCGATGCCACATGCAATCAGCAGATGGGTCAATAAGGTAGCATTGTTCTTTCTTCATGTGGAGAGAATCAGCAGATCTCATGGTTCAGATTCAAAGTCGATTCATAAGCGTTTTCACCACGGTTAGTATGCGAGGGTTGCACGTTTAAACGCACTTTTGCAGCTTCACTGAAATTCCAGAACCTGCACTTTGCAGACTGGCACAGTTAAGAAGATTCAAAGCATGCTTCTAATCGAACATTGCGAAAACAAAACCGTGAAGTGGCAAGAATATAAAAACTTTTCAAATATGACAAATGCGGCCTGTAAGTCCTGCAGGATGCGTTGAGGAAATGGCCTCCAGTACAACCGAGATTTAGCCCAAATGAAATCAATCTCTGATTTTCCAAAGGGGTCTAAACGAGGGACAAAAAAGATTCACATTTGACCCTCTAAAAAAGACCACCAACACGGCGAATTAGGGCACGAATCCACTTTGCAGCTGGAGTCACAGGCTTCAATGCAGTCAAATAGTACGCCACCTCGATTCAGCCCTCAGTTTTCAAAAGCTCCGAAACTCCGAATTACGGCAAACAAAACCACGTTAAACTTTCACATAAGGGCTGAAGTTGAAACTATGGGCTAAAAGTTACATCACTTTTTCGTAAATTATCCAAGTATTTGGTTTCCACAAGCTTCTAAACCCGACTCTACTAAAAAACATATTTTACCATTGTGAACAGCAAACCTCTTAAAGTAGCACATAGGGAATTTTCAGAAGGAGGACAAAATGCAACTCAACTTCAGGATATTTCAGCAGGATCCAAGCACAAAATGATTTTGGAGAAAATGTAAACTTGAGCTACAATGAGGATTAATGAACTTTACAGTCTCACAAAAAAAAAGAAAATATTGCAATACTCAAAACGAACCAGCAAAGTTGTAATACACTTTAAATCGAGTCTCTGGCCACATTCAAACTAGATTTTAACGATTTGAGAAGCAAACTTGCACAATCTTTCACTGAACAGACATTTGCTACTGGACTAATTCGACCTCCTGCTCCATCTGCTCTCACTTGAAAGAAATGAAGAGGTGGAAGTGAAGAAGCCTGTAACTCCTCAACGACTCTTTAAATTGGGTTTAGGGAAGCAAATTTGCACATAAAACACATTGACCAGTGGACTAAGTCGTGAAGAACGAAGAAAATAGCGGTGTTAAGTCTGTAAATTCTTCGCAATTTGAAAAAATGCGCCAGTTAGACCCAAAAACTAAAACGTTTTCGTTTTACAGCAGCAAATTGATTTCACTTTCGCCAAAAAGCTCAAAGGATCATCCGCCCTCACTTGAGAAGATTGAAGAGTGGCAAAAGAAAGAAATTCTGCCAACCTTCAAACGATGGATGACTCTTTAAATTGACTCAAATTCTTCACATTTGAAGAATCTGATCCGAATACTTCTGCGGTTTACAGAAGCAAGTCAACATTATTTTCGTTGAAACGCTCAAGCGTCCATCGGCTCTACTTGAGAAGATTGAAAGAGTGCAAAAGGAGAAAAGTCTGCAAACCATCAAAGTTGCAATTCTCTTTAAATCGAGTCTCTGGCCACATTCAAACTAGATTTTAACGCGTTTGGGAAGCAAACTTGCACAATGTTTCACTAAACAGACATTCACGACTGGACTAGTTCGACCTCCTGGTCCATCTGCTCTCACTTGAAAAAAGTGAATAGTGCGAAGTGAAGAAAGCTTGTAACCCCTCAAAGCTTGAACGACTCTTTAAATTGGTTTTAAGGTAGCAAATTTCCACAAAAAACACATTTACTACTGGACTAACTCGAGAAGATCGAAGAAAATAATGGCGTTAAGTCTGCAAATTCTTCGCAATTTGAAAAATGCGCTAATTAGATCCAAAAACGAAAACTTTTTCGTTTTACAGCAGCAAATTGATTTCACTTTCGCCAAAAAGCTCTAAGCATCATCCGCTCTCACTTGAGAGATCTAAGAATGGCAAAAGGAAGAATTCTGAAGACTCTTTAAATTGACTGAAATCCTTCACATTGGAAGAATCTGCGACTAAAATGCGAAGATTCTACGTGTTACAGTAGCACATCAACATTATTTTTGTCGAAAAGCTCAAGCGTCCATCGGCTCTTCTTGAAAGATTGAAGAGTGCAAGAGGAAAAAAGTCTGCAGACCATCAAAGTTGCAATACTCTTTAAATCGAGTCTCTAACATATACTACTGGACTAATTTGACCTCCTGGTCCATCTGCTCTCACTTGAAAAAAGTGAAGAGTGCGAAGTGAAGAAAACCTGTAACCCTTCGAAGCTGGAAAGACTCTTTAAATTGGGTTTAGGAACGCAAACTTACACAAAAAACACATTTACTACTGGACCAACCCGAGAAGAATGAAGAAGAAAATGACGTTAAATCTGCGAATTCTTCAAATTTGAAGAATCTGCTCGTTGGTTCAAAATTGCAAACATTTCCACGTTTTTCAATACCATACTGGACTAATTTGACCTCCTGGTCCATCTGCTCTCACTTGAAAAAAGTGAAGAGTGCGAAGTGAAGAAAACCTGTAACCCTCCAAAGCTGGAAAGCCTCTTTAAATTGCAAATTGGGAAGCAAACTTGCACAATCTTTCACTAAACAGACATTCACTACGGGACTAGTTCGACCTCCTGCTCCATCTGCTCTCACTCGAAAGAAGTGAAGAGTGCGAAGTGAAGAAAGCCTGTAACTCCTCAAAGACTCTTTATATTGGATTTAGGGAAGCAAATTTGCACAAAAAACACATTTACCAGTGGACTAACTCGAGAAGAACGAAGAAAATAACGGTGTTAAGTCTGCAAATTCTTCGCATTTGAAAAATCCGCTAGGTAAACCCAAAAGCGAAAATGTGTTCGTTTTACAGCAGCAAATTGATTTCACTTTCGCCAAAAAACTCAAAGGATCATCCGCTCTCACTTGAAAGGATTGAAGAGTGGCAAAAGGAAGAAATTCTGCCAACCTTCAAACGATGGATGACTCTTTTGAAAGCAAAGCGACATGATTTTTGTCGAAAAGCTCAACCGTCCATCGGCTCTCCTTGAAAAGATTGAAGAGTGCAAGATGAAAAAAGTCTGCAGATCATCAAAGTTGCAATACTCTTTAAATCCAGTCTCTAGCCACACACATATACTACTGGACTAATTTGACCTCCTGGTCCATCTACTCTCACTTGAAAAAAGTGAATAGTGCGAAGTGAAGAAATCCTGTAACCCCTCAAAGCCGGAAAGACTCTTTAAATTGGGTTTAAGAACGCAAACTTGCACAAAAAACACATTTACTATTGGACTAACTCGCGAATACCGAAGAAACTAACGGTGTTAAGTCTCTAAATTCTTCGCATTTGAAAAATCCGCTCGTTGGTCCAAAATTGCAAACATTTCCACGTTTTTCAATACCAAACGGGACTAACTCCAGAAGAATGAAGAAGAAAATGACGTTAAATCTGCAAATTCTTCAAATTTGAAGAATCTGCTCGTTGGTCCAAAATTGCAAACATTTACACGGTTTTCAATACCATACGGGACTAATTTGACCTCCTGGTCCATCTGCTTTCACTTGAAATAACTAAAGAGTGCGAAGTGAAGAAAGCCTGTAATCCCTCAAAGCTGGAAAGACTCTTTAAATTGGGTTTAGGAACGCAAACTTGCACAAAAAACACATTTACAACTGGACTAACTCTTGAAGAATGAAGAAGAAAATGACGTTAAATCTGCAAATTCTTCAAATTTGAAGAATCTGCTCGTTGGTTCAAAATTGCAAACATTTCCACGTTTTTCAATACCACACTGGACTAATTTGACCTCCCGGTTCATCTGTTCTCACTTCAGAAGATTCAAGAGTGCAAAAAGAAGAAAGTGTACAAACCTTTAAACCTTGAACGGCTCTTTAAATCGACGCTCTGATCTTTGTTTTCGGAAGCAAATTTGCACACAATTTACACACCAAAACATGTTTCTCAGCCTTTGACTGACTGAAAAATAAAGTTAAGAGCGCGCAAGTTCTTTTTCTTTAAGAAGGTAAACGGCACTAATTTTTACCAAAAAAGCACAAAGCTCTACGAGCTATAACTTGAGCGGATTGAAGAATACAAATTAAAAAAAGGTAATTCTTCAGGCCCGCGAAGATTCGCTATAGCTCTAAGGTTCTTGTTTTTTTCAAGATTGTTTTCCCAATCAATCATGTTGGCTCAGCCAATACCTATCAGCTCGTTAATAATTAATTTCTCCAAAAAAATTGTCCTGAACATTAAACGTTGCTTGTTCGATTCTTCATGGTGCAGATGGCTACGGCCTGGCCAAGATGCCATAGCCTGAAGATAATGAGATATTTCAGGCTGCGCTTAATTATCAAAAGGGGTTGTACCAGTCGATCTAGTACCTTTTCAGCGCAGCTTTTTTGTGGAAAGTTCCCACTGGATTCCTTTCTTTGGCCAATTACCGGCTTAATTGTCTTCGGTGCACTCGAAAGAAGTAAAAGGATCTTTCACTTTGCCTTTGCATTTCACTTTGCGGTCGAAGGCTGCCGGGCAAATCGAAGAAGTTCTCCGTACAATTATGACTTTATATTTGCAGTGTTAATAACACGAATTGCTCCGGCTGTATTTCAGCTTGCCTGCTTATTGCAGCAATTTGTCTTTTGTTCCTACGTGTAGCGTTTCCGTCTTCGGCCAGGTCACTGCTCTAGCCCAGCGAATTCCTTCAGCATCTTCAGCTCTAAATCAGCAGAGGAGTTGAGTGAAATGCTGCACGCCACTGGCGCTAATCCTGCTGGCTGGTTCCTGTAAAAATCCGGGACGGTACAAGAATGGCAAACATTAGCGCAAACATGTTGCCTCGTTAATTAGAGTGTGTTTTCCAGCGAAAGCCCTTTTTCAGCCGTCAAGTGGCCCATGAGGGCCGTTCGCTGGCAGGATTGCCACAACTTTTTAATTGGCTCCCTAATCTATTCCATCTATTATGAATGGAGTGGTTTTGTGCATTGTCACGCAGACAAGCAGCGGTACTTGTGCATAATTTAAAGCCGCACTTATGAGAGGATGTTTGCCTTGCATTGTTGCTCTAGAACGGAATGATTCTCGACTCTAATTATCAGGTTTGTTGGGCTTTAACTGTCTGCAAACCAGGCAAATGTTGAGCGATTAAACAAACATTGAAACAACCGATGGGGCAAAGAGTGTCGTCCCAATTTCCAATCTCGCTAGTTAGTGGTTGGAATGACTGCGCCACGTGGCACCCGATGCGGACAAATCCCTTTACACCACCGTTTGGTGTTTGAAGCTGCGACCGTCGAAAAAATCTGACTGAGGCCTGATAAATCTCCCAAATCATATGCGGCCAAATGATAGACTGCAGTGCTCAGATCCATCAACAGTGTTTACACTAAGAGGCGAAAGTGTCGAATGATGGGCACTCCCGAATTTTATACAACACTCGATCCCTGTCTGTTTTGGGCTTTATGTAATCGGGCGAAGTTGCCGATTGGTGGTTTTGGAAGGAAGTTGTCGGAAATCCCCAGGGGAGTCCAGGTGGATGTTCGAAGCGGATGGCAACAGGGCGTTCTCAATTCGTCTATTCTTGATTCAGTGTTTATTTTCCATTGCCGATTGGCTGGGTTGAATAAAAGATTTACGGGAACTGAAAACTTCAATTGATTTGGTCGCACTTTCCTTGATGAATACTGTTGGTTTGATACGCCACTGGATAGAGCATACTTTGCTCTATAATTGGCCAGGATTTCTGTCCAAAAGTGTAATTTGCTGATGTTTAGCAAATTGTTAATCAACTGGGTACAAATGCGCCATCTCATAAGAAGTTTTGGGCATTCACCACTTAATTATTTATTTTTGGAAAACAGTTCAAGTTAGGAACGCAATTGTAGCTCCACTGAATAGAAAATACCTTTATCTATAAACGGTGACGAACTCAGCTCAAAGGCACCGTTTGCTGATTTTTTTTCGAATTTTTTAATCGAAATATGTTTTTTGAAGTCAAATTTTGGGCATTTACTATTTAATTATTCATTCCGAAAAAACTGTTTAAGTTTGAACGGCAATTGTTGCTCCACTAAATAGAAAATATTATTTTCTATAAACAGCAAAAGGTTCAGCTCAAAGGCACGGTTTGCTGATTTTTCGCAAAATTTTAAATCGAAATGTGTTTTCTGATGATAAATTTTCAGCATTTACCATTAAATATTTATGTCTAGAAAACTGTTTAAGTTAGGAGGGAAGTTGTTATTCCACTAAATAGAAAACACGTTAGTCTATAAACAGCGAAGAATTCAGCTTAGTTGAATGTTAACCAGATTTTTTGCAATTTTTTTACAAATTTTGGGCATTTACTATTTAACTATTTATTTCTAGCAAACTGTTTGAATTCGAAATATGACTATGGCGCCACTAAATTGAATATACGCTTATAAAGAATTATAGGAATTATAAACTATAAATCTGAAGAATTCAGTAAAAAACGTTCATTTTTCTGCCGTTTGGCAATGTCGTAAATAAAATAGTGCAACGAGATTTTCTGCACATTTGCAATTCCATCACTTTTTCCTGAAAACGAATGGAGCTGGCAATATTTTGGTTACGCTACTGAATAGCGTACACTTTCCTCTATAAATGTCGTTTAGCTCAGGCCAATTTCACAGTTCGTTATAATTTAGCGAAATGGTAATTAGCTGGGTGCAGTTGTGACCACCCATCAAAACTTTTTGATATTTACTTTTACATTATTTATATTTCGAGAACGGTTTTACCTAGCAAAATGTTGGTTGCGCCACTGGATAGAGCAACGTTTTCCCTATAAAAGCCCAGAACTTCATAGGGCTCTATCGCACTTTTCACACACAAATCAGCACCTAAGCGGCTGCGTGTGGGAACTTCCGAAGGGAAGGAACAACAGACAAGTCGTACAAAGATGCGTCTTCCGGGATTAAGATGGCCATAGCGGCGGTCGGATATCTCGGAAAGAACTTTTCTCCTCAGCAGGCAGAACTCATAAAGAGGCACCTGTTTGGGAAAATCGACCAGCTGCAACCAGGGATTCTGATCTCCTGCTCTGACCAGGCCACTGTGGACTGGATCGGGGCGGTTGTGAGGGAGGCGAAACCCTAGAATGAAGCAGAGCTTGTGCTTGTGGAGGTAAACATGCTTCCAAAGCCAATGCGGACAATAGTGTTTATCCCCGAAATTACACCTCCGAAGAAGACACTACATAGAATTGGTGTCCAGAATAATCTGAACACCAGTACCTGGAAGGTTGTGGGGTCGGGGAGCGAGCAAACCAGCGGTAGGCTGCTGACGATCCTCATGAACCAGAACTCATGGTAAAAGTTGGGCGAGGTCCAGTACAGACCCCATTACAACTTCTCAAGAGTTATGTTCAGGGCCCTCTCTTCTGGCAAGGGACCTGAGCAAGCCCACAAGGCTACAAAGGAAGGGGCAGAGAACCTTCACTCACGGAGGGGCTGAGGTAATTGCCAGTACCGGGGAAAGCCAGCAACATGCTGGCACCTCGGAGGGGCAAGTCAACATCCCAATCCCCACGGCTATGGAGGTGGAGGTGGAGGAGATACCGCCCAGTACCAGGGAAGACCAGAAATATGGCTACTCCAGCCTCCACCGCAGAGGCGTAGGGATAATGTCCTAAAACACCCACTCCCGTCGTGGGCAAACCATTGCGGCCAGCAAATATCTTGGAACGCCACTGGCTAGAGCATAGTTTTCTCTGGAAAAGGTGAAAAACGCAGATAATTTACCCCTTTTGTTGATTTTATGGACGTTTTCAAACACCCGGCTTCAATTTTTTTGCATTTGTTCCCAATTCCACATATCTAAAAAGAGTTTTCAACTATTTTTTTCTGAAAAATCACTACATCTGGAAAGACTAGATGGGCCACTAGATTGAACACAAGTTCTTCTTCTTTAGTGTGCCAAAGATTGCGAGGCAAAATCACTTTTTTTACAAAAATTTGCGCAGCTTCACGAACTAAGGAATATCAGTAGAACGTGCAAAAGGGAATCAAAAGCGGCAGAAGCACTGAAGAAAACTGAAGAATTGGAATTGACATAATGGAGCTTCAAGTAAAATGAGGCTAAAAAGAAGCTACAAAGTCCAAAACATGCAAAATGAGAGTGGAAACAACGCGAAAAGGAAGAAAAGAAGCAAATGTTGAAGAATGTGCTTCAGCTACTTCTATGGCTTCAATAGAAGAAGATTGAATGCCTCTTCATCTACTCAACACCGAAGCGTTTGATTAGAGCTTGAAGAGAGAATTTGCGTTGGTGCTGTCGGTATCTCCACTTCATATTCCACCTTGTGCATTATTCTTCTCATTGTTCGCATGTTATCGAGTCGCGAGGGCCTTGCAGCCATCGCCATGTTGGACCCACCCAATACAAAAACCCTCCAGGGTATACAGAGTAAACCACTAGTCCGATTTATTAGCCTTTGTGCTTCGGATGTGGAATGTTGAAAAATTTCGTCTAACTGTTAATGACTCGGATCCAGAAGAAATGACCAGAATAATTTTTGCCAGACTAAGAAGGCTTTAATCACGACAATCGAAGACCTTATTTGCTTGGTTGGGAATAGTTCGTTAAAATGGTAAACAAAGAAGCGCCTCCAGCTAGTTCATCGGCTTATAATTAAGTTCGCCTAGATGAGTGTCTTCGCTGTCCAGATGTTGACCGACCGTCCAATTACAGGCCATAAATTAGGATTTGACAACGATTAAAATGGGCCCAGCCGAAGAAGTTGATGGCTTAAATTCTCAGGGAGTTTAATAACATAATCATGGTGAATCTACTGCCCTGGATATCTCCACCCAAAATCCGCTCTCCTCTATAAAAAGCACGACAGCCCAATTTGAATAACCGCTTTAAAAACAGAACTCGTAAATCAGTTTCCCCCCAGGTTTATTTAGATACTAGGAAACTTATTAATGTTATTTTGACGTCCTCTAACCGGCCTATGACTTATTACCACTTACTTACCAGATTTATGTCCCGTTCACTTTTGTTTTGATGACTTTTGGGTTTGCGTGGCGGCCGCCGATGTTTTTCGAATCAATTTCTTCGTTTTGATGTGTGGCGAGAGCGCTGGAATTTCGTGGGATAATCGCCGGGAATTCAAACAACGAGTAGCCGCATCTACAAGAAATATTAATTTCCGCGTGTAATTCGATATTTTCTAGCCGGCTGAATATGATTAGACCTGAAGGGCCCTTTGTGTTCTTTCATACGCTGCAACAACCGCCGTCAATCATTTGGATTTTGCCGGAAGAAATGCGCTTAATAAGCTTGAAGAGCTGGAGCTCAGTCTAATGGTCTCAGGCCTACAGGTTTTGCTTCGATTCCTACTAGTTCAAGGCAAACTATGCATGAGTTTAGATAGATTCTTAGTCGTATGTCCATCCGTTGAGGTTCGTCGTTTTTTGCTAACTGGGAGACTTAATTTCTTCGTTAATTTCACGTCTATTTTCTCTGGTTTTCATGTTCCTTTATTGATTTTTCCCAAGTTTTTGTGTGAACTGATTCGTTGCTAATCAAGGTCTGATAAATCTTTTATTTTCGATAATTTCCTACTGTTACTGGCGGTGAAACCCATGCATGACTGCATTCCTTTATTGTATAGATTAACAAGCAGGAAATACACAATTTTTTTAGTCAGAAGCCCAATTGTTCAAAAATCTTACTTCAAATAGCGTTTTTATATGCTTTTTTCCAGATATCGCGCCGAATTTTGCCACAATTTACTTTTTAATCCTCTTTATCGGTCGAATTGAGGGAGGTTGAACTCAGAACAGATACTCGCCTCTTCACAAGGCCCAAAAAATGATTAGTTTCAAACAGCAGAAGTTTGTAAAAGACATCGATAACTAGTGGGTTTTTTTGGCATTTAAACATCCTTAAAGCTGGTTGATTTCACGACTTTGAAGCTTGACCGTTATAAACTGAATCCTTTTTATAAAGTCGGCACATCGCCAATGTTTTATATTAATGCCTGTAGAAGACTGCAATTCGCATCTCACAGGTGACAATTGGAGCTTAAATCTGGCAAAAGCCACTTCAACTTACTCAGAAAGCTTGTTGAATGAGGTAAAATCAGAGCCAAGTTTTGCTTCTTTAAAAAGGCCCAAAGGTTCATAAATTTATGTCTTGACATCAAAACTGCTTTACTTATAAATCGTGTTTTTATGGAGACAAAGTGGACATATGTAACGGAAAATGTTCACTATTTTATTTAAAGACGTTCGTTTTCTACTAAATTTTACATAAATTGAACAATTTTTCTTCCTAATGAATGTGTTTACGCATCATTTTTGTGAGTAATCCGTTTCTCGAGTTTAATAGTAAAATCTTTCGATACAATTTATAAAAATCCATACTGGACCACAGTTGCCCATTTAGAAAGCTGGTTATTTTAATTTTTGTATCAGACGGGCAAGGATCTATGTTTACGAAGCTGGCAAAAATCAGCTTTTGGGGTGATTTTCATGAAGTTTTTGGCATCTCTAGAGCCAATTATCTGCTAAATAATGTGAGCATTTCAAATTGCTATTTGCTCTAGTTTGGAAGTTAGGAATTTTTAAAGAAAAGACTGCAGTTGAGTGAAATCTTCCCTTTGATATCATTGTATACCAAACTGGCAAAAATCAGGTTTAAGGGCGATTTTACTCAAAATCTGCTCATTTTTAGGATGAAGTGTTTTCTAGCAAGTCTGAAAATTTCTAGTTGCTATTTACTTAAGTTTGCAAGTTAGGGATTTTTAAAGGAGAGAGTGCAGTTCGGAGCGAACTTTTAATTTTGCGACCAACAGTTACTAAGCTGGAAAAACATCGGCTTCCGGACTATTTTGTTCAAAAATTCCACAGATTTCGATTCAAGCATCTTCTAGAGACTGTAACAATGTATGGTCGCTATTGGCTAACGTTTGAAAATTATTTTTTTAAGTTTTTAAAGAAGAGAACTCACTTAGGCGCTAAGGAACAGCTTTAGGTGTGATTTCGCTGAATATTTGCCAATTTTTTGCGTAAAGAGTTGGCTACGGGGTGTGAAAATTGCAGGTCGCTACTTGCTCTTTTTTGTAAGTACTGAAATAAAAAAAAAGAGGGAATTGGATGAAATCTTCCACTTTAATCCAGTGTATATCAAACTTGCAAAAATCAAAATTCGGCATTATTTTGCTAAAAACTTTCGAATTGTTAGCGTGAATTGTTTGCTAAGAATTGTGAGTATCTCAAGTTGCTGCTTGCCCTGGTTTGCAAGTTATACATTTTTAAAAAAGAGAGTGCAGTTGTGTGAAATCTTCCACCTGAATCCATTGTATACCAAATTGGCAAAAAGCAGCTTTAGGTGTGATTTCGCTGAAAATTTCCCCGTGTTTTGCGTAAAGTGTTGGCTAAGAGCTGTGACAATGGCAGGTCACTACTTGCTCTTATTTATAGATTATGAATTTAAAAAAAGAGTGCAATCGGATGAAATCTTCCACTTTAATCCAGTGTATATCAAATTTGCAAAAATCTGCTTGAGATGTTATTTCGCTGAAAATGTGAGAATTTTTTGCGTGAATTGTTTGCTAAGAATTGTGAACATTTCAAGTTGCTGCTTGCTCTGGTTTGCAATTTATGAATTAAAAAAAAGAGTGCAGTTGAATGAAATCTTCCACCTGAAACCTTTGTATACCAAATTGGCAAAAATCTAATTTCGGCGTGATTTCACTAAGAACTTTCGAATTGTTAGCCTCAATTGTTTGCTAGGAATTGTGAGCATTTCAAGTTGCTGCTTGCTTTGGTTTTCAAGTTATACATTTTTAAAGATGCGAGTGCAGTTGGGTAAAATCTTCCACCTGAATCCCTTGTGTACCAAATTGGCAAAAATCAGCTTTAGGGGTGATTTCACAAACAAATTGAGAATTTGTTGCGTGAGGTATTGTCTAGGAAGTCTAAGAATTTCAAGTTGCTACTTGCTCTGGTTTGTAAGTTATGAATTTTTTAAGAAGAGAGTGAAGTTGGATGAAATCTTCCACTTGAATCCATTGTATACAACATTGGCAAAAATCAGCTTAACATGTTTTTAGCTCAAAATTTTAGAATTTTTTGCGTGAATTGTTTGTTAGGAATTTTGAGCATTTCAAGTTGCTGCTTGCTCTGGTTTGTAAGTTATAAACTTTGAAAGAAGAGAGTGCAGTTGGCTGAAATCTTCCACTTGAATTCATTGTATCCAACAATGGCAAAAATCAGCTTAAGATGTTATTTCGCTGAAAATTTGAGAATTTTTTGCGCGAATTGTTTGCTAGGAATTATGAGCATTTCAAGTTGCTGCTGGCTCTGGTTTGCAAGTTATAACTTTTGAAAGAAGTGAGTCCAGTTGGGTGAAATCTTTCACTTTAATCCAGTGTATATCAAACTTGCAAAAATCAAATTTCGGCGTGATTTCGCTAAAAACTTTCGAATTGTTAGCCTCAATTGTTTGCTAGGAATTGTGAGCATTTCAAGTTGTTGCTTGCTCTGGTTTGCAAGTTATGAATTTTTAAAGAAGAGAGCGCAGTTGGATGAAATCTTCCACTTGAATCTATTGTATACAACATTGGCAAAAATCAGCTTGAGATGTTATTTCGCTGAAAATGTGAGAATTTTTTGCGTGAATTGCTTGCTAGGAATTGTGAATATTTCAAGTTGCTGCTTGCTCTGGTTTGCAAGTTATGAATTTCAAAAAAAGAGTGCAGTTGAATGAAATCTTCCACCTGAATCCATTGTATACCAAATTGGCAAAAATCAGCTTTAGGGGTGATTTCACAAAGAAATCAGTTGGATGAAATCTTCCACTTAAATCCATTGTATACAACATTGGCAAAAATCAGCTTAAGATGTTATTTCGCTGAAAATTTAGAATGTTTTGCGTGAGTTCTTTGCTAGGAATTGTGAAGATTTCAAGTTGCTGTTTTCTCTAGTTTGCAAGTTATGAATTAAAAAAAAAGAGTGCAATTGGATGAAATCTTCCACTTGTATCCATTGTATACAACATTGGCAAAAATCAGCTTAATATGTTATTTCACTGAAAATTTGAGAAGTTTTTGTGTGAATTGTTTTCTAGGAATTGTGAACATTTCAAGTTGCTGCTTGCTCTGGTTTGCAAGCTATAAATTTTGAAGGAAGAGAGTTCAATTGGGTGAAATCTTCCACCTGAATCCATTGTGTACCAAATTGGCAAAAATCAGCTTTAGGGGTGATTTCACAAAAAAATGCGAATTGTTGCGTGAGGTATTGTCTAGGAAGTCTAAGAATTTCAAGTTGCTACTTGCTCTGGTTTGAAATTTATGAATTTTTAAAGAAGAGAGTGCAGTTGGTAGAAATCTTCCACTTGAATCCATTGTATACAACATTGGCAAAAATCAGCTTAAGATATAACATCTTGAATCGCTGAAAATTTGAGAATTTGTTGCGTAAAATATGTGCTAGGAATTGTGAACATTTCAAGTTGCTGCTTGCTCTAGTTTGGAAGTTAGAAATTAAAAGAAAAGAGTACAATTGGATAAAATATTACACTTTAATCCAGTGTATATCAAATTTGTAAAAATCAAATTTTAGCGTGATTTCGCTAAAAATTTCAAATTTTTAGAGTAAATTGTTGCTAGGAATTGTGAGAATTTCAAGTTTCTACTTGTTTTAGTTTGTATGTTATGAATTTTTAACGAATAGAGCGCAGTTGGATGAAATCTTCCACTTGAATCCATTCTATACAACCAGAGATTAGTTAGTCTACTAATCTCTGATACAACATTGGGCAAAATCAGCTTAAGATGTGATTTCGCTGAAACTTGAGAATTTTTTGCGTCAATTGTTTGCTAGGATTGTGAGCATTTCAAGTTGCTACTTGCTCTAGTTTGTATGTTATGAATTAAAAAAAAAGATATTGCAGTTAGCTGGAAACCTAATTTTGAAGGCAATCCTTAATATTGAGACCAACATTTACTAGGCTTCAAAAGTTCGACCTGCAATTTGGATGAAAATTTGCACAGCTTTTGACTCAAGTATCTTCCAAGATTGTAAAAATGTAAGGATGTTACTTGCCATAATTTAGAGTTAGGAATTTTTAAAGAAGGGATGTAGTTGGGTGAAATCTTTCATTTGAACCCATTGTATACCAAACTGGCTAAAAATCTGAATTTTGGGCAATTTAATGAAAAGTTCCAATCTTTCATTCATCTTCCAAAAACTCCAAAAAACTGAAGTTGCTTGTTTATATAGTTTGGAAATTACAAATATCTTAAGCAGCGTAGTTGGGTGAACACTTTCATTTGGAGACCATCCTATACCAAACTGGTAAACATCAGCATTAAGTGTGATTCTCATAAAAATTCTAGCACTTTCAGTGTCAAGTGTCTGCGGGAAAATATTACCATTTCACGTTGCGACTTGCTCTACGTTGCAAGTTAGGAGTTTTTAACGAAGCGAGTTTGGTGAAATCCTTAATTTTGAGACCAACGTTTACTAAGCTTGTAGCCGTTCGGCTGTTGAGCAACTTTCATTAAAAAAAATCAACATCTTTGGAGAAAAACATCTTCTAAGATTTGCAAAAATTTTCAATTTGCCCCTTGCTATAGTTTGAAAGTTGCGAAATCTTAAAGCAGAGAGCGCATTTGAGAGAAAACTTTCATTTTGAGACCAGCCTATATTAAAGTGGCAGAAAATCAGCATTTCAGGCGAGTTTGATGAAACTTGCCGCATTTTTAGGGCTAAGTTTCTAATGGAAACTGTGAAAATTTCAACTTGTTTCTAGCCCTAGTTTGAAAGTTACGAAGTTTTTAAAGGAGAGAGGTACAGATTAGGTGAAATCGTTCATTATGAGATCATCTTATACCAACTGACAACAATCAGCATAGCAGTGTTTTGCTGAAAGTTTCAGCATTTGTAGGGTCAGATGTCGCCTTATAATTGTGAATATTTCAAGTTGCTACTTGTTCTGGTTTGAAAGTTAAAAATTTTACAAAAGAGATGTGAAATTTTATTTTGACACCAAGATAATGAAGTCAAAAGTGTAATGAAGAAGTAATGAAATGAATGATGATGAATGAATGATGAGATGAAAATGTGAAGGAAGTGTGAGCATTTCAAGTTGCTGCTTGCTCTCTTTTGCAAGTTGCGATTTTTGAGAGAAGAGAGTGCAGTTGGTTGAACACTTTCATTCTGAGACCAACATTACTAAGCTGGCAATTTCTAGTTCTGGGCAACTTAATGTAAATGTCGTCGTCGTTAGCCGAAAGTATCTTCTAAGAGCTTAGAAGATTTCAGCTTGCTACTTGCTGTAGTTTGGACGTTACCAATTTTTAAGGCAGAGAGCGCACTGGCCGTGGAAACTTCTTTCGTTTTGAGACCTACTTATCAGACTACAACAAACTGGCAAAAAATCAGCTATAGAGGTGATTTTAATATACATTTCAGCTTCTTAGGGTCAAGTATCTTCAAGTGATGTAAAAATTTAAAGTTGAAGAAATGTTTGAAGAAAGAAGTGCAGTTGAAAAGAAAACTTCGCTTTTGAGATTGACATATATTAAGCGGGCAGACGACCGAATTCAAGGGGCATTTTCTGGAACATTTTTAATGTCTACATTGTCTTCTAGCAACTATGAACATTGAACGTTGTTACTTGTTACAGTTTGCAAGTTACGAATTTTTTAAGCAGAGAGGGCAATTCACGAGAACTTTCATTTTGAGGCCAAACTTGATCAAGCCGGCAAAAATCAGAATTATCGAAAATTTAGAAGAAAATTTCAGCATGGCTGGGTGCTAAGAACTGTGAAGATTTCAAGCTCCCATTGGCTCTATTTTGGAAGCTATGAATTTTTAAATAAAATAGTGCAGTCGGTTGAAAGTCTACTGCTTTGTGTGAATTTTTAGTTCTTCTACTTTGGTTATAAGTTTTCTGCTTTATTGTGTCTTTTTGTCAAAATAGTGCTATTCATGTTGGGCCTGTAGTTGTTCGATTTCTTCCAATTTACCTTTAAAAGAAACTGAACTGTATTTTTTTCTTTCTGTATCATCTGAACTTTAGCAAATAATCGACTGTTAATAATGGATTTTTTAATTCTTTTCAGGTGAGTAAGGGCTTGCCAAAGTTTAAGGTGGAGAAATGCGTTGGTTTGAAGGTACGTAAATGCAGCCCGAGCTTCTCTCATCTTCGACATTAACGTCAACTGAAGAATCTGTATAAAACTCCAGCGAAGCAAAAGGTATCTTTACCGCCTGTTACTGATTGTTGTTGACTGATAAAGTCGAATGTAAATGATGAATTTGGAGACAAAACCCCGACTGATTCCCGTCTTTATGGAATCGTAAAAAGCCTAATAACTTCGTGGATGTGCCGAGTGTGAAACGCACCAGAAGATAAAGTTTATGCGCTCGTAAACCTTAACAATGTTCATTTGATGCAAATATTAACTACCGAATGGAAACTGGCGTTTTATGGACACATTCGGTACATCAGGAGATGGAATTTTGAACGTTAAAGACGGATTTTAGATGTTTTTTTATACCTGCTTCGCCACAAAGTGAACACCAGGGGGATTTGCGTGTTTTCGATCGGACTGATTGCAAATTTTACCGTAAAATTCGGGTCACAAAACGAGCAAAAGCACTTGTTGAGAATCAGCAATTCCTCCTTGTGCTTTTCTAAGCACAATCGAAATGTGAACACATTCACTGCAAAACAAACAAATGTACATCGAAACGAAACGGCGGTAAATCGCTTTTGTTTATTTGCAGCGCCGGCTTTGCTTGTGGTTACAAAATAATTGTTGTTACAACGATAATTCGTCCTTTGGCGCTCAATTTATGCAGCCATCACTCATTCGGAGCCGCCAACGATTCATATGTTTGTTAATGTGCCGAAGGAGAGCTGTCAATGCTCCTGCAAACCCATTTGTTGCCACTGCTGCAGGACTGGACTTTAATTTTAATTTCATTTTACAGACAGCTGAAATTTTGCGCCAAAGTCGCATTTTGTTTTTGGATGTTGATGAAAAAGTTGTATGTTGCAAAGTAAGGCAGCAACATATTCAATTTTTGAATGTCCGGAATGTGCCAGTTGCACCGAAGTTCAACCCAAAGTTCAAAACATTCATATCTCCGAAACCAGAAACAGCCAAAAATCGGCTTTTTTGATACGCATACATCGCAGGGCTTTGCCCCTTAAAAAACCTGATTTTCTCAAAATTGATTTGAGACTGACATTGTTTTGAATGCAACTTTCCACGTCTTGTGCATGCAAAGTCTCAAGCTTCAGTGGAGCCCAAAACAAAGCATCTAGGGAGTTAGTTCTGATCCCAGTTTTGTTGATTTATGACGTTGTCAAACCCCGCTTTCAAGTTTTATTGCATTTGGTTAACAATCCCACATATCTTAAACGGGTTTAGTCCAACTATTTTTTTTCTGTGATAAACTCACTAATACGTGGAAAGACAATGTGGCCACTACACGATATTGAAATACAGTTGCTATCCTATTTAGTGTAGCCCAGATTGCTGAGCAAATCCAACTTGTTTTTACAAAATTTGCGGCAGCTTCACGAACTAACGAACTATCAGTAGAACCTGCGAAGGGAATCAAAGGACATCGACGAATCACTGAAAAACTGACGAATTGGAATTTAACATAATGGAGCTTCAGAGTAAAATAGATGGCTAAAAGAAAGCTTACAAAGTCCCCAAAACATGCAAAATGAGAGCTGAGAAACAAACTGACGAAAAAGGAAAACGTAGCATTTTTGAAGAATGTGCTCATCTACTTCAATGGGCTTCAGGAGAAGATTGAATGCCTCTATGCTCACTCAACCCCGACAAGCCGTGTAGATTAGACTGGGGTGGGGGGCCCTTGAATGAGAGACTACTTTGCGTTGGTAGCTTGAAAGTCCGGTAACTCCCTTCATATTCCACCTTGTGCATTATTCTTCTCATTGATGTCGCATTTTATCGAGTCGCGTAGTGGAGCCTGCAAGCCAATCGCCATGTATGGAGCCACACCAATCACAAGAACACCCTCCGGATATACAAGAGTAAATCCACTAGTCCGATTTATTACCCTTGGTGCTCGGATGTGGAAATGGTTGAAAATTTTCCGTCTACACTGTTACATGACGTCGCAAATCAGAAGAAAATACCCAGATAAGTTTTTAGCAGACTAATAAGGCCTTTCAAACGACAATCGAAGACCTTATTTGCTTGTGGTTGTGAAATATTTCGTTTAAGAATGCGTAAACAAAAGAAGACGCCTCCAAGCGTAGTTCTCGGCTTATAATTAATTTTCGCCTAGAGTGAGTTGTTCACCTTCGCTGTCCAGATGTTACCGACCGTCTCAATACAGGCCACTAATAGGATTTGACACGAAATTAAATGGGACTCCACCGGAATGTTGGATGGCTTAAATTCCAGGAGTTTAATAGACATAATCATGGCTAAACTATCTGCCCTGGATTCTCACGCCAATCATGCCTTCCTCTTAAAAAGCACGAGCCACCATTTTGAAATAACACGCTTTAAAAACAGAAACTCGTAAATTCAGTTTTCCCTCCCAGGTTGTATATTTAGATACTAGGAAAACTATATTAATGTTATTTTTGCGGATCCTACCCTAACCGTGCCATGACTTATGCCCACTGTATCTTACAATTCCAGATAGTCCGCTTCACTTTTGTTTTGCATGACTTCTTGTGGTTTCTTCGTGGCGGCCGCCGATGTTTTCTCGAATCAATTTCTTTTTTTGATTCTGCTGGCGAAGCGCTGGAAATGTCGCCTGGGGATAACAGCACGGGAATTCCAAACACCACGAGTAGCCGCAGATCCTACAAGAAATATTAATCTTTCCGCGTGTAATTCGAATATTTTCTATACCGGTGAATAGACTTAGTACCTGACAGGCCCACTTTGTTGGTTCTTTCACATACGCTGCAACAAACCTGCCGTCATCTATTTTGAGTTTTTGCCGGAAGAAATGCGCCCTAATAAGCTTCGAAGAGCGGGAGCCAGTCTACATGGTCTCAAGGCCCGGTATTTGCTTTCGATTCCGACTAGTCTTCAGGCCAAACTATGCATGAGTTGTAGATAGATTCTTATCGTATGTCCATCCCGTTGAGGTTTCCGTTCGTTTTTTGCTAAATGGGAGACTTAATTTTCCTTTCGTTTCTCTCTCAAATCATTTTCACTATCACATACTATTTTTTCTTCCTGGTTTTCATGTTCCTTTATATTGTTTTTCCCCCAGTTTTTGTGTTGAACTGGATTCGCGTTTGCTAATGCAAGGTCTGATAAATCTTTTATTTTTCGATATTCTTCGCTACTGATTACTGGCGTTGAAAACCCATGTCAATGCGACAATTCCTTTATGTGATATAATAACACGCCGGAAATTCACAATTTTTTTTAGTCCCAGAACCAATTATTCAAAAATCTTACGTTCCAAATAGCTGTTTTTTATGACTTTTTTTCTCATGATATCGCGGCCGAATTTTTGCCACACAATTTTACTTTTGTTAATCCTCTTTCGAATCTTACTACGGTCGGTAATTGAGGAGGTTAACCAGCAACGAACTCACAGATCTCGCACTCTTTCCACAAAGGCCCAAAAAGTATTAGTTTCGAAACAGCAGAAGTTTGTGTAAAAAAGTAACATCAAACGATAACTGTGGGGTTTTTTGGCATTTAAACATCCTTAACGCTGGGTTGATTTCACGTACTTTTGAAGCTGATTGACCGTCTATAAAAACTGAACTCCCCTTTTATAAGGTCGGCACCTCGCCAATTTTTAATATTAAGCCTGTAGAAAGAACTGCAATTCGCAAAATCTCATCCCAGGTGAAAATTTGGGTGAGCTTAAATCTGGCAAAACACACGTCTCAGACTTACACTCAGAAAGCTTTGAAAATGAGGTGAAAAATCAAGCCAAGTTTTGACTTCTTTAAAAGGCCCAAAGATTCATAAATTGTAATGATCTTTAACACATAAAACTGCTTTACTTATCATCGTGTTTTTACTAAGACAAGTGAAGCATCAATGTAAGGAAACATGTGTCCACTATTGTTATACAGGTCGTTTAATCTATCTTAGGCCACTTTTTACATAAATTGAACACTTTTTTCCTCCTAATGAATGTTTTTACGCATCATTTTTTTGGAATAAGTTTATTCCGTTTCATCGGAGTTTATCTAGTAAAATCTTGTTCGATACATTTTAAAAATCCATAACTGGACACAGTTTGCCCATATAGAAAGCTGGTTTATTCTTGTAATTTGATGTATCAGACGCGGTCAAGAGATCTATGTTTACGTGCTGTAGCTGGCAAAAATCAGGCTTTGTTGGGGTGATTTCATCAATTAGGCATCAGTTTTTATTTTGGCATCCACTAGAGCCCAATGTATCTGCTAATACATTGAGCCTGGTTCAAATTGGTCTATTTTTGCTTCTTAGATTTTTAGGAGTTAGGAATTTTTAAAGAAACGACCGGAGTTATAGTGAAATCTTTCTCCCTTTGATATCATTCGTTATACCAAACTGGCAAAAATCATGGTTAAGGGCGACTATTTTACTCAAAATCTGCTCATTTGTTAGGATGACGTGTTTTCTTCCGCAAGTCTGAAATTTCTAGTTATGCTATTTAACTCTAAGTTGGCAAGTTAGGTAATTTGTTTCTAAACAGATAGAGCAGTATCGGAGCGAACAATTTTAATATTTTTGCGCCAAACATTTACTACGCTGGAAAACATCGCTTCCGGACTATTTTTGTGGTATTCAAAATTCACCGATTGTCCGATTCAACATCTTCTAGGAACTTAAACAGCTATGGTCGCTATTGCTACAGTTTGAAAATTATTTTTTTAAGTTTTTAAAAGAGAAACTCACTTAAGGCGCTAAGGAACCGCTTTAGTTGTGATTTCGCACATATTTGCCCAATTTTTTGCGTTATAACGAGTTTTGGCCTACGGGGGTGTGAAAATTGCAGGTCGCGTACTTTTCCTCTTTTTGTTTAGTAGTATTGAAATAAAAAAATAGAGGAAGTTGGATGAAACATCTTCACTTTAATTCCAGTGTAATATAAAAATTTCAAAATCAAAATTCGGCATTATTTTGCTAAACTTTCGGAAATTGTTAGCGTGATTGTTTTTGCTAAGATTGTTGACGTATCTCGAAGGTTTGCTGCTTGCCCTGGTTTTTGCAAGTTATACTGGTATTAAACAAAGAGAGTGCAGTTGTTGTGTAATCTCATCCACCTGAATCCATTGTAATACCAAATGGCAAAAGCACGTTAGTGTGAAATTCTCCGCTGAAAATTCCTTTCCCCGTTTGTGCGTAAAGTTGTTGAGCTTAAGATGCTGTGACAATGGCAGGGTCCACTACTTGCTCTTTATTTATAATATCTAATGATTTAAAAAAAAAGAGTGCAGCGGAGGAATCTGCCACTTTCCTCCGATGGTATAATCCAATATTGCAAAAATCTGCTTGAGATGGTTTAATTTTCGCTGAAAATGTGAGAATTGTTTTGCGTAGATTTGTTTTGCTATGAATTTGGAACCATTTCAAGTTGCCGCTTGCTTGCTCTGGTTTTTTGCATGTTTAATGAATTAAAAAAGAGTGCAGTTAATTGAATCTTCCACTAACCTTTGTCGTACAAATTGGCAAAATCTAATCGCGGCGTGAGTTCACTAAGACATCTTGTCGACATTGTTAGCCTCACATGTTTGCTAGGAATTGATGAATAGCATTTTCAAGTTTGCTAGTTGTCTTTGGGGTTTTCTCAAGTTATACTTTTTTACCATAGATGCGAGTGCCATGTGTGGGTAAATATCGGCCACCTGAATCCCTGTTGTACACTCCAAATGCCAAAAATCACTTGTAAGGGTGATTGTCACAAACAAATTGAGAATTTGTTCTGCGGTGGTATTGGTCCAGGATATGATTAGATTTCAAGTTGCTACTTGCTGTCGGTTTGTAAGTTAATGAAATTTTTTAGAAGAGAGTGAGTTGGCTAGGAAATCTTCATTGAATCCATTGTATCACAACATTGGCAAAATCAGCTTAACATATTTTTAGCTCAAAATTTTGAATTGTTTTGCGTTGACATTGGTTGTTAGAGATTTGAGCCATGTCCCTTCAAGTTGCTGCTGGCTCTGGTTTTAAGTTTAAAAACTTTGAAGAAATAGAGTGGTCAGTTGGCGAAATCTTCCACTTGAATTCCATTGTATCCAACAAATGGCAAAATCATCTAAGATGTTTTAATTCGCGAAACATTGTTTATAGCAATTTTTTTGCGCGGAATTGTGTTTGCTAGGAATTATGAGCATTTTCCTAGTTGGCCTGCTGGCTCGTGGTTGTTGCCAAGTTATAGTTTGTGAAAGAAGTTGGAAAGTCCAGTTTGTGAAATGCTCCACTTTAAACCAGTGTTTCTATCAAACTTTGCAAATATCAAATTTCGGCGTTGAAGTTCTCGCAAAAAACCTTTCGAACATTGTTAGCCTCATTGGTTTGCTAGGAAATGTTGAAAGCAATATTGCAAAAGTTGTTGCTTGGCCCTCTTGGTTATGCAAGTTAATGAATTTTAAAGAAGAAAGAGCTCAGTTAGCGATGCAAATCTGTCCACTTGAATCTATTGTATACCATTGGGCAAAAATCAGCTTGAGATGTTATACTTTTTCACGACCTAAAAATGTTGAGAATTTGTTTGCGGAATTGCTTGCTAGGAATTGTGGAATATTTCAAGTTTGCTGCTTGCTCTGGTTTGGCAAGTTAATGAATTTCAAAAAAAGAGTGCAGTGAATGAAATTTCACCTGAATCCATTGTTAACCCAAATTGGTGCGAAAAATCAGCTTTAGGGGTGAGTTCACAAAGAAAGTCATTTGGATGACATTTCCACCTTACAATCAATTGTATAACAACGGTTGCAAAAAATTCAAGCTGTAGACTTGAGTGTGATTTCGCTGAAAATTGAAGAATGTTTTTGCGTGAGTTCTTTGCTAGATCGTGTTGAAGATTTGCAAGTGACCCTGTTTAGTCCCTACTGATATTGCAGTTATGATAGTAAAAAATAGATGAATTGGATGAAATCTTGCCACCTTTATAATCCATTGTATCAACATATGTGCAAAATCAAACTTAATAGTGTTGCTTTTCCACTGAAAATTTGAAGAAGTTTTTTTTGTGTAGGATGTTTTTTCTAGGAATTGTGATCCATTTCAAGTTGCCTACTTGCTTCTATAGCTGTGAAAAGAACGTGCAATTTAGTGTGTAACCTAATTTTAAAAGCATAACCTTAATATTGAACACCAACACTTACAGGGGTTATTTCAAAATTACCGACCTGCATCTGTTGATGAAAATTTGCCACATCTTTTTCCCTCAAGCTCTTTCTAAAAGACTGCAGAACTTTAAGATATGTTACTTGTCCATATTTTCGAGAGTTAGGAAATTTTTAACGGAGAGACTTCAGTTGGGTGAAATCTTTCATTTGAAACCCACTGTATCCAAACTGGAAACAAATCATCGAATTTTTTGGAATTCTTAACATTGAAAAGTCCATTTCTTGATGTCATCTCCAAAGGCTCCATAAAAAAGTATTGTCTCGTTGTTTATACTTTTGAGTTACATTTTATTTTGTCCGCTTGTTTGGGTGAACACTTTTTGTCACTCATTTTTTACACACAACGTTTACAAGCTTGTAACCGGCATCGGCGTGATTGTACAGCAACCTTTCAATTAAAAATCAACATCTTGTGGAGAAAAACATCTTCAGGATTTTGCGAAAGTTGTCACATTTGTCCCCTTGCTATAGTTTGTGAAGTTTGCGAAATCGTAAAGCAGAGAGCGCATTGAGAGAACAAACTTCATTTTGATGACCAGCCGTATTATCAAAGTGGCATGAAATCAAGCATTTCAGGGCGAGTTTGATGACACCCCAAGCATTTTAGAGCCCAAAGTTTATGAACTGGAAATTTCAACTGGGTGCGACCCTAGTGTGAAAGTTACGAAGGGGTACAGGAGAGGTACCGTTTTATTATTTCAGCTTGCCTGCTTATTGCAGCAATTTGTCTTTTGTCCTACGTGTAGCGTTTCCGTCTTCGGCCAGGTCACTGCTCTAGCCCAGCGAATTCCTTCAGCATCTTCAGCTCTAAATCAGCAGAGGAGTTGAGTGAAATGCTGCACGCCACTGGCGCTAATCCTGCTGGCTGGTTCCTGTAAAAATCCGGGACGGTACAAGAATGGCAAACATTAGCGCAACATGTTGCCTCGTTAATTAGAGTGTGTTTTTTCCAGCGAAAGCCCTTTTTCAGCCGTCAAGTGGCCCATGAGGGCCGTTCGCTGGAGGATTGCCACAACTTTTTTAATTGGCTCCCTAATCTATTCCAATCTATTATGAATGGAGTGTTTTGTGCATTGTCACGCAGACAAGCAGCGGTACTTGTGCATAATTTAAAGCCGCACTTATGAGAGGATGTTTGCCTTGCATTGTTGCTCTAGAACGGAATGATTCTCGACTCTAATTATCAGGTTTGTTGGGCTTTAACTGTCTGCAAACCAGGCAAATGTTGAGCGATTAACAAACATTGAAACAACCGATGGGGCAAAGAGTGTCGTCCCAATTTCCAATCTCGCTAGTTAGTGGTTGAATGACTGCGCCACGTGGCACCCGATGCGGACAAATCCCTTTACACCACCGTTTGGTGTTTGAAGCTGCGACCGTCGAAAAAATCTGACTGAGGCCTGATAAATCTCCCAAATCATATGCGGCCAAATGATAGACTGCAGTGCTCAGATCCATCACAGTGTTTACACTAAGAGGCGAAAGTGTCGAATGATGGGCACTCCCGAATTTTATACAACACTCGATCCCTGTCTGTTTTGGGCTTTATGTAATCGGCGAAGTTGCCGATTGGTGGTTTTGGGAAGGAAGTTGTCGAAATCCCCAGGGGAGTCCAGGTGGATGTTCGAAGCGGATGGCAACAGGGCGTTCTCAATTCGTCTATTCTTGATTCAGTTTTATTTTCCATTGCCGATTGGCTGGGTTGAAAAGATTTACGGGAACTGGAAACTTCAATGATTTGGTCGCACTTTTCCTTGATGAATACTGTTGGTTTGATACGCCACTGGATAGAGCATACTTTGCTCTATAATTGGCCAGGATTTCTGGCCAAAAGGGTAATTTGCTGATGTTTAGCAAATTGTTAATCAACTGGGTACAAATCCGTTATCTCATGAGAAGTTTTGGGCATTCACCACTTAATTATTTATTTTTGGAAAACAGTTCAAGTTAGGAACGCAATTGTTGCTCCACTAAATAGAAATATTATTTTCTATAAACAGCAAAAGGTTCAGCTCAAAGGCACGGTTTGCTGATTTTTTCGCAAAATTTTAAATCGAAATGTGTTTTCTGATGATAAATTTTCAGCATTTACCATTAAATATTTATGTCTAGAAAACTGTTTAAGTTAGGAGGGAAGTTGTTATTCCACTAAATAGAAAACACGTTAGTCTATAAACAGCGAAGAATTCAGCTTAGTTGAATGTTAACCAGATTTTTTGCAATTTTTTTACAAATTTTGGGCATTTACTATTTAACTATTTATTTCTAGCAAACTGTTTTGAATTCGAAATATGACTATGGCGCCACTAAATTGAATATACGCTTATAAAGAATTATAGGAATTATAAACTATAAATCTGAAGAATTCAGAAAAAAACGTAAATTTTTCTGCCGTTTGGCAATGTCGTAAATAGTGCAACGAGATTTTCTGCACATTTGCAATTCCATCACTTATTCCTGAAAACGAATGGAGCTGGCAATATTTTGGTTACGCTACTGAATAGCGTACTCTTTCCTCTCTATAAATGTCGTTTAGCTCAGGCCAATTTCACAGTTCGTTATAATTTAGCGAAATGTTAATTAGCTGGGTGCAGTTGTGACCACCCATCAAAACTTTTTGCTATTTACTTTTACATTATTTATATTTGAGAACGGTTTACCTAGCAAAATGTTGGTGGCGCGCCACTGGATGAGCAACGTTTTCCCTATAAAAGCCCAGAACTTCATAGGGCTCTATCGCACTTTTCACACACAAACAGTCCAGGTTGTAATGGGGTCCAGTACAGACCCCATTACAACTTCTCAAGAGTTATGTTCAGGGCCCTCTCTTCTGGCAAGGGACCTGAGCAAGCCCACAAGGCTACAAAGGAAGGGGCAGAGAACCTTCACTCACGGAGGGGCTGAGGTAATTGCCAGTACCGGGGAAAGCCAGCAACATGCTGGCACCTCGGAGGGGCAAGTCAACGTCCCAATCCCCACGGCTATGGAGGTGGAGGTGGAGGAGATACCGCCCAGTACCGGGAAGGACCAGAAATATGGCCATTCCAGCCTCCACCGCAGAGGCGTAGGGATAATGTCCTAAAACACCCACTCCCGTCGTGGGCAAACCATTGCGGCCAGCAAATATCTTGGAACGCCACTGGCTAGAGCATAGTTTTCTCTGGAAAAGGTGAAAAACGCAGATAATTTACCCCTTTTGTTGATTTTATGGACGTTTTCAAACACCCGGCTTCAATTTTTTTGCATTTGTTCCCAATTCCACATATCTAAAAGCAGTTTTCAACTATTTTTTTCTGAAAAATCACTACATCTGGAAAGACTAGATGGGCCACTAGATTGAATACAAGTTCTTCTTTTAGTGTGCCAAATTGCGAGGCAAAATCACTTTTTTTACAAAAATTTGCGCAGCTTCACGAACTAAGGAATATCAGTAGAACGTGCAAAAGGGAATCAAAAGCGGCAGAAGCACTGAAGAAAACTGAAGAATTGGAATTGACATAATGGAGCTTCAAGTAAAATGAGGCTAAAAAGAAGCTACAAAGTCCAAAACATGCAAAATGAGAGTGGAAACAACGCGAAAAGGAAGAAAAGAAGCAAATGTTGAAGAATGTGCTTCAGCTACTTCTATGGCTTCAATAGAAGAAGATTGAATGCCTCTTCATCTACTCAACACCGAAGCGTTTGATTAGAGCTTGAAGAGAGAATTTGCGTTGGTGCTGTCGGTATCTCCACTTCATATTCCACCTTGTGCATTATTCTTCTCATTGTTCGCATGTTATCGAGTCGCGAGGGCCTTGCAGCCATCGCCATGTTGGACCCACCCAATACAAAAAACCCTCCAGGTATACAGAGTAAACCACTAGTCCGATTTATTAGCCTTTGTGCTTCGGATGTGGAATGTTGAAAAATTTCGTCTAACTGTTAATGACTCGGATCCAGAAGAAATGACCAGAATAATTTTTGCCAGACTAAGAAGGCTTTAATCCACGACAATCGAAGACCTTATTTGCTTGGTTTGGGAATAGTTCGTTAAAATGGTAACAAAGAAGCGCCTCCAGCTAGTTCATCGGCTTATAATTAAGTTCGCCTAGATGAGTGTCCTTCGCTGTCCAGATGTTGACCGACCGTCCAATTACAGGCCATAAATTAGGATTTGACAACGATTAAAATGGGCCCAGCCGAAGAAGTTGATGGCTTAAATTCTCAGGGAGTTTAATAACATAATCATGGTGAATCTACTGCCCTGGATATCTCCACCCAAAATCAGCTCTCCTCTATAAAAAGCACGACAGCCCAATTTGAATAACCGCTTTAAAAACAGAACTCGTAAATCAGTTTCCCCCCAGGTTTATTTAGATACTAGGAAACTTATTAATGTTATTTTGACGTCCTCTAACCGGCCTATGACTTATTACCACTTACTTACCAGATTTATGTCCCGTTCACTTTTGTTTTGATGACTTTTTGGGTTTGCGTGGCGGCCGCCGATGTTTTTCGAATCAATTTCTTCGTTTTGATTGTGTGGCGAGAGCGCTGGAATTTCGTGGGATAATCGCCGGGAATTCAAACAACGAGTAGCCCGCATCTACAAGAAATATTAATTTCCGCGTGTAATTCGATATTTTCTAGCCGGCTGAATATGATTAGACCTGAAGGGCCCTTTGTGTTCTTTCATACGCTGCAACAAACCGCCGTCAATCATTTGGATTTTGCCGGAAGAAATGCGCTTAATAAGCTTGAAGAGCTGGAGCTCAGTCTAATGGTCTCAGGCCTACAGGTTTTGCTTCGATTCCTACTAGTTCAAGGCAAACTATGCATGAGTTTAGATAGATTCTTAGTCGTATGTCCATCCGTTGAGGTTCGTCGTTTTTCGCTAACTGGGAGACTTAATTTCTTCGTTAATTTCACTTCTATTTTCTCTGGTTTTCATGTTCCTTTATTGATTTTCCCAAGTTTTTGTGTGAACTGATTCGTTGCTAATCAAGGTCTGATAAATCTTTTATTTTCGATAATTTCCTACTGTTACTGGCGGTGAAACCCATGCATGACTGCATTCCTTTATTGTATAGATTAACAAGCAGAAATACACAATTTTTTAGTCAGAAGCCCAATTATTCAAAATCTTACTTCAAATAGCGTTTTTATATGCTTTTTTCAGATTATCGCGCCGAAATTTTGCAACAATTTACTTTTTAATCCTCTTTATCGGTCGAATTGAGGGAGGTTGAACTCAGAACAGATACTCGCCTCTTCACAAGGCCCAAAAAATGATTAGTTTCAAACAGCAGAAGTTTGTAAAGACATCGATAACTAGTGGGTTTTTTGGCATTTAAACATCCTTAAAGCTGGTTGATTTCACGACTTTGAAGCTTGACCGTTATAAACTGAATCCTTTTTATAAGTCGGCACATCGCCAATGTTTTATATTAATGCCTGTAGAAGACTGCAATTCGCATCTCACAGGTGACAATTGGAGCTTAAATCTGGCAAAAGCCACTTCAACTTACTCAGAAAGCTTGTTGAATGAGGTGAAAATCAGAGCCAAGTTTTGCTTCTTTAAAAGGCCCAAAGATTCATAAATTTATGTCTTGACATCAAACTGCTTTACTTATAAATCGTGTTTTTATAGAGACAAAGTGGACATATGTAACGGAAAATGTTCACTATTTTATTTAAAGTTCGTTTTCTACTAAATTTTACATAAATTGAACAATTTTTTCTTCCTAATGAATGTGTTTACGCATCATTTTTGTGAGTAATCCGTTTCTCGAGTTTAATAGTAAAATCTTTCGATACAATTTATAAAAATCCATACTGGACCACAGTTGCCCATTTAGAAAGCTGGTTATTTTAATTTTTGTATCAGACGGGCAAGGATCTATGTTTACGTAGCTGGCAAAAATCAGCTTTTGGGGTGATTTTCATGAAGTTTTTGGCATCACTAGAGCCAATTATCTGCTAAATAATGTGAGCATTTCAAATTGCTATTTGCTCTAGTTTGGAAGTTAGGAATTTTTAAAGAAAGACTGCAGTTGAGTGAAATCTTCCTTTGATATCATTGTATACCAAACTGGCAAAAATCAGGTTTAAGGGCGATTTTACTCAAAATCTGCTCATTTTAGGATGAAGTGTTTTCTAGCAAGTCTGAAAATTTCTAGTTGCTATTTACTTAAGTTGCAAGTTAGGGGATTTTAAAGGAAGAGAGTGCAGTTCGGAGCGAACTTTTAATTTTTGCGACCAACAGTTACTAAGCTGGAAAAACATCGGCTTCCGGACTATTTTGTTCAAAAATTCCACAGATTTCGATTCAAGCATCTTCTAGAGACTGTAACAATGTATGGTCGCTATTGGCTACGTTTGAAAATTATTTTTTTAAGTTTTTAAAGAAGAGAACTCACTTAGGCGCTAAGGAACAGCTTTAGGTGTGATTTCGCTGAATATTTGCCAATTTTTTGCGTAAAGGAGTTGGCTACGGGGTGTGAAAATTGCAGGTCGCTACTTGCTCTTTTTGTAGTATTGAAATAAAAAAAGAGGGAATTGGATGAAATCTTACACTTTAATCCAGTGTATATCAAACTTTCAAAATCAAAATCGGCATTATTTTGCTAAAAACTTTCGAATTGTTTTAGCGTGAATTGTTTTGCTAAGAATTGGTGGAGTATCTCATAGTTGCTGCTTGCCCTGGTTTGCAAGTTATACATGTTTAAAAAAGAGAGTGCAGTTGTTGTGAAATCTTCCACCTGAATCCATTGTATACCAAATGGGCAAAAGCAGCTTTAGGTGTGATTTCGCTGAAAGATTTCCCCGTTTTGCGTAAAGTGTTGGCTAAGAGCTGTGACAATGGCAGGTCACTACGTGCTCTTATTTATAGATTATGAATTTAAAAAAAGAGTGCAATCGGATGAATCGTCCACTTTACTCCCGTGTATATCAAATTTGCAAAAATCTTGCTTGAGATGTTTATTTTCGCTGAAAAATGTGAGAATTTTTTGCGTGAATTGTTTGCTAAGAATTGTGAACATTTCAAGTTGCTGCTTGCTCTGGTTTGCAATTTATGAATTAAAAAAAAGAGTGGCAGTTGAATGAAATCTTCCACCTGAAACCTTTGTATACCAAATTGGCAAAAATCTAATTTCGGCGTGATTTCACTAAGAACTTTCGAATTGTTAGCCTCAATTGTTTGCTAGGAATTGTGGAGCATTCAAGTTGCCTGCTTGCTTTGGTTTTCAAGTTATACATTTTTAAAGATGCGAGTGCAGTTGGGTAAAATCGTCCACCTGAATCCCTTGTGTACCAAATTGGCAAAAATCAGCTTTAGGGGTGATTTCACAAACAAATTGAGAATTTGTTGCGTGGGGTATTGTCTAGGAAGTCTAAGAATTTCAAGTTGCTACTTGCTCTGGTTTGTAAGTTATGAATTTTTTAAGAAGAGAGTGAAGTTGGATGAAATCTTCCACTTGAATCCATTGTATACAACATTGGCAAAAATCAGCTTAACATGTTTTTTGCTCAAAATTTTAGAATTTTTTGCGTGAATTGTTTGTTAGGAATTTTGAGCATTTCAAGTTGCTGCTGGCTCTGGTTTGTAAGTTATAAACTTTGAAAGAAGAGAGTGCAGTTGGCTGAAATCTTCCACTTGAATTCATTGTATCCAACAATGGCAAAAATCAGCTTAAGATGTTATTTCGCTGAAAATTTGAGAATTTTTTGCGCGAATTGTTTGCTAGGAATTATGAGCATTTCAAGTTGCTGCTGGCTCTGGTTTGCAAGTTATAACTTTTGAAAGAAGTGAGTCCAGTTGGGTGAAATCTTCACTTTAATCCAGTGTATATCAAACTTGCAAAATCAAATTTCGGCGTGATTTCGCTAAAAACTTTCGAATTGTTAGCCTCAATTGTTTGCTAGGAATTGTGAGCATTTCCAGTTGTTGCTTGCTCTGGTTTGCAAGTTAATGAATTTTTAAAGAAGAGAGCGCAGTTGGATGAAATCTTCCACTTGAATCTATTGTATACAAACATTGGCAAAAATCAGCTTGAGATGTTATTTTCGCTGAAAATGTGAGAATTTTTTGCGTGAATTGCTTGCTAGGAATTGTGAATATTTCAAGTTGCTGCTTGCTCTGGTTTGCAAGTTATGAATTTCAAAAAAGAGTGCAGTTGAATGAAATCTTCCACCTGAATCCATTGTATACCAAATTGGGCAAAATCAGCTTTAGGGGTGATTTCACAAAGAAATCAGTTGGATGAAATCTTCCACTTAAAATCCATTGTATACAACATTGGCAAAAATCAGCTTAAGATGTTATTTCGCTGAAAATTGAGAATGTTTTGCGTGAGTTCTTTGCTAGGAATTGTGAAGATTTCAAGTTGCTGTTTTCTCTAGTTTGCAAGTTATGAATTAAAAAAAAAAGAGTGCAATTGGATGAAATCTTCCACTTGTATCCATTGTATACAACATTGGGCAAAAAATCAGCGTAAGATGTTATTTCGCTGAAAACTTGAGAATTTTGTGTGTGAATTGTTTGCTAGGAATTGTGAACATTTCAAGTTGCTACTTGCTCTAGTAGCTGTAAAAGAGCGTGCAGTTAGGTGGGAACCTAATTTTAAAGACAATCCTTAATATTGAGACCAACACTTACTAGGTTTTCAAAAGTTCGACCTGCAATTTTGATGAAAATTTGCACAGCTTTTCCCTCAAGCATCTTCTAAAGACTGCAGAAATTTAAGATTGTTACTTGCCATATTTTCGAAGTTAGGAATTTTTAAAGGAGAGACTTCAGTTGGGTGAAATCTTTCATTTGAAACCACTGTATACCAAACTGGAAACAAATCTGAATTTTTGGCAATTTAATGAAAAGATCCATTCTTTGATTCATCTTCCCAAGGCTCCATAAAAAAGTTGCTCGTTGTTATAGTTTGGAAGTTACATTTTTATTTTCGCTTGTTGGGTGAACACTTTTTTTCACTTTTTTCACACCAACGTTTACTAAGCTTGTAACCAATCGGCTGTTGAGCAACTTTCATTAAAAAATCAACATCTTTGGAGAAAAACATCTTCTAAGATTTGCAAAAATTTTCAATTTGCCCCTTGCTATAGTTTGAAAGTTGCGAAATCTTAAAGCAGAGAGCGCATTTGAGAGAAAACTTTCATTTTGAGACCAGCCTATATCAAAGTGGCAGAAATCAGCATTTCAGGCGAGTTTGATGAAACCTCCAGCATTTTTAGAGCCAAGTTTCTAATGGAAACTGTGAAAATTTCAACTTGTTTCTAGCCCTAGTTTGAAAGTTACGAATTTTTAAAGGAGAGGGTACAGTTAGGTGAAATCGTTCATTATGAGATCATCTTATACCAAACTGACAAAAATCAGCATTAGCAGTGTTTTTGCTGAAAGTTTCAGCATTTGTAGGGTCAGATGTCGCCTTATAATTGTGAATATTTCAAGTTGCTACTTGTTCTGGTTTGAAAGTTAAAAATTTTTACAAAAGAGAGTGTGAAATTTTATTTTGACACCAAGATAATGAAGTAAAAAGTGTAATGAAGAAGTAATGAAATGAATGATGATGAATGAATGATGAGATGAAAATGTGAAGGAAGTGTGAGCATTTCAAGTTGCTGCTTGCTCTCTTTTGCAAGTTGCGATTTTTGAGAGAAGAGAGTGCAGTTGGTTGAACACTTTCATTCTGAGACCAACATTTACTAAGCTGGCAAATTTTCTAGTTCTGGGCAACTTTAATGTAAATGTCGTCGTCGTTAGCCGAAAGTATCTTCTAAGAGCTTAGAAGATTTCAGCTTGCTACTTGCTGTAGTTTGGACGTTACCAATTTTAAAGTCAGAGAGCGCACTGGCGTGGAAACTTCTTTCGTTTTGAGACCTACTTATCAGACTACAACAAACTGGCAAAAATCAGCTATAAGAGGTGATTTTAATATACATTTCAGCTTCTTTAGGGTTCAAGTATCTTCAAGTGATGTAAAAATTTAAAGTTGAAGAAATGTTTGAAGAAAGAAGTGCAGTTGAAAGAAAACTTCGCTTTTGAGATTGACATATATTAAGCGGGCAGACGACCGAATTCAAGGGGCATTTTCTGGAACATTTTTAATGTCTACATTGTCTTCTAGCAACTATGAACATTGAACGTTGTTACTTGTTACAGTTTGCAAGTTACGAATTTTTTAAGCAGAGAGGGCAATTCACGAGAACTTTCATTTTGAGGCCAAACTTGATCAAGCCGGCAAAAATCAGAATTATCGAAAATTAGAAGAAAATTTCAGCATGGCTGGGTGCTAAGAACTGTGAAGGATTTCAAGCTCCCATTGGCTCTATTTTGGAAGCTATGAATTTTTAAATAAAATAGTGCAGTCGGTTGAAAGTCTGCTTTGTGTGAATTTTTAGTTCTTCTACTTTGGTTATAAGTTTTCTGCTTTATTGTGTCTTTTTGTCAAAATAGTGCTATTCATGTTGGGCCTGTAGTTGTTCGATTTCTTCCAATTTACCTTTAAAAGAAACTGAACTGTATTTTTTTCTTTCTGTATCATCTGAACTTTAGCAAATAATCGACTGTTAATAATGGATTTTTTAATTCTTTTCAGGTGAGTAAGGGCTTGCCAAAGTTTAAGGTGGAAAAATGCGTTGGTTTGAAGGTACGTAAATGCAGCCCGAGCTTCTCTCATCTTCGACATTAACGTCAACTGAAGAATCTGTATAAAACTCCAGCGAAGCAAAAGGTATCTTTACCGCCTGTTACTGATTGTTGTTGACTGATAAAGTCGAATGTAAATGATGAATTTGGAGACAAAACCCCGACTGATTCCCGTCTTTATGGAATCGTAAAAAAGCCTAATAACTTCGTGGATGTGCCGAGTGTGAAACGCACCAGAAGATAAAAGTTTATGCGCTCGTAAAACCTTAACAATGTTCATTTGATGCAAATATTAACTACCGAATGGAAACTGGCGTTTTATGGACACATTCGGTACATCAGGAGATGGAATTTTGAACGTTAAAGACGGATTTTAGATGTTTTTTTATACCTGCTTCGCCACAAAGTGAACACCAGGGGGATTTGCGTGTTTTCGATCGGACTGATTGCAAGTTTTACCGTAAAATTCGGGTCACAAAACGAGCAAAAGCACTTGTTGAGAATCAGCAATTCCTCCTTGTGCTTTTCTAAGCACAATCGAAATGTGAACACATTCACTGCAAAACAAACAAATGTACATCGAAACGAAACGGCGGTAAATCGCTTTTGTTTATTTGCAGCGCCGGCTTTGCTTGTGGTTACAAAATAATTGTTGTTACAACGATAATTCGTCCTTTGGCGCTCAATTTATGCAGCCATCACTCATTCGGAGCCGCCAACGATTCATATGTTTGTTAATGTGCCGAAGGAGAGCTGTCAATGCTCCTGCAAACCCATTGTTGCCACTGCTGCAGGACTGGACTTTAATTTTAATTTCATTTTACAGACAGCTGAAATTTTGCGCCAAAGTCGCATTTGTTTTTGGATGTTGATGAAAAAATTGTATGTTGCAAAAGTAAGGCAGCAACATATTCAATTTTTTGAATGTCCGGAATGTGCCAGTTGCACCGAAGTTCAACCCAAAGTTCAAAACATTCATATCTCCGAAACCAGAAACAGCCAAAAATCGGCTTTTTTGATACGCATACATCGCAGGGCTTTGCCCCTTAAAAAAGCCTGATTTTCTCAAAATTGATTTGAGACTGACATTGTTTTGAATGCACTTTCCACGTCTTGTGCATGCAAAGTTCTCAAGCTTCAGTGGAGCCCAAAACAAAGCATCTAGGGAGTTAGTTCTGATCCCAGTTTAAAGGGCAAAGTTTCTTTTCGGTTGGCCACTATATGGTTTTTGTGTCCCTGAAACGCAAGACTTTTAAGAATTTTTCAAAGTGGTTGCTGCCAAATTTCCACGCGGTTCACATGTAAAGTTTCAAGTTTCAAACTCCAGTGGGTCCAAAATGGAACTTCTAGGGAGTTCGATCTGGGTGTCATTATAAAGTTTCTGTGCCCTTAATTAAGAGAATGTTGACAATCTTTCAAATTATTTTGTTTAACTGCACGCGTTTTGCATGCAAATTTTTAAGCTCGAGTCGCGCCCGAAATAAAAGTTCTAGAGCGTTCTTTCCGGTGCCATTTAAAATAATCTTAACCTTAATCAGAGAATTTGGGAGGTTTTTTAATTACTTTGGTGCAAATTCTTACTCCTTTTGCATACGAAGTTTCAAGCTCCAGTGGCGCCCAACATAGAGCTTCCAGGGGGTGTTTTCTCACGATATTTAAAGAGCCGAATCTCTTCTTTGGTTGTGAACATTGTGGTTTTTGTGCTCTTTAACAGATACTTTTTCACGCTTATTGCATGCGAAGTTTCAAACTCAAGTGGCGCCCGATATAGAGTTTCTAAGGGGTTCATCTTGTCCGATTTTAAAGAGCTTCTGTTGTTTAATGGTTTCTGTGCCCTAAATTAGAGAGCTTTTGCGGTTGTTTAAAGGTTTTGGTGCAATTTTCCACGTCTTTTGCAAAGTAAGTTGTAAGTTCCAGCGGCGGCCAAAAAAGCGGTTTGACAGGCTCTAGGGGGTTCGTTCTTATATCGTTTTAAAGAACAAAGTCTCTTCTTTCATTCTGCACCGTTTGGGCTATGTGCTCTTTAACATCGAATTTTGGTAATTTTTCAAAGCCTTTTGTTCAACTGCAAGTCTTTCGCATAATTAATAATACGTCTAGAGAATTCTTTCTGGTACCATTTTAAAGAACAAACTCTCTCCTCTTATTGTCCACAGCGCCGTTTTTGTGCTCTTATTCAGAGAAATTTTGAGATTTTAAAAAGTTTTTTGGTGCAAATTTTCACGTTTTTGCAATGCGAAGTTTGAAGCTCCAGTACCGCCTAAAATAGAGCTTCTAGGGAATGCATTCTTGCGCCATTTTAAAGTGCAAAGTATTTTCTTTTATTATCCCTTGTCTGGTTTGTGTGCTCTTTAACATCGAATTTTGGTGATTTTGCAAAGACCTTTTGCATGAGAATCTTCAAGCTCGAGTGGCGCCCAAAATAATACTTCTAGAGCATTCTTTCTCGTGCAATTTTAAAGAAATATGTCTCTTCTCTAATTGTCCACAGCCTCGTTTTTCTCTGCCTAATCAGATAAATTTGGAAAATTTTCAAAAACTTTGGAGCTAATTTTCACGCTTGTTGCATGCGAAGTTTCAAACTCCAGTGGCGCCCAACATAGAGTTTCTAAGGGGTTCATCTTGTACCATTTTAAATAGCAAAGTTTTTGCTTTGCTCATTCACTGCATGGTTTCTGTGCCCTTAATTAGAGAATTTTAGCGATTTTTTTAAATCTTTGGTGCAACTTTCCACGTCTTTTGCAAAGCAAGTTTTAAGTTCCAGTGGCGCCCCAAAAAGAGGTTTGAGAGGCTGTGGGGCGTTCGTTCTTATACCATTTTAAAGAACAAAGTCTCTTCTCTTATTGTCCAGAGAGCCGTTTTTGTGCTCTTAATCAGAGAAATTTTCTGATTTTTCCAAGCTTTTGGCGCAAATTTTCACGTCTTTTGCCTGCGAATTTTGAAGCTCCAGTAGCGGCCAAAATAGAGCTTCTAGGATATGCATTCTGGTGCCACTTTAAAGAGCAAAATCCCGTATCTGACGGTCCATTGCATGTTTTTTGTGTCCTTAAACAGAAAATGTTGGCGATTTTTCTTTGCCTTTGGAGCAACTTTTCATGCGATTTGCAGCAAAGTTTAAACCTCCAGTGACGCCCAAAATGTAGGTTCTAAGGGGTTGGTACTGGTGCCGTTTTAAAAAGCAAAATTTCTTCTCTGATGATCCACTGTGTGGTTTTTGTGCTCTTTAGCAGAAAAATTTGGGAATTTTCCAAAATTGTTGATGCAACTATACACGTCGTATAGAGCTTGTAGTGGGTTCGATATGGTACCGTTTTAAGGAGCAATGTCTCTGCTGTGATTCTCTATTGCTTCTTTTTTGTGTCCTTTGAGACTTTTTGTGATTTTTCAGTCTTTGGTGCATCTTTCCACGGCTTTTACATGCGAAACTTCAACCTCGAGTGGCACTCAATATAGAGGCTCTAAAGTGTTCGTGCTGGTGCCATTTTAAAGAGCAAGGTCTCTTCTTTGTTTGTCCACTGTGTGGTTTATCTGCTCTGTATTAGCGAATTTTGGTAATTTTTTAAATATTTGTTGCAACTTTTCACGCCGTTTGCATGTGAAGTTTCAAGCTCCAGTAACACTGAAAATAGAGGCTCTAAGGAGTTGGTTCGGGTGCCTTTTGAAAGAGCAAAGTATCTTCTTAAACTGTGCGTTGGGTCATTTTCTGCTCTTTACCAGATAATTTTGATAATTTTGCTAAATTTTTAATGCAACTTTCCAGGTCTTTTGCATGCGAAGTTTCAATCTCTAATGGCGCTCAAACTAGAGCCTGTAGGGGATTCCTTCTTATGCCAGTCTGAATGTCCACAGTGTGGTTTTTGTGCTCTTTGACACATAATTTTGGCAATTTTTCAAAATATTTGAGGCAACTTTTCAGGCCGGTTGCTTGCGAAATTTCAACGTCCAGTGGCGCCCAAAATAGAGCTTCTAGGGGATTCCTTCTTATGCCATTTTAAAGACTAAAGTCTCTTCTCTAAACGTCCTCAGTATGGTTTTTGTACTTTTAACTGAGCATTTTGGTGATTTTTCAAAATCTTTGTTGCAACGCAGTTGGGTTGCGAAGTTTTAACCTCCAGCGCGCCCAAAATAGAGCTTCTAAGGGGTTCATTCTTGTGTCGTCTTAAAGAGCAAAGCCTCTTCTTTGGCTGTTGGCTGTGTGGTTTATGTCCGCTTTACCATAGAGTTTTTGTGATTTTTTGAAATCTTTGTTTCGACTTTCACGCCCTTTGCATGCAAAGTTTCAACCAAAATCAGTTGCGCCCAAAATAGAGCCACCAAAATAGAGCTTGTTTTGCTGCTACTTTAAAGAGCAATATTTTTTCTCTGATTGCTTGTTTTCTGTGTTCTAAATTGAAGAATTTTGGTGATTTTTTAGCTTTTGGCGCCCAAAATACAGCTTCTAGAGAGTGTATTCTGGCACCACAGTAAAGAGAAATTTCTGTTCTGTGATTGTCAATCAAAAAAATTATAATTTTATAAACAGCTGATACTTGAGCAAAGCACGACATTTAAGGCGAAAATTTGATTGTTCTGATTGATGCTCTGAATGATTACGGTTAAAATCGACCGCCCAGAATTAGATTTTTTTCAGAATTGTTTTTAAATAATCACTTTATCATGCTCTTAGTGGGGTGGAGCGCAAAGCGTGCTCAATTTTGGTGTTTTCAATCAAAAAAGAAAGACCAGTGGCGCAAAAGTATTGCTCCCAACTTTCAACATGTACTAGGCAAGGTTTCAACTAATCATAGCCCATCCTCAGAGAGTCAAGATGGAGTTTTGCACCATGGGTGGTGGATTTCATTAAAATTTCGAATCTCCAGAAGCTTTTAAGGTAATCCCATACATTTTACGGCTGAAAGGGGGCCAGTAGAAGTTTTATTCCCCCCTTCAGTCATTTCATTAGCAGCGAGTTATAAACGGTTTTAATGACGATCGACTCACAAGTTTACTCACTACTGTAAAAGCCCCCATTAAGCGGGCCGATGCTTATTTTAGTGCCCAATTTCATCCGAGTTTATGAGCGAAACGTTAAATCGAACCTTCGCATCAATTTCGTAGTGTAACCGAAGAATTTCGGATTTTAAGGTCCATTTCGGTGTTTGCATTATCTTAATAAGGTGTCAGACAGACGACTTTGTACTAGAAATTGCGGTGCATTGGGAAGTTAGCCGCGAGATCAAGAAGCCTTAAGAAGAAAAATAGATGGGAAAGTGCCAAAGTCTTGTAGAAACCGCTCGCTTCTCCTGCGGATGACTTATAGATTCCCACTTAGTGTGTTACAAAGCTAATTAGTGCCGCTGAGCGCTATTTTTACTTAAAAGCATATCTCCGCCCGATTTTCACGCGTTTGCCACTCCATTTATTATTTTCGAACGGTTGGCTTTCGATTAACAGGTCGAAAAATAGACCAGCAAGACATTGGAATAGACCAGACTAGGCTAGACTAGAGGTGATTTTATTATTTTACATTTTACATGGGCACTAGTGCAATAGGTCTGTTCCCATAGACCGACTGTGCCCCATTTGCTCAAGGTTGTCAAGGAAACGGCCTGGGAGCGACCCGTTTGCACCCTTGGCATGTAACACTAAGCGAACAATTTCTCGGCCGATTGTCGAAATAGTTTCGAAAATAAACCGAGTGTCGTGTCCGTCAGTAGCACCTCGAAATACCCGAATAAAAAATCGGTAAACAGAAGAATTATTATCTAAACAAATAAAATTCGAAATTTCTCACGAGTTTTAAATGGGGAAAATACAGTGTAAAATCAAATTGATGAAAGCCATATGTGTTTTATGCTCGTTTTATGCTCGAAAGCGGATTTAATAGAGACGTGCCATCTGAACGATCGGTACTTGAGACGTTGATCGGATAATGACCAAGAAAAAATGCCCTTATTTTCATTCGAGATTTGCAAATCGAACTGCTGCTGAGAAAAGTGAAATAACCGGTGATATAAATCGCTTATGACACGCTTCGTAGGCCAAGAATATGTAAATGCTTTCAGTGTACGAGGATTGGACAAAGCAATTCATTTCGATTCAAATGTATGTTGCCCCAACTTTGCATCGGAATTACTTTTGCGTATCAGCAATAATTAAAAAATTCCGAAGCTTTAGCAGGTGCAGGTAGCATTTAATTAGTGCATGCTTCTTGCAGCTCTGGGCTTGTATTTACTGTTAAATTAATTGAAAAGTCCCTGATGATGGCATCAAATCGAAACTCAGTCACTATTTAGACTGTGCATTACTATTAGAAATGCGGTTGAACGCATGCTTGTGCCTGTTGTGGTTCTACTCGTATTAATTTTTTTTTTACGCTTGCAGATAATTTTCTATATTATTATCTAACACAAATAAAATTATAAATTCGAGAATGGAATCACTGATGATGCCATCAAATCGAAACTTTTTCAGTATTTATAAGGTACCCTTCTCTTGAAGATGGAGTCAGAAGTATTTTTTTCCAGAGTTTTCTGGTGGTGTTCATATTAATTTTCAAGTTGCTTGCACAAGATTGGAATATCGTCGTAGAAAATGGTAAATTTGGAAACATTGTAAAAACATTCCTGATGATGACTGCAATTCGAAACTCACCTACTTTGTCGACTGTATTTTGCCCTTTAAAATTCAGTCGAGATCATACTTTTATGTTTTCCGGTCTGGTTTTTACGATTTTTAAATGGCGCTTGCGGAGGTTTCAGTAAGGTCGTAACATGGAACATTCAGAAAAAAATTCCTGATGATGGCATCAAATCGAAACTGTACTAAAATAAAGTGTTTTGTTCTTCAAAATACTGCCGACCGCCTCCTTCAGTATTTGCTGGTGTTGTTTTAACTAATTTTCATGTGGCGCTTCCAGAAGATTAGAATTTTGTCTTCGAGAACGGTAAATTTGAAAATTTCATAAGAAAATCCCTGATGATGACTCCAGTTCGAAACTCACTCATTTAATCGCCTGTAACTTGCTCTTTCAAATGCAGTTAAGGCCATGCTCCTGGTTAATTCTGGTTTTGTTTTTAGGAATTTTTATATGGCGGTTGCAGAAAATTTGGATATCGTCGTAAGCACAAAAATTGAAATTTCAGAAAAAAATCCCTGATGATCGCATAAAAGCGAGACTTACCCGCGATTTAGAGAAGTGTGTGCTATTTAAAATACCGTTGCCAGCATCTTTCAATCTTTTCTGATGTTGTTTTAACTAATTTTCATGTGGCGCTTGCAGAAGATTCGAATTTCGTCTTCGAAAACCATAAATTTGAAAATTTCATTACAAAATCCCTGAAGATGGTTCTAGTTCGAAACTCCTCCATTTAATCGCCTGTAATTTACTCTTTGAAATCCAGTTAAGAGCATGTTTCTATTTTACTCTGATCTTGTTTCTAGGAATTTTTATATTGCAGTTGCAGAAAATTTGGATATCCGGAATTTGGGAATTTGGACAACCGAAAACAGAAAATAAAATTAAATTGTAAAAAATCTTTGATGGTGGCCTGCTTGCAGCCAACATGCATTTGCCCCAACCTCGTATAGGAATTGCTTTGGCGTAAGAGCAATAATTAAAAAATTCCGAAGCCTTAGCAGGTGCTGGTAGCATTTAAATATAATTTATATCAACTGTATAAACGATGCAGAAAAAAAACTGCAGGAAATCGTTTAATCGCCGCAGTAAATCGATTCCTTTCTCCCGATCGGGCACTTGAATTCTGTTTCGGTTTTCCTTTGTTTCCACCTGTCAACTTTCTCCCCAATCGGTTTGTCTTCACAGCACATTAAAGCAACCGGCAACTTCACTGTTTGGTTTCAATTAATTAAGCGCCAATTATCAATTACCATAATCCATAGGTAATTGCCTTATTAGGTGCGCAAACACGTGATTTATGGGGGCTTTTTGCAATGCGCATTATTAATTAGTGGGCTTTGCATTTATTCAAATTAATCGCGCGCATTGGTAAACACATTTGTCAAACGTCGATTTTATATGCCCGAAGCCAAACTAGGTTTGGTGGGAATAACCGCTGGTGCAAGCAGTACTTTCCTATTCCCGGACGAATGGCGGGAAAAAATCCACCAATCAGATTGGAGATATGGGACGGTTGTCGTAGAAACGCTGCTCTAGGTGGAACGGTTTTCACCAGCGGTGTACATTTGATTTCAAATATTCGTCGATTATACTCTAGTTAATTGCCAGGTGTCTCAAGGGGTGGTCCTTATCTCATTAGCATTTTTGCCATTAAAACTGATTAATAAACATGTGCAAAGCGCACGGGAACGTTAAAGCTTGCGGGTGGTCAACTATCTCTTCAGCTTGTTATCGCGTGGTTTACGTCATAATCAATTAATTATCGTCGTTATAATTATATGCAATTTTCCATAAATTAATTCCTCAGATTTAACTGATGATGATAGCTTCGAATCGAAACCCAGTGGGTATTCACAATATTCTACGCTCATTTAAATACACTTGAGCGGTTTGGATTTTGTTAATTTTTTTATTGGGCTCCTATCAGAAGGTTGAATATCGATAGATGTGAAAAGCAGTAAAATTGGAAAAATTTGTTGGGAAATCTCTGAGGGTGGATTGAAATCGAAACGCCATCAGTTCACGGAATGTACTCTGCTTTGTCAAATACATGTGAGTGTATGTTGCTAACTTTGCTGGATTTGCAGGAATTTTTATATTAATGAGGCAAACATTTTGGCCGAAAACCGTAAAATTAAAAAATTCATCAAAAAACCTGGGATGATGGCTTCAAATCCAAAATCAACCACTTTTTTAAACATATTTTTCTCTGTAAAATACTGCTGAGCGCATGTTTCTATCTTTGCAGGTATTTTGTTTAGGATTTTTTAAATAATATTTGCAGACTTTTTTGCATATAGTCGTCCAAAAGAGATAATTGACAAAATTGTAAAAACGTTCCTGATGATGGCATAAAATCGAAACTCAGTCACTATTTAGAACGTACTTTTCTCTTTAAAACGCAGTTTAAGGCATGCTGATATCTACGCAGCGTTTACGTCTATGGATTTTTTTGTTACAATATTGTCGTCGAAAACAATAAAAATTTAAAATTTCGAAAAAAAATTTCCTGATTATGCCATAAAATCGAAACTTTCTTAGTATTTTCCAGGTACCCTGATATTGAAAATATAGTTATGGGTATGTTTATATTTTTGCTGATGCAGTGCATGTGGCTCTTCGAGACGATTCAAGCTTCAAATAACGTCTTCGAAAAAAGGAAATTTGAGAATTTGTAAAAAAATCCCTCAAAATAACTGCAATTCGAAACTCAGCTGTTTTTTCGACCATACTTTCCATTCTTTAAATGAAGTTATAAACATGCTTGTGGCTGTTATAGTCTTGTTTTTTAGGAGCTTTTATTTGGCGGTTGCATAAATTGTGATACCGTCGTCGACAACCCAAAAGTTTAAAAATTCTGAAAAAAGGCCCTGATGATGGAATCAAATCGAAACTTAGTCACTATTTAGACAGTACTTTGCTCTTTGAAACGCAATTAAACCCGTGCTTGTTCCTATTGTAATAAGGGTACAATTATTTTTAATGAGCTTACAAAAATTTTGTATATTATCATCTAAAATTTGAGAACAAATTCCTGATGATGCCATCAAATCGAAACTTCCTAAGTATTTAAAGGGTATTCAATCCTGCTCTTGGCGCTGGAGTTATAAGTATTCTTCGAAAATTTTCGAGTGGTGTTCATGCCAATGTTCACGTGGCGCTTGCACAAGTTTCTCGTCACAAGGAAATCGTCTTGGAAAATGGTAAATTCAAAATTTTGCCAAAAATCCCTGATGAAGACTGCAATTCGAAACTAATCTATTTTATCGCCTATAATTTGCCCTTTAAATTTCTATTGAGAGCAAACTTATATTTTTTTCCGGTTTGGTCTTTACGAATTCTACAAGGCGTTTGCACCATTGCATATTCAAATATCGTCGTTATATGAAAAATTCCGCAAAAAATCCCTGATGATGGCGTCAAATTGAAACTGGCCCACTACTTATAAGGTACTTCGTTCCTTAAAATACTGTTGACAGCATGCTTCTGTCTTTTCTGTTGTTATTCTTACTAATTTTCATGTGGCACTTGCAGAAGATTCGAATATCGTATTTGAAAATTTCGTATGAAAATTCCTGAAGATGATTCCAGTTCGAAACTCCCCTATTTAATTTCATGTCATTTGCTCTTTCAAATGCAGTTAAAAGGATGCTTTTGTTTGTTCTAGTCTTGTTTTTACGAATTTTTAAATGACGTTTGCAAAAAATTTGGATATCGTCGAAAACACAAACATTTGAAGACTCAGAAAAAATCCCTGATGATCGCATAAAACCGAAACTTTCCCACTATTTAGAGCATTCTTTTCTTTTAAAAATACTGTTGACAGCATGCTCATACATTTCTGTTGTTACTAATTTTCATGTGGCGCTTACAGAAGATGCAAAATCGTATTCGAAAACGGAAAAAATTGAAAATTTGGTAAAAAAAACTCTGATGATAGACGAAACTCATTCATCTATTCAAGTACCCTTTGAACTTTAACATGCACTTTGCAATATACTTTCCCTTTCCTGTTCTTGTCCTAATGAATTTTAATATGACGCTTCCAGCAATCTTGAATACCGCAGTCAAAAACAGTAAACTTTAAAAATTGAAAAAAAAAATCCCTGATGATGGCCTCAAATCGAAACTCATCCATTTACTGGACTGTACTTTGCTCTTTAAAATGCAGCTATGAGCATGCTGCTATCTTTTCTGGTGTTGTTTTTACTAAATTTTCTGTGACGTTACACAAGATTGGATTATGGTCTTGGAAAAGGATGAATTTGGAAGTATCGCCAAAACATATCTGATGATGACTGCAGTTCGAAACTTACCCATTTTTTCGGTTCTATTTTACTCTTCAAAATCTAGTTAAGAGCATGTTTCTGTGTTTTCTGCTCTCGTCGCTATGAATTTCAAAATGACGCTTGGTTTTAATCAGAATATCGGTTTAAAAACCGCAAAATAAAAGAATCCTCAAAGAATTCCTGATGATGGCTCTAAATCGAAACCAGCTTATATTTTGGATACCTTTAAAATGAAACGCACATGCTTCTCGCTCGTCTGGTTTCCCTTTCAGGTCATTTTTCTATGAGGCCTGCAAAACGCGCCCTGAAAGAATTCCTGAGGATGGCTTAAAGTCGAAACTCGCTTGGTTAACACATAGCACCTGTTTCTATCCAAAACTGTCAGACTCTAATTTTGAGTACTTCTAGTTGTGAATAAATTTACTCGCATTTAAAAGTTTACAAAAATATTCAAGGTTTTAAAAGAAAATCGATTTTAAAAATTCGCATTTACCTTGGATTTGAAGTCATATATAGATATTAATTTGGTTTGACAGATCGGAGATTTATTTAAGGAAATCGATTTCATTTTCTGCTATTTACACTCACCCGTGGTGCAAATGGTCATTTTCGGAACACTTTGCTGCTCGCGACCAATATCTAAAGCGAAATAGGTGGTTGCTACGACTACGCCACCAACTAACAAGTTGGGACGGGATAATTTGCACCGTCGGTGATTGATTTTCTAAGTATTGCCTGCACTAATTGCATTGTCCAGCGGGCTTAAATAAATCATCCTTCATTTCCAGTTAGTCAATGTCCATGAATCTGAGGCTGATAAAAATGAAAACTTAAAAACAGGGCGAATTTTGTGAAATATTGTCGGTTGATTTGCGCCCCATCGGCCAACGTTAATCCAATCATTTTCGGAATGTTACATGGAAGCGAAAGCACCCCCCGTACTCATATCAATATCATCAATATCGTCTCCTCCAGTCTAATACGACGAGGGCGGTAAAAGGAAAATAGGAATTCGGGAATGTATGGGTCTGCTTTAATAAGAATTCCCCGGTCCCGCTGCTGGACATCATACAGTTGCCATAACCCCGACGTTCATAAACTACCCCTAGCAGGAGCAGTTACTTTTTACGACCCCGCAGGAGAATTCATTCCGGGGACCCTGTTCAGGACAATGGCCGAAAACAATCACGCGTATTGAAAACCCATATAGTAAACTGTCCGACGCAATCGTTTTCCTTTTCGAGTTTAATTTTCCACGAATGTTCTGCATTATATGCAACCCGATAAGCGCCTTATGACCACCATTAACGGGGCCCTGATAGCACGACCATCACTCATCAAAAAGATTTTTTGTACAAACGGCTTTTCTGTCTAGAACTCGCTTTTTTAAGCTTAATACGCCCCTGTCTGGCTTAGTCTGCAAAGAACTGACGTCACGGTGTCAGCCAGCCAATCAGCACGTGAGGTTGACGGCCTGTTACATTACAGTCCAGGGCTGGACTCAGCTCGGAGAGAAGTATTTGCTGTTTCCAGCTTCAGGTTTTTGTGTTTTCTTAACTGGCTGTGGGAAATGAGTGAAAATTTCCTTTAACTATCTTTAAAAATGCTGATTTTTTGGTGGTTTGGAGCACCAAACTCGTTGGTCAAGCAGTGGGACAATTAGTGTTTTCTCGGTCAATATAAATATTTTTTTATTACCCCGACTAAGTCTTGCAGACATTCCAGCGACACCAGCAGTTTTTTTGCCGCTTTTGTGCATGATCAACGAATTCCCTGTTAACGCCCCCCAACATAAACGCGCTCCATATTTACTTTAGTGGGAATATTCGAATTTTCTGGGTAATTAAAGCCGAAAATTTACAAATAATATTTTATGGACGCCGTAAAACGGATGAATTTGTTTTTGTTCGGGCGTAAACAAAGTGGCAGGGTGTAAAGCTGTAAAGTTTTTAGTGTCAAAGTGATGCAGCCAAGGTTCGAACGATTGACTGATTGGACGCAGACGGTCCAGGATTTACACCGCACTTTCCAAATGTTTCTTCCTTCATCGCATATTAAATAAATTGATCCGTTATGTGTGCGGGGGAAATCGTCGAATTTGCGCTACTGTGAATTGATGCTGGTGTCGTCAACATGTCAATTCGGACTGATTTGGGTTGCTTAGGTCTGGATTTATTTTTAACTGTCTTGATGGCAAAATTCGAAACTGGCAGAAGATGGCTTGACATCGAGAATGTTCTCGCGGGTCTGACATTTTCGGCGTTTCCGGGATAAATCTTTGTTTCCTGTAAATCACACATTACATTTACATTCCCACTAGCTGGAAGAAAAACAACTGCCGATTTTGAAAAAATCCTGGAAAGCCGAAAGTTAATCAATTTAAATGATATTTTCAGATGGTTTAGACCCAAATGTCCTTTGTATGACGTGAAAGTTTCAAAATGCTGGTTCAGCTGGTTTAAGAGTGGAGTATTGCTTTACCAGGGCTGTTTTCGTTCCCAAAGCTCGCAAAAATGACAAATTTTCAAAAATTCCTGTAATAAAATGTTCAGAGGTTTTGGACTTAAGTATCTTTTATCGAACAGGAGAATTTGAAATGCCAGTTCAACAGGCCTAAGAAGTGGAATATTTATTTCCAAGACCTGTTAGTGGACATAAAACTCACCAACAAGACCAAATTTCAAAAATTCCTGAATAGTATTTGAATATATTTTGCTGACATTTTCAACCGGCCTGAATTCACTGCTTTCTACAAGGTGATTCAAATTGGCGTCATTCCTCTGGGGGTGTCGTCTGGGAGTTACAGGAAAAATAGTAAAAAAAATTAAGTGTTATTCAAAACTGAGATATTTGCAAAAAACTAGATCAGAAGGATGGCAACAATGTTTTTCAAGGTAATCTGTCTCATTAACATTAAGTAAATACCTGTTGCTTCTTAATTATTAACAACTGTAGTAACCATGGGTAACACAAAACATAAAACGTGAAAGTACAATGAAATATTTTGAGGTTAGGAGAACGGTGTCACCTTTCCGTCAGTGCTGCCAACCTTTTTGGGGCATATACCTAAATTCCCCACATCTGTCAACAAAAACCTCCTATGGAAGGTTATGTATCAATGATAAATATTAATCAAACTGTTGATCGACTGTTCATCCGCTCTTTATTTTGGCCAACAATGTACAAACTAGCCACCTAACTGACAGAAAGACAGCTTGCCTGTTTATGGACATTAACAGGGCTTTTGACAGTGTCTGGCATAGAGGCTTACTATACAAACTATACAACTACACACACCAACATATCTACTACACACCATAAAGAACTTACTAGAAAACAGACAACTACAAGTACGAATTGACAAAACACTGTCATTTTCCTTTTCCCCTGAACAAGGGCTCCATCAAGGATCCCCGCTCTCACCGTTTCTCTACAATATATACTGCCATGACATATACAATTAGAACTTACCAGACAAAAATCAAATCGACAGAGCGGCATACATATTACAATACGCAGACGACACGGCACTTATTGTACATGACAAAACTACTGAGAGAGCAGCGCAAAGGCTCCAAACACTAACAAACAACACAATGATATGGTTTTATAATGGAGACTAACACCAAACGCGTCAAAAAACCAACTTCTGCTCACAAACCACAGACTCAACGCTGACTCCCCTACAATAACTTGCAGACGGCCAAACGACACAACCAAAAAACGACGTAAAATACCTTGGAATCACAATCGACCACGAACTTAAATTCACTAAACACATACGAAACATCAGGGCAGAAACATAAAGAGAACAAAACACTTCCGATCACTAACCTACAAGGACAGAGGAATTAGCACAAACACTGCCACCAAAATATATAAAGCTATTTGTAGACCCTTGCTAGACTTTGGACATATACTCATGACCACGGAACAGAATGGACAAAACGTTATACACAAACAACAGAACAAATTGCACTAACACGAATAACACACCCCCAAACCCACTACACAACCCCCCCACCCAACTACTATACGAACGCACAAACATGACAAAGATCTCGGAAAGACTCATACAGCTACAGACAAAATGGACAAACAACCCCTACAACTGGACCATACTGAATCCCCTTTGTCTTACAAGACGAACCAGACAATCCCGCTTCCGTTTCCCTACATTAACGCTACTCGAACACTTACAAACGCAACGGACTAGTGGACAATAAAATAATTTCTTCTTGCCACTGAAATCTTATTTATTTAATAGTATTGTTAACCTAGAATAAGAGAATTTTCATATTTGTTTTTTATTTAGATTAAGACTGCATGTATTAAACAAGGGCAGAAAGACCGATAGGTCGATAGCCTTTTTTAGAAATAAAGATGTTTACTACTACTATTAATCAAATAATATACAATTAACTTGTTAAATCACAAGAGGTTGACGAAGTTCTGCCCTTTTAAGTCCAAACATGTTTGTGCCTGTGTACTCTTCCCAGCAGTGTGGGCTCACATTTTGAGTAGCTTCTCGTATTCGGTTAATTAACTCCGGTACAAACTGAGCAGGAGTTTGGAAGATCAGAGATTTGCTTAATGTGTCCTGGTGTACTGTGTATCTTACATGGAGATTGGGGTTACGACGTTGTCCGCCTTCCGATACCCAATCTCCAACCGTCTCGGTCTCTCCAGGTCTCTTCCTCCAGTCCTCTTCTCTGAATCTTTCCGTCTATACCATCTCTTCAGCTTCTCCGTGGTCTTCCTCTCCTTCTTCCTTGAGGTGTCCACGTTAGTACTTTCTTCGGAAGTCGGTCCTGGCCCATCCTCTGCACATGTCCGTACTATCTCAGTCGTCCAGTATTTATATCATCTACAATATCGTGCTTTACTTCCATTATTTCCCTTATCCTTTCATTTCTGATCCATTACAATCTAGACTTTCCTGCCGCTCTTCTTCAGTAGTCCATCTCTGTAGCTTATAGTGCTTTCTCTGCTCTATCCTTTATAGCCCACACTTCACTACTATAGGATTACTATACTTTTAATTATTGTGTTGTATATTCTGTGTTTGTTTCCTTTGTAATGTGTTTTTCCCATAGGGTGGTGTTTAACACTGGACGCAACCTTCCTGCCTATTTCTTTCGGCTATTGCTTCGTCCACACTTCCTCCTTTCGGTATTTGACCCCAGGTATTTGATATTCTGTTTGTGTGAGACAGGCATATCTTGTTGTTCTCCTCCTATACACATGGTATTCTGTTTTCTACATGTGAACCTCTAGACCCCACCTATCATATTCCTCAATTAGCTTGAGTGTTATATATTCAAGGTCATAAATGTCCTGGGCAATCACCTCTTGATCATCCGCAAATGCCAGGGTGGAGATTGTTGATGTATCATCCACTGGAATACCCATTGCTTCGCATTTTATCTTCCATCTTGTCAGTGCGCCTTATAGATAGACCTTGAATAGTGTTATACAGCGAGATAGCGATATACAACACACTTGTCTGAGTCCCTTTGTTACTGTGAATGTAATGGTTTGTTGGTATGTTGTAAAGCTTCCCATAATTTTACTAGGAGATGCTGCCATATACTTTTTTAAGGTCCACAAATAGCAAATGCACTTCCTGGTTATATGCAATTTTCTTTTCCACAATTTGAGTCAACGGAAATAGGTGGTCAATGATGGGTCTTCCTGCTCTGAATCCGGGTTGCTCTTCTGCCTCTATTGCACTGTATTCATCTTCTATCTTGTTTTTGAGTATTCGTCCATATATCCTGCTTATGGTGTTGGTTACGGATATTCCTCTATAATTGTCGCATTAATTGTTATCCCCTTTCTTATGGATTACTGATATGTATATGACCGCTTCCATTCCTTTGGTACTTCTGACTTGTTTATATATCTTTGGAATAGATTAGTTCTCCCGTGATATTCCCTGGTCCGCCGATCTTCCATTTTTTAGCCCGTTTACTGATTTTTGAACATCTGATACAGTTATTCGTACTGGAGGTCCTTGAGTGGTTGTATCTATGTTAGTCTTATCAGTAATTTGGAACTCATTTCTATCTTTTGTCAGCATTTTCTCGAAATACTGATTCCATTATAGCTCTGTTATTGGGGAGATTATGTTTTTTTTTAGATTTTCTAGTCTAAAGCATCTTCTCTCCCATTTTTCGTTCTTTTTGTAGATAGCATTCTTCGTACCCTTGCTTGTACCTGTTTATATGCAAGTTTGTCATTTCGGTTTTTGAAGCTTAACATGGTGTTATATGGTTTTCGTTTGTTCTCTATTTCAGATTTGATCTCATCCCATCAGTATGGTTTTTCACCTTTCCCTTCTCTTTCCTGGCAACCTAGTGCCTCTCCCGCTGCTGCAATTATGCATGATTTTATGTATTCATACTCTTCCTCTATACTATCGAATGATGTTCTTTGCAGTTTATTGTTTAGTCTGGCTTTGTACAGTTCTTTTGTACTTTCCTGTTCCAAACTATTAATGTTGTATCTTTCCTTCGCCACTTTTCCTTTTTCGACATTTTCCTGTCTCTTCTCCTGCTGGTACCCTGTTCACATGAGGCACCTCTTTTAAATTTTACGTCGCTGACCTTTAGCTCATTTTTTGTTTTTAGATTATATAGTCAATAGCAGTTTTTAGATTTCTTGTTTCCTGTCTCCATGTGGATGTATGGACGTATTTGTGTGGAAGTATCTGTTTAGAACTTTCAGCTGATTTTGTTCCCATGTTTATATTAATCTCCTTCTCCTCCAAAACTTCCTATCACATTATCTTTATCCTTTCTTCTCACTCTCCCAGTCGCTTATAAGTCGCTTGTTTATTGGTTCCCATGTTGTTATACATTTTCTCCTGTGTCTCCTGTGTATGGCAATTGAGACACCCTGCTTCGCTCGATCTTCCTTAGGTACTCCACTGTAAAAGAGATCATCATTCCCCAGCTTTCGGATCCTTGTCCCTTCTTCTTTGTCTCCGTCAGAACTGCAATATCAACCTTCAGATGTTTCAACTCACTTGCCACTTTATTCACCTCCCTTGAACCACATGTACATTCCACGTGGCAAAAATCGATGCCCTTTTCCTTTGCTTGGTTCGTTTTTTTGAGTTTGGTTTGATTGGGTTTTTGAATATTTTGATTTTTTTTTGAAGTACCGGGGAGTTAGCCCGATGACTCAACCCCCAACCTGGAGGACCAGTACAGTTTTTATTTCACGGTGGGTATTTTATTTCCCCACTACCCTTCGAATATGCTGGATTGCATACTCGACGAGCTTCCCCCAATTCCAATGGGGACGCAAAACTGGCAAATCCCCACATGGGAAACAATTGCTGAAAAACTGAAATTGTATTGATATTGATTACATCATCAGGTTTGTTGGACTCAAGCGCTGTCTATGAAATGGGAAAGTTACAAGACTCCAGTTAAATTGGTTTCAGAAGTACAACCCTTTTTGCAAGTGCCGTTTATGTTCCGAAGGCTCATTAAAAGTACCAACTTTAAAAGTTGATTGACGAGTCAGTGGCTTATGGATTTAGCTAACACTTTCGGAGGTTTTGGACTTAGATGTCGTTTATAAACTGGGCGAATTCCAAAATCCTACTTCGACAGGTTTAAGAAGCGGAAAAATTATTGGCAAGGTCTGCTTTTTAACCAAAACTCGCCAGCACGACCAGCGTTAAAAATTCTTGCAAAGCTGAAATTGCATAAATTTTGATGAAATTTTCAGACCTGTTGGATTGAGGTGCCTTCTATCCAGTCGAAGCATTTCAATACGCTCTCTTAAGTGGTTTAAGAATTAGGAATTTTTTTGACTCATTTACCAAAAACCCATGAACACGATCTTTTTTGAAAATCCTGACTTTAATGGATTTTGATGACATTGTGGGAGGTTTAGAACTCAAATATCTTCTATAAAGTATTCAAGTATTTTAAAAGACTCACTCAGCATATTTGGGAATTGGGATTCTTAGCAAACGCAGTTTTAGTACCCAGCGCTCAATAACAGGATCAATTTTTAAAATGTGCTGAAAACTCTAAAAGCCATATATTTTGAGGACATTCTTTGAGGTTTTGAACTTAAGTGTCAAATCAAGATGGGAAAATTTCAAAGCACCAGCCTGGATGGTTTAGGAAGTGGAGTCTTTACACAAGAGCTACATTTGTTCCAAAGGCTCTCTTCTTAATTAAAGCGACAAACTTTGAAAATTTCCTGAAAAGCCTAACTTGAATAGACTTTGATGAGATTTTCGGACATTTTGAACCCAAGAGTGTTCTATAAGATGGGACAATTTGAAAACGCCAACCCGTTTGATTTGAGAATTAATATTTTTTTTAGGCAAAAGCTGGATTTCTCACCAAAAGCTCTTTCCTTAACCCGACCAAGTTTTAAAATGTTCTAAAAAGCTGAACGTGAATAGGCTTCGATGATATTTTCAGACGATCGTAATGGCAAGAATTTTCTACAAGATAGGAGAATTTCAAAACGCTTAATAATTTTATTTGACAATTGAAATCTTTATAAGCAAGAGCTGGATTTGTACCAAAAGCTTTCGTCTTAACACGATCAACTTTGAAATTTTCTTAAAAAGCAGAACGTGCTTAGATTTTGATGAGAGTTTTCGACTTTTCGGCCGTAAGTGGATTCTATAAGATGGGAGGATCGAAATGCTAGCCCGACTGGTTTAAGAATTATAGGAATTTTTGCAGACAAGAGCAGATTTAGTACCTAATCACTCACTAACATGATCAATGTTAAAAATGTGCTGAAAAGTTCAACGTGGATGGATTTTGATAAATGTTTTCAGCCTTTTTAACCGAAGAGTCTTTTATAATGTGGAAAAAATTGAAGACTCTACTCCACTCCGCTCCCTAATACGACCACATTTAAATATTTCCTAAAAGAAGGAAATTAATGGATTTGATGATTTTAGGAGGCCTCATATACCTTCTATAAGGTTTGAAATTGCTATTTAAGCGTGTTTGAGAATTGGGATTTTTAACAAGGGCAAATTAAGCATCGAGCACTCAACAACAAGATTTTTTGCTATAAGATGGGGAAATTTTAAAAACTCTAAATCGTCTGATTTGAGAATTGAGCATTTTTTAGGCAAGATGTAGATTTTTACCAAAGGCTTCCTTCTTAACGCGTTAAACTTGAAAATTTTCTCAAAAAGCTGAACGTGATTAAACCTTGATTACATTTTTAGACGTTTCGGACGCAAGTGTTTTCTATAAGACGAGGGAATTTAAAAACTCTAAACCGTCTGATTTGAGAATTAGACCTTTTTTAGACAAAATCTAGATTTGTACCAAAAGCTCCCTTCTTAACGCGACAAACTTTGAAATTTTCTCGAAAAGCTGAACGTACTTAGACCTTGATTACATTTTTAGACGCTTCGGACGCAAGTGTTTTCTATAAGATGGGAGAATTTGAAAACTCTAGACCGTCTGATTTGAGAATTGGGCATTTTTAGGCAAAATCTAGATTTGTACCAAAGGCTCCCTTCTTAACGCGACAAACTGAACATTTCTCGAAAAGCTGAACGTGATTAGATATTGATTAAATTTTTAGACGTTTCAGACGCACGGGTTTTCTATAAGATGGGAGAATTTGAAAACTCTAAACCGTCTGATTTGAGAATTGAACATCTTTTAGCAAGATCTAGATTTGTATCAAAGACTTCCTTCTTAACGCGACAAACTTTGAAAATTTCTCGAAAAGCTGAACGTACTTAGACATTGATTACATTTTTAGACGTTTCAGACGCAAGTGTTTTCTATAAGATGCGATAATTTGAAAACTCTAAACTGTCTGATTTGAGAATTGGACCTTTTTTAGGCAAAATCTTGATTTGTACCAAAGGCTCCTTTCCTTAACGCGACAAACTTTGAAAATTTATCGAAAAGCTGAACGTACTTAGACCTTGATTACATTTTTAGACGTTTCGGACGCAAGTGTTTTCTATAAGATGGGAGAATTTGAAAACTCTAAACCGTCTGATTTGAGAATTGAACATTTTTTAGACAAGATCTAGATTTGTGCCAAAGACTTCCTTCCTAACGCGACAAACTTTGAAAATTTCTAGAAAAGCTGAACGTGATTAGACCTTGATTAAATTTTTAGACGTTTTGGACGCAAGTGTTTTCTATAAGATGGGAGAATTTGAAAACTCTAGACCGTCTGATTTGAGAATTGGGCATTTTTAGGCAAGATCTAGATTTGTACCAAAGGCTTCCTTCTTAACGCGACAAACTGAACATTTTTCGAAAAGCTGAACGTGATTAGACCTTGATTAAATTTTTAGACGTTTCGGACGCAACTGTTTTCTATAAGATGGGAGAATTTGAAACTCTAAACCGTCTGATTTGAGAATTGGGCATATTTTAGGCAAGATCTAGATTTGTACCAAAGGCTCCCTTCTTAACGCGACAAACTGAACATTTCTCGAAAAGCTGAACGTGATTAGACCTTGATTACATTTTTAGACGTTTCGGACGCAAGTGTTTTCTATAAGATGGGAGAATTTGAAAACTCTAAATCGTCTGATTTGAGAATTGAACATCTTTCTAGATCTAGATTTATACCAAAGACTTCCTTCTTAACGCGACAAACTTTGAAAATTTCTCGAAAAGCTAAACGTGATTAGACTTTGATTATATTTTTAGACGTTTCGGACGCAACTGTTTTCTATAAGATGGGAGAATTTGAAAACTATAAACCGTCTGATTTGAGAATTGGGCATTTTTTAGGCAAGATCGAGATTTGCGCCGAAGGCTCTCTTCCTAACGTGACAAACTTTGAAATTTTCTCGAAAAGCTAAACGTGATTAGACCTTGATTACATTTTTAGACGTTTCGGACGCAAGTGTTTTCTATAAGATGGGAGAATTTGAAAACTCTAAATCGTCTTATTTGAGAATTGAACATCTTTCTAGATCTAGATTTATACCAAAGACTTCCTTCTTAACGCGACAAACTTTGAAAATTTCTCGAAAAGCTGAATCTGATTAGCCTTGATTACATTTTTATACGTTTCGGACGCAAGTGTTTTATATAAGACGGGAGAATTTAAAAACTTTAAACTGTCTGATTTGAGAATTGAGGATTTTTTAGGCAAGATCTAGATTTTTACCAAAGGCTTCCTTCTTAACGCGATAAATTTTGAAAATTTCTCAAAAAGCTGAACGTGATTAGACCTTGATTACATTTTTAAACGTTTCGGACGCAAGTGTTTTCTATAAGACGATGGAATTTAAAAACTCTAAACCGTCTGATTTGAGAATTGGATCTTTTTGAGGCAAAATCTAGATTTGTACCAAAAGTTCCTTTCCTAAAGCGACAAATTGAAAATTTTTCGAAAAGCTGAACGTGATTAGACCTTGATTACATTTCACTCGTTTCGGACGCAAGTGTTTTCTATAAGATAGGAGAATTTGAAAACTTTAAACCGTTGATTTGAGAATTGGAAATTTTTTAGACAAGATCTAGATTTGTACCCAAAGTTTCATTCTTAACGCGACAAAACTTTGAACATTTCTCGAAAAGCTGAACGTGATTAGACCTTGATTACATTTTAAACGTTTCGGACGCAAGTGCTTTCTATAACATGGGAAAATTTAAAAACTCTGAACCGACTGATTTGAGAATTGAACATTTTTTGGCAAGATCTAAATTCTTCTCAAAGGCTTCCTTCTTCGCGCGACAAACTGAAAATTTCTCGAAAAGCTAAACGTGATTAGACTTTGATTATATTTTTAGACGTTTCGGACGCAACTGTTTTCTATAAGATGGGAGAATTTGAAAACTATAAACCGTCTGATTTGAGAATTGGGCATTTTTTAGGCAAGATCGAGATTTGCGCCGAAGGCTCTCTTCCTAACGCGACAAACTTTGAAATTTTCTCGAAAAGCTAAACGTTATTAGACCTTGGTTACATTTTTAGACGTTTCGGACGCAAGTGGTTTGTATAAGATAGGAGAATTTGAAAACTCTAAACCGGCTGATTTGAGAATCGAACATTTTTTAGGCAAGATCTAGGTTTGTCTCAAAGGCTTCCTTCTTACCGCGACAAACTTTGAAAAATTCTCGAAAAGCTTAACGTAGTTAGACCTTAATTACATTTTTAGACGTTTCGTTTTTAGACGTTTAACTGTTTTCTATAAGATGGGAGAATTTGAAAGCTCTAAACCGTCTGATTTGAGAATTGGGCATTTTTTAGGCAAGATCTAGATTTGTCTCAAAGGCTTCCTTCTTAACGCGATAAACTGTGATTGGAACGTAATTAGACCTTGATTACATTTTTAGGCTTTTCAGACGCAAGTGTTTTCTATAAGGTGGGAATGCAAACTAGACTGGTTTAAGATTTAAGGAATTTTTTTTAGACAAGAGCAGATTTAGTACATAGTAATCGAAATGATCGGTTAAAAAAATGTGCTGAAAAATCAAAACTTAATGGATTTTTTTTTTGGAACATTTTAAGAATTTTTGAAGAAGTGAGTTTTCTATAGGGTGGGATAATTTTAGGACGCTAACTCATCTACTTTGAGAATTGAGATTTTTTGGGCAAGAGCTGGTGTTGGAACAAAAGCTTTCCCTTTAACTCGACCAATAGTGAAAATTTCTTGAAAAATCGAACGCCAATAGATTTTGATTAGACTTTTAGACGTTTCGGAGCCTAAGTGTTTTTTTTTTTAGAAGATAGGAAACTTTCAGAACGCTGATCAGACTGGTTCAAGATTTATGGGATTTTTTTATGCAAGAGCAGATTTAGTGCCAGAAAAAAATGTGCTGAAAAGTTAAACGCGAATGGATTTTAATAAAATTTTAAGAATTTTTTAACTAGGGATTGTTCTATAAGATAGGCTAATTTCAGCACCGTAACTCATCGATTTTTATAATTTTTAAGGCCAGAGCTGGTATTGTAACAAAAGCTCAGTACCGCGGCCAGATTTAAAATTTTCCTGAAAAGTGTCGTCTATAAGATCGCAGAATTTGAAAACGCCAACCCGTCTGGTTTAAGAGTGAGGGTTTTTTTTGATAATGGCTGTTTTTATACCAGAAACCCAACTTTGTAAAATTCCTGAAATCCCGCAAGCCTTTTTGAGGAGGGTTTTTAGCACCAACATCACCATCTGTGAAAAATTCTTGATATGCCGCAACTCAATGGATTTTGCATGGACATTTTTGGATTTTTTCAACTCAAACTCCTTCTATCATATGGAATACCCGCAAAACGCTAACCGTCCTGGCTTAGGGATTGGAACTTATTTTAACAGGGGGCTGATTTCGTGCTCACCGCTTAAATCCACAAGGAGAACAAGCAGTTACGCCACTGAATTTAAATAAAACCCATTAAGGATTATTGCAAAATAGCACTAAAAAGTGAAAAACCAATGATAGTTTCAATTTACGTTTACTTGGATCAGCGTAAATTCATCCTGTGGTTTGGAGCAGCTAAAACACTGGTCAAGCAGTGGGTCAATTAGTGAACGCTAGCCGCCAACTTGTAAACACTTCCAATGAGACTTTTTCTTATTAATAGAGTTAACAGTAAACCGACTATTTTTTGTATTTCTCCAAAAAGCACTTGAGCATGAAAACCATGGAACACCCAACAGGTACCATAAAATCATCAACCATTGTGTTCGGTTTTGCTTGAAAACTTCTCGATTTTCACGACAACCGGAAACAAGCGCAGCTTTTCTCCGGATCCTCTCATCAAGCTAATTAGTGCGGGATTGGCCGGAGGCGGCCAATTGAAAAAGGGGCGCCACTTACGCCCCATTGGTTACCATTATGCATTGTGCTTGTGGAACAAGGGCCCCATTATTGTTTTGTTGGCCTCGTTAGGCCTTCGATGAATGAGCCCCGGCATAATTGGCCCGAAGAATGGCAGACAAAAACCACTGCAGATCTGAGCGGAAAAATGGTGTCATCGAGAGAAAAACCGGAGCGGAAAATAGCGGGATCGTTATGGGGCTCCCAAATAAACAAGCAGCGATAAGCCGCAATAAGCCGCTCAAGAAGGCTGAAAAGCCGGAATGGCCATAGACGACGAAATTGGTTTCTGATCGGGCCTCAGGTGGCTCTTTGCCACCTTAACTGCTCCCTTGGTCATCAGCTGGACACAACAGAAACGAAATTATGTGAAGATATATTCAGCTGTGGGTGGGCTAAAATGGGGTCGATAATTCACACTAAACGCCAGCTTCAACTCTTAATCCAGTTCTACCCTTTTTTAGTCTTAGAAAATTTATTTTTTTTATCAGAAAGCCTTCTAAAACGTTCGATTTGTTGCAGGCAGTTAGGATTTCCTGCAACCCTCTCTACAATCTTAAACCTGACTCCTACAGCCCACAAAGAACGATGCATGAAGATGGATTTCTTCGTGGACAAGCAGAAAGAACTATGCGCCAAATACGACAAAATCTTACCGGTAAGTTGAAGAAGAATCCGTTCTCAGCTTTCTCCCTGTTCTCTTCAGCATTCACTAATTGTTCTTTTGCTCTTATCGTCTATTTCTCTAGGTTCTAATTTAATTCACTTTTAGTTGCATTTTCGTAAAACTTTTGGTTTTTTTCTGATTCAAATGCTTGTTCAACTTTTCACTCTGCGACTGGCAGAAATAACTGAAATAAAAATGCCGAGTTTTCAAGTAAAAAGCTTGAAAAAATGGCCGCGGCACAAAGACACCATAAACAACGATCAAAGAGTTTCCGAAAATGGCAAAAGAGTTTCTTTTAAATAAAAAACTAATCAGTTTTTCACTCTATTCGAGTTGTGTCGAGTAGTAGAAACCGATTACTCCCTATTCTTTGACATTGCAAACGGGACACTAAAAACAAAACGTATGTAAAAACCCTATAAAATTCCAAAAATACCCATTTTTTTTATTAAAAACTTGATTGATATTTTTCCTTTCGAAGTACAGTTCCCAATATTTTTGTACGAAACTTTAAGAAGAACCTTTTTAAGACACTTCAATTTCCAATTAATTCTTATCCTCTCGCATTGCAGACAGGACACCAAGAGCAAAAAACGATCAAAATTGGCTTTAAATTTCGAAAATACTTGATTTTTAAGACAGGATATTGATGAGTCAATGACACATAGGGCGGGAAGCTGGAAAAAATTGTAGAAAATCATCTCAAACATGCAAAATAAATAAAATTTACGTAGTTGATTAATTGAAAAGGTGATTTTAGTTTCCAAAAGATTGCAATCTTTTAGAAACTAAAATCCCTTATTTTACGCACCTCACTACTAAGAGAAAGAACTGCGAATTACTTCGTAACCCTTCATTTTGCGGACCGGACAGGCAGAGCAAAAAATGTAGAAAATTACCTGAGAAGTTCGACATAGCTCATTCATTACGGCGTTGGTTAATAAAAATTACGATTTTTGCAATTAGATGATTAGCAACGCTCATTTTCTAATTCACTTCACCTCAACATGAATTTGTCGGTAAGTTTGAAAGAAGGAGAAAAAGCACTTTATTTGAAAATTACTCCATATCCAGTCACTTTGCAGACGGGACAGACCGAACAAAAAATGTACAAAATCAACTCAGAAATGCAAAAATCACTTTGCGAACAGGACAAACAGAACTAAAAGTTTGGAAAATCATCTAGGAGATGCGAGAAAGTCCACATTTTACTAAGTGGTTTAATCAAAAATTCAAAAATTTTTGCTGTTAAATGATTAGAAACACTCACTAAGTCCCTTTGGATCACAAAAAAAGAATTTTCCTTAACTCCAATGTGTATTTTTTCTTTCCTTTACTGTGACATCTTTAAAGAAACCTTCTTAAGACACTTCAAACGCGCATCACTTCTTAATTTTTCACTTTGCAGACGGGACAGACAGAACAAAAAATGTATAAAATTACCTCAGGCGTGCGAAAAAGCCAAAACCTTACGGCGTGGTGCAATCAAAACCGCAGTATTTGCCGTTAGATGAATAGAAACTCACTAAGAGCATTTGGATCATAAAAACTAAATCATTTTTTTAATTACTTTAATATGACATCTTCAAATAAACCTTCTTAAGACACTTCAAATACGAACCCTTCAATTTGCAGACGGGACAGACGGCGCAAAAAATTTAGAAAATCTCCTAAGATAAGCCGAAAAGCCCAAACGTTACGGTGTGATGCAATGAAAAAGGCGATTTTTGCAGTTAGATGCTCAAAAACACTCACTAAGTTCTTTTGGATTATAGAATTCCATCTGCCTCACCCCCAAGGACAATTTTCATTATTTCAGAGTTTCAACTTTAAAAACACCTTCAAAAAATAATGCAAATAGATATCACTCGACAGACAACAAAAAATGTAGAAAATTACCTCACACGTGCGAAAAAGCCAAAATCTTACGGCATGATGCAATCAAAAATGTTATTTTTGCCCCTAGATGAATGGATAGAGCTCACTCACCAAGTCTTTTTGGTTAATAAAAAATCATGCTGCTTGACTTCAAAGTGCATTTTTCATTACTTAAGTATGACATGTTCAAATAAACCTTTCTAACAGACTTCAAATGAGAATCACTTTTTAACCATTCACTTTGCAGACAGGACAGACAGGACATAAAATGTAGAAAATCATCTACTGACTGGACACTCTCATTGAGATCTTGTGGAGCATAAAACTCATTCTACCTAACTTCAAAACTGAGTTTTCATTTCTTTAGTATGACATATTCAAAAAACCTTCTGGAGACTCTTCAAATGCGAATTACTTCTTAACCCTTCACTGTGCAGACGGGACAGACAGAACGTAAAATGTAGAAAATCTTCCAAGAAATGCGAAAAAGCTCATACATTGCGATGTTGTTTTTGCATTAGATAACTAGACACTCTTATTGAGATCTTGTGGAGCATAGAACTCATTCTACCTAATTTCAAAATTTAGTTTTCATTATTTTAGTATGACATCTTCAAAAAACCTTCTTGAGACACTTCAAATGCTAATTACTTCTTAACCCTTCACTTTGCATACGGGACAGACATGACATAAAATGTTGAAAATCACCTAGGAAATGCGAAAAAAACGTCCATTTTTGCATTAAATGATTAGGAACACACACTGAGTACTTCTGGAGCATTCACGCTCATTCTACCTAAGTCCAAAAAATGTATTTTTCATTACTTTAGTCTGATATATTTACAGGAACCTTTTAAATATACTTCAAGTGCGAAAACGCCTAAACAAATGGGCGTTACTTGACTAAAATGGCGATTTTGCCAGTTAGATAATTAGGAGCACTCATGAAGTCTTTTTACACCCGACAACTGCAATTACACTCACTTCCATTTGCATTTTTCAGTTCTTTAGACACGATCAAAAGAACTTTCCTTAAGATAATTTAACTGTGATTTACTGCTTAGCCATTAGTTTTGCAAACGGGACAGGCTGAACCAAAAATTTAGGAAATCACCTTAGGAATTCGGAAAAATTTGGTAAACTGCCAACGTATCAAATTTCCTAGTTGAACTAAACTTTTCAAAGAGTGTGGTAACTGCAGCGTTGTTGCACTAGGCTGTCCTCAGACCAGACAAACACAATTCTCTGATAACTGTTTTAAAGTAAATTTTCTCATTAAGGTTCTTAAGCAACCAAACTAACCAAACAAGCCCTAAGTTGGGTACACAGAACCGGCCGCTCTAGGTAAATCCATTCTCTAGCGCAACGACAATATTGAGCTATCTAAAATAAAGGTCAATTCCCTTGATGGTATTTGACAAACCATCAATACCCTTTGAACATGTTTGATTCCCAGAAAAGAACCGTTCTTTCGTCAACATTAAACATACTCCACCTATGCAAACTCTACACACACACATCGAGAGATAGCATGTGTTGTGCACACATCGTGTACAAACCAGCCAAACTGAACTACAACGTACCTCAATTTGTTATTGTTTGCACCTTAAGACAGGCAAATATTTGCCGTTGTTGTTGCCCGAAGCCGAGGTGTTAATAAACTGGCTTTTAACAGCAGCCACTCACCAAATCGCTCTAATTATTCGCAGCGCCACTATCTTTCCCTATGTTTCTCTTCCTCTACGCGAGTATATCGGTTTTTTTTCTCCAGATCATTGGAAACGGCGCCAAACTGGCCATCGAGGAGTGCCAGACGCAGTTTGCCTACACCCGATGGAACTGCACAACTTTTGCAGAAAAAAACAACACTTTCGGCAATGTCGCTACTATAAGTAAGCTGCTAACGTGAACAGAACCCCTTATTCGGTTTACTAAGACTTACTTTTCAGAAAGTCGCGAAGCTGCTTACCTGAACGCGATTTCGGCCGCTTCGATGGCATACGCAGTAACGCGGGCCTGCACTAAAGGGGAGCTCTCCGAATGGTGTTCATGCGACAACAAAATAAGGTAAGCGAGATTGTCTTGGAAAAGGTGAGCACTACTGGAACCTGCCGGTTTCAGACAGAGAAAACCGACGAAATGGAAATGGGGCGCCTGCTCCGACGACATCAGATACGGCGAGAAGTTCTCCAAAGAGTTCCTGGACGTTCGGGAAGATCAGAACACCGCCCTGGGCCTGATGAATCTGCACAACAACGAAGCAGGACGGAGGGTTAGTAGGTTGCTTCTGAGCACCATTCGAACGGCTCAGAAACAACTTGGACTTGAAACCCCTAATTTGGCTTGTTTAGGCGGTGCGATCGCGGATGCAGAGAACCTGCAAGTGCCACGGCGTTTCCGGCTCCTGCAGCATGCAGATCTGCTGGCGACGGTTGCCGACTTTGAGAAAAGTGGCCGAAGGCCTCTACAAAAGGTACTTTAAGCCATGGATTGTCACTCGTTTAAATCACCGCAAACATTCCCTTTCAGATACGAAGGCGCTTCGCATGTGAAGTACGTGGAGAGGCGCCGCAAGAAGCTGAAAGTGATCAGCCCGGACTTCAAGAAGCCCAACCGAACAGATCTGGTCTACCTAGAAGACTCGCCGGACTATTGCGAGAAGAACGAAACGTATGTGGTTGATTCCTGATGAATTCTTCACATTCTTAACTAATGATTTTGCTTCAGCTTGAACATTCTGGGGACTCGAGGGCGGGTGTGCAACCTGACCAGTCAGGGCATCGATGGCTGTCCTTTGCTGTGCTGCGGAAGAGGTTACCAAACCAGAGTCAAAGATGTAGAGGAAAAGTGCCAATGCGCGTTCGTCTGGTGCTGCAACGTCGTTTGCAACACCTGCCGGTCGCGGAAAGAAGAACACGTCTGCAACTAGTTCTTCCATGAAGATGTCGCGTTCTTCTCACACATGAGTCTTGATCTACAGCTTTATTTATTCTTTATCGTTTAGGTCAGAAGCTATTTTTTTAACGTGATACTATGCCCTATCTGAATTAGTCGACATATCCCTTCTATGTGAATGTAGTTGTTAGCTTTTTCACGTAGTGTTATTGGTAGTTTGACTGTTCAAACGAAACTAATCAAAAGCTTTGGGCGCAGAACTGGTAGCGATTGGAATTTTGCGTTCTCCTTAGCACCATCTTCGTCAGGTCCAAAGGGTTTTTATACTATTTAGACTAAAATCGTTAGCATTCTGTGCCGCTTTCAAAGATCTGAGCGCTCCTCGGTACTTAACTAGCTAGTATTTTTACTTAATATACTGAATGTGTCCCCTTAGATTTGTATATAGTAACGTGTATTCTAGAACATAAAGAATGTTTCCTAGTTGGTCGCATGAAGGCATCCCCGAACCAAACCATCTTCAATTGCACCTTCAATTGCGTTCCCCAAAGCCATTATCAGCCCTCACACAGGCATTCGACAGAGTCCCCGCCTTCCTACGACCAACATCAGCGCATAACTTTGTACTTAACGAATTTACATAGACTACTGTAAATAGGATTTTAATATATTTGCCTAGAGTGTAAGTCTTCTAGCTTAGCTAGCGTGTAGCGATTATAGATATTGTAAATAGTCATGTTAGGGTAGTTGCGGGGGTGATTTTTCGCACGGGAATCAAATGAGCTCCGGCTGAGAGCTGTGCCATAAAATCCTGAGGACGAAGCAGCCCAAAATAAAAAACAGAAACGTCTTGAAATCACCACGTCAAAGAACAGAAACTTGTAGACTTTTATGTAACCTGATGATATTATAATAGAAGGACCTCGTAAATTGACTTAATAGTACTTTGTATTTATTAATTTAAATGTTGATTGCATGGATATATGCAGTATTATTAAAATCTTTGTGTAGAAATGGTTGTTGACGTTATTTTAATTGGGGAAAACTGGGGGGCGACAAAAAAACAAACAGTTTCCTTAAATAAACATCAGTTTTCATTATTCAGGCGACAACAATAGTTGCAACGTACTGTGTAAGAATAAACTTATCTAAATGGGTCAAATGATTACATTAGGCTTTGGACAAAGCGCCAAATCGGAAATGCATTTGTTGATGTTTTGTTTCTCCTGATCGGGAGTGATGGAGCTCTTTACTCTGGCCACCACATACTCGATAAGGTTCTTCTGAGCAATTCTGCGCTCCGCATTGGTCTTTTCCACTTGGTACTCCAGACGATTCTTCACGGCCTGGTAAGCTGTGAGCAAACGCTCCCGGTAGTTGGCCTCGAGCTGCAGAGCTACATTTTCACGTTTGGCCGCCAACAGCAAGTTCTGACCTGAATTTAAAAACTCTTGTGAGATTTATGTTCCTTTTCGACTGGGCTTTCCATTAATGTTGCCACTAAAATCGCGCAAAACATTTTTAAATTTCGAAAGAAACAGCTACTCGAAATGAACGAAACTCACACTCCAAGAAACCCGAAGATTCCAAAATAGAAAACGGATTTTCACAGCACGATGCCTCAAATGTTTACTCAAAATCGAGTCTTAGGAAAGCATGGAGCAAAAACCAAATACCGCTCAAAACGTTCCCAAATTTCAGTAACTAAAATTTAAACAAAATGCGTTCCGATGCCTCAAATGATTACTCAAAAACGAGTCTAAAAATTGCAGGGCGCAAAACCAAAAAACCGTGCACATTTCAAAACTTCTAAAATTATTCGTGAAAGGATCCGCACCTCAAATCAGCTGAAAACTCCTCTATAGATTATCAGCGTCCGCATTCGGATGCCTCAAATGATTACTCAAAAACGAGTCTTAAAATTGCATGGCACAACATTTCAAAAATTATTTATAAAGAAACCAGTTACTAAAATTGAACGAAAATCGCATTTCAAGTAACACGACGATTCCTCTATAGACTACTGATTTTCAGATTCCGATCCCTCAAACTCTTACTCAAATACGAGCCTTACAAGAGCAGAGCGCAAACATAAAAAACCGCCCAAAACATTTCAACATTTCAAAAATTATTTAAAAAGAAACCAGCAAGTAAAACTGAACGAAAGTCACACTTTAAGTAACACGAGGGTTCCTCTATAGATTAATGCTTTTTCAGATTCCAATCCCTCAAACTTTTACCCAAAAACGAGCCAAGGACACGCAGGACACAAAACCAAGACCGCGTAAAACGTTTCCAAATTTCGAAAATCATTTATAAAACGATCAATTACTCGAATTGAACAAAATCCTCACGTCAAATAAACTGAGAACTCCTCTATAGATTACCGGTATTTGCGTTCTGATGCCTCAAATGATTACTCAAAAACGAGTCTTAAAATTGCATGGCGTAAAGACAAAAAACCGCGCAAAACACTTCAAATTTCAAAAATTATCTGTAAAGGAACCAGCTACTAAAATTGAACGAAATTCACACTTCAAGTAACACGAGGGTTCCTCTATAGATTAATGCTTTTCAGATTCCAATCGCCTCAAACTTTTACCCAAAAACGAGCCAAGGACACGCAGGACACAAAACCAAGGACCGCGTAAAACGTTTCCAAATTTCGAAAATCATTTATAAAACGATCAATTACTCGAATTGAACAAAATCCTCACGATCAAATAAACTGTGAACTCCTCTATAGATTACCGGTATTTGTGTTCTAATGCCTCAAATGGTTACTCAAAAACGAGTCTTAAAATTGCCTGGCGCAATGACAAAAAACCGCGCAAAACACTTCAAATTTCAAAAATTATCTGTAAAGGAACCAGCTACTAAAATTGAACGAAATTCACACTTCAAGTAACACGAGGGTTCCTCTATAGATTAATGCTTTTTCAGATTCCAATTGCTCAAACTTTTACCCAAAAACGAGCCAAGGACAAGCAGGACACAAAACCAAGACCGCGTAAAACGATTCCATATTTCGAAAATCATTTATAAAACGATCAATTACTCGAATTGAACAAAATCCTCACGTAAATAAACTGAGAACTCCTCTATACATTACCGGTATTTGCGTTCTGATGCCTACAAATGGTTACTCAAAAACGAGTCTTAAAATTGCATGGCGCAAGACAAAAAACCGCGCAAAACACTTCAAATTTCAAAAATTGACTGTAAAGGAACCAGCTACTAAAATTGAAAGAAATTCACACTTCAAGTAACACGAGGGTTCCTCTATAGATTAATGCTTTTTCAGATTCCAATCGCTCAAACTTTTACCCAAAAACGAGCCAAGGACAAGCAGGACACAAAACCAAGACCGCGTAAAACGATTCCATATTTCGAAAATCATTTATAAAACGATCAATTACTCGAATTGAACAAAATCCTCACGTCAAATAAACTGAGAACTCCTCTATAGATTACCGGTATTTGCGTTCCGATGCCTCAAATGGTTACTCAAAAACGAGTCTTAAAATTGCATGGCGCAATGACAAAAAACCGCAGCAAAACACTTCAAATTTCAAAATTGTCTGTAAAGGAACCAGCTACTAACATTGAACGAAATTCACACTTCAAGTAACACGAGAGTTCCTCTATAGATATTGCTTTTTCAGATTCCAATCGCCTCAAACTTTTACCCAAAAACGAGCCAAGGACAAGCAGGACACAAAACCAAGACCACGTAAAACGTTTCCAAATTTCGAAAATCATTTATAAAACGATTAATTAATTGCTCGAATTGAACAAAATCCTCACGTAAAATAAACTAAGAACTCCTCTATATATTACCGGTATTTGCGTTCCGATGCCTCAAATGGTTACTCAAAAACGAGTCTTAAAATTGCATGGCGCAAGACAAAAAACCGCGCAAAACACTTCAAATTTTCAAAAATTATCTGTAAAGGAACCAGCTACTAACATTGAACGAAATTCACACTTCAAGTAACACGAGAGTTCCTCTATAGATTATTGCTTTTTCAGATTCCAATCGCTCAAACTTTTACCCCAAAACGAGCCTAGGACAAGCAGGACACAAAACCAAGACCGCGTAAAACGTTTCCAAATTTCGAAAATCATTTATAAAACGATCAATTACTCGAATTGAACAAAATCCTCACGTCAAATAAACTGAGAACTCCTCTATAGATTACCGGTATTTGCGTTCCGATGCCTCAAATGGTTACTCAAAAACGAGTCTTAAAATTGCATGGCGCGAAGACAAAAAACCGCGCAAAACACTTCAAATTTCAAAAATTGTCTGTAAAGGAACCAGCTACTAACATTGAACGAAATTCACACTTCAAGTAACACGAGAGTTCCTCTATAGATTATTGCTTTTTCAGATTCCAATCGCTCAAACTTTTACCCAAAAACGAGCCAAGGACAAGCAGGACACAAAATCAAGACCGCGTAAAACGTTTCGAAATTTCGAAAATCATTTATAAAACGATTAATTAATTACTCGAATTGAACAAAATCCTCACGTAAAATAAACTGAGAACTCCTCTACTAGATTACCGGTATTTGCGTTCCGAAGCCTCAAATGGTTTACTCAAAAACGAGTCTTAAAATTGCATGCCGCAAAGGCAAAAACCGCGCAAAACACTTCAAATTTCAAAAATTGACTGTAAAGGAACCAGCTACTAAAATTGAACGAAATTCACACTTCAAGTAACACGAGGGTTCCTCTATAGATTAATGCTTTTTCAGATTCCAATCCCTCAAACTTTTACCCAAAAACGAGCCAAGGACAAGCAGGACACAAAACCAAGACCGCGTAAAACGTTTCCAAATTTCGAAAATCATTTATAAAACGATCAATTACCCGAATTGAATAAAATCCTCAGGGCAAATAAACTGAGAACTCCTCTATAGATTACCGGTATTTATGTTCCGATGCCTCAAATGGCTACTCAAAAACGAGTCTTAAAATTGCATGGCGCAATGACAAAAAACCGCACAAAACACTTCAAATTTCAAAAATTGTCTGTAAAGGAACTAGCTACTAGAATTGAACGAAATTCACACTTCAAGTAACACGAGAGTTCCTCTATAGATTAATGCTTTTTCAGATTCCAATCGCTCAAACTTTTACCCCAAAACGAGCCTAGGACAAGCAGGACACAAAACCAAGACCGCGTAAAACGTTTCCAAATTTCGAAAATCATTTGTAAAACGATCAATTACTCGAATTGAACAAAATCCTCACCTCAAATAAACTGAGAACTCCTCTATAGATTACCGGTATTTGCGTTCCGATGCCTCATATGGTTACTCAAAAACGAGTCTTAAAATTGCACGGCGCAAAGACAAAAAACCGCGCAAAACACTTCAAATTTCAAAAATTGTCTGTAAAGGAACCAGCTACTAAAATTGAACGAAATTCACACTTCAAGTAACACGAGGGTTCCTCTATAGATTAATGCTTTTTCAGATTCCAATCCCTCAAACTTTTACCCAAAAACGAGCCAAGGACAAGCAGGACACAAAACCAAGCCCGCGTAAAACGTTTCCAAATTTCGAAAATCATTTATAAAACGATCAATTACTCGAATTGAACAAAATCCTCACGGCAAATAAACTGAGAACTCCTCTATAGATTACCGGTATTTGCGTTCTCATGCCTCAAATGGTTACTCAAAAACGAGTCTTAAAATTGCATGGCGCAAAGACAAAAAAACCCCGCAAAACACTTCAAATTTCAAAAATTGTTTGTAAAGGAACCAGCTACTAAAATTGAACGAAATTCACACTTCAAGTAACACGAGGGTTCCTCTATAGATTAATGCTTTTTCAGATTCCAATCCCTCAAACGTTTACCCAAAAACGAGCCAAGGACAAGCAGGACACAAAACCAAGCCCGCGTAAAACGTTTCCAAATTTAGAAAATCATTTATAAAACGATCAATTACTCGAATTGAACAAAATCCTCACGGCAAATAAACTGAGAACTCCTCTATAGATTACCGGTATTTGCGTTCTCATGCCTCAAATGGTTACTCAAAAACGAGTCTTAAAATTGCATGGCGCAAAGACAAAAAAACCCCGCAAAACACTTCAAATTTCAAAAATTGTTTGTAAAGGAACCAGCTACTAAAATTGAACGAAATTCACACTTCAAGTAACACGAGGGTTCCTCTATAGATTAATGCTTTTTCAGATTCCAATCGCACAAACTTTTACCCAAAAACGATCCAAGGATAAGCAGGACACAAAACCAAGACCGCGTAAAACATTTCCAAATTTCGAAAATCATTTATAAAACGATCAATTACTCGAATTGAACAAAATCCTCACGTAAAATAAACTGAGAACTCCTCTACAGATTACCGGTATTTGCGTTCCGAAGCCTCAAATGGTTTTTCAAAAACGAGTCTTAAAATTGCATGGCCGCAAAGGACAAAAAACCGCGCAAAACACTTCAAATTTCAAAAATTGATCTGTAAAGGAACCAGCTACTAAAATGAACGAAATTCACACTTCAAGTAACACGAGAGTTCCTCTATAGATTAATGCTTTTTCAGATTCCAATCCCTCAAACTTTTACCCAAAAACGAGCCAAGGATAAGCAGGACACAAAACCAAGACCGCGTAAAACATTTCCAAATTTCGAAAATCATTTATAAAACGATCAATTACTCGAATTGAACAAAATCCTCACGTCAAATAAACTGAGAACTCCTCTATAGATTACCGGTATTTGCGTTCCGAAGCCTCAAATGGTTTACTCAAAAACGAGTCTTAAAATTGCATGGCGCAAAGACAAAAACCGCGCAAAACACTTCAAATTTCAAAAATTGACTGTAAAGGAACCAGCTACTAAAATGAACGAAATTCACACTTCAAGTAACACGAGAGTTCGTCTATAGATTAATGCTTTTTCAGATTCCAATCCCTCAAACTTTTACCCAAAAACGATCCAAGGATAAGCAGGACACAAAACCAAGACCGCGTAAAACATTTCCAAATTTCGAAAATCATTTATAAAACGATCAATTACTCGAATTGAACAAAATCCTCACGTCAAATAAACTGAGAACTCCTCTATAGATTACCGGTATTTGCGTTCCGATGCCTCAAATGGTTACTCAAAAACGAGTCTTAAAATGCATGGCGCAAAGACAAAAAACCGCGCAAAACACTTCAAATTTCAAAAATTGTCTGTAAAGGAACCAGCTACTAAAATTGAACGAAATTCACACTTCAAGTAACACGAGGGTTCCTCTATAGATTAATGCTTTTTCAGATTCCAATCGCTCAAACTTTTACCCAAAAACGAGCCAAGGACAAGCAGGACACAAAATCAAGACCGCGTAAAACGTTTCGAAATTTCGAAAATCATTTATAAAACGATTAATTAATTACTCGAATTGAACAAAATCCTCACGTAAAATAAACTGAGAACTCCTCTACAGATTACCGGTATTTGCGTTCCGAAGCCTCAAATGGTTTTTCAAAAACGAGTCTTAAAATTGCATGCCGCAAAGGCAAAAACCGCGCAAAACACTTCAAATTTCAAAAATTGACTGTAAAGGAACCAGCTAATAAAATGAACGAAATTCACACTTCAAGTAGCACGAGAGTTCGTCTATAGATTAATGCTTTTTCAGATTCCAATCCCTCAAACTTTTACCCAAAAACGATCCAAGGATAAGCAGGACACAAAACCAAGACCGCGTAAAACATTTCCAAATTTCGAAAATCATTTATAAAACGATCAATTACTCGAATTGAACAAAATCCTCACGTCAAATAAACTGAGAACTCCTCTATAGATTATAGTATTTGCGTTCCGATGCCTCAAATGGTTACTCAAAAACGAGTCTTAAAAATGCATGGCGCAAAGACAAAAAACCGCGCAAAACACTTCAAATTTCAAAAATTGTCTGTAAAGGAACCAGCTACTAACATTGAACGAAATTCACACTTCAAGTAACACGAGAGTTCGTCTATAGGTTAATGCTTTTTCAGATTCCAATCCCTCAAACTTTTACCCAAAAACGAGCCAAGGACAAGCAGGACACAAAACCAAGACCGCGTTAAACGTTTCCAAAATGACTTATAAAACGATCAATTACTCGAATTGAACAAAATCCACACGTTAAATAAACTGAGAACTCCTCTATAGATTACCGGTATTTGCGTTCTGATGCCTCAAATGGTTACTCAAAAACGAGTCTGAAAATTGCAGGGCGCAATGACAAAAAACCGCGCAAAACACTTCAAATTTCAAAAATTGTCTGTAAAGGAACCAGCTACTAAAATTGAACGAAATTCACACTTCAAATAACACAAGCATTCCTCTATAAATTTCTGATTTTCAGATTCCGATCCCTCAAACGCTTAGCCAAAGGCGAGCCTTAGAAAAGCAGGGCACAAAAACCAAAAACGGCGCAAAACATTTCCAAATTTCTAAAATTATTCATAAAGAAATCAGAAACAGGATTTGAACGAAATTCACACTTCAAGTAACACGAAGATTTCTCTATAGATTACTGCTTTTTCAGATTCCGATACCTCAATCTCTTAGACAAAGACGAGCCTTAGAAAAGCAGAGCATATAAATTATTTATAAAACTATCAGTTGCTCAAATGGATCGAAATCCGCAGCTAGAATAAGGTGAGGACTCATCTATAGATTTCCGTTGCCCTTTAGATATTAGAAGGAAAAAAACTGTAACCCCGTATTTTAAAAACGCTTCGTTTTCGAGCATACGTTTATAAAGCAAGGAATGTTTGTTTTGATTGTGTGAACGTTCTGTATACCTTCAATGGACCATTGGAGCTTTTCCTCGTTGGCGATCTGGGTCTGCAAGACTTCCTTCTCATTTTTTCGGCCATAATTCCATTCCTTTTCGTAGTTCTACAGAAAACAAGCCAAAAACTAAGCCCCACTGAGGGTTTATTTCGTTTTCTAGATCAAAACTTACGTCGATATCATTATCTAACCACGCAGACACTTTGGGACCGAATTTCTTGATTCCGTAGGTCCACAGAATCAGAATGGACAGTCCAGTGTAGTACTCGTGCTCCAATACGTAGATTTCCTTGCTCACCAAGTAGGTAGAAAGGGTGAAAGCAAAGGCGTAGGGGCCGGTTACTCCAGTTTTGTTGTAGAACGCCTGGAACCACTCTTCTGGAACGAAGCCAAGGCGCACTTTGCCAGGTTCCTGTCGTTGCTGAAAACATTCACAATCATTAAAATCACTGGGCAAAGCCCCCTAATTGTATTGTTAACTCGAGTACTTACAGGCCTTAACGCTGTGGAGCGGGCAGGCGTATCAGCAGCAGCGGCAGCATTGCTAGTGGCTGAAGTGCCCGTAGCCCTGCACAAAGCCATCAGAGCCCTGGAGTTTTGACCTGAGTAAAGACGATTACATAAACATGTTGAAACCGAAATCGACCTCTAATTGATGTCAAAGGTAGGCATGCTAACTGGGACCTACCGGAGAGAATTGCGGCCCTCGAAAGCATGTTTTAGCTGGATTTCCCCTACACAGCACTTAAATAAAGCCCACAGCCCCTTTTTTAACTGGCAAGTCCAAAAGTCAGATGGACAGGTTACGTAAGCCCTATGACAACTGACGGACTTCTGGATTGACTGGAGATTATTTGGCAGCACCGCTTTTAAGGCGGATATTTCGTATTTCCAATTCCTATATCATTGAAATAAAATAATAAAACATTTCCAATACAAAAAACACAGCTTTAATTATTAATTGACAGATTTCTACTGGTACATGGAAAATGAGTTATTCACGCTGAGGTTTCGGCGGTTGGCGTCCTCAATTTTGGAAATTTCCTCCAGACGCCGGTTGATTTGAGCAGTGTTTCTGTCGATCCACTGCAGGGAGTTCATGTGGGCGTTTAGTATTTTGCTGATTTGTGTTATCTGCGGAAAAAAACTGGTTAATTCCCGAAACAAAACAGTTTTAAAGCGCCCTTACCGGGTTCGAAATTTCTTCGTCCTTATTCGATTCGTTGATGCTCTCGATTATCTCCTTCAGATCATCAGAGATCTGCTTGAGCTGGAAATCGATTATCTCCGAAAACTGATACCTAGAAAATAATTAATAAAGCAACTAAAACTTGCAGGACTTTAAACAATGCTTACATCTGGTTCCTATCGATATCAACAATAGGAACATCAACCAGCTCCTTTTCCAGGGGTATAATCAGCTCCTCCAGCTCCTTTTGCTGTGCCAAAATGAAGTCCAGCTCTTGATCCAGCTGCGACTGTTGCTGCTTGACCTTCTCTATGCTGCTGTTCAGCTTCAGGATTTTTTCCCCTAGAAAACGCAACATTGACACCCAACCTCTTTAGTTAAAATCAAAACAATACCGTTCGAAATAAGCAAGCCGTCCCAAGCGTTCAGCTGTTTGGCTTGATTAATGAAGAATTTGCCCTGCTCCTCCAAGTCGATGGTCCATTTATTGATCGAATCCTCCAACTGGGCAAACGTTAGCGCTCCGACAGCAGGAGCAGGTGCAGGGGCTGCAGCGGGCGCCGATGTGGTCGAAGCCCTAAAAAAAACAACATAAAATACGCTCCAACAACCAGTCCTGCAGCTGAACTTACCCGGCTGCACTGGTGGCAGCGCCTCCAATGGAAAATCCCGAAGAAAGCTGTTGTAGTAGTGGCTGCAGCTGTTGTTCCAGTCGGCAACGGTTTAGTGGCATCAGTGGCTGCAGTTGGAGTTGAGCCGAATTTTAAGACTAGGCAAAGAAAAATGTATTTGACTTTTGCTAAGGATCTATACACAGTGTTAGTTACCTGAAGTGGGCGCTGTGGTGGCTGCACTGCTTAAAATCGGCGTAAATGTGGCACTAGATGTGGCAGTGGTGCCTGTAGAAGCGCCGAAACCAAATGACAAACTAGGCGTGCTGGTTGAAGTGGCTGGAGCCCCAAAACCGAAAGACAAACTGGGTGCACTAGTGGAAGCTGGCGCTCCTAGCCCAAAAGACACGGTAGGCGCTGCACTGGTTGAAGTTGGGGCTCCGGCCCCAAATGACAAGGTAGGAGCAGCACTGGTCGAAGCTGGCGCTCCAAGTCCAAAGGACAAAGTGGGCGCAGCACTAGATGCAGCAGGAGTCGCAGCTGAACTTCCAAAACCAAACGACAAGGCTGGGGCTGCGCTGGCAGCAGGAGCAGGACTCGAGAAGCCTGAAAAACACTTAGTCAAAATCTGCAGAGCATTTTCTGCCGATATATTACCTGTTGTAAATCCAGCACTGTTTGTAGCTGCCGCTGGCGCGCCGAATTTTATAGTAGGCGCAACAGCTTGTTTTGGCTGGTTGAAGTTGGCCCCAAATCCCAGCGAAGGGGCACTTGAAGCTGAAGCCAATGAAAACATTGTGGAACCGGGTTTGCTATCTCCAGATGCTGCCGATTGGCCCAAATTAAACTGCAAAGTCCCCGCTAGGCCAAAGACATAACCAGTGAGAGACATTTTTAACAGTTCAACGATCAGGTTCTTAATTAGATGCACAAAGAAACATTAATTATGATTAAACTGGGTTTAAATGTAGTTCTTTTAAAAAGTTAAGCACTTATACATAAGTTTTCTGAAATAAACCATGTTTTCATTGATATAAGGGGGTTGAAATGAGACTTGCAGTTTCAACCCTAAAACCCCCATATAAACTGCTTTTGAAGGCGATTTTTTAAAATTCAAGCAATTTTCTTCAAGAAAATCAGTCTAAAATACTTTTAAACTTCCCAGATTTGCTAAATTTTGCAAATTCCCTTGGGCTTTTGAGAATTGGAGGTTAGAATTCTCAGACCTGAAATTTTCCACTTACCAGCAGCAGGAGTACTCGTTAAAGGGTTTGTAGCGGTGCCCGTCTTGGGTACGCTCGCTGGTGAACCAAAATTAAACATTTTTCAGTTAAATTAACAGTTAAAGTTTCAGTTAAATTAAAAGAATAAATATCTTAGGAAAAAAGCACAATGGAACGTGTGGCAGCATCGGCAACACGGGTTGCCAACATCTCACCGCACAAGATCTACACCGGCTCGGTTCATTTACGTCCGAAACACGTATAACCGATGTCCGGCGTATAAGGCAGGGTCTACCTAAGCCTTACTGACGAGTCCAATAGGTAGAACCGGGACGAAACGCAGGGCTCATCACATAACACCATAATAAGTGACAATAAAATTGACTGAAAACCCAGGAATACATTGGAATGAAGTTAAATTAACAACAGAACAAGGGATTTAATAAAATTATTTTCAGTTTCTCAGCGAGTGACATTTCACTTGACAACAGTAACATCCTTACAACGTTGTCACGTGCCGATATTATTGCTATCAACCGCCAAGGCGTCACGTACGAGTAAAAAGGGCATGAATAAATCTGAATAAAAATCCAGAAAATATGAAATTTTTACAAGTAACTGTAAGGGAATTTTTTTACAAATCAATCATCCATATTGGTGAGTTCACCGGCAAGTTTATACAACGTCTGAACTTAAGCTTATAATTGTAATTTTCCTAAAAGCTAAAAAAAAGGCGTTTCAATTGTTTCGATTTTAATACTGTACAATCAATATCTCATACACTGTACAAAACTGTGTCTATCTATACAAATAAAAAAATATGTGTAATACAGAGTGTTGTGTGACTTTCTGGACTAATTTTAAGCAAAACGCGTGGTGATAAACATACGTCCAACACGTCATAGTTACGGAGCTATAAATTAACTGTCGCTCGTGTGATTCCGTCGAATCAGTCTACTGTGAAATGGTGGATGGTAGCGACGGTAGGGCGGTTAACTCTGCAAAAATTTCGAAATATTCCACATATTTTCCATTTCCCAGCGGAAAATTGTGAATTTCCTTAAAGATAAACGTTTCGGCTGTCGTTTTGTGGTATTGTATCGATCGCTAGAATGATTTTCACAACAAAGCGCGTTTACAGAAATTCGGGTTTTTCTGACGTTCACTGACAAACTGGAGACATTTATTTGACATGTGCCGATTACGAAACCGGAATTTTTTATATTGTGTTATAATTAAAGTGCGTTGTTTGGAGGAGTTTGAGTTTGGAGGACTTGAGGCATTTCTAATGGACTCCTTGGACATAAAAAAGAGCAGCGAAACAGTAAGTGCTATTTTGCAAACTTTCACTACTTAAGCGACTTTGAACTTCACACAAAACCCCACGAAATACCCAAACCGTGAACAGTAACTGCTTTGAACGCTTTATAACTCAATAACTATGAGGAATACGTTTGTAGGAACTTTTTGCTTCAACTTTTGTAGAATCTGTACATTTCCTGACGCAACACTCTGCTTAAATAACAATGAGCCAAGCGAACTGTTTCGGGCATAAAAGTTTATATAAATAAGGAAAAATACTCATGATTACGAAAACCAGTCCGTAGAAAAACTTCCCGAAGAGGGCAGCGGCGCTTTGTCTCATCGCCGACGCGGACTCCTGTGCCTTCTTTGGGGTGGATTTCATGGGCTTTTGAGGGCTCGCCTATTAAAAAATACGCATTAAAACCTGCTGGATTCATTGCAACTTTGCGTTAGCAGTTGGTTAAGGGGAAAAACAATGAAAACTGTTAATGGAGAACCCCAAAAAAGCGGACAATCAAAAACAGCTTGCCTGCGTACAATGACGACCTCAAGCCCGATCAGGCCCTAGAAATAACCTACACAAGGCCAACATCTAAATGCTAAAGTGAAGCCTCGAATGTAAATACATCAGCAAACTTACCGCCTCCGGCTTAACTTGGGAAACTCCAGGCATTTTTTGTGATGGCACTGTGATGGGCAGCAGTGGGAACCACGCGTTAGTGGAAGGCGCGCTTAGAGCCATTAAAGAGGGGTTTTTCTCCTGTTCTTTGGCTTTCGTGTAGGCTCCCAGATTCATCAGCTGCATGGTGGAGGGCAAAATACACCCGAACAACGTCTGAATAAACCTGCATTAAAACCCAAATAGTCCACCCAAAGTGCCCTTACCTGCGATTGGCTGACTGCCTTGCGAACGTTGTTCTGCAGATAAGAGTAGAAAACGTTCAGGTCAAAGGGGTCGATTTTGCTGCGCAGCTTATCACAGATAGTTTGGGCTAGTTTGACCATTTGGGTGTTTTCTCTGGGCACGCACAGAGTTGCCAGAAATCTAACATCCAGTAATGCCTGCAAGGCCTGATTTTGATTCAGCTCTTCCGAAGCGATTTGATCGTATTCTCGTAATATCACATCCATGTTTCGTTCGATGAATTGCAGGTGAACGGACTTGGGCAGTGTATACGGCAGGACTTTACTTAGATCCTCATTGAGCCTTACCAGGACGTTGGACAAGGGAATGCTGGGTTTTAAGGGCACTTTGATTTGCGACTTGAATATCTTCTCCTCAGTCTGTTCCTGGATTTCGATCTCATCCCACCTCTAAAATTAAATTCCTCAGAATGCCACTTTTTAAATCCCGGGCAATTTATGCTTACACTCAGCTGGCTTATGGAGCTCCCAACTCCAGTCTGGCGGATACACCGCGCTAAATCCGCTGTGCTTTGAGTAGAACTCTCCAGCCAACTGCGCCATAAACTGTGGCTGGTTTGCATGAAATGGTCGCATACTTTCTGCCATTCAGTGCTGACGTGTGCGAACTCACAGCATTGCCGGAAATTCGCGCACAAGCTGCAACAGGCCTGCAGGAATCGGGCACAAAAGAGTGATTTTGCCACTAGATTTGCGCCAGTTTCCGCAGATAGAAGGCCATTGACGTAGTCGATGATTCTATGTTGAAAAGATGAGGATTGCTGTTTAGCTAGCCCAAGTGTTCGGTTGAGGCTCACCTCAAAGATTGCTGAGTGCACTCGTCCATCAGGTACTTCCGCAACTCCTCCTGGTCGACGAATTTTCGCTTAAATTTGTAGTCGTTCATCAAGTACCGCATTCCAGGCTGCGGGCTGAACTCTTGCCCTGATAAGTACTGGGAAATATCCTCCAACAGCTCTAGAAACCGTTTGTCCAGCTCAGCGCACAGATTCACCACTGAGCTGGAAAACCCTCTGGCTTTCATTGTAAGGCCAGCGTGATCGTTTTGAAACTTGCTCACGTCCTCACTTTCCTCTTTCCACGCGTACCAGCGCAAATCCAGCTCTGCTTGCTCGACGTATTTGAGGGAAGCGTCAATATCAGCCTGAATCGCCACCATACTGTTCTGGATGATTGTGGAAATTAAGCCTCGTGCTCTGGCGGTTAGGAGCTTTTGAAAGAAGTAGTACCAGACATCGAAATGGTCGGGGAGCTGCAGCTCGCCACACACTTTGGTCCAAGAGCTGCAAAGCTCTATACGACTGAGTTAGGGAAAATTCAAGAGCCCCTAGGCCTTACCAATTTTCAGGGATTCCTCGCGCACTAAATATAAGCCCTTGACAGTGGTAAGCAGCTGTAAGCTCTTCTCCAGCCCGCTCTGAACGATTTGCTGGGTGGTTTCCAGCCAATTGTGGATGATTGTCCCATCAATGGCCTCACTGTGTCGTTTCCCTGAGTCTGTTAGCTTCAACTTCGGCCTTAAGTCAAATTAAGCTTTAAAAAGACTCTCGTTGCTGAAAGCCCGCTGCAGCCTTACCTGAACTGCTTGATAATCTCCGGAATATACGCTATCAAAGGAGTGGCTGGCAATTCTAGCTTGGAAAGAGTCGCTGGCGCGCTTGGGCCAACTATGCCATTCAGTTGCTTTCCACAATAAGCCGCTTTTACTGTCGTTGTCTGAAAATTCAGTTTTTAGCCAGTGCTTGAAACCTTGCAGTTTTAATGAACTTACACACAAAGCAGTCATGAAGCAGAAGAACTGTCGTAATAAGGCATTTGACCATAGCAGCGATTTGAAATCGCACGCTCGAATACTGGCTGTTAATGACGGTTTGCAGGGCGGTTTTTCGGTGTTCGATGAAAATATTCAAAAGCTGGTCGTTCGTTTGGTTCTCTATCAACATCAGGGCGTTAAGGTTTTGACTGGTTTCCTAAAAGCCGCTGGTTGGAAGCAGGAAATTAATTAATCGTCGCATAGTACCTCCGCATTGATTTCGACAGATTCCAATTTTTGGGTCACTTTTTCGAATATTTTCGCTCGAAGTGTGACTAGATTCAGCTTCAAGTGCCCCAAAAGCGGCAGTTTGCTAAGGTATTCCTTTTTAGTGAAGTTCAGCCCTAAAACGGTACTATTTTAGGCCGGAACAGCGGTATGCTAATTAAATTACCCATGTAGATGTGCTGAGCTAGAAGGTAGTACTGGGTAGCTTCTAGATTACGCCCCCCATCTAGAGCCACCCATATTTGCTCATTGAGAAATATGGCCAGCCTTACTTGGATCAGTAGCACTCTTTCTTCGTTGGTTTGCCTGAAGAATGTTAATTCAGCTTTGTTGGCTTTTGTTAACTATTAAACCTCAATTTTTATGATTTACTTTTGCAATTCCTGGTCGACTTCAATAGTGCTTTCATTAGAAGCCTGAGTTTCCATGAGCATTTCACAGGTTTTGGTGATTTCTTCTATGCTGCTCACTATGTCTTCCGAGATGGTTTTCATGGATTTTATTGCATCTGAGGCGGCCAAGATATCCTTGTAACGGTCACTGCAATGTTCGTGAACAAACTCGGGCTGTTTTGAGGTGAAACAGGAACGGAAAGGGGCGCTTTACATACCCGACCATTGAGCGAAGGTCGTTACGTTTCCGCTCGATTTCTCCATCAAGCAGCTTTTCAATTTCGACAATTTCATCAACACTTCGTTCCTCAAACAGTTTAACAACGTCCAAATGCGTTAATTCGCTTCGGTTCATCATGGTAAACATTTAATTTCCAGGACAGTTAACCTAAAATGTGGCTGTAAACGTCAACAAAATCTCGTAAGCAATTGAATGCGGATGGAAATGCGGCAACGCTGTAAGAGGCCTAGTGAATTAACGGTTCTTGTTTTTGAAACTTGCGGGTTTGGTTTTAGCTAAAATGCGCGTAGCTTGCAAAGGATTGAAGTTTTCTTTTTATGTATAGAGAATTTATATCAAATACATTAAGTTTTTCGTATAATTTTTTTTGCCTGGGGCTGGTCTTGAAAGAGTTTTAAGTAAAAAAATTGCGTGACCTGCAGGAGCTCTAGATAAGAAGGACAATGTATTGCATTTATGTGCAATTTTAAGGTATTGACTACTACTAAATAAAATGTTTATTTCAATTTATTTTAATGTATTTATTCACGGAAATTCAAACAAACAAACATAGGTATTTATTGTGTTACCGTAATTAATGTCAAATAGTGTTTAAAAACAAACACATCTAAATATGGCATACATCAGTTTATAACGGAGAGAAAAATGCAAAATTAGTACCATTAAAACTATATAGAATTTCGTAATCCTAGACAAGATTTATCTTACAATCTACTTAGTCATAATGATAATCACTCGTTGCTAACAAGAGTAGCTAAGTTGTAGCTTTTTCCAACGAAACCTCGCCTCCAAACCGAATTGGAAGTCCGCAGATTTGCGTTAAAAGCTGTTGTTTTTTAAGACACGCGGTGTGAATATGTGAAAAATCCAATACAAATCGTAACGTGCAAAGGGAACGAAAACGTTGGTGCTAATCTAAATCTACCTACAATATTCTTTGTTTATTTATTTATATTTATATATACCTATATAGTTAACAAATGCTTAATTCTTACATAGCTTGAAAGCGCTTGAGATTTGATTGCATAAGCACAAAAATAAAATTATCCTATAAGTCTCTATATAACCACCAAAAGATGCAATTCTTCAACAGGAATGTTAATAAAAATAAAACTAAATAATCAACAATAATAAATAAAACTAATTTTGATTTCTACAGAAAAAAAACTTAAATACTTTTAGTAGTTTTTTGGTTTGATTTTGCCGTTATACACTAGAGTCGCAAATAAATTACTAAATACAAACTGACCAATATCCGAATATATTATAATGTACAATGCTCTTAACTACGCGATACCCAATTAGAGGAAGAAGATAGAGTGCATTAATACCTATACATATATAGATATAAACTCTAAAATATAAATATATTGCTTTCTTAGATAGTCTGATATGTTCCGATTAGTTTAGAAAAGACATTCTGCTTATCGCTAAAAGGCAAACAGCACCCACTATACATTACACTCAACATGTTCGTTGTCGGAAACAACGAACGAAAGTTAGTGTTTAAACATGTTTTTTTGGTATACCTAGACCGTATCATTGTTTCAATGATATGTACAAAATTATATCAAAACGCATAAATTAAAATAGTCTAAATCTAATATAAGTATGGAGAAGGGCCTAGAAAGGTGCACACAAACGATTGCAGGTTATTTTAAAGAAATGTTCAGGACATTTTTTTAAAATTTGAACAAGAGGTTGAGTGACGCCCTTTAAAAATTGCACATTTGTAAATATAAAAAGCATTGAAACTAGAACTAGCAGGGCCTTGGAATTCTTGAAGCGTCACGAAGACACTAAAAAGTTACGGTTTTGGTATTCTGGATCTTTCCAGGTAACATTTTGGATTTTGATAACTTTTGTGGAGACTATTGAAAAACACAACAAAAGTTGCACTTTTTTATGTTTTTCAAACTCGCACTAGTGGAGGGATGACAAATCATTCATTTTAGAACGTGAAGACCTGATAGAAATACATTTTCAAATTGCATTTTTTTAAAATGATTTAAAATGATTTTAAAATGATGAAACAAGTACCACTAAGGGCGTGATAATATTGCAGCTAACTGGAATAACTTGAAGGTACAAATCCTGAAATTGGGCAAAGCTCTGGAAATATAGACTTAAAAGCGTCACGCTGGTCAAAAATTGCACATGTTTGGATAATTTCGAGAACGAATGGGAACTATCTGGCATTCTTCCACCTGCCTAAATTCCGGAATTTAGGCAATTGAATATGTAAAAATTGAGAAATTGAGATTTGGAACTAAACAGTCAAAAAGAGGATTCTTAGAGGCTTGAAAATTTCGACTACCTAGGCACTACGACGCCGTTTTGTGCTCAAGACTCTTGCAACAGTGAGTACTTATGCACCGTTTTAGACCATCCGTTCCATTAACATTTATTTCAACTAGCTTCTACTCATTCTCTTAGATAATAATTTACAATGTTCGATAATCCTAATATTCGTTGGAATAACTTGACTAGAGAATTTACAGACAATGTTCACTTACCTACTTACTCCTTAACGCGATTCTTAACGCCTAAGAGCTTGGCAGCATCATCGGCTGAAGCATCTAGCACCTTATCGATAATTGACCGGTCGCCTAATCCTAAAAGATTGCTTATTAAATCGCCCTCGCCCTCCTGGGCATCGGATTCTTCGGCTTTTTGAGCTGCAGTGTCCGGTTCCTCCTGAGCATTATTTCCATCTTCGTCGCTATGCTCGAAATTGCTATTGAGCGCATGCTTTTTGCGGATGGCGCAGCATACTGTGTTTGAGGGTGAATCTGCGCCGGCAAATGTCGCAGCTGAATGGTCGTTCGCCTGTGTGGGTGCGCATATGTCTGCGCAGATCCTCGGCCGACCAGAACCGTCGCATGCACCACGCGCAAATCACTTTCCTGTTGGAATAGTCGGGAAATTTGCCTCTGATGTCGGTGTCTTCATCGTCATGATGAGGCACGTCATCCGGAGTAGTAGCGCTTGCGTCCAAGGCGTTCTTCGACATGAGCAGATCGTATTCAGAGGCATGTTTGTCGCGAATATGGTCCAAAGCTTGTTGCCGATCGGCAAATGAACTTTCGCACAGGTGGCATTTGAATGGCAAATCCGAATTGGGCACCTGAGAACTGGCAGACTGCGCATCTGCATTCACTGTGAACTTGCTGAACGCAATTTGGTGCTCCCAGTCGTTCTTCGATTCCGACTGGTTGCCCTTCTCATCCTCAGAGCTTCCAGCCTCGTAGCCCTGAGCCTTGATGTCGTCCCCTTGAGCATTGGTCGCATGCTTGCAGCTGATATGCTTCTTCAAGTTCGAATAGGTGGAAAAGGTGCTGCTGGGGCAGTTGGAGCACTTGAAAGGTCGCTCAGGCACATTTCGCATCAAGTAGTTGACGCAGTTGTTGCTGGAAGCCTCGCTGGTTACTATTGTGGTCGCTGAGTTGCCGTGCTTGCGCAGCAAATGTCGGTCACAGTTTGATTTGGTGGTGAAAAGCAGGGGGCAATGGCTGCATTTGAAAGGTTTCTGTCCGGTGTGAGTTAGAATGTGACGTCGCAGCGACGAAGTCCAGGGAAACTTGCGGTTACAGTAGGGGCAGCTGACCCTGTTTGGGGCTAGTGAGTAGGCCGATTTCTTCTTGACGGGTGTGGTACTGTTCACAGCTTCGGATTCAGATCTGGAAGGAAACACAACAGTCATAATCTAACAGGCATTTTGGGCTTTCATTCGAAAATGAAAAGTAGAAGGACTTCAGAAAAGAACACCCACCTATTTTCATCCGTGCCAGATACGTTCTCCTCGCTAGTGCTCCCACTAGCCACCAGTCCCTCCTCATCGTCCTCGCTCACTGGACCCAGCTCGTGCTCTTCACTCTCCCTCTTGAAGTATTCCTTAAACTGCTGCTGAGAGGCATTGTCTAGGAGCCTGGAAACTGGCACCAAATCCTCCTCGTTTTTACCGCCACGTTCTCCTCTAGATTCCACTCGCGGCTCCTCCGGCTTGTTGTCATACTCATCAATGACCAAAGCGCAGTCCTCATCATCCTCCTTTTTCACATCTTGATTGCTAAATTGACTGACGCTGGCCTGGGCCAATAAGGCGTAACGTAGCTTCAAATTCATCTGCTCCTTTTCGTCATACTCTCGCATTGCGGTGTCATAGCTGGGCATGTCAGCGTAGCTGGGCTTTAGCATGATTCCTTGAGGTTTCCTGCCTGGTTGCCCTACAGCCCCTCGTTGCCTCTGCGACCAAAACTGAGGATGTTGCTGCTTGATATGGCGCTCCATGTTGGAACGCAACGTAAATTTAGCCGAGCAATGCTCACAAGTAAAAGGCCGCTCAGTTCTGTACCTTCTCTGCTTCTGCTTGGGCATGAGCACTCCATTCTTAATGACCATTTTTACCGAGCTGGGCGACTGCATCATATCAGGCTTCAATCCAGGACTGTGCATCTTTGGCACGTTCTCATTCTCCACATTGATCGACAGAGGTTTTTCTGCATCCTCCACTTTGGAGAAACTGCTGGGTGTGGACGATTTGGCCTCCAACTTTAGACCGTCGAAGCCAGGAATTGGGGTGTCCAAGTGAGGCTGGTATGGTGGATGTTTGAAGTCATCATTGATCAAACCGCCTCCGCAGAGCTGCATCCGCTGCATTCGCTCCTTGATATCTTGGGGCGTATGTTGAAGGACAGGTAACGATTGGAACAGAAGCGGATTGACTGGAAACGGCTGGAAGCCTGGAAAGCCATTCCTGTAGAGGTTGGCCAGCTGACTGGCGTACAGGGCAACAGCATGATCGAATTTCGGATGCCCTTTGATGAGATGCTGAGCAAACAGTTCGCCCATATTAGGCATTGCTGGCGATTGCGAGCCGTCTGGAGGTGACCGCGCCTCTTCCAAACGCTTCTGGTCTTCATCCAGCTTCTTCTTGCTCAAGTCAAGCGCTACGTCTGTAACAGGCGCCTCTTCCTCGTCCTCCTCATAATAGTCCTCCTCATACTGATCGTACGAGCTACTGTTCTCTCTCAGAACCTCAAAGGGCTTCACCTGGATCTTGGAGGATGAGTTTTCCGGCTGGCTGGGGATCTTGCTAAGGTCCAGCGGTTGAGCGAAAAAGGGAGGAACCCCATTCAAAGTCCCGAAAGTGGCGCCTCTATTGAAATCAAACATCTTAGTGGGCTTGAGAGCGTGCATGTCATGAACCAGCATCGGGGTTGGAAAAGTGACGTCTGTTTTCACTTTGGGCGGCACTTTGGGCGTGGAACAGTGCAGCTTTTCCGGGCTCAGATCTGTTGAAAATAAAGCAGATTCAATGCGACTTGTCAATGCGGATCTATTTGCGAATTGCCAAAAATACTTCCAAGATCATAGTACTATGATCTCTATATCTGTATGTATATAAATTACAGAGTGATACCGCCTTATTCAAGACTTTATTTTATGAGAAAACAATTAGGTACTCTCAGTTTTTAATTTTCATTTCAAAATTTGTTTAATTAAGTATCAATCAAGCATTTTTGAAAGTAGCTCATGAAGGAAGCAAATTGTCAATTTTCATTAGGTGTCCCTATTAACTTCACATTTTACTTACTGCGTGTATGTTTGGAAATTGATGCGCCATCAAAGTCGCTCGATGAGTGGAAACTGTGCTTCTTGTCCTCCTCCCTAACGGTCAGCTTGTTCAGCTCGTCATTGGTAGGATCCTCAGACGGGTGGTAGATGATGGACTTCTTTACATCCTCCCTGGTTGTTTTTGAGTGTCGATTTCTCAAATGGCGCTCACAGTTGGCCTTGGTGGTAAACGCGTAGTTGCAAAGCGAGCACTCATAGGGACGATCCCCGTTATGCGTTCTCATGTGCCGAATCAGGGCGGCCTTGTCGATTGAGGAGTGAGGGCACATGTTGCAATAGTACGTTCCGTTGGTGTTGCCACTCAGGTGGGCGCGATTGTGGCCTTTGAGGGCGCGCAAATTGGGAAAAATCGCCGTGCACAGTCGGCACGGAAACTCTCCACGCAGCTTCATTTTGCGGAACTCTATGGCGAACGAATCCTGTGATTCCTCCTCGTTCTCGTTCTTGTTCTCCTGGTCGATCAGATGTTTGGTTGGGGGAAGGCGCAGCTCGCTGGGGTTTTTAATATTGGACAGAATCGACGGGATATCAGCCAAATCCTTGTTGTCCATGAACTTAACCAGCTGCTCCCTCAGCTTGTTGGTAGGAATTAACTTCTCGGGGGAATTATCCTGGAGGTTCAGCCGGGAGAAAAACTCAGTTCTGCGGATATCATCCTCACAAATCCCATTGCGGCCGCTCAAATTTAGACCGGCGGACGCTTCGAGGCAGCCCTTTTCGTGAATGGCCAACGAGCTGGAACAGGGGAAGGCTTTGAGACACTTCTGGCATTGGAACTTCAGCCCACAAGATGCAGGTTTGTGCAGGCTGCGCTCACACTCGCGCCTGGCAATGTGCGGGAACTTTTCGCTGGAAAAGTCCACGAAAGTGAGGTCTTGGAACCCGAGCACCGGCTGCTTGGAGTTCGGCTTTTCTTTGGTAATGGGGTGATTTTGTTTGTTGTTGGCCACTCTCTGACTGCCGATTGCTGGGTACTCTGGATGGTTGTCTTCCAAGTGGGCTTCTAGAACCCCCGGCGAGTTAAAATCGGTTCTTTGACAGACTGGACACCTAAACGGGCCCAAGGCCGGTCTTTTGGTGTCAATCTTTTGGTCCATATCTGCATCCTCCAGCCGTCTCTTCTGACAGGGCTTCGACTCGATCTTGTTGTTGTTGTACTCGATACTTCTCGAGCTGCCGCTGTCGCTGCTTCCATCCGACTCGTAGTTCTCCCCTTTGGTCGAATGTGTGCGCATATGCCGATGCATGTTTCCATTGGTGGTGAACGTATCGCCACAGAATTTGCAATGGAAAGGCCGCTCTCCACTATGGACCAGCACGTGGCGATCCAGGCTGGAACTCGAGCTCAGCACTTTGAGGCATATGCGGCAAGCAAATCCCTTTTCGCTGGCCTGATCCTCCCCTTGATTGTTGTGCGAGCGGATGTGCAGCGTGAAGTTATGCTGAGACGTCAGCATCTTGTCGCAGATGGGACACACGTATTTTCCGTTCGGGGCGAGCTGCAATCGCTGCGATTGTCGCTATCACAGGCCTCTATGGACGTGTTGGTAGTGGTCGAGAAGATTCCCGAATCGGTGCGGTTGCTTTGGTTGTCTAGCGATTCTTTGGTTCGGTTGGATTCGAGTGGTTCCTCCATTGCGGTAACTAGAAAAGAAATATTCATATTTATGCGTGTTCAAATGAGACGAAAGAAGCACAGAGGTACAATGCGGCCAAATCGAGAAATTGATGAATTTGAAAACTCTTTCGGACTATGTTGCGTTATAATGCGCCGTTAAGCTCCGTTAATAATTCGAAATACAGGGTGTTTGAAAATACTGAATTAACTGTAATGGATTCCAAAGATCCATTGGTCTTTCCATCAAGTCTTCCACCAAGTCTGAATATAGAAAGTTCGTTCTTTCACTAAGAAAAGAACGTTTTTTCAAATTTAGATACCCAGTTTGCTTATGCCTCTTTTCGGACATACAGTGTGTCTCACATAAGATGGAAACATCCCTGTATTTTTAATAGTTTTAGAAGAAGGGTTTTCGAGTTAGGGAAGAAGGGTCAGGAAGAAGTGTCGGTAGAGTTGGAAAGTCATAAGCTGATATGTTTAGGGTACCCGTTTCTAACTTCAGATGTGTGTAATGTTATTTTAACTGTGAATGCCGAATTTGAAGTCAAAAATGAAATCTTGGATTTTTTTTTAATTTTCATTAATTTAGACATCGTTCTTTTGTTAGTGAAGGACACTTGAAACGATTTTGATGAAATTTTCTCAGTCACCTATCAACTATTCTCGCGACCCTTGTAATAGTCATGGCACTTCAACTGGGGTACGTTTACATGGCGAGTGAAGACGATGATACACGATCGCCATGGAAACCAACTTGGCGTCCCGTAAATCCAATGAATACCGGGGCAAATGAACAAGAACCGTTAAAAATTTAACTCACACAAGTGCAGAAAAATGGATTGATTTGTTCACTGAACTGAACAAACGAAATGTGGCAGGTGTAAAACATCACTTGACTGTAGACGGGTGTGGCAGATACATATAGGAATTTGTCGTGTAGCTCTGATTTGGTGTGGCCCAATTGTGTTTTAAAATAACCGATAAAGTGAAGAAACGTGCGAGTTATTGACGCAGACAAAGAAACCGCGTGCATTTGTTTAGTTAATCATCGGGACGGAGATCTCTTGTCTTCCGGCTTTATCGTTCGATTGGTTTACTTAAAGACAATCCCAGATTTATTCCCCGTATCACCTGGTTGAGCAAAGCTTGTTCAACTTTAGGCCAGTTTTTTTTTTTCGATTTGTGCGTCAATCGGATGTTTAGTATTATTTACTGACATGACCTGCGGAAGATTAGGAGAGTTTTTCCTCAATCCAGGAGTTATAGGATGAATTCGGACACACCCTGCGGTCAATGATCAATGTTCAGTTATCCTTATTCGGACACTCTGTACCATCCGGTTGGCATGTACCTGACTTGAAACCGTCATCGACAAATGAAATGTTTCTTTGTCGCCGTATTGGTAAACAGACGATCATTTACTTGACCCAAATCGTCGCTTTATTGTTTTTAGAGGTCTTGGGCAACCATTTTTTTATTGGAAAATCGCCTACGTGCTGGCAGCTATCAACTAGATGCAGATCGAAAATGCAACGCTTTCCAAGAGCCTCGAAGGTCGCAGTTGAAAAGACCAGATTCTAGATCGAGTCTTTCGTGACCACGCCTTAACAACCCACAAAAAAAACGTTGACGCGCCCATGAGACTGTGGACGTTTGTTTTTCCGAAACGGAAAACCCAAGCCTGATTAAAATGGACCACAATGAGATTCGTCACGCTCGAAAAAACCGCACACAGGTTTCAGTTTCCTTCCAGATAAGGCCGATGATGTTGTTTGGGATTGTTTCTTATCTGCCGATGTGTTTTCGCCTCGCCAGTACCAGAAATCACTGAGATATGACGGTAAAGGTCAATATTCTGGTGTTGGCGACCACAATTACGAGCCGTTGAGACTTACCTGGAACGTTGTTGGGTGGTGGCGAGCCTTGTTGAGGATTTTCCGGAGCAAAAACCACCCCTTGCATGGCTGCTTTATAATCTGGAACAAAAGAGTTGAATTAAGACTATGAGAGTGGATTTTTTTTGAGCTAGTCATTGAAAAAACAATAAGGGCGTTTCCTCTATGAAAGTAGATGACGAATGAAACTGAACGAGAGAGGACGCTCCAGGACTTGAAGGTGCTGAATCTGTTTAAGCATAGAGCAAGTTTGATTATCTAAAACCGCCAATATGGCGAAGAAGAAATTGCCCAATTTATTGGCAATAAGTTCGTTGCTCCTAAATTAGAGCTGTTGGAGAGCAGATAGAGAGTGCAGATGATAGCTATGAATCGCCCAGGCCATTTTGAGTCACTTGGTTGCTCCCAAATTAGAGCAGTTGAGGATGTGAATTTTGCAAAAAGCATGGAGCAAGTTTGCTTTTCTAAACCGCCAATGTGGATTTAAGAGCAGATTTTTTCTCAGAAATTGCCCAATTTATTAGCAATAAGTTCGTTGCTCCTAAATTAGAGCTGCTGGAGAGCAGATAGAGAGTGCAGATGATAGCTATGAAACGCCCAGGCCATTTTGAGTCACTTGGTTGCTCCCAAATTAGAGCAGTTGGGGATGTGAGTTTTGCAAGAAGCATAGAGCAAGTTTGCTTTTCTAAAACCGCCAATGTGGATTTAAAAGCAGATCTTTTCTCAGAAATTGCCAATTTGTTGGCAATAAGTTCGTTGCTCCTAAATTAGAGCTGTTGGAGAGCAGATAGAGAGTGCAGATGATAGCTATGAATCGCCCAGGCCATTTTGAGTCACTTGGTTGCTCCCAAATTAGAGCAGTTGGGGATGTGAGTTTTGCAAGAAGCATAGAGCAAGTTTGCTTTTCTAAAACCGCCTATGTGGATTTAAAAGTAGACTTTTTCTCAGAAACTGCCCAATTTATTGGCAATAAGTTCGTTGCTCCTAAATTAGAGCTGCTGGAGAGCAGATAGAGAGTGCAGATGATAGCTATGAATCGCCCAGGCCATTTTGAGTCACTTGGTTGCTCCCAAATTAGAGCAGTTGGGGATGTGAGTTTTGCAAGAAGCATAGAGCAAGTTTGCTTTTCTAAAACCGCCAATGTGGATTCAAAAGCAGATTTTTTCTCAAAAATTGCCCAATTTATTGGCAATAAGTTCGTTGCTTCTAAATTAGAGCTGTTGGAGAGCAGATAGAGAGTGCAGATGATAGCTTATGAGTCGCCCAGGCCATTTTGAGTCACTTGGTTGCTCCCAAATTAGAGCAGTTGAGGATGTGAATTTTGCAAAAAGCATGGAGCAAGTTTGCTTTTCTAAAACCGTCTATGTGGATTTAAAAGCAGACTTTTTCTCAGAAATTGCCAATTTGTTGGCAATAAGTTCGTTGCTCCTAAATTAGAGCTGTTGGAGAGCAGATAGAGAGTGCAGATGATAGCTATGAATCGCCCAGGCCATTTTGAGTCACTTGGTTGCTCCCAAATTAGAGCAGTTGGGGATGTGAGTTTTGCAAGAAGCATAGAGCAAGTTTGCTTTTCTAAAACCGCCAATGTGGATTTAAAAGCAGATTTTTTCTCAGAAATTGCCCAATTTATTGGCAATAAGTTCGTTGCTCCTAAATTAGAGCTGCTGGAGAGCAGATAGAGAGTGCAGATGATAGCTTATGAATCGCGCAGGCCATTTTGACTCACTTGGTTGCTCCCAAATTAGAGCAGTTAGGGATGTGGGTTTTGCAAGAAGCATAGAGCAAGTTTGCTTTTCTAAAACCGCCTATGTGGATTTAAAAGCAGACTTTTTCTCAGAAATTGCCAATTTGTTGGCAATAAGTTCGTTGCTCCTAAATTAGAGCTGTTGGAGAGCAGATAGAGAGTGCAGATGATAGCTATGAATCGCCCAGGCCATTTTGAGTCACTTGGTTGCTCCCAAATTAGAGCAGTTGGGGATGTGAGTTTTGCAAGAAGCATAGAGCAAGTTTGCTTTTCTAAAACCGCCTATGTGGATTTAAAAGCAGATTTTTTCTCAGAAATTGCCCAATTTATTGGCAATAAGTTCGTTGCTCCTAAATTAGAGCTGTTGGAGAGCAGATAGAGAGTGCAGATGATAGCTATGAATCGCCCAGGCCATTTTGAGTCACTTGGTTGCTCCCAAATTAGAGCAGTTGGGGATGTGAGTTTTGCAAGAAGCATAGAGCAAGTTTGCTTTTCTAAAACCGCCAATGTGGATTTAAAAGCAGATTTTTTCTCAGAAATTGCCCAATTTATTGGCAATAAGTTCGTTGCTCCTAATTAGAGCTGTTGGAGAGCAGATAGAGAGTGCAGATGATAGCTTATGAATCGCCCAGGCCATTTTGAGTCACTTGGTTGCTCCCAAATTAGAGCAGTTGGGGATCTGACTTTTGCAAGAATCATAGAGCAAGTTTGCTTAAGTAAAACCGCCAATTTGGATTTAAAAGCAGATTTATACTTAGAAATTGGCCAATTTATTGGCAATAAGTTCGTTGCTCCTAAATCAGAGCTGTTGGAGAGCAGATAGAGAGTGCAGATGATAGCTTATGAATCTCCCAGGCCATTTTGAGTCACTTGGTTGCTCCCAAATTAGAGCAGTTGGGGATGTGAGGTATGCAAGAAGTATAGAGCAAGTTTGCTTTGGGAAAAACATTGGTTCTAAGTTAGGGCAGTTGCTAAAATGAGGTTTGTAACAAACATAGAGCCAAGTACGGTCTTAAAATTCCGCCAGTTTACATTTTAATGTTGCTGGGTTCAAATTCATTCTCAAAAAAATTGTTGCTCCTAAATTAGATGAGAAGGTGAGTTTGGCTGCAAACAGATAGAAAGTATTCTGTAAACTTTATATTTGGTTATGCCAGTTAAGAGACTTATGGCAAATGCAGTTAGAGTCGATTTCCTTTTGACTCTACTGCTCCAAAATAGAGCACTTGAGCCAGTCTTGAGCCTAGAAAGATTTTTGGGTAAAATCAAAAAATGTTTCCTTCAAACCAGGACATAGAGTTAAAACGAAAATTAAGTTTTGATTAGCAAATCAAGTGATTAAAAATCAGCCAAATACGAAAACTTTCGATGGGCAATTACTCAATCGATGTAGGTAAAATGCGACACCGGTACGATTAATTGACCTAAAAAAATCGCATTTCCTCGTAATTAGACGATACACGAAACTACAAGCTCGGATAAATCGAACGAATGTTTTGAGAAAATTGTTGCTGATCGATTGGGTTCGCGGTAAAGTGATGCGCTGGTAAATAGCGTGAACGTTGCCCAATCAGAGAGGAAATATGCCGATGATGTGGATGTCATATCGGAAAGTGACGCAAAACACTCACCTAGAGCAGACCCAGGTACCTGAGGTACCAACGAGATAATTCTTTGCATTGTGATTGATCAAAAGCATCGAACCTCATTGGGTTTGCAAATTAGTTCCAAGTATACCATAACAAACTTGGATGTTCCATTAAGGCGACATCGTTCTTTTGTTTGTGGGTTTCGTTGCTAATTTAAGATGGTAGTTATCTGTAAACATCGATGGGATACCTTGGCCATTGCACGTCCCTGTTCCGATCTGACCATGGGCTGGACGATTTTATTTTTAAACAAATTGCTATTAATCGATACGGTTACACGTGCCGCGTCCAATTAAATGGACATCTCAGTTTGTTCTTAATAAATGCCGTGTTTACTCGAACCGGCTCCAATTATTTGCCATGAACTAGGCCGGGCTTTTACCAGTGGAAAATGCATGTTTGATATAGCATTTTCGCGTTTTCTTACTTGTAACGCTCCAGATTAGATGCTTTCGATGTAAACAACATGTTGAATTAAACTCTCTGATTTCCCCGTAATTTTCTGCAGCTGCATTTCCTCCCTCCGTCTCCCGGTCGAAGTCAATAACCAAATTGAATCAACATCACCAGATGAAAAAGAACATGAATGACGTAACGAAAACCCGCTGGTAGTCGATTTAAATGAAGAGTGTCTGTCAGATAGATGGTGGGCATATGGTGGTGTTCACCTGCCTCCAAACACCTGCTCTGGCGTGTGCAACGGTTTCGATCTGGACCCCTTTTGTGGCTTTCGAGATAAAGTGCGATCGAAAAATTGGGGGGCCCAACGATCGTGTTTGTCTGCTGTGTTTTTCTGTTGTAAAAAATTGTCGTGCAGTTGTGTTTGCTTGCTGATAAGAAATTTGACAGTGAAATTTGAAACCAGTTCGTTTCAAGGAAAAATGACTCAATTACAGCCAGATTTCAAGACACGCGCCCTTATGCAATCGGCTTTTTTCGAGCTTCGGACCGGTTCACATTTAAAAAACCAACGAGCTTTGTGGCTTTAAAAGAAACGAGATTACCACCAACTGTCGAAGCACGCGCCAGACTGGGCAGGTGTTAATCTTCGTTCTTCATTATTACTTGGCCCTTTTACTTACTGAGTTTTTCATCGGATTGTGCCCACATGCTCGGCATTTGCATAATAAGAGCTTCTTTACCTTCTGCAGATCTGAATCCCGACTAGTAACAGTGTTATTATTTTGAAGACGAGTTTTCAATTAATTAGTACACCATTAGAAGAAGCTGATATCTTCAATGGTAAATGTCAAGGTGATGACACTTAACAACTGTTGGTCTTCTAGTAGGGACTTGGAGCACAAATAGATTATAAACCATCCAAATTGAGCTTGAACTGTTGGATGACCTACGAAAACCTTCGATCAGTGTCGCCAAAGAAAACGCCTATCGTTTGAAGGATAGTGATGACTGAGGCGAAGATAATGAGAATCGAGAGCAGGCCACGAAAGTTCAAAACGAGATTTTAAACTGTGGTTGCATCAAAGGAAACTGGCAGTTTGAGTTTCTTTCGCAGCACAAAAGGGTTTATTGAAGAAACAAGGAGACAGAGCATCCTTTTGGGTGCAAAAGTTTCTCCGTTGGTAACTGTTGGACTTGTACGTTTTAATAATTTATGTGACGAGAACTACTCCTGCTAGCTGAGACAGTGATTGTTACGCCACTGAACAGAGAACGATTTCTTTTAAAAAGCCGTATAATTCGGCTCAATCTCGCGTTTTGTTGATTTTCTACAATTTTTTTAAAATCTCCGACATGCACCTTTCTATAATTTATTTCTAGAAAACGGTACGAGTTTGCAAGGGGGTTGTTGTCGCACTGGATGCAATACCAGTTGCTCTGTAAATGCCAACGAATGCAGGTTATTCACATATTTTGTTGATATTTTGTAAATTTTTAAAGCACCAGATGAAGATGTGTTCTTGTTGATAGCTTTTGAATATACACGTTTCAATAATGTATCTTTCAAGGACTGTTGAAGACTGATTTGTTTATAAAGGCCCTAGAATTCGGTTCAACTTCGCGTTTTGTTGATTCTTTGCAAATTTTCAAAAAACAGCCTGAAATGTGACTGCCGCTTAAAGCTTTGGAAATGTGTGTTTCAATACTTTCTTTCTAGACATTTTTACGTTTCAATACTTTCTTTATAGAACAGTTTGGGCTTATTATGCTGCTGGATAGAGCACATTCTTCTCTATAAATGCCGAACTTCGTGTTTTGTTTATTTTTTTTTCAAAAAACCGCCTGAAATTTTGACTGCCGCTTACAGCTTTGGAAATGTGTGTTTCAATACTTTCTTTTTAGAACTTTTTTCGTTTCAATACTTTTTCTCTAGAAAACGATTTGAGCCAGTAATGAGCTTATTGTGCTGCTGGATAGAGCACATTATTCTCTATAAATGCCGAACTTCGTGTTTTGTTGATTTTTTTCAAATTTTCAAAAAACCGCCTAAAAATGTGACTGCTGTTTACACCTGTGAACATGTGTGTTTCAGTACTTTCTTTCTAGACATTTTACGTTTCAATACTTTCTTTTTAGAAGTTTTCAGGTTTCAATATTTTTTCTCTAGAAAACGGTTTGAGCCAGTAATGAGCTTATTGTGCTGCCGGATAGAGCACATTTTTCTCTATGAATGCCAACTTCGCGTTTTGTTGATTTTTTCAAATTTTCAAAAAACCGTCTGAAAATGTGACTGCCGTTTACAACTCTGAACATGTGTTTCAGTAGTTTCTTTCTAGAAGCTTTTACATTTTAATAGTTTTTCTCTAGAAAACGGTTCGAGCCAGTAATGAGATTGTTGTGCTGCCGGATAGAGCACATTTTTCTCTATAAATGCCAAATTTCGCGTTTTGTTGATTTTTTTTCAAATTTTCAAAAAACCGTCGGAAAATGTGACTGCCGCTTACAACTTTGGACATGCGTGTTTCAATAGTTTCTTTCTAGACATTTTTACGTTTCAATACTTCCTTTATAGACATTTTTAGGTTTCAATACTTTTTCTCTAGAAAACGGTTTGAGCCATTAATGAGCTTATTGTGCTGCCGGATAGAGCACATTTTTCTCTATAAATGCCGTACTTTGTGTTTTGTTGATTTTTTTCAAATTTTCAAAAAACCGCTTGGAATTGTGACTGCTCTTTACAACTTTGGACATGTATGTTTCAATAGTTGCTTTCTAGAAATTTCTACGCTTTAATAGTTTTTATCTGGAAAACAGTGTGAGCCAGTAATGAGCTTATAGTGCTGCCGAATAGAGCACATTTTTCTCTATAAATGCCAAACGTCGCGTTTTGTCGTTTTTTTTCAAATTTTCAAAAAACCGCCTGGAATTGTGACTGCCGCTTACAACTTTGGACATGTATGTTTCAATACTTTCTTTTTAGAAACTTTTACGTTTCAATACTTTTTTTCTCGAAAACTGTTTGAGCCAGTAATGAGCTTTTTGTGTTGCCGGATAGAGCACATTTTTCTCCATAAATGCCGAACAACTCGGATCCAGAATCGAAAATGTGTCGTTCTTTGACAAATTTTGGTCATGTATGATTTTACAGTCTATTTCTAGAAAACTTTCGGCGGTAGCAAAGGGGTTGTTGTGCCAGTGGATAAAATACCATTTTATTTATAAGTACTGAAAAATCCAAGTTACTCATATATTTTTTTAATTTTTCGCAAATTTTTAAAACGCCAGAGGAAGATGTATTTTCGATGACAGCTTTTGCATATAAACTTAATCATTTACCTCTCGATTACTTTGGGGGTTAGCAGAGTGATTGTTACACCACTGAACGGAGCACTCTTTCCGTTCTAAAAAAAAGCCGGAGAATTTGGTCTTGATCATACGTTTTGCTGATTTTTGCTAATTTTAAACATCTGGATGCAAAAGTGTCGCTGATTAACAATTTTTGAACATGTACGTTTCAAGAACTTATTCCTAGAAAACGGTAATATTTATCAAGAAGCTCGATAGGAAGATAACTCTACTGACGCCGTGGAATTCAGATTAATCGCATATTTTGCTGGTTATTTTCAAAATTGATGCAAACATTTTGGTAATTTTTTTAAAATTTTTCAAAGAAACCCTCCTGGAAATGTGACTATCGTTTACAACTTTGGATTGGACATTTATGTTTCAATACTTGTTTTCTAGAAAACGGTGCAGGTTAGGTAGGCTTTTCCCGTATATTTTAGCACCTCAGTGTGCTCATAAGTTTTACTGACGAGGAGACATTTTCAACTACGGGAATGTTTAATAAAAAATAAGCATTTTTGGCCATAAAAAAATCCGCATGTTATTGTCAACTGGAAAATCAAGTCAAGATTTTTTAATGTAAATTTAACAGGAGAAAAATATGTTAAACTCTTAAAAAATAAAATTAAAAAGTATTTAGAAAAACTGTCTGTCAGTACATAATTATCTTTTATTTTATTTTTTTAACACTTGGAAATTTTATGATTTGAAAACAGCCAGATAAAATAGAGCACATTTTTTCAAACTCAGAAGAAAACGCAATTTTTAAATATGTAAAAATATATAGGGTATTCTACTAGAAAAATGGGCAAACTGTCAAATTTTGATATTTTCCAAAATACTTTTGCTTTTCTTACCAAAAATGTTGGCAACACAGAAAACAGTATAAAACATTCATATCAAGAACTTTTTCATCATTTTCAAATAATCGGTGCAGTGGAGTGCTAAAATATACAAGAAAATCCTTTACAAACCCTCAATGAGATTATTGTGCTTCTTAATAGAGTGCACTCTTCATCAAAATGAAATAATTCAGCTGCTGATTTTTTGCAAATTTTCTAAGCACCAGATGGAGATGTGTCTTCGATGATAACATTTAATATACATTTTTCAAGAATTCCTGTATCGAATACTGTTGTGGTTTGCAACGTGTAACGCCACTGAATAGCGCAGTCCGTCTTTTAACAAAACCAAGAAACTCAACTCAAAATGCCCGCCATGAACAATTTTTGAACGTGTGCGTTTCAATAATTCATCTCTAGAAAACGCTATTATTTAGCAAAATGATTGTTACTCCACTGGATAGAACAGACTTTTCTCCATACAAGCGATGGAATTCGGATCTATCGCATGTTTTTCTGAATTTATCTCTTGAATACTGTTTGAACTTGCAAAGTGATTGTTGCGCGACTGAAAATATCGCTTTTTTCCGGCTGAAAGCCCAACAAAAGTCAGCTCAATCTTAGGTTTTCAAATTTTTTGGCCTGTCTTAAAAAAACCGCTTGGCCATGACAAATTTAGGCATGAGCGTCTCAATAATTCGTCTCTAAAAAAGGAGTTAGCAATGAGTTTATTGTGCTACTAAATAGAGTACAGTTTGGAGTCTAAATTGAAGATGGCAGTGAGTTTCTAGCTAATAATTCCCCATTCGGATGGTGCACGCTCCAAAAATTCGTCGTTTTTCACTCTCGTTATTGTGAAATCAACAAGAAAAAAACGTCGTCCCAGTTCAGCCAATGGATGTCCAATTAGATGAAAGAGTGGCTCGTTTACATTCGACCGAAAACCGACGCGAATTGTTGTGCCATCTACGCTTTCTTGGTTCGGAGATGAAAACATGTTCGTTAGACCGAAAACGTGCTCTTTTTAGAAAATATGCATCGCTTTTGTTTCGCTCAAGGTAATTGATTTTCGCCCGGCATGCGAAAGATAATGCAAATCTAGAGGCTTCACTTTAATCCAGGTTAGTTTCCAAAACTCTTGTTGCTTCAAAGCAACATTCTTCCTATCAATCATCAAGAGTGTCAGTCGAAAAGTAGTTGAGCGAATTGCAAATTGACATAATGAAATATTCTATATGAGCAGATTAGCCGAAGAAGTAGAAGAACTTCATGCTTGATCCGCTTAAATGAGATTATTCTGTTTTGTTCCAGGCGAAATATCCAGTTTCATGGCATGCAGGAATCCTGTTAGCGTTCTTGCTGAGCTGCTGGAACACGCAGGCGATGGGAGGAGGAGGGGCTGATATGGATTTCCAGTGGCGGCGGTTTAGGTAAGTGATTCCAAATATTTGCAAGTTCCGCAATGTGAATGAACTGCTGGCAAGATTGAGTTATGTACCGACATTGCTTGATCTCGGCCGGAAAGGTTTGTGGCAAAAAATTATCTGTATTTGGGGAAATTTCACGGATGGTGAAACCCTGCAGGAAAACTTGCTGAAGTTGCGCTCTCCGGCCTCCCTAAAAACTCCGGGTCCGGCCAGTGGCCGCCCGTGGGTGTGGCCCATCAGCAGGATCTCCTGAGAGCAGGAGCAAAGATGGCGGCACCAGTGCCGCCCGTCGCCCTACCGACACCCGTATTGATTTTCTAGATCTGTGCCTGGGTCGTCATGGCGATAGATCACACACAGACAACTCAGTGGTGTCCGTCAATAGTTTTGTCCGTTTTTTTTCTGTTTCCTGCTGGCTTTCCTTCTGGCTTTGTCGCAGTGGAAATCGATGATCATCCAGGTAGTGTTAGGCTCAATGGGGTTTCCTTCTGGATTGCTGTGCAGGATTTTTCAAGGGTTGTAAAACTCACTTCTGTTTCACTTGGTTTTGATTTTATCTGCAATTCTCCAGTCCCAGTTTATTTCTGACTATTTCACTTGGCACGTTTTGAGTCATATCTGATCCATTTCCTCCAGCCAGATTAGATTTCGCTTCAAGTCGAATTTCGACTTTTTTTCAAGGGGGATCCCCACTTGAGATACATTCGGATCGCAATTAAAGGTGCTTTTGGTTAATATCTTATCTGTATGGCAAATATTTGCCTGCTGATCTTGTGCAGATCGAAAAAACAAATTGTTTGCTGAAATTCGGATTCTGGGAAACCGATTGCATTTGATAATCGGATTTTTCTCCGTTAAGTAACGGAGCTGATTAGGGTTATCGATGTGTGTTTTACGGCGGATTCTATATTATGAGAAAGGTCACATTGCCGGGCCCTGAATCGGGGATAAGTGGCGGAAAAGTTGCAGCAAATGAAAAATGCAGATTTGATTTCAACTGCTTGGCAATCGACGACAGCGAATGGATTAGTTCCCGGACAGGATATCGATGGAAAGCTCATTAATTGCGACCGTCAGCATTTTCCCGCAGTGCCTCATTTTCCAGTCAAATAATAAGGGGGCGCCAAAGCAAACACACCTCATTCACCTCGTATACGGCTTTGTGGCGAATCCAATCTAGGTGATGAATGGGGCTCTTTTGATGAGATGTTCGAACCCCGAACGGCTGGTACAGATTGTTACCTATTGACTTTCGACACAAAGATATTAACGAGGGGGATGAAAGGCCCAGACCATGCGAAAAAGAGCATCTGATATGATTATGGGAAATTCGATGTCGGTTCATTTAGATGGTGACTTGTCGATTTTTGTTTGACATTCATTTGCCCAATTTGCCATCTTTTTCATGCCTTAAGTAGCTTGATGGTGTATTGGGGAGTCGAAAGTGGAAATTGTCAACAGTAATCCATTTCTACTTATGGAAAAATTCAATGCTAATTTTGGGTAGGTTGGGTTTTGGACTGGGAAGAGCGCAAATTTTGGAAAATTGCAGAAAAAATACCATCGGTTCACAATTGAAGCAACTCTGAAGAAAGTTAGTTATGTCCTCTACATTAGGGCAACCACTGTTTCTGTCTAAATATACCTACATAGGGTTTTTGTAAAGGAAAAGAGGCAGGCAGGTTTGGTTTTGGAAATGAACAAAACGCAAATTTTGAGAAATTTTGAAAATTTGCCATCGATTTAGAAGTTCAGCAACTCTTAGGAAAGTTAGTTACGTATAGTATGGTGTGTCTCCTACATTAGGGCAGCCACGGTTTCCGCCTGCATTTCTTCTGAATATACAAAAGGTTCAGCTTTGTAAGGACAAAGAGCAAATTTTCAGACAGCTTTGGTTTTGGAAAGTAACAAGCGCAAATTTTCGGAAATTCAGCAATTCTCAGCAAAGTTAGTTATGTCTCCTACATTAAGGCAACTACTGTTTCTGCCTAAATTTCTTCTGAGTATGCACAAGGTTCAGTTTTTATAAGGGTAAAGAGTAAATTTTCAGGAGGTTCAGGAGGTAGAGGTACACAAGAATTGTGTCCAAATGGTCGGGCAGGTTTGGTTTTCGAAAGAGAAAGGCGCATATTTTGAGCAATTTTCAAAAATTTTGTAAATTTGGCATCGATTCTACTGTCTAAATTTTTCCTGAAAATACACAAGGTTCAATTTTTTTAAGGGAAAACTGTAAATTTTCATGAGGTTCAGGAGGTACTTCAGGTACGCAAGAATGGTATAGAAATATTCAAGCAGGCTTCTTTTTGGTAAGAGAACAGCGCAAATTTTGAGAAAGTTTGAAAAATTTTGGAATTTTGCCATCGATTGAGAAGTTCAGCAACTCTTAAGAAACTTACTTATGCCGCGTACATAAGGCAACCCCTATTTTTGTCTAAGTTTCTTCTGAATATACACAATCTTCGGTTTTTGCAAAGGCAACGAGCTAATTTTCAGAAGATTCAGGAGGTACTTGAGGTACGCAAGAATTGTATCCAAATATTCAGGCAGGTTTGGTTTTGGAAAGCGAAAAGCGCAAATTTCGAGAAATTTTGAAATTTTTTTTAAATTTGCCATCGATTCAGAAGTTCAGCAACTCGCAAGAAAGTTATCTATATCTCCTTCCCTTTCTGCCTGGATATCTACTGACGATGCACAAGGTCCAATTTTTGTAAGGCAAAAGACGAAATTTTCAGGAAGTTTCAGAAGATACGCAATAATTATATCTAGATATAGATCTATCTAGCCAGGTAGAAGTTGGCAAGTTTTTGTATGAACACAAGAAACTAGCATTTTCGAGAACGTAGTTGTATCTTCTATATTTGGGCTGTTAGTGGTTCCAATTTAATTCAGTTTTCTGTTGTTTCTCAATGTGAACAGGCATTAGGACTAAAAAATGAGCACCTTGAATTGGTGCAGGAATAAAAGAGGATGTTCAAGAATTTGTTTTCTAATCATTGAGCAAATCATAAGAATATCCCTAAATTTAATAAACTGACTCAATTCAAGTCAAGTAAGAAATCAATTTCCTCCTCACTCAACTCAAGTGGGAGATTAATTTCCATGGTAGCCGAGCAAAGCTACTCCATTTAGTGCTGCAACCATCGATTTTAGAGGAATTTTCGGTTTCTAGCAAAGTTCTAGAAAGGCCTAGTGAGATGGGTTTAAGTTCTTTCACTTTTAAAAATAAGACAGACTAGATGGTCAAGTTTCATTCATGCAAGAAAACACGCATTAAGAGAGCTTTTCCGATCGAAATCCAACGGCAAATAGCGGTTTACCACCCAAAAGGAGATTATACAATTTTTCCTGCTTCAACGTACAAATCCACACAGGTGTTGGTGCGCCCCCTTCGGATCAATCCAGATAACGAGCAGATAATTCGACGTGCGTCCACCCCATCTGCATTAATCGCCCCTTCGGCTGGGGTTGACGTGGGAGGAGGGTGGAGGACTAACCTCCGTGTTTACGTTCTAATTACCATGGCAACCGCCATCAAACCCTTGGGGGTTATGGAGACTGATTGTTCGGTCGTTACCTTCCCATCTACACGCGTGTAAGAGCAAATATTAAAGCGAATTACTCAAATTGAATTTGGGGGGTGGCAAACAAACAGTGGCACCCCCGTATGGGATTCGATCTGTAACTTCTTTGGGCTGAAAGTTTGGGAGTGGTTGATGCTAGGATATGGACCGATTGCACCAATCAAGGTTTTATTAGGCTGTAATCTGGCTGCGTTATCTTATCAAGCGCTCTCGACAGGAAGTGCAAGGAAATTTCTTTTTCTCGATGCATTTTCATCGATTTATTTATCGCGTTTGCTCCCAAATTTGCCTTAATAACCTTGACAGTGTGTACGAACATGTTTCAGTATTAGGAATATTTATTTGATCATTTTTTCACGTGAATTTGCTCTGCCAGAAACGAGATAAACTAGGCATTTTCAATAATAAAATCTAGTAGTTAGTGGACTGGGAATGTTTATAATGTCGCTAAAAACTCCGCTGGGTAAATATTCAAGTCAACCAGAAGACGGTGATTTCAGGAGTCTGGGTTTGTTCATTTAAACCACTCATTTGCTAGTGCTTTTATCAATTCAAGTAGTAAGTGAATTGGTTGTTCACTTTTTTTTCGATAATAGTTTGCTGATGGAAGTATCTCTCACGTTGCCTAGAAGTGGAGGTTGTAAAATACGGTTTTTGAGTTGGTTTTCTTTATGGTCCTTTTTGCGACTTTTATGTATCAGAATCCGCGCAGTGGGCCAATGGAAGATTTTGAATATTTCAGTATCAGTATCTATATTCATATTGGGCTTTTAACACCGTGTACTTCGTCCGAGCTGGTCAGAAGTGCATTTCAGCGCTTTTTAGTCATAATCTCGCATTTAGTATGATTTTGGGGGTTTTCCAGAAAATTTCCCGAAACTCACAGAGCCGACCATATAAAACTGGAGGCAAAACCAGGGATGAGTGTGGCAAAGAGTGCTAACAACTTTTGGTGTTTTTGTGTAAAAGGGCCTATTTGGCAATTTTAGAGAATTATAATTATTAATAATTTTATTATAAATTGAATTACTATAAAGTGCAGTAGTAAAACCGAAAAAAATCAGCTAACCTACCCAAGAAAATATAAAAAATTCTAAGAAAAATAAAAAATTCTTAACAAGCAAGCACCTACCTGATGTCCGCAAAACTATAATCCATAGTTCTCACTGTAGAGCGTGGTGCTCAAAAATAGTCTTAGTATCAAGTTCAGTCACTTCAAACACCCCCCAAATGGTCACCGACACGAACGCCACTGAACTGGAGATCAATCAACGTAAGATGTATCCACTGTGTATGTGTGCGAACATCAAAGCTCTCACACAAGAAGTGACCCGCTGAATGCAGAGTGCGCTCCCGAGATCGGGTCTCGAGACTCTTGAGACGGACGACAGTGTCGTATCTCGTCTCTCATTGGTGCAACGAGAGCCAGGGGGAGGGGGCACAGGTGAGCACAGGTGCGCGACAAGGACGGCTCCCCTATTGTGGGTGGCTTAGAGCGAGACGCCAATTGTTTGATACATATTGAAGACGACGAGATAGATCAATTTGCTCGGCTGTGTGGCGGGTATAGACGGGGCGAACGGGGAAGTTTCCTTATTTGTTCTCCGGCCTTTTCTTTTTAATCTGGATTGGAGTATTGGAGGGTAGCGTTTGAGCCATGATGCGCATTGAGCCTAAAACCTTGTTGGGGTGGATTGATATTTGCTGGTCCTTCGAACTGAAAGTTTTTGAGCGAGTGCCTTTTCAGAGTTAAAGAGTTCTGAGGAAAAGCTGGTTTTCTCCTCCGGATTGTGACTAATCCTCTTCCTCCTTCTGGATCTTAACTGGTGCTTCCAGCCATGAAGAATGAAATGTTTTCAAGTTTTTGGGCTGTTGAGTCGGTTTAGAACATTTCTGGGGAAAACGTTCAAGATTTTTGGCTTTTGAGTTTGGAGTACAAAATTATTACCTCAAGCTCAATACCAAAGCAGGTATTGAGCACCTCACAAGCTCTTCAAAAGGATCCAGCGGACCAATCATGTTCAAGTACCTGGATTTCTACCCTCAAAAGAAGCCAACAGACAATCGTTTACCAAATCAACTCGAAATCATTTCACAGGATGATTTATTGTGCATCCACTCTTGACAAGCGCGTCACAACAATAAAGGTCAACAGACAATTATATCGTAAGCGGGATGAATAGGGCACAATAGCCTGACAAATGGGGTGGCTGAAGCTGTAAGGGCTCCGAAGGGACACCTTGTTTATGGGTGGTTTAGTGGCCCGAGTGGATTAGGTTGTCGAAGGTAAATAAACCGAAACACGATCCTAATGAATGCCGGTTTTTGTGACAGTGTCAAGTGATATTGTCGAGCAGGAACAACATAATTGACATGACTGTCGGACAAAGGTTTATGGCCAAATTCGCCCTAAACCCTGACTGAATACACTCAGATAGTTGGGACATTTGTCAACAATGACAGTTGACGTTTATTTAAATATGTCAAATAGCATGAGTTGGTTTATATCTGTTTCACTTTCGCGCGTGATGATGTGCAAATGGATGATAAAGCGTATGAGTTTCAACTGTCAAATAATCGAAATTTTAGTAACAAGTTTGAGATAAACTGTTTCCTCCATCTGTCCATTGATGGCGAAAAGAAACGTGCAACAATTAAGAATCATCAACGTTAACTTTACGAAAAGAAGCATTAAAAGGTGATTTTAACTCAGTCAGCATTCAGGCTTTGGAAGCAGGAGTAAATATAAAGAATGCATCATCAGATAAACAACAAAGCTGCTGGACCAGAAGAAATTCCAGCCGAACTCATTAAATGTGGAAGCTTGAAAATACCCGACAGAGGTTATGGACAGAATTATAAACGGGGACAAATACCCTCCTCGTGGAAAGATGCATGGATTTCTCCTACCAATGAAAAGGCGCGAAAGACGATTGTTCCATCTACAGATGTATATCTGTCACTAGCACATTAAGCCGTCTAAATAGGAAACTTCTTCAAAGCCTGTTATAAGGAGAATGGGGACATCGAGAAATTGAAGAACAGGCAGGATTCCGTGCGTGCCGGTCATGTGTCGACTATATCTTCACTCTAACTCATCTAACTGAAAAAAGGGGTGGCTAGGAACAGAGATGTATATCTTTTGTTCGTAGACTTGACACAGGCATCCGACACAGTTCGGGTGCACAAACTATGGCAAGAGCTGGAAAGATCTCATCTCAACAACACCCAGATAACAGCCGTCAAACAACTTGATGACCAATCAACATCTAGAGTCAATTTGAAAGGGCTACTGTTAGAGACTTTTCCAGTCCCAAAAGGGCTTATACAGGGATGTTGTTTCTCCCCTCCTCGGTTCAACATATACAGGGCGATTCAAAAGTGGCGTGATTCCTCTGGGGGTGTTGTCGGGGGGTGTTTTGGGAGTACAGGAAAAATAGTTTAAAAATTCATTCTTATCAAAAACTGAGATATTTGCCAAAAACTAGATCGGAATTACGGTAACGATGCTTTTGAAGGTAATCTGCCTAATTAACATTACGTAAATACCTGTTACTTCTTAATTATTGGAAATTGTAGTAACCATGGATAAACACAAAACAAAGAAAGAGAAAGCAATGGAAATATTTTGAGGTTAGGATAACTCTGTCAATTTGCCGTCAGTGCTGCCATCCTTTTTGGGGCAGATGAGTGATATACCTAAACTCGCCTCACATGTAAACAAACATCTCATGTGTAAGGTTATGTATCAATGATTAATATTAATCAAATAAAATACAATTAAGTATTGTTAAATCACAAGAGGTTGACGAAGTTCTACCCGTTTAACTCCAGACATGTTTGTTCATCACTTTATTGTGCACTCTTCGCCGCAGTCTGGGATCACCTTTTGATCAGCTTCTCGTATTCGGTTCATCAACTCCTGCTCAATTGGTACCGGTGTTCGGAAGATCAGAGAGTTATTGTGTCCTGTGTATCTTAAATACATGGTAGGAATATGGCCTTTCCTCTGGGGAGTTATAGGGTCAATTATCTGGTGTCTGGGAAAGTGTTAGTGGTTGTGCAATGCTCCGAGCAGTTCTGGAAGGCTCTGCTGCAATTATGTCCAATACTTGTGCCTCTGTGTCTGGAACTTGAGCACCTCTAGATCACTCACAATCTGCGTCAACTCCTGGCGCCAATCGTCCAGTGTCTCTAGCCCTTTGCTGGTGTAAGATCTTACACCTTCTGCTATGTTAGAGTGGCATTTATCCATAACTAATCACATATCCGCAAATTCGATGTTGGTGTACATTTTGTGAAAGGAGCTTCAAAGTAAGTCACAGATTGACAAATGCATGTAAAACAAAAAATTGTAAATGAGGTCTTTTTAATTTATTCCAAAATTGTAAATGAGGTCTTTTTAATATCAAAAATTTTCGTAATTTGAAGCAAAGATCGTAATTTTTCTCTTCGAATGGTTAAGTAGTCCAAAAGGCTACCAAGCAAACATGGAACTATTTTAAAATAATACTTAATAAAAGATGCAATTCGATTTTCAACTGTTAATATCTTCTAGAATTTTAAAAAATATTTTTCTCGTACTCTCCAAGTGAGCCCCTATAATCCCTTAAAAGGAATGACGCCACTTTTGAATCACCCTGTATATAAATGAGGTCCTCAGACTGTGGCGAAGATCATGCTGTGGAATGGGAATTGATATAAAGCAAAACCCTACGCTGTATACCCTGCACTTTGCCGATGATCAGGTCGTTATAGCACAAGATAAAGATGATCTGTAATTCATGACCAGGAGACTGTTTAAAGAGTATGAAGACTGGGGCCACTCAATAAACACATCCAAAACCAAATAAATGTGCATCGGTCAAGATAGAGATGTAATGTCATCCTGTGAACGACATTACAATAAAGTAATGCACCGAATATATGTTTCTTGGAATGAAGATCGAGATTCGAGGCCATACGAACAGAGAAATAGAAGAGATAACAGTGAGGGGAAGAATAGTAATATGATAAATAATATAAATGATAATATAAAACAAATATGGAGAGAGAGGAAACACCTACTATACACTTCGGTATTTCAAAGTACAGTGTTATATGGATGCGAAACCTGCCAACTCACGACAAACCTGAAGCGGCGATCGCAGTCTCTGGAAATGGACTTTTGGCGTAGAGCTGCAGGAGTATCAAAGATGGAAAAAATAACGTCCAATGAATGATGAATCAAACATAATTGAAGAAATACAACGAAGAAAGGCTAGTATGGTATGGGCATGTTCAGAGAATGAACGAAAAGCGAATTCCTCAACAAGTTCTGAAGTGAACCAACCGAAAAAAGAAGAAAAGGAAGAGTGAATGCGACATTGATGGGTAGAATACAAAAGGCAGGTCGGAGAGAAGGCTACAACCAGGCGAATGGGATGATAGAAGAGAATGGAGGCGGGAACCATCAGATAAATCAGGTGAAATTCAAAGGAAGAAAGGTACGAGAAGAAACTATGCCAGAGAATGAAAAACCAGGGCCCCTCCTGTGAGAAAGGTCATTCGACAATGTGAATTTCATAAACTAGACCTGAACACATAAATCCTAATTGTCGAAATCAACTTTCTAACCTGCCCATCTGAGCATCAAAGAGCATTCCATGCTGCTGTGCTATTTTAATGAATGTCACACAATGCGCAACATTTTCATTATGTGTCTCTAAATAAACTTGTGTAATGCCGGAAAGGTCAACACAACTGGAGCAGAATCAGGGGGGTGCAGCAGATGAGAGCCCCCTGCTGTGCAGCCGCTAATTGAATCTTTTTCACCCTCTCTCTTCGGGTTGTAAGATTTCCCTGTTAGCAACGATTATCCAAGCCATAAGCCAACCGAGCAGCTGTTTCGTAAACAAATTGGCTAATTATATAATTTTTTTAATAATATCTGCAACTTTCCATCCTTTTAAGCAGTGGCGTGCCCGATCACTATTATTAGCGGCTTTCGTATTTATTCGCCAAGTAAAAGATGGTAATCGCCCCGTTTGCTTCAGCACCGTGTCGGGTTGTGGATGAATTTTCGAATTTGTCATAAAAACTGTCTTTATCAATGTTTTCAATAGTTTTCTCTGCTAATTCTCCCATTCGGGCTTATTCTGTTGTCAGTTTTAAGGTAGGCTAATTACGCAGATTATTTAGCAACTACTGTACTTTAGCGACTAAAGGTCCTCATTAGGACGCTCCCAAGTCATACTTGGAGACCCGATTAATGTCTTCTAAGCAATTAATGTTAAATGTTATTAACAAATTAGGTACTTAAACACAGGAATTTTCTAGACAAATCCAAGATGTCCTCCTAAACCATGTGGAATCTGGACGTTCTAAATGCTTGCAGATATTTTGGAAAGGCAGTTGGTACCTTGAACGTACAACTAATACCGCTAAATTTGAATCATTTACTTTCACTGGTCATTAGAAGTGGTTCCGATTACATAATTACCGCGCAAAATCTACACTTCGCTAGGCAAGGTTGAGTTTTCGAATGGAGATCACTGTTTCTCAACACCTCTTCATTCCACCACAACCAGCACAAACCCGCTCGTTTTTTTTCCCAACTGAATGTGACAACGTGCGCATAATGCAATTCTTGTCTAACAAACATCTCGAAAGTAAAATGATTGTTGAGACGGCAATTATCCAAATTGTCGCATTAGTTTCGCAACAGTCATTACGTTTTATCTTGAGCCGAACCGAATCCAAATTGGACATCATTTTCGTGTCTCGTGTCTTTTGCATTGTGATATTTGCATGTTCAGGGCAAAATATGGTTAAGTGTTTCCATCAACCGTGAAGGAAATGGAAATAAAAACCCTGGGAAGACATCGATGAAGGAACGAGAATAATCCTGAAACAATCCTGCCAGTTAAATGAACGTGGGTTATTTACTCGAAATTATCAACATTTTCCAAAGAAAATGCATCAAACTCAAGAAAGTTTACGTCGATAGGAAGAAGCAGATCCTGAATAGGTTGGCGTTTTCGCTTCTCTACACCACCGTAAATGAAGATATAGAAAACGTTGGTAGAAAACCAGCTTTGAGCTAAATATGTTCAAAATCAGCTTAAATGAAAGCTGCGATATCTTCAACATGGGGGCCTAATGGGGTGGATAAGGAAGCCAAGAATTCATTTGAAGATACCACATTATTAGAAGATTAAAATTGTTGTGAATATGTATCTATCTATTGACTGCATATTCATGATAACACCAAATGTTTTTATGAAGAAGAAGCTGATTGAGTTGCTAGTATTTAATTATTTTGAATTTATTAGAAGAAAACGAAGAAGTGCAATAAAGGAGGGACATTTGTGAAGATTTAAGACACAACTGGCGCGCTATAAGATCTTGAAATTAGGAAATATTTGAAGACATTTGGATTACGAAGAAAATCCTAGATCTTTTTATCTAGATCCCGATTTATCAGAAAATCCTAGATCCCGATTTATCAGAAATCGAAGATCTTTTTTAGATTTTAATTTTGATATAGATACAAATCTTTGTGAAGCGTGATAAATGACATCATCGTCAATTTAAATAGAAGGAAAACGAAGACGATGATGTTCAATACGGGAAGACATTTGTTGGCGATTTCAAAGGACTTGAAGATAGTAACTCATAGATACTACGTTAAGGGAAGAAGAACTTTACTTGGAAATGTATCTGTTGACTGCATCCTTACGAATGTTACGATACAGTAAATGTTTCCAAGAAGAAGAAGCTGATGATATTCAATACGGGGGAAGAACAAAATAGTAGTTCATGACAAAATTAAAGTTTGTGTGAACATGCATCTTTGAAAATTGAAATGTTCCATAAAGAAGAACCTGATTGAGGTGCTAGTATTGAATGAGTTTCGATTAATTAGAAGAAAGAAGAAAACGATGAAGTGCAATAAGTAGGAGCATTTGATGAAGATTTAAGAGCCAACTTGCGTGCTAAAATTGCTTGAAGTTAGAAAATTTTGAAGGCATTTAGATTGCGAAGAAAGTCCTAAGAACTAGATATACCATAAATCGAATATCCGATTTCGGAAAAATTGCCCATTCACAGGTAGATTTTAATTTAAACCTTTGTGAAGAGTGAGAAATGTTATCATCATCAATGAGGAAGAATGTGACATGTCTAATTCGGTGGCCCCAAAAAAAAAACAACGACCAGTTAGCTGGAAGCAACAGATGAGACGACCGGAAAAATCTGCCGAATTACCATTTGGCTGAACTCTGGCCTTCTTAACTGTGGGAGAATGCCTTGTGGAGCGGTAAAACAGGTCCATTTCTTCGTTTCTAGTTATGTGTGAAGATCGTAATGGGCTTGTTACGCTTAATTTTCGGACATTCGGTGGAGATGACGTCCACATGGGACATGTAGCATGGTACATTTTTTTAATGGGGACTACGGATTTTTATGGTGTTCAAGGAAATGGGGCCGGGCCAGATGAAGAACTGTTTCGAAGAAACGCAACGGTTTAGGGGTTTTTAAGCTGTTGCTTCGCGTTGATAAAATCTCGCCGACAAGTTCCACTTCTGAAGAGCAAAACCGGGTGTTTAGGGTGCCGAAAAACGATTGTGTAATTATTTTTTCATCTTTGTTGTTTAGTGTCAAGCTTAAACGTTCTTTTTTTGTAGGGGGTTCCTAACATCAACACTGTACAATCACAGGGGCGAATGACCGCTTATTGGGTGGGTTCATTTTGATAATTTTTTCGGTTTTTTTGAGAAAATGATGCTTTTTGGATTTCCTCTATAAGGTTTTCATTGGGACGGCCACTGGAGCTATTAAAATCTAATAGAAGCAGAAAATTGAGATATAATTCGTTCTTAATCGGTTCCATGCGAGAGATAGACTGTGGAATTTCGAAACATTGATCACCGTTAATTAAGAAACTGGTTTCTGTGGAAAATGTTTCCCCAAATGCCTTCAAAATGGCTCGTTTTTCTTTTCAGTAACAATTATGCATAATTGAGTTGGTGGCCTATAAAACCACAGAATAACTAATCAATTAATTGTAGCCAGTCAAATTGAACGAAAAAACTCTCGATGATGTCGAAAGAAGATTCTCATGTTGCGGTGTTGTCGAACTGAGTTTTAGAAACAGACGTTTTTTCAAGTTTCAAATGTTTGTTTTTTTATTTGGCTTTTAAATTTTAATCTTCAATGGAAAAGCTGCGAATCCCAGAAAGCCATCAAGTTAATGATGGCTTAAATCTAAAAAGTTCATACATCTGAGATTGGCAAGAGAAAGTCAGACTCAGAAAATTCCATTGACACAAGGATTTATGAAATTTTCAATGACCTTGGCGCTTTTGCAGTTGAGTAGCTCTGAAGGTACCTATTATAGATAATAAAGAAATTATTATTTCGGAGCTTCAAAACTCGTTTATCGGTACACATCAATACCATCCAAATGTGAATTTCCTTCAAGGTTTTCGAGTTTTACTTTGACCATTAGTAAATCACTTTAGAATTTTGCGAAATGCGAAAAAAATTTAAGTTATGAAGTCGACCTTTTCAAGCTCTGGCTTAAAAACTGTACCTACATTTGGTGTGTGTTACAGTTTTTTAAGTCCACCTCAAACTCCCAAATAAAGTTAACGTAACTTTCGGCCTGAAAGCGTTACAGCTTTGAGTCAATTGTGAGTTTTTCAAGACATACATTAAAACATTAAATAAACATTACCAAATAACTAGATTTATAGAAAAAAAACGCGTTTTGACAACATCGCATGAGGTCGGTTTCTAAAGAGCAGCTCTTGATGATGAATTCGATTTCTCGGGGCATTTGCGCGTGAAAATTCGAAAAAATTCGTGATAATAATGATCGTTTTCTACTGCTGAGTTCTGGTCTTGTAACCAGCCGATTGTACCATCGTTGCCCGGCCTCTTATCGATGGGTTTACTTGCATTCATTTTCGCGCAAGTCTCTAATTGAAGCGTTTGAAGAAAAATGGAAAAAACTGATCGTTATATGGGTCATGGGACCCGTTAATCTATGGTAATTGAGTGTGTAGTTGCATTTAAACATAGTGAAGATAAACACATTGTTTTCGTGAGTGGTACAAACCGGTGACGTTGGTTTTTATGAAAATTTCATTCAAATTATTTTGAGTAAAGTTTTTTGTTTTTACATGTTGAAAGCTTGGAGTTTCCGAATGTTTGTAATTAGTTTATGATTGAGTTCGATGTGAAATGAGGCAATAAATCACGGAGTTTAAAGTCAATACAGCCCCTTTATGCCCTTTTGACCTGAGCAATACAAATAAATGAGCAAAGCCTGCACCCTTTGACCCTTTCTAAGTTACATGACTTTTGAATGGATTCTGACCGGTTCTTTGGGGCTTTAATCGGTTGTAAATTGTCCCAACATCTGTCGGAAGCTCCTGGGCGTTAAAAGGTAAAAAGAAGGCTTTTGGAGTGCAGAATCTTGGGGTGACGCTACTGTTTTCGCATTCGGATCTGTTTGTTTGTTCTGTGCATTGACGACAATGCTCCTACTAGTCACTGCAGGTATGCACCGATACCTCGAACTATAATTATTGCTGAAATGTATCGGTAATTTAAGCAAGGTGACTTGTTTTTCGTGCCTGATAACGGCTAATGTAGAAAATAGAAGCCTTGCCGTTTTTTTGCGCTTATCTGTTTCAAGGAGACGCGATCATCTTTAATTGTCGATGGCCATGTGTAAATGTACGACATCGATTGGTAAACTGCTCAAAGTGCATTACATGTTTTCAGGTCGGGATTATGCCATTCTTTCGGGCAAAGGTCTGCTCCGACTTCAATGATTCTTCTATCAGCAACAACCGCAAAGTGTTCTTCCAAATTCGTACGGGTTCTTCTGGTGTCAATTAACCGAAGAATGGCCACTGTGCTGACGAACGTGTACGGTTGCGACCTCTGACCCATGCACGTTTCCACTTTGCTTTACCTCATCACCCGTAAATGGTACCGTTCAGAAGCCGTTTAACTTGCTCTGTTAATAGCCGAAACTGTCGTAATTTCACCATCAAGCATTCTTAAAATACCCTAAACAGGTTTTGTCATATTAGGAGAAAGAACTTTCTGACCATCTTCTACTCGAAATCCGTCTGTTGATTTTTCAATTTTGAGTTGAGAGTCTTAAACGTTATGGTTACAAATTCCTTACATAAGAATAGAACACCTCGAAGAACTGAGAAACATGAGTTGAATAATGGACTGTGTCAAAAAGGCTTCAAAATCAGAAAAGTGTGAATCAGTGTGTATTTTTAGAAGAGTCAGTTATTTAGCGCTGATTTTGAGTGAACATTACAAAGTGCAAGTCATCAATACCTTTTTCAAAAAAACCACCCTAATGAAGAAGGATTTATAAAAGCCCGAACGTCTCCGCAAAAAATTACATACCCTTTTTCTCCTCTCCAATTCTCGTAAATACTTCATTGCTTCCACATAAAGAAGGAAAAGAAAAGAGGCAAACTGATTTCTAAACGTAAAATAACCAACCGAAGACATACGGGACAACAGAATAGATGGATATCATAAACAACCGAAGAATTAGAATTTAATCACTCTTAACATATAAATGGTGAACCAGGGAAGACCAAAAGGACACAAAATACCAAGCAGATAGTACAAGAAACATATGTGGAACATATAAAAAAGAACAGAAGATCCAGAAAAATTAGAAATTAATCACTCTTGCCATATAACTGTTGAACAAAGAAGGTCGAAAAAGAAAGTGAAGAACACGAAATACCAAGCAGATAGTACCAAAAAAATAGATGGAACATTTAAAAAAGAACAGAAGATACAGAAGAATTAAAAATTAGTCACGCTTACTATATAACTGATGAACCAAGGAAGACGGAAGAGAAACCGAAAACCACTCAATATCAAGCGGATAGTGCCCAAAAGATATACATGTATGAACAATTGATAAGAATGCAAACATGAGAGTCCTTCTAGGTCTAAACTGTTAAAGAGAAATGTTGAATTCAAAAGTTGGAAAACATGCAACAATCGAACAGGTAGGTGTAGAACCTACTTTCTAAGAATAGAGACTAAGAGAGAAATGAATGGAAGATAAAGAATGCAGAAGTGAAGCAGATAAACAGAGGGAGGAAGTGTATTGAAAATGGCAGAAGAAGAAGGAGCTTATAATGGTTTCATAACTTATTTCAGCTTCGCCTATCTGTAGAAAAACTTCTACCTTATTCGTTTCTCAATCCGATGGCTCGAAGTTTCTCTAGGTCAAAAAAAAAGTTGTTTCTTCAGTTCAGAGACATTTTTTAATTCCGGAAATAATCAATGTAAAATTTTGCCAATTATGGTCAATTTCTACTCTAATTCTGCATTGAAAAGAGCTTCAAAGTTTCTGTGTGAATTATAGCAGTGAAATTCGAGCGAAATATTGCCACGCTGTTTAAAAGATGTTGGAGGTCCTCTATGCTTTCCGCTTTAATAACCGTATCATCAGCATATCTCAAGTTGTTTACAGGAAGTCCATTGATCTTAATACCAATGTCGGTCTCTAATGCTTGAAAATATAGATCTTTCGATTTTTTGAAAATATATTCTTGAAAAAAATATATATATACATAGTGATGAGCGAGACTGGTCTTGGTCTTGCAGTCTTGGTCTTGGTCTTGCAAAAAAGCAAGTCCAAAACCAAGACTGCCTTTGGTTTGCAAGACCAAGACCAAGACTGGTATGCAAGAACAAGACCAAGACCAAGACCATGTCCTGCAAGACCAAGACTTTTGCAAGAGTCTTGTGAGAGTCTCGCAAGACCATGCGGCTCGTAATTAATATTTGGTTTTTAAGTATGGGTTACCCCGGAAGAAAACGATTAAACAAAACGAAATGCGGCCAATACGGTAATCCGATACTGATTGTGTGGCAGGCTGATTTCCGAAAATCCGTTCTTTTTCGTCTTGGGAGATCGCGGGCGCTGGCTATGAGATAGGTTTGTAGTTAGACACATTATCTATTCCACCAGACTTGTAAACGGGTATAATCTCAGCACACTTTAATGCATCTGGCCAGATGGCTTGTTCTATACACAAATCGAAATTATAAACTAATGGATCAGCAAAATTGTTTCGTATTGATTATTATTATCTTTTAATTTAATTATTATTATAGTTGTTATTAAATAAATTTTGTCTAATTTCACGACATTTGTTAAAGCAAGACTTGCAAGACTCTTGCTGAAAGACCAAGACCAAGACTATGTATGCAACAACTAGACCAATACCATGACTAAGACCATGCAGTCTTGTTCTTGGCCTTGCTTTGCTCATCACTATATATACACCGAACTATTTCCTAAAAATAGAGTCTAAAAAAGGAATCAATGAAGGGAATGAATGAAGAAATACTGAATTAGTGAGCAGCATGTAGGTTTGATTTGTATCCAAAGTACTTCTCACTGAAAAGGAATCTTCTGGAAACTCAATTTGAAACTTTGCTCAGATGTAGAAGAACACCTACATTTGTCGTTGTTAAATCTAATGTTTAAAGCATCAATTTTCAAATTATAGAGTTATTTTGACGAACATTGCATATTTTTATACTTTACAATGCGAGAGACTGGTTTGCCAGTCCGGACTTGCTGTCTTTTAAACCTTAGTGATACTCTTAGCATGCCTGCGAAGTGACAATTCTGGAAGCACTCGTGGTTCTTCAACAAGAAAATATAAGAGAATATCAAATACAACAATAGACAACCAAAGATAGAGATATGAATCAAGAACTCAAGCAGAATCGATTCAGATAATAAACCTGGGCTCAGAAGAGATAATTGATATAGCTCTTCAGGAAATGAAGACAGTCTTGACGGAAATAAAAAACTGAAAAAGCCCTGGGGAAGATAAGATGTGTAGGAATTGTTAAAGGTGGCGGCAGCTTGTGTCGAATAAACTGCTCAACAAAATGAACGATACATAGCCCAATTTGTCCTAAATTTGGAACTGGATAAATTTGTGGTTCAGATACATATTCTACAGGGTGGCGAATGAAAAAATGCAAAATTGAGGAAAGTTCGGCATGCTCCTAGTAGGTGAAAATAGAGCTTCTTTGGTTCTGAACGCCAAAAGCTTGAAGGTAAACCAAATAGCTCGGAAGAGTTTTTGAATTTTTCGGGCGCCTCTTCTATTTACAGGGTGGCCTAAGAAAATCAACTTTATGGTCTTGCAGCCATAACTTTTCTGCTCTTGGATCGATTTTCACAATCTTGAGCTCATGTTGAAGCTAAAACTTCATAGACAATCTAGGTGGAAAATTCGATATACAGGGTTGCACAAAAATTACCCAAATCAGAATTGCTCTCGAAATCTATGATTCTAGCAGAATTTCAACTCACGTGAAGTTCATTTTCCAATATTTCGTTCATTTATGCAACCCTGTATATTATTTTTTAGTTTTACCTTTAACATGAGCCTTAGATTTTGCTTATCGGTTCAAAAGAAACAAATTATATCTGCAAGACGAAAAAATTAATTTTGTTCAGTCCACTCTGTAAATAAACGAGATGGGCAAAAAATTCAAAAAATGTTTTTGAGATATTAGGTCTATCTTAATGTCTATGTCATTGAAATAGAAACAAACATTTTTTTATCCAGCTAAGAGCCTGTGGAACTTTCACCAATTTTGCATTGTTTCATTTGCCACCCTGAAGAAACTTTATCTGAACCACAATTTTTTTGCAAAAACACGCACTAACAGAAACAGAATTGCTCTAAATAACGCTTCAAACAGAAGTAGAATCACTTCTAGCAATCAGAATTTATCCAGTTCTAAAGTTGGTCCAAATTTGTCAGTATAACGTTTATTGTGATGAGCAGTTTAGCTGTACAGAGGAGAGTGGAACTCCAGGGGAATTGTATAAGGCTGAAGTGGTACTGTTCTTTTACAAAGACGATATAACTAATACTATAAGTCAAACTTATAAAAACTTGCAAAATCAACACACGTCGCCTGTTAAACAAACTAGATTTTCACATAAATAGAAGATATAACGAAAAAAGCTCATCTCCATTACACTATTGATGAGGACTGAAGAAGGTGAAGCTAAACAGTTTCTTGCAACTTTAGAAAATCAGTTTGAAGCTTTTCTGAAGAAGAAGAAGAATCATGCAGAAGAAGTTCGTTATTTGCTGTAGCGAAATGAAAAAGAATTGTTGTCCCTTCAGCTCAGAGGTTTTTTAATTACGAAAATCTTAAAGTGCCAAAGTGAGATTTTGCCAATTATGGACAATCTTCTAATCTAATTTTTGAAAACTTTTGTTCCGAAAGTGTCCTCTCAGTAACTAAAGTTACGACACTCAGAGTTGACCTAATGTTGTTCACCTCTTGTGTTGTAACGTGTAATTGTGCCGTCCCTGCCACCTTTGTGATGTTCTTAGAATGCTTGTGAACCAAAAAAATAATTTTGGTTTCCTAGCTGGAATTCAATTGAGTATTTAGAGCTATGAAAAATATAAACCTCCAGGCGATATTCGAGAGTCCTCACTCCACAGCTCTAGTTGAAGGAAAACCAAAATAAATCGATTCAGCCAATGTATGCCAGTCGTTAACCTGATTTTTCTCTCGAGTTGTGACATAAGTTTCGCCCGTATGCCGATGATTAAAAGCGCCACTAATTGCTAATTGGATTATTACTTGGGGTTTTGATTGCGACAATTAATTAGAGTGATGTGACAACCTCGATTCAGTTGCAACACTCCCATTTGCTCCAAGCCTCATCATCCACCAATGTATTAACATGCCACGATCATATGCGCTATACAATCTCTTCTTTATTAGGCTTTATGGGATCTTTATTGTCTCGATGGTACGTGATCGACAAACGGCTCCATTGTCTTTTTTCTTCAGATTTGAGCATTCAGTAGTGCATTATTTAGTGATTTGATGAGTTGACTCTCTTTGAACTTTCAATGTTGTTTGTTTTTCAACTGGGAATACACTGTAGAGATTGTCATTGTCACTGAAGAACAAACACTGATGCGGTTGAAACTGAGATTATGGTGGAAAGTGAAGAATTTACCAAACATACGTCCCAGAACAAGGCAGGTACTCGCGTGTTATCTGAGAGCAATTAGAGCAGAACGAAAGTGCCAGATTAACAATCGCAATAAAAGAACAAGCAGACAGCATCATTGACGGCAATTAGGATGATGACTAGACCACTGTAGAAAATTCCTTACGTATCAGCTTCCGTTACGACCTTATGCAGCTCGTTTCTGAACAGATAAAGATAAGAACCATTATTGTCGTCCGACCAGCATTTAGATGCGTCGACATTCTTCTTTTGAGATGATATTGGACATCCTGGTTGACCCAACTGGGCACGTGCCACTAACTTGCTGAGCATGAAGGATTTATAACGAAACGTGTGATTTTTTCGTTTACTCAAGAAACATCCAAATGTTCTTTATGTGAAAGCGGGAAAATATCAGGATTTTGTTTAATTGGTTCTAAAGAGTCTTAAGCAACAGTCTGCATATTATCTTAAACAGTCTAGTTGAGGAATACATAAGTATTTCAAGTTTAAAATAGCTCCAGAAAAATTTAAATATAAATCAAAAGGCTCGAAGCATGAAAAATTGAATTTTCTTGTTTAGTTTTTTGGAAATATGCTGATAAAAATATTCGGTTAATTGCAATTTAGGTTTTCACATAATTTAGGCCCAGAAACTTTGAATTCTGCATCAATATAGCACCAGCAGTTTGGCCCTGAACACTGTTAAAAAATTACAGATTTCTCAAGTTCTTAAAAAATAACTAGCTTTCCAGTCAATATTCCAGTCAATATTTCAAGTCAGTGTTTTATTTAAAAAACACTAGAAATCTCCCAAACCACAGTCTTCAAAGGTAATCTAGGACAGAACCATCAGAACTCAATTGCTACTGAAAACACTCCAAATGATCCAAAACAAGAACAATGAGGAAAACAAAGATATAATAAAATCAGATGAAACGAGCAGATAATCACAGTTAATTTCAAGAAGCACAAAGGACCAGATGTTTCGGTGAACAAGGCTGAAGAATCGGTAAAGTTGCACGAAATTATTGTTATTAAATTTGATGTCGAATAACAACCATGTGGCGAATGGATGAAGATGTAAGCGCTGATGGCTGAAAGCCAGTGGAGATTATGGCCATGGACGATTATGGGGAATTCATGGACGTTGATACGTGCAAAAAACTGCAACATACAGAAACATTTAGGTTTCCGAAGAAGAAGTAACCTAAAGTGGAAAAAACAACACCCAAAATGACCACTCAACCGCATAATAAATAACAACAATGCATGATAATGACGTGCAATCAAATGGCCAATCGAAATAGCCGGGCAATGAGTAATTAGTGGAATTCTCATTGGCATGAGACCGCAAATTCGTTAAATGTTTCATTTATTTAATACGTTTTAGCAGACCTAAAGGCTGGCAAAAAATGAGCAACTAACCAAATAGTTGCAGGTTGAAATTGTGCAAGTGTTATCAGTTCGTGGACTTTTTACCTTAACGTTTAATCAAGATTTATAGTTGTTTCCATTAGGATAATGCCACCTTATTGAAGGTCACTTTAGTTCTATGCGCTTTCAATCAAGTTCATCACTTTACAATGTATTTGAAGTTGTCGATATCAATGTGTACATGGTTAATCGGAAATTTCGAAAATTTTAAAAATTGCCCAAAAAAAGTTACTTAGGATTTGATAGGTAAATTTTGGATATATTTAGCACGAGACAGTCTGAGAGCTTTAGTTAATCATAAATCATACACTGTGACTATTCACGTTATATGCTTGAAGCATTTTGGAGCTCGCTGGGTTTATCAGCGATTTTTTAGATCCAAAGCTCATTTTATAGGTGAATTGAAGAATTCAGAATGCCCTTAAAGAGTCTTCTTCACTGGTTTTCGGGACTTTTTGTAGGCAATTAAAAACTTAGAGAATATGTTATCTGTTTTTTGCTTCTGATTGGGCAGCCGCTCAATTTTTTACTTTAATTCGTTGGTTTTTTCTAAATGTTTCAAAACCTATTCTGTAGAGAATTGAAGGCTCTAAAATTTTTGGTTATCCGGTCATTTTGTACCGTTTTAAATCTTTTCATAGTATGTTTCCTGAGTTTTCCTGATATGGAAATTTCAAATAATGTATGAGAAACGGTGGATTTTGGGAAATGATCGATAATTTCTAACAATTTTTTTTTTGAAACTGGGGAGTTTTCCTCGTTTTTAAGCTCAAAAACCTTTTCCTGAAAAAATTTAAAGGAATCGCTGTGAAAGTCTATATGTTTTGCTTATTTTTGATTTCTTGAATTTAAGTTTTTTTTAAGTAATACATTATTTCATTTGAACTAAAACATTTCTTTTACTAAGACGAAATATTCGTACATTTTACCTTGCACGTCAAATTGGAAGACTAGAAAGTCTAGATTCTGACTCAGAACTTGTTGGTTTTCTGAGCGATTTTGAAAATTAAAGGTGTATTTTACAGACAATTTAATGCCTTAATGTATGTAATCTTCAGTTATTGTGTGATTCGGAAAAGTAATATCGGTATAAAAGATCAAATTATTTCCAAATGTTTCAAGGCAAATCTGTCAAAGTGATCTTCTTTTGAATTTGAAAAATTCTTCTGAAATTTGGTTTTATCAAGTCTGACTTGGATCGAAGCAGAAAATCGAAAAATTTCTAACAAAATGAAGATTTTGATTCTATATACATAGAAAGGACGTTCTGCACCGAAACTGAATAAATAAAGTAGGAAAACAGAAAATACGTGAATCAAGTGCTAAAAATTGACCCGGAGAAAAAACCCGTTGCCACTGAAAATATCCGGAAATCTGAAGAATGCGGAACTCTCTACAAGTGGAAATTCAGGTAGATTCCACCCAGATTTTAACCCTCAAAACCAGTTCTGCATTTCTTTAGTGAATATTTCCAGGGCAAATAAGGGTGAAGTTCAAATGAAAATCCAGTTTCAGGCAATCACATCAAGAACGGCTTGTATAGTAAATTCACATTTAACCCTTTCAAATCAAAAATTTGCTGGAAGTTTCATAGTAAAATCAGTTAAAAATGAACAAATAAAAACATCCAAAAACCAATAGAAACTGGAAAACTTACCCAAACTAATCTGCTCTAATTCTTCGAAGGTGCTGTCGTTGATCTCCATTTCTTCACACATAAAACCTATCCTAAAACCTAAATTACATAGAAAAAAGCGCGGGTTATTATCACGAACAATATCACAAAACGGTTACGAGTTACTTAGCCTAACTTAAAACATAAAGATAAAAACGAAAACAAAAAAATAAATATTGCAGCGATCTCGAAAATGCTCAGTGGGAGAGTTGTACAGCCCTGTAAAGTCAGAACCAGACTGATCCTTTGAGGCTGGCCTGGACCAGATCGGAGCTTCCAGGAAGATCCCTGAAAGGGCCCGCTCGGATTGGTTAAAGGGGTGATTTTTCAGGTAAATTTTTACCTAGCCGGACTGTAATTGGTGCAGCCAAGGGCTTATGTACTAGCAATGGGATAGAGGGGAGAAAAACGGTTTGGTTATCTAATCCTTTTTACATAAGGAATTTCTAAGAAAAATCCGTTGGAAATCGTGATTATCTACATATGTACTTGGTATTTGAAACATTATCCTTGGAACTGGCAGAGTAAATAAGATGTTTAACTGTAGTAGTTTCCAGTTGTTCCAGTAAATAAGAGCTTGAGGACCAGATTTTTTTTGAAATTTCGGTTACACAACGAATGTTTAAGCAGTTGGTTTTTCTAGAACTCTGAAGGGTTGAGAACGATTTCTATGGGCTGAAAGTTTGGGATTTCTCGCTGTATTTTGCGAATTTTCTAAAAATTTTGTGGGAATTTGTAGGTGGTTATGAAATTCATACAGAAGTTTGGCTTTTGGTTTAGTTCGTTTGAAAACTCAGATTGTTCTAGCAACAATTTTCTTAAAATTATACAGAGTAATTGCAGTTTCATTATTGTCGTTGTATTTCGGAAGATCTAGCGAATTCTCAAGGATTTTTTGAAATTGATGGGTCGCTATCAATTTCAAGAAAGTAGTGTTTTTGAACCTCCACATTTCTTCCGAAATTTCAGATGGTTATAGAGTCGGTTTTCTTAAAATTCGATAGAGCAAAACTTGCTTTATACATATGTATACGCGGAAAGTTTCATATTTGTAGTCGATTTTTGGTCTTTATGAATTTTCAAAAAATGTTTTAAGAAATGTTCAACTGTCACAGTTTCGTTCAGGGTCTTGCTACATCGGTCGATTTTTCTAGAATTTCAAGGAGTATTTTGAGAATTTTTCCTTGGAATTAATGTGGGCTTTGGTTCAAAAATTGAGTGAATTTTGAAAAGAAGTTTTGACATTATTTATGCTGAGAATCGGTTGGAAAAGAGCCCCGTCCCTGTTTCGGACGTCGTTTATCGCGATCGGCCTCATTCGCTCTGCTGCACGAAAGTCGCCACGTTTCCTGGAAAGTCTGGAGAGCAAATTTGACGAGAACAGATCGATATTGTTCCGAACTCATGCAACCATTAGGCCTGGCCGTAAAAGACAGCTATTTACAGCAGTTTGGATTGCTCGATTTTAAGTCGTACAGCTTCATGGTACTAGTCAGTCATCCGGGAACCCGTTAGACCATCACGGGCAGCAGAAATAACCCATCAGGTACCAGCAGTTAATTATGGGTGCGACGGTGTGGAGTCGCAGGTGAGAACCCAGCCGCGACGACATCCATGCGGGCTCTGATAGCACCAGGTCGATAAGTCGGTACCACTCGGGTTCGGTCTGCATACATATCGCCGTTTGCGAACGGGAAAATTATCAAAGTCGTTGAGTAGTAGTCAGCAATAATTTATTCTGGTCTTTCACTGCTATTAACGTATTGGGATTTAGTTAAAAAAACACGTTTTGAGTCTGATTTGAAACACTAATAGCGCCTTATCAGCAAAAGTTCCTGTTTATGAATGAAACTGCTGGAATATTGTTTTTTTGGAGATTCGATTTTGATCAAACATGTTGATAAAAAAGTTCTAGGATTTCAAATTTCCAGTCGCCCTTCGTTCACCTTCCAGGTGTTTTTGCTAAAAACGTCCAGCTTTGCCAAACCCTTGGGTGCAAGTATAACCCATTCACTTACCCTTGTAGTATCTGGTAATAAATTAAGGGCCAAATCTATTTGAATTGGGCCGAAATTAAAATCAGTTCACATCGGTCGGTTTACCTGGACGGCAAGCAGTATCCTTTGGGCACTTTCTCATGGTCAAAAAATGCTCTACATTGACCATTGGGCCTCAAGATTCTACCTGCCGAAATCAAACTGTTACCCTTTATATCGAGTAAAACTGCGGTCCAGTTACTCGGCTAGTGAAAAATTTGAATTACATAATCATGACGACAATAGGAAAAGCCCGAATTGACCATTTGGGTCGCTGATTCCTTTAACAATCCAGGCCTTATTTAAATTAGGGCAAAGGGTATCGAGGTGTAGGCAGGTAGCCGAAGGGCGACTTCACTTTGGCAAGTGTGTGCAGTCCACTGGTCATTATTATTAGTCCCATTTTCCATTTGGAGCTTTTACCTGCGGAAATCGGCTGACCATGAGAACGAACGTACGTACAAGGAAGCTCGAGGATGTGAACTAATTTTTATGGCTGTTCGGCCGTTGGATGACCCCGTGTGACCCATGGTCGATTTTTTCGTTTTTTTAATAAGGGCTTATGCGTTGCATGGTCGATTTCACGTCTTACGCATCAAGGTTGGACAGTTGGAAGCATCCAGAATGTAGACGAATGCAACGGCGGTAGGTGACTGAAAGATCGTTAGAAAAACAGGCATGATGATGTGAACGATTGTTTTTTTATGGGGTCAAAAGCCACGTTTTAGCACACAATGGTGCCGAATGCGCTATTTTTACACTCCCAGCTTGGGACAACATATGCAATGATGCTTTTGGTAGAAACACTGAGGAAAACTGTAGGAAAGGTTTAGGCCCTGCGTCCTTCCTCCGTTAGCTTCGAACGTACATTGCTTCTGCTTATTTCGGCTTAATAAACATTTACCAAATCGCCTATCTTGTCATCCATGTACGCTAATGAATTATGGCCATTGTTCTCCAAATGTCCAATTAGAAATGCAAATCGGCGTCCACCCAGACGTGGATAATCTTTTGACCCGAGATTTTCATCTATATTTATCATGGATTTTAACGATGATATTAACGACGATAACGGATGCAAATCTTCGGGTCGGTTTTCCGGTTATTCGGCTCTAGAGGGACTGTGTTTTTTTGGAACTGATTTGAATTGAAAGGCCGATTTGGAGACATTTATTGGTGCAGGATTTATGCAATTGTCCTAGGTATAATGGCGTCAGTCACCTTCGCGCTTTGACTTAATTGAAGTTGAGGTTGGGGCTCAACTTCAGAATGGTTTTGAATCGAAATCTTTCAGAGTTCCGAGCAGGAGTTAAAACCAGTGAGTTTTGGGTTGCTCAAAGTGAATCGCAGCCTAACATTTGGATCAAGTGGGTTTTTCGGGTTTTTAGGCCGTCGTTCGGTAGAATTTCTTCTTGACGTTTCGCAAGCACGTGCGGCTTGCATCTTCAGAAGTGGTTTGTTTGAACGCTTACACTGTTCTGAAAAAAAATCTATCTCTTTTGATATAACATTTGGATATTTGAATGAAAGTTGAGGTTTGAAAGGACAGTCGAAGTTTCTTAGTTATCAGGTTTCTTGAAAGATGTTTTTTTCTTCTTGAGGATTCGGTCTAGGTTTGAGGGGTCTGCTAAATACTTGTGTTCGCCCTGACGAACTCAATACAACTTCACGGTCAATTAGTAAGTCAATATGTGCTTGGAATTTTAAGATTTCAATGAAAATCCGGAATTTTTGTATCCTGTGTTTTTTTAATGTGTTATAGTGCAGGGTGGGCAAAATTGGTCGTTTTTATAGGTTATTTCGGAAAAGGAATTAAAATCGTTGCATAAAAAATCATCAGGTTTAGTAAAATTTCGACAGGAACAAGAGTTAAAATGTTATCTAAAGTTTTCATAAAATTTTAATTTTCTTTGCAGTCTGTCTGGTATTGAAGAATTGATTTTTGTTTTTTCTTTAATGGCAAAGACCTTTCTTCTTTGCACACCTACGGCTTCTTCAATTTTTCGAAAAGTTGATAGATAAGCGTTTATATATCCCATAACGATTTCCTCTGGATGTTGGGTTTGTTTTACGTATTTTTTGGATCTCGATTTTATAAATAATCCAAATCCTTTAAACTTCTTTCTCCTAGAGTATCCTGATAAGCCACATTCTATGTACTCCATTTTTCAAAGTTCATTTCATTAAAACTTTCAAGACATTTTGAAGCACAAGTAAAACTACAGAATCACACTTTCGGCACAACAACAACAACATTAGACTTCGGAATGTCGACATTTTTTTGGACATTCATTAAGCCCTAATGTATTTGTTGCGCCAAGCCCTTCGGGCACGACACTGATAGTAGAACAATAATCCAGGTATGAGATAGTGAGGAAAGTTTAGTTGTTTTTAATCAGTGTCGTTCCCGAATGGCTCGGCGCAACAACTACATTTTTTGGACATCCATTAAGCTCTAATGTATTTGTTGTGCTGAGGACTTCGACCACGACAGTGATAGTGGAACAATCCAGATATCAGATGGTTATGAAGGTTTTCTTACTTTAAACCAGTGTCGTGCTCGAAGGGTTCGGCACAACAACTATATTAGACTGCTCTGGATGTTAATTTTACATAGGCATCCGTAATACTTTATCCGTTTTTCGATGTCGATATTTTTTGGGCATACATTAAGCTCTAATGTATTTGTTGTGCCGAGCCCTTCATCTACGAGACTGATAGTGGAACAACAATCCACATGTCACAAAGTTAGGAAGGTTTCCTTGCTTTAAAACCAGTGTTGTGCCCGATGGTCTTGGCACAACAAATACTTTAGACTCTTCTGGGTATCTTCCTTCTTCTAAAGGACTTCTCCATGGTGTAACAGGTGTTAAAGTCTGGTCTGAGCTCCCATTCAAGTCTGAGACCTGCTATTTGCCCTCAATGACTATTATATAATGATTTCCTCTAAGTGCAATAATTGGCAAGATAAGGGGTAGTGTTATCACGGAGCAATTTCCATGGCAAATGGTGTCGCACAGTATCCATTCCCGTTATCAATAATAATTTTCAAATGGTAAATAAAATGGCAGACAATATTCCGTTATCGCTGGTACAACGTACCTGGAACTCGTACGTGTAGTCGAAACTCATGCACGGAATTTAAATAAACTCGGTATCTATTTCCATTCCCCGTGTGTTGTTTATCGCAGCTCGGAGAACTATTAAAGCGTTTTAACAAGTGACACCAGATAATTTTGATGTATTCGTTTCCTGGGATCATTATCCAACAGCAGACCTGAATAAATCCACTACAATTGAATGGGTTTTAATTCGGTAAAGGATGGTTTTTTAAACTTTGGCTTCATCGCATCCCTTTTCATCACTACCGTTCGATGCAATTGCAGGATTTCTTCAGTTTTCCCTGCTCGCCGGTCTTCTTGGGCGTGAATCACTTCATTAACCCGAATACCTTTCGGATTATTGAAATGAAACCCATTGATATTCGTAGCGAGTGCACCGATCGACTGATCCTCTAATTTCACATTCCTAAATGGACGTGCGGAATTTCAGATCTGATCCTGCAGACCTGCAACTTGAAACGGCCGAGCTTTCTGTTTTACATTATTCAAGGAGGACTCGCCTTCTAATTGAACCTCTGCTATTTGCTGCAGGAAATTTCGACGTTTGGCGATTCAAACAGGTCGACAGCCTTTTTAGACAACTAACTTGCAAGCAATTTAGGGCACCAACCCTGCGGCCTCCGCAGGCCCCCAAACCGATAAATGCTGGGCAAATTGGAGTAGCACCTACCTCAAAGGAAGCATCTCAATTAGAGGCAATTTAAGGTTGCATGACCACCACAGACAGTCTTGTCGCAGGGCGAAAATTAGTGCAGGTCGTAACATGTGCCCACCAACAGCTGATGTTCAAGATGTGCATCCAGTGGCGGCGAGCGATTGGCAGATGGTACCGCTTTTAAGACAGAAGGCACGCGCCCATCTCCGAGCGGTCATCCTCCTCTGAAATAGTCTATTCCATGCAAACGGCACAACTCTAGTCTTCTTTCAAAAGTTGCTTTGTTTTGTTGAAAATTGCATTTGGTCTTGACATCTGGAGGATTTTGACTGAGAAAGAAACACCTTGATATGTTGGTACCAGATAGCAAGTTTGTTCTACAATTAAGGCCAGAGTCCAATTAGGCGGGAAGAGTACCTACTATTTTTATTATCGTTACAAATAATGCCCGCATATCTAAGGAACCACATGCCCAGGAACCCGAACTAACGTCTTTTTCAGGTGCAACGTGCGGGAGTTTTGTAGAGTCTATTCCGTTGAACTAGTATAAGGAAGATTTATATTTAGGGCTGCTTTTTGAAGGGTGGATGAGACGGGAACTAATTAAGTGAATAAATGGTGCAGTTCGTTAACCGAATAGTGGACCAGACTTGGCCCTATTAGAGTCATTCTACAGTGACAAAATCGTGAGTTTATACACCGAAATAATGCATTTTATGAATCAGCAGAAGCTACAGTAAAATCGTTACTGTTACTCGGTAATCGGGCTCGTTTCCTGGAAACTTTGCGTTAGAGAATTTCCCCACATGAAGCACACCTTCCGCCCATTCGCGCCCCTTGATCTATTTACCTGAGATGAGTCAGATGAAAGGGGTCGAGGGCGCAGCGGCCAATGAGATGAAGGCGCCGCGACGCCGAGCGTTGTCGCCCGGGAGACACCGGGCGTCCCTAATACTCACAATCTCTTTGTGTCCTGTTTGTGCTTGTTTAAAGTGTCTTCTATGGAGCTGAAAAGTTTCACGTCTCTGCCAAGTTTGGTTTGAAATTGACGGTTTTTTCACGAGTTGCAGTAAGAGTTACAGCTTCAAGTTTGCAAAGTTCTGAAAAATAGATTTATTTTTCGACTTTTTTCAAATTTTGAGCTCGTGCGAGTTGGAGTATCGTCTGTCGACGTCTCTGCTAATTTGGGTTTAGAGTTGGCGAATTTTTGAAAAATTGCCTTTTGACGAGTAGCAGTCGCTTTACAGCAAAATTCTCTATTTCTTCGATTTGCTTCACATTTTCAGCGTTTACTGATCAGAGTGTTATAAACATAAAAAGTTGCAGCTGTCTGTTTATTCGGGTTTGAAGTAGCGGAATTTTTTGAAATTTGTTTTTAGACTCGTAACAGTCGCTGTACAGCTTCAAATTTGCAAAATTCTTAAAAATTGGCTATTTCTTTCATTTGTTTCGAAATTTGAGCGTTCACTGAATAGATTGTCTTCTATAGAAAAGAAAAATCGCACATCTTTGCTCAGTCGGGTTTGAAGTTGGGGAATTTTAGAAAGTTTGTCCTTTGACGAGCAGCAGTCGCTTTACAGCTTCAAGTTTGCAAAATCCTGAAAATTTCCCTATTTCTTCTATGTATTTCAAATTTTAACTGATTATTTAGTAGACTGTCTTCTACAGACGTGGAAAATCTCGCATCTCTGCCTAATCGGGTTGAGAGTTCGCGAATTTTTGAAAAATTGGTTTTTGGGGAGTAGCAACAGTTTCACAGCTCAAAGTCTGCAAAATTCTGGAAAATCGACTAGTTCTTCGATTTGCGTCATATTTCGATCAATTACGGATTGCAGTGTCTTCTATCAATCTAAAAATTCGCAGGTTTCGGTTTATACGGTTTTGAACTTGGATTTTTAAAAAGTTGTCCTTTGACGCGATGCAGCCGCTGCACAGCTCAAGTTTACAAAATTCGGAAAAATTCACTATTTCTTCGATTTGCTTCAATTTTGGAGCGTTTACTGATATAAATACAGATACTGATAGACTGTATTCTCTATAGATCTTTTTCCTGTTCATACAGGAAAAATCTCACATCTCTGCTTCTTCGGGTTTGAAGTTGGAGAATTTTTGAAAAGTTCTCTTATGAGGAGTAGCAGTCGTTTTACTGCTCGATTGTAATGTTTTGAAAAATCAATGTATTCTTTAAATTGCTTCCTATTTTGAGGATTGACGGATTGAAATATCTTCTATAGATGTGGAACATTTCACATCTCTTCTTGATCGGATTTGGAGTTGATGAATTTTTGAAAAATTGTCTTTTGACGAGTAACAGTCGCTTTGCAGCTTTGCAAAATTCTGAAAATTTCCGTATTTCCTAGATTTGTCTCAAATTTTGAGCGTTTACTGATTACGAGTCGCGTATCGATATGGTTAATCTCACATATCTGCTTAATCCGGGTTCAAGTTAAAGGTTAAAAAAATGTGTTTTGACGAGTAGAAGTTGTTTTACAGGTTCAAGTTTGCAAACTTCTCAAAAATTTATTTAAACCTCGATTTGCTTCAGATTTTGACAGACCGAAATATCTTCTATAGATTTGGAAAATTTTATATCTCTGCCTATTAAAATTGATGTTGTTTTTGCCTTAGTAAAAACCGGCAATTGAAACAATTAAAATTTCACTTGCAAGTTTTTTGACTGTTTTCGACCTAAGATGCAATTCTGCAAACCTACAATTCTGTAAATTTACCGTGTTTGGGGTATTTGGAGAGATTTGATATTTGTCGAAAACATCGACAGCCACTTTCAAGAAATGTTCGGCAAATAAAAAATTTCCTAAATGCGAGTTTTTTTACTGCTTTCGACCTAAGCAGCTTACCAATTATTTCAATTTACCGTGTTTGGGGCATTTGGAGAGATCTGATTTTTTTCGAAAACATCGACTTCCACTGTAATGACATTTTCAGCAAAAAAAATTGTATTTCACATGCGATTTTTATGACTGCTTTCGACCTAAGGGGCTTCCCAATTCTGTAAATTACCGTATAGGGGAGATTTGATTTTTTTCGAAGACATCGACCTCCACTTTCATAAAATTTTCGGAAAAAAAATTAAAATTTCACATACGAATTTTTTGATTGCTTTCGACCTAAGGAGCTTCTCAATTATGCAAATTTACCGTGTTTGCGGTATTTGGAGAGTATTGATTTTTTTCGAAAACATCGACCTCCACTGTAATGAAATTTTCGGCAAAAAAATTAAAATTTCACATACGAGTTTTTTGATTTTTTTCGACCTAAGGGACTTCCCAATTCTCTAAATTACCGTATTTGGAGTATTTGGGAGATTTTATTTTTTTCGAAAACCTCGACCTCCACTTTCATAAAATGTTCGGCAAAAAAAAAATTTCAGATGCAAGTTTTTTGACCGCTTTCAACCTAAAGAGCTTCCCAATTCTGTAAGTTACAGTGTTTGGGGTATCTCGAGAGATTTGATTTTTTCGAAATCATCGACCTCCACTTTCATGAAATTTTTGGCAAAAAATAAAAATGCTACAAGCGTGTTTTTTGACTGCGTTCGACCTAAGGAGCTTCCCAATTATGTAAATTTACCGTGTTTGTGCCATTTGGAGATATTTGATTTTTTTTCGAAAACATCGACCCTCCACTGTCATGAGATTTTGGCTAAAATAATTAAAATTTCACATGCGATTTTTATGACTGCTTTCGACCTAACGGGCTTCCCAATTCTGTAAATTACCGTATTTGGAGTATTTGGGGAGATTTGATTTGTTTCGAAGACATCGACCTCCACTTTCATAAAATTTTCGGCAAAAAAATTAAAATTTCACATACGAGTTTTTTGATTTTTTTCGACCTAAGGAGCTTCTCAATTATGCAAATTTACCGTGTTTGAGGTATTTGGAGAGCTTTGATTTTTTTCGAAAATATCGACCTCCACTGTAATGAAATTTTCGGCAAAAAAATTTAAAATTCACATGCGAGTTTTATGACTGCTTTCGACCTAAGGGACTTCCCAATTCTCTAAATTACCGTAATTGGAGTATTTGGGAGATTTTATTTTTTTCGAAAACCTCGACCTCCACTTTCATAAAATGTTCGGCAAAAAAAAAATTTCAGATGCAAGTTTTTTGACCGCTTTCAACCTAAAGAGCTTCCCAATTCTGTAAGTTACAGTGTTTGGGGTATCTCGAGAGATTTGATTTTTTCGAAATCATCGACCTCCACTTTCATGAAATTTTTGGCAAAAAATAAAAATGCTACAAGCGTGTTTTTTGACTGCGTTCGACCTAAGGAGCTTCCCAATTATGTAAATTTACCGTGTTTGGGGCATTTGGAGATATTTGATTTGTTTCGAAAACATCGACCTCCACTGTCATGAGATTTTGGCTAAAATAATTAAAATTTCACATGCGAGTTTTTAGACTGATTTCGACCTAAGGAGCTTCCCAATTCTGTAAATTGCCGTGTTTGGAGTATTTGGAGAGATTTAATTTTTTTCGAAATCATTGACTTCCACTTTCATGAAATTTTCAGGAAAAAAAATTCCTAAATGCTAGTTTTTTGACTGCTTTCGACCTAAGGAGCTTGTCAATTATGCAAATTTACCGTGTTTGAGGTATTTGGGGAGATTTGGTTTTTTTCGAAAACATCGACCCCACCGCCATGGAATTTTCCGCAAAAAAATTAAAATTTTACTTGCGAGTTTTTTGACTAGTTTCGACCTAAGCAGCTTCCCAATTATGTAAATTTACCGTGTTTGAGGCATTTGGAGAGATTTTATTTTTTCGAAATCATCGACCTCCACTTTCATGAAGTTTTCAGCAAAAAAAAATTATACATGCGAATTTTTTGCCTTCTTTCGACCTAAGGATCTTCCCAATTATGCAAAATTACCGTGCTTGAGGTATTTGGAGAGATTTGATTTTTTCGAAATCATCAACCTCAACTTTCATGAAATTTTCAGCAAAACATTTTTTAATTTTACGTGCGAGTTTCTTGACTGTTTTCGACCTAAGGAGCTCTCCAATTATGTAAATTTACCTTCTTTGGGGCATTTGGAGAGATTTGATTGTTTTCGAAATTATCGACCTCCACTTTCAAGAAATTTTCGGTAAAAACAGCAGTTTTAAAACGCTTGTTCGGGTTTGACATTGAAGAGTTTTTGGAAAATATTCTTTTTACACATGGCATTTGCTTTACTGCTTCAGGAATGCAAATTTCTGAACATTTCCGTATTTCCTCGATTTCTTTCAAATATTGAGCCTTTAGTGCTTAGACTGTCCTCTATCGATACGGTTAATCTTACATCTCTGCTTAATCGTGATTTAAGTTGGAAAGTTTTTGAAAATTTATCTTGTGACGAGTAGCAGTTGCTTTACAGCCTCAAGTTTTCAAAGAGCTAATAATCTAATTTCCTTTCGTTTTGCTTCAAATTTGAGCATTTCTGAATTCAAGTGTTATGTTTAGACCTGGAAAATCTCACATATCTGTTTATTAAGGTTTGGCTTTGGAGAATTTCTGAAAATTAGTCTCATTGATACAACGTATCTCTTACAGTTTCAAAATTCCAGATTTCTGAAAACATTTACTGTTAGTGGATTTGCTTCATATTTTCGGGACTTGCGGATTAATGGGACTTTTATTAACATGGAAAAATGTACGTACTGGCTTCGTGCGCTTCTCAGATTGAGGATTTTATGAAAATGGTCTCTTTAAGAGCACTGCTGTCTCGATATGCTTCAAATGCGTGTTGCAAGTACACTTGTTGAAGCGTGATCCATTTGAAACCTTGCCTCCATACAGCTTCAAGTCTCAATTATTAATATCGCTAAAACAACGTTTATTTTAACACATTAACCAAGCATCTTTACGTTTATATCAGCTCCAGAAACTTGTTGATCACTGATATATATTGGAAATCCATTGAAATGCAGCTTCGGGATCAAACGACCAGCATTGTCCGGTGGAATTTTTTTTCTGCTGCGAATAGTTCAACAATCCATATTTCGGGTTAATTAACCTTCGCAAACAAAGGCATTGTTTGCAAATCCCACGGGACCTTGGCAGAATCGATCGGGTGCCTAATTAAGTGAAATCCGATCGCGATATTTGGGGGCGAGAGCCGAACACATTGGGGAGGCTGCGTGACCTTTCTGGTTGGGCCCCTTTTGTGTTTTTTCCTCGACAACCGCACCCTGATCTGAGGGTCCAATCTTGTGATAATATTTGACACGGACTGTTTTCAATTAGATAAATCGCTTTCACAGTGAATTTGTGGACGGGGACAGAGCAATTGATTATCGGGGTATCGGGGGGACATCCAGATGTAGTGCTGCGCCTGTTTGGCAAACAGACAGTTGACAGAAGTTGCCCTGAAGGGTCTGGACGAGCTCTTAGTAAAGCTTTTGTTGAAATTAAGTTCTAGAGGTGATTAAGCTCTATACTTTTCATGTTGGCAAAGTTGGCAATTTTATGAAATTTGCATGTTCTCAACAAGCATGAACCGTAGAAAAAACCTGTTTTGTTGAAGCCTACAATAGATGGTTTGCAGGTTGCTTGAAAGCTACAAAATGCTTGAAACCATAGCTTTGTAGTTTTCAATTGACAAATCCAGAGTGAGCTTTAAAGTTGCTCCCAGGTAGTCAAGCCCGACAAAGCCCAATTTCAAGCCCTTTATACACAAGAAGGAAGTGGATCGGGTTTACCCTAGCAAAAGAAGCCGGTTTTAGTACAGCTCGTGCTGGCCCAGGAAATACCCATATAGGTAAGGGGGCAATTTATCAAACTCCAGGACTGGAAAAGGGAATCCGGATTGTTTGCTTAATTTCGCTGTAATGACGTGTTTGATTTTAACGAACAACTGACCCTAAGGGTTGTGAACGTTAACAATCCATTTACCGGACGATTAACTGTGTCCTCTTCATGTCCTGCTGTTTTATAACGTATGTTTCACGTCCCAGAGAGCCTTTTTTCGTCTTGATTTGGCCAAAGCAGAAAATGTGATGATAATTTTGTTCCCTCGCTTTTCCGGGAACGTTGCGTGTCGAATTCGAATCGAACATGTGTCCATTGCGATAAAAATAACAATCAGAGGGTTTTCGCTTTGCTCCTACTTAGGCTGAAATCACCCCCTTGTCTGAACAAATATACACCTTGCGACCAGCATTGCCAAATGTGCAGGTACTTTATCAAGTTTTCCTGCTAGTTCCCCTAGTTGGGCTTGCAAGTCGATTTGCACGTCCGTCTCAAGTTTTCCATGTGGGCAACTAACTGAAGCTCTTGCAAAAAGGGTGATTTTAAGTGAGAACTTTTACTCATTTAAGAACTTGGCAACTATGCGTGAAAAAAGCGAGGGAACAATGGCCAGTCATGAGATGACGGTTGAGAATGGACACGCTTCACCGAAACCAGAAAAAGTTGGGTCTTTCTAGTGTCCTCCCCTACCTTAATTGCTTGCCAAATCAGACTATCAACATCCTGCTTGGGGGCATTATCTCGATATGGCCCAAAACTGAAAAAAAAACGTCGCGTTCTATTAATTTGGCAAAATATAAATCCATTGCAGGCAAACTCTCGTTTTCGTGCCGCAACTTTCCTTATTTAACACTGTCGAGGTCCGGCTCGAAGGACCATTTTCTTGCTGAACCCTCTCCTATTTTGCCAGCCTCCATTACACGAATTGTTGCTTGCATTTTGCGAAATCTTGTACCGAAGATTATACAGAGTGTTGGCGCATCTACTGGGCTAGAGAATTAATAAAAGAGCAGGTCCGGTTGAAGGGTTTAAGGTTGAAGGGAAGTTAATTACTCTGATGGTTTCTTGCTTGAATGAAAAGAAGACGCTCAACTCGAAGCACCAGAAGGCGATTAAAATACGAGACGACAGATGTTCGGAACAGTCAGCTGATTGAACGCGTGTTCTCTGCTGCCTTCTCATCTCTAAAAGTATCAGGAAACCGGCTGGAATGAAGATATTCTCAAAAGTCAGTGAAGAACAAATGTAAGGGCACGCCGTAAATTAGACAGTGAAAATTGTCAGTGAAAGTGAATCAATTAAGCAATAAAACAAGTTGAAGAGACCTTTTCCCCGTGAAGAGTTTAAAGCGTTGGTAACTCACTTTTACAGAGTTGTAAGGTTCAAGAAGGGAGCTTCATCCACTTTGCTCAACAAAGCAGTCAATGCAGCTTTTGTTAATTAAACCAGAGAATGTTACAAACAGTAGTAGGAAAGCGATACAAGCAGGGGACTGAAGAAATTGAGCAAAGCCTTCGAAATTTTAGTTAAAATAACGAATTTCGAAAGCAAACAGTAGATTGGCCAATAATTCTTCATACTCTTAAGGTTTTTCACACACTTTTACAGAGCTTTAAAGCCCACGAATGGTATTATTAGAAATAGAGCATCAGTTATTCTAATAAATAAAGCAGCACAGACGGTTTATTTTTAGCATACCGTGCTGGTAGCTTAGTATAAACCCTTTATCTACCAATCCATGAACTGCTATCAAGACCAGGAAAAAAAACGTTTGGGGGTGAAGAGGCTGTGAAAATGATTTAAAATGGAATAGTAATTAGACAAACAAGAAGGAAGATGATTGAGCATAAATGCGCAGCTTTAGGGCTTTTAATACAGTTTTGGAAAGCTTCAAAGCTTAAAACAGGTATTAAATAAACATGCTCCACGTTTGATTAAGCAAATTGAGAAAACTATAAGTGCAGAAGAATGAATAGACTGAGAAAAGCAAGTGAAAAGAAATTAAGATCATGCAATTACTGAAGCAAGGAGAGAGAAGATTTATCTAGAATATCTACCCAGCTTTATCAGTTGGTAGAGAGTTTTTACAAGAGTTTTGTCGTATTTTTACACAGCTGCAAATTTCAATAAATGCAGCAAAAAAGCATCATCCACTTTACTTAATTGTGCAACACTTTTTTCTACCAAACCTCTTGTCCTGGACAGAACAGAAAAACAGAACATTGTGGATTAAGAAGGACCACAAAAACATTAGATGAATGAAGCAACGACAAAAAAAGAAGCTAAAACTTCATCTTTAAGAGTCAATAAGACAATTTTCTTTGGACGCATAGCAGTCGCTTTACATCTTCGCTTCAAGTTTGCAAAATTCTGAAAATTTTCTTTTTTTCTCTATGGGTTTCAAATTTTGAGCGTTTAGTGACTAGACTATCTTCCACAGATATGGGTAATCTCACATCTCTGCTTAGTCGGGTTTGATCTCTGCTTGGTCAAATTTTTGAAAGTTTGTCTTTAGACTTGTAGCAGTCGCTTTACAGCTTCAAGTTTGCAAAATTTTGAAAACTTCCATATTTTCTCCTTGGCTTTCAAATTTTGCTAGTTTCCTGATTAGGCTGTCTTCTAGACATGGAAAATCTCACCTCTCTACCTAATCGAGTTTGAGGTTGGAGAATTTTTGAAATTTTTTTCCTTTGGGGCAACTTCTCTTACAGCTTTTTTGCTTTTGAAAAAATTTCGTTTCTTTTTAATCTGCTCTTGAGAACATTTTTGCTAAAATTTCTTTTAAGAACACTGTTGTACACTAATGTATGTTCTAAGATGGCTTGAAAGACTCCACTTTTCCTTCTGCTATGGTTAGAAGTTGAACACTTCTAATAAAGCAGCAAAGGTAACTTTTATCATGTCACATTAAACCAGAAAATGTTAAAAACAGTACCTAGATAAAATGAGGAAGGCTATACAAGCAGGAGAATGAAGAAATTGAGAAGAATATTAGAAATATTAATTTAAGTCGCGCAATTACGAAAACAAACAGTAAGAAGACTAGCCAAAACTTCACACTTTTAAGGATTTTATCACACTTTTATGGAGCTTTGCTGGAGAGTTAGCTAAGTTTTACAGAGCTTTAAATCCCACAAATGGTATGAATAGAGCATCCGTTGCTCTAATAAATTAAGCAGCTGGAAGTAAAGAAAACTATATAAAATATAATTAAAATAACACGACCAGCAAGGAGTAAAATATTTTACAGCATTGATATTTCTCAATTAGCCAATATGAACATTTCAATTCTACCAATTCATGAACTTCCATCAAGCGCGGGAAATTAAGAAAAAATACTAAGGAGAGTGAAGAGCCTTTGAAGATTATTTAAAATGAAGTAATTGGACAAACAAGCAGGAAATGACTGAATAGGAATGCACAGCTTTGGTGTTTCGAATACAATTTTGCAAAGCTTAAAAATGGTATCAAATAAGCATCAGCCACAATTGAATAAGGAAATGAAGAAACCTACATATAAGTAAATGCAGAAGATTGAAGAGATTGAGATAAGCAGGTGAAAACAAGTTAAAGAGACGCAGTTACACAAGCCTAGTGTGTGAAGATTTGTCAAGAATACCAAAGTTTTACAGAGTTTTTACAAGAGTGTTGCCATATTTTTACAAAACTGCAAAATTCTATAAATGTAATTTAGATGCAGTTTGAATCATCGACTCAATTTAATCGTGTAACACCTTTTTCTACCCACGCCACTTGTCTTAGAGCAAGAATATGAAGAACAATAGACGACTAAAAGAACATTGTGAAGATGAAACCCATGAAGGAACAAAGTACACCTTTAAAGGTTTAAAGAACTGGAAAGAATTTTCCAGTTTTTTTGGTGAATTACCAGTGAGATAATGTTGGAATGTTTATTTTTCTCGATAACTCTTTAAAGCCGTAATTCGCCCTAACAGCGACCGTTATTTCTTCTTTGCCGATAACATCTATCTCACACAAATCACCCACACTAAAAATGGCTATGCAACTGTTGATTTTTGACCCGGCAGGGTACGGATTTGCATTCATATACATATTTAAGGTACCGATCTGATTTGGCTCGGGTACAAATGACCAGTAGCCCTGCATGGGACAGATTTAATAATGGTTCGGAAGTTTTTAAATGGGAGTTTAATATTAATGGAGGGCGTGAGAATTGAAGAGGACCATCAGGAACGGAAAATGGGGTTTGATCAATGAGCGCCGATTAGGATACAGTTGGGTTTTACGGATTTGTAATCGATGTTCAAACGGTTGGGAGACGACACTTCTCAGAATCAAGCTCCTCCTAGGCTTACAGTGAATTATTCTTCCGGACTGCCAACGGTCACATCGATTCCATCCATAAATTAGCCTATGTTTGTTTTACTGGGATTCTTTATTAGCCCCTGCAACAAATGCCGTTGTCTCGGACAAAAGCTAATTACCGACGCTCATCCAGCGTGGCAAAAAATGGAAAAACCGACGGAACCAAATCCGGACAATAGTCGGGCTGACTTAAGGACACAGATCCCTTAAAGGGAGCAACTCAAAACAACACCTTCAATGAAAGGAAACCTGTTTGATGGGCAACACTTCCGTGCCATTTTCGTGCAAGTCATGCCTCTGAAACGTTTACGAAAGACGATAAATTAGGTTTTGGGCATTGAGTCCGAGGGTCCAGACAGCATCTGTCCCTTGGTCACACGGTCCATTGCAAACCCTTTCGGTCCAGAGGAATCTACCTGCGCGCTATAGCGAAACTAAGAAGGAAACGGGGAGGAGATTTATGCCAAACGACACAAAAGGTAATAAATGGTTTCATTTATCTTGGTCTGGCTGATGTTTTCTTTAATAATATTGCAAAACCGGTTTTCATGGTAATTATGATGATGGTGATATCTGCATAGGGAACAAAGGGCCGTTTGGGTTTCAATGATGGATCGCTTTTTTAGTTTTTCCTTCCTAAGTCTTTATTAAGAGTATTATTAGTACATAATTCACTGGAAATAATAGTCCAGTTGATGTCCAGGCGTCCACTTCGCGCCCAGGACAATTAAACTTGATGACCAACATGGAAAAAGCAAACGCGCCGATCCGTATAAGATATGATTGGTAATTTAGTTGGTTTCTTATAAAAGCATCCGTTTCTTTGTCGACTAGGGGGCAGGTGAAGATGGGCGCGCGGGACACACCTGAGGCGATTCAACAACGGCCGTTTGAGTCTCATTTCCTTACATATGACTTCCGATTCGCATCGCTTACCGCACGTTAAAAGTCTTCTTTTGAAGATAAAAGCCGTTGGATTGCCACCCAAAACCCACAACTTTTTCGCTCTTGAAGCGAGGACAAGTTTAAACAGGAATTGGCGTGTAAACATAAGCAAGCTGAAAATGACTTGATGAATTGACTGCGAAAGATACTAATGGGAATCGACGAAAGGTATTTTTTTCGGGCTGATTTTACCTTTTATGGGGTTTATTCAGTTAAATAAGATAAATGAAAATTCTGGAAATCATTTGTTGAATTTTGCGTGTCCCATTAGGTTAAGGGAGCTCAATTCTGACGAGTTTAATGAAACTTCAAGTAAACAGCGTGAATATTACAATTTAAACACTTTGCAAATGAGAATCCATCAGCTTCTAAACGCCCTGTTCATCATTGATTCTTCAATTGAAGCTGTAGGGTGATTTGAAGATGAATTTAAGAAAGATGAAGTGAAGTTTCTGGATCTTCAGCGTTTTCAAGTCTGCTCAATGGTTTTTTGGTCTTTGCTTAATATGCTTTATATCCAGGTCGAGTAATTCGAATTTGATGACATTGGAAAATTGTACCAGAGTTGCTCTTCTAGGTCTATCTGGTCATCAATCCATCTTAATTCTTGTAATTGGAAAGGGATGTTGAGGAAATCCGGTTTCTACATTTCGCATTTATTAGACATTTTAAAGCTTTTATTGTGCTAATTTTGAGGCTTCTATTTGATATTTCCATACATTGTCAAATTGAGTCCAGAAGTAGGGATTTAAAAAACCAACTGCTAGGGATAGAAATCAAAAGTTTTTCCAAAAAACCATATGACATAGATCCCCGAAAGTCTTCACTATCCATCAATTTGCTGAAGATTAACTTTCTACTTTCACTAGAAGCTGTTTGAAATGTCCATTAGCTCCAATTTGTACACTGCGGAATCTTCGAAAAAATCGTCCAGCAATGCACGAAGAGATTTGTTGGGTCAAAGATGGAAAAAAACGGCATTAATCTCGAAGATTTGCAATGTATTCAGCAGAAATGTCGCATAATTAATTGCTCTGATTTGGATGATTTGGTCAAAATATCGGATAAATCAGCATGAAGCAATCCAATTTCATTTTACATCTCCGCAATTTATGAAGAAGAAGTTTTTGAGTTGAAGATTGTTACAAAATACATTAATTAATTAGTTCAGGATGTTTGGAGACAACTAAAAAAATTAACTTTTAGCCTTTCGAACTTCAATGAATGGTCGATAAGTTAAACCTCAAAATGTTTCATTGTGGTTAATATGATATGATGATTCTTCTCTTCTTTTTCTTCCTTTTTGTAAGACATCTGCCTTGTTCTCTACTTTATTAGAGTTGTATCTCGGATGATGAATTCCAGCTTTCGTACCAATGTATGGGTGGACGTCCAGGTGGTCTGCTGGATCTTGGGAGACCATCTCTTGCAATATTCGGTAATCTGTTGTCGTCCATCCGTTCAACATGATCTTTCCATTAGCGACGTCTGTTTCAGGACCATCTAACTTGTCTTGGACGATCTCTAACGATCTTGGACGATGTCTAACGATGTCTTGGACATCGCAAAGTTCTCGGATGTGGCACAATTCAGTCTGGCAAATTTCGAAACTGTTCCAATAGTTCGTTAGTTGAAACGAACTTCATAAGCCATCCATTGGTAAATTGGAACTCCATAACAGTTGGAAATTTGGAAAGTTCGATAAAATTGCTTTGGTTTGGGCGTTTAACATTTTCTTCAAAATCTTGGGTAGTTGAGGACGAAAAAATGTAAACTCATCTCAAATCTCCTCAATTTCTATTGATTCAGTCGAGTAGGAATGTCATTGATGTGCTGATGTGAAAGAACTAAGGATATGATTCACTTGATTGAATGGAACAAAGTAAAATTATGAAAAAATCCAACTGCATGTTAAATCTTATGGGCATGGGTAACTCAGTGAATTTTGAGGAGTTGGCGCAGTGCTGCGCAAATGGCGTGGTGCACCAACTCAACGCACGGCGCAGTAACTCATTAGTGCAGTTCCGTTGGGGTCACTTTTTTCACGTCTCGTAAAGCCTAGCTTTAGCTAACCGTTTAAATTAATGAATGAATTTAAAATAAATGAATTAATGAGTTATAGCTCATCAAGCAATGAGATATATAACTCACTAACTCATAGAGCAGCAACAACTCAAAAGCGCAACTCAACACAGTGTTACCCATGCCTAAAATCAAGTATCAAGTTATGAAGAAAAAGCCGTTGAGCTGAGGACGGTTGAAAATTACATAACTGAATTACTTCAGGTTGTTTGGAAGCAACTAAGGAAATTAACTTTATTTAAGAACTAATTTAAATTAATAAGGAATTAATTTTTTTTGAAGTTCTCACAAAGGAAAGTGTTTTGTGAGTTGAAACGAACTAAAGTCATCCATTTTTGAGAGTAGGAAAAATTGCTCTGGTTTGGGCGTTTAGCATTTTATCCAAATATCGGGTAGTTGATTACGAAAAAAATCCCATTGCATCTTCTTCATCAATCTTCAAGCAAATCTTCTCAAATTATGAAGAAGAAGTCGTTGAATGGAAAACTGTCACAAATTACAAAAAATTCAATTTTAATCCGAAAATGCAGCATTGTGAGTAATAGGCCAATTTCACAAATTTAAAGAACAAATTGCACGTTGCACACAATTTAGTCTGGCAATTTCAAAAATACACAAGTTTTTTTGCAAAGTTTTTGAGCGTTTTTCTTGCAAAGTTTTGAGTGACACTTTTTCCTGAAAACTCGGATTTTCCTGATAACTTCTTTCTGCGAATTTTCGCCAGGTTGAAACTTGATTATATGGAGAAATTGAGAGGCTTGACGGGGGTTTTTGAAATTTTGAATTCGCTTTTAAAACAAGCGAGTTATGCGCTTTTTGAGATTAAGTGTTCCAAAAGTTCATGTTTGCTGGGGGAATTTCCAAATTTAACTCCGAACTCCGATTTTCCTGAAAACTTCTTTTTGTGAATTTTCGCCAGGTTGAAACTTGATCATATGGGGAAATTGGGAGGATTGGCGGGGCTTTTTGAAAATTTGAAATCGCTGTTAAAACAAGCGGGTTATGCGCTTTTTGAGCTTAAGTGTTCCAGAAGTTCATGTTTGCAGGAGGAATTTTCAAATTTAAGTGTTGTTGAGCATTTGAGCGGTTGAGGTTTGAAAATAGGAGTCGAACTGGGTTACGAGGATAAAATAGAGGTGCTTTGAGGGTGTTTTTGAGTTTTGAATATATTTTTTTTGCTTCATGCGTTGAAGTGAACTCCAAAACCATTCTTTGGTTGGAAGGAATTTGGAACTCCTAATAATGTTTTCCAATATCTCGTGTAGATGAGGACCAAGCAATGCAATCGCATCTGAAATTGCCTCAATTTCTGATGATTCAATCGAATAGGGAAGTCATTGAGGTGATGATGTGGAGAAAGTAGGAATAAGATTCCTCCTGATCCCGAAGAAACTTTTCTTATTGATTTTTGTTGAGATCTCCAGCTTATAATCTTGAAAAGTTCTTCAAGTGCATTAACATTTTCCTCGGCGCTCCAAGCGGAAAAACATGAATTTTTCGGTAAATTATGCAGGAAAAGCCCGGTTTTTACTACTTCTTTGTAGTAATCCTGCCTGATGCCGCATTAATATTAATCAGGTAGTAAATACTGTATACGTTTTTTTGGCTGTTTGGTTGGCATCGAGATTAAATTACAGACATGTCTCGTGTATGTAACGCGCGTTTCGTCCCACCAAGATATACGATATGTGAATATTGTGTCAGCAATTTTAAGGTGGAACGCTTGTGTCGAAATCGACCCGGTGTCAGCCTTTGGTCAAGAACCAGAAGCATCCTCTACTTTGCAATGAAGAGGGAAAGTGCCGGTGATTTGTGCAAGTGGAAATGATAAATATTTAAGGCACGTAGAAGGAGCGCAGCTCGGCTATCTTTGGTGCTAAGTACATCATGTATCTTGAACATCTCAATTGGTATTCTGTCTTCACGACCAGCATCCGTGCGTATATCACCAGTTCCATCCGATGTTATCTCGGCACTGACAACCTTTGCATCGTGGTTACCAAGCAAATTTCACGTCCAGCCACTTGTTTGTACGAAATTGAACAATCATCCTCCCAAAGAAGCCAAATATTCCCCATTTGAGCGTGGGAACCAATGAATAACGCGACCCAAAAAGTCCTGCAGCATGTTTCCTGAAACGGGTCGGGCGTCCATTGCCAAGTGGAGCGCGGCCTGCCAAGATGTGTTCCCGAAAAGGGGGACAGGGTGAGGGTCCCCTTTTAGCCAGACAATGCTGCAGAGCGGCCGCCCAGGGCCTTCAGGATCGATAATCCTGCAGAGGAAAGCATCGTTCCCATTTCCATGGAGACGGCTGGGTTTCACACCTGCAGGGGACAAACGGGAAAAGTGAATTGGAGAATGGGCATGAGGCCGATATCAGGGCGGCGTCTTTTACGTACTGAGTGTTCTTGATTTCAATCGCTTGAAAATATGGTCAAATTCGATTTTTGCCTTTTCATCAAATGTATGGGGGTTGTGATTGGAATCTTCGTGATTCTTTTGGTTTCGGAAGGCCAGAGTTGAATTGGATAGACCGCATTTTGGGGCTCATGTTGTAGTTTGTTTGGTTGTTTATTAAGCAGGCCAGATACGAGAAATCAGTAGTTAGAGATGGCAGTCTTTTGAGGTCATTAGTTTCTTATACCCAGTGAGGGCGAGCTGGTTGCTTTTCGTAATAATTTCTGCAGATTCTTCAGAAGAACTTCATTCATTCTTTTACAGTCATTTTCACGACTTTGCATGTTGTTTTGATGCATGTTTCATTTATTCATGATTATTTTATTGTGATCAAACTGCTTTGTGTTCTTATTCGTCATTAGAGGTATGTTTTTTTTCTTTATGAAAATCCTGTCTGTATTGTGCAGGATTTTCCAGTATATTTTTTTAATTAAAAAGATTTATTTAAAAAGTTATCAAAGAAATTGTTAAAATGAAAGTTTCACATTTTTTTCTGTATTGCCAAAATACCAAAATTTTTGGTCAGAAAAGCAAAACTATTTCGGAAAACATCAAATTTTGTCGGTTCGGAAAATATACAGGGTGATTCACTGTCGGTGGCGTATTAGCCGTTTAAGCAGAAGGCGATGCACAATTTTTCTGAATTTGAATAATTTTCTCCCTCCATTTGTAAATAACTAAATCTAAACAGTCTGAAAACCGTACAAAAGCTGTCTCGATAACGCTCTTGACTGTCAGCCGATAACTGGTTTTAAGAATCGCAAAATCTCCAACTATTACGACATTTTATGGCTATTTTGCAAAAATTTTCGTTTTATTTCGGAAATTTCACGCTTGATGTATAGAAGCTGACATCATTTCATAGGGAATTTAATGATATCCCCGAATAGGAGCTTATATAGAGAGTGTTCTATTTGAAAAATGTAATTGGAGCAGTTCTTATCTCTAGAAGAAAGGTCAATATTTTCAAGACCTCCTGTATAATTTGGAACAAATTGCTGTACGCGAGACACAAACGTAGGTCTTCGCTAACCCAGTACCAACATTTTTAATTTCCAGGTCTAGAAATCGCGTTGTAATACAAGATTTCCTCGAGCTGTTTCATTAAAAAAAAATGAATTTTACTTAATATTTTGGAAACCATAACCACTGTGCGTAAAAGACGACGTAATGATTATTTATATGGCTTATTGAAATTGGGTGGACAATAAGACGCTAAAGATGGATTAAGGAACCCAAGTATAGGTAGAATCATAAACTTTCCAAGAGTGAAAAAAATAATAAAATATAATTACTTGTTGACAGACGGTTGTTCCAGATACTCTTCGATTTCATTTTCTAAGAGTTCAAAATATGTTTGTCCTGTTAAATTTCCATTAAAAACTGTAGGTCCAAGGACACGATTTTCAAATAGAGAATAACATGCGGGCTCTTCAATAACCAAAAACGCAGTGGTAAATTTCTCGACAGTAAAATTTATTTAAAAAAATAACTTTTCAAATAACTCCTGCACTGATGTGCAAAAATATACGGTGAAAAACCCTGTACAGATTGAAGAATTTTCCAAATCTGATGGTTTGGTGGTCGAAATCCCACGTGTTGAGAGCTGAAATGTGATGGGAACTGGCCGAGGAATTGTCCAATGAATATATGCATCGATACACCTACACTAGAGCGAGCGGGCAAATACGCGCCATAAATATTGATTAGATGTTTATGAGAGAAAGAATCTCGCTTCCTGGGAATAAGTCGGAGCACATGATTTCGGAATTTTAATCGGAAAAACCGTGAAAAACCGCCCCTAAAGCAGCCTGAGCTTTTCGCTGGTTATCGAGCTTGCCTTGCGCTACCATTCCCTTTTATGTAACAGTCCATGGATGGCTCGTCCACCTACTTTTCCCAAAAATAATACGGTTTATCATTCGTTGCGGGTAGCGTTTCTTACGACACAAATTAGTACCCGAGAAGGCAACGCATCAGCGACATACCAAAGTAAATTATACAATACCCTCTTCTGGTAATCAGTCGTTGCGACGATATTTTTCCGCAATGCAATAGGAGAAAACGGTCCGAAGCCATCAAGCATTTGGTAATCGCTGATGGACTTGGGAAGATATCTGGCTCTGGATGTGACATTACAACGGCACCCAAAACCTTCTGCAGGTTCCTCAAGGATGGTTGGCTGCATGCGGGAGTTTGCTTGTCTTCTGGGCCACCTAACAGTAATTTCTGCTCAACACAGTTATCAACTGATGGGATTTGTCATTGTAGAACTCAATGTACTGTTCAAGAGCTTTCACAGGGCTGGACTATCGGTTTTGATTCTTCAGCTGCTTGGGGATAATAGTGGTCGATTTATTAATTTACGAGTAACAGTCTTACTCTAAAACCAAGAGGGAATGACGATTTTCGCTCATTTTCATTAAGAATAAAGCTGTTATTAGCCAAAGTTTGAGCCATTGAAGTTCTGAATTGAGACAAATTTTTCATATTTTTGGCTAGCAAAACCGGCGTGAAAACCTTTCATTGAACATCCCTGTAGATTGATTATGCGTGAATCTGCAGGATTTTAAGTTGATGTAGTATGATGTGTGTAGACCTTTAATGCGTGCCTCCTGCCTCTCTTTATATCAGAAAGAGAGACGGAATTGGCTGTAGAGTTTCGTTTTGGCGTTCTTTGATTGTTGTTCTGCTTGCGTTAGATTTTTAGCGTTTTAGAGTTTTCTCCAAACATCAGACACTTTTATGAGTTTTTTTATTTCAGCCTTTGGCAATTTTGCCTTTAAAACTTGTTTTCGTCGACATCTGTGAAAGTGGCCAATCTTTCAGCTGGTTCTGAGAGTCTTCAGCTACTTACAAACGAACATATTGAACGTTTTGCAGGCTTTCATTCTTCAGTTAATATCAAGCGAATATATTCAACGTTTAATTAATATACTCCTCGTTAGACACACGAATTCGGATATCAATTTCATCAGTTTCGTGTTTCCCAGCTTGGCTAATTAGTAGTCAACTCCGGAAATTAGCAAAGTATCTCCAGGGATTCACCTAATCGAATGTTTGCTTCATAATGCTAACTGAGCTCCTGATGAGGTGTTCAAGATTCTTGGAACCAACTGTTGAGTTTCCAAGGGAGTAGAAACGCGAGCAGCCGGTCCTGTTTAGATTTGTGAAACAATATTGCCACATATCGACGAAATAGCCACCGAATGCGACTTCCGCCTTTCACCGTCCAGTGAAGAAGCGTGCTCAACTGACAACCGCCTTAATCACCAGTACTTCATTACTGATATCTGACCACTGGAGGATGATGGTACCAACACTCTCTCATTATCCGCCATAAAAACCGTTAAAATCCCGATTTGAAGAGTGAAGCAAAGGCCAAAACGAAATGAAGATGGACTGCCATGTTTTGCATTATTCATGTTCACTATACACGATCCCAGATAAGTCCCCTAGTCGAATGAGTCAGTTAACATCCGCTAAAGAAGAAGAAGCCGAGATGATCCCTACCTGAAATGGGCACCCAACCGTAAGACAGTGCAAGGGCATCAAGGTGGAAGAACTCTTCAAATTACAAACAGTGGAATCGTCTGCAGCTTTTTGCCGGAGTTGGTTGATTGAGACCACTTTGAGACTGATCCTGCCAAGTCTTTATTGCTCTGAATATTTGCGGAATTTCCAAGTGTCAAGCCAATGAAGGCTGGCGCTTTTGCTTACCAAAAGTATAAAAAGGAAGAGCGTTCTTTAAAGAACTAAACCTTGTAGAGTTTTTATATAAATTTTTGCCCCACAACTTTTTAGAAAGCAGTCAAGTCGCTCAGTTATTGGTGCCAATTCAAAACAGAAAAATCCTCTTAACATCTTCTGGCGTTGCTGCTGAATTTTGTAAAATAAATCGAAAACTGCATTCAATCAAGATAAAAATCGAGAAGTTGCAGATGACGCAAAGAAATTGTGCAATGTCGACTTAACATCGTGTGGATTGGGGCTTTGGTGCTGAAAAATTTAGTGAAAAGGGCATTTTTGCGGCTTCGAAATCGACGAAACTTCAAAGAATAATTTATTGGCTTTTGAAACAGCCTTTTGCCTTTTGAATTTGGACGATAATGCTTATATTTTTTAAGGCGTCTTCACTTAACATCTTCTATGCTTGCCATTAGAGTGATGTTAATTCGACAGTGAGAACAGTGAGATTAAAACTGTGCTTGAAAGACACTTTCATTGCCATTGAAATGACTTTTTGGCGTATGAAATTGGGTGAACAATAAAGACTCTGAAGATGGAATAAGGAACCTATGTATACGTAAAGCAACTTAACATCTTCTGGGGTTGTCTCAAAAGTTACGTTAATTTGATACTTCAGGATTTGTTCAAGAGAGAATTTCATTGTCCTTCAAATGTCCATTTGAGTTTGGACATCAGCAGAAACAAAGTAAAGCTATGAGCGAAGCAAGAAAATCCTGCCACATGAATTTAGCATATCCTGCAGAAGCTTAACATTTTCTGGGGCTGCCATAAAATTAACGTTAACTTGACGCTTGAAGCTTTATTTCAAAGATAATTTTACTGTATTTCAAATATTCATTTCGGTTTTGACATTAACAGAAACACAGCAAAGCTATAAAGAAAACATGAAACCCAGCAACATAAATTTAACAAATTCCGCAGCAGCTTAACATCTCTGGGACTGCCATAAAAGTAACGTTAATTAGATGCTTCAAACTACGTTTAAAAGAGAATTTCATTGTCTTTTAAATGTCCATTTACGTTTTGACATCAGCAGAAGCACAATAAAGCTATGAACGAAACAAGAAATCCCAGCAACATGAATTAAACATATTAAGCAGCAGCTCAAAATCTTCTGGGATTGCCATAAAAGTAACGCTATTCTAATGCATCAAGCTTCGATTAAAAGATAATTTCAATGCCTTTCAAATGTTCATTTGAATTTTGACATCAGCTGAAACGCAGTAAAGATATGAACAAAACAAGAGAGCCCTGCAACATCAATTTGACATATTCTGTAGCAGCTTAACATCTTATGGAGGTGCTACAAAAATTACTTTTCATGTTTTAAGTTTCACTCAAAAGAGAATTCCTTTGTCTTTCAAATGGCCATTTGAGTTTTGGCAGAAACACAGTAAAGTTATAAATGACCCATCTTAAAACCCATCTTAAAACATAATGTCTTCTTAAATAAAAGCTTAAAATTTCCCATAAAACAGAAATCATTGCTTATTCAAATGGGCATTAGCTTTTTGAAATCAGTTGAAAAATGACGCTGATGTAGAAAATAGGGGGTCTTGTATGACAACTTAACATCTTCTGGATTTGATATAACAGAAGAGCTACTGTGAATCTTAAAAATTCCGATTGAAAAAACATTAACTGTCTTTCAAGTAATTTCCCCACTTCTGAATTCAGATTAGAAAACCGATGTTGCAGGCAATGTAGAAAAACAGTCCAAAGCAGATTAAAAGGTTCTGGAGATGTCACAAGAAAAACGACACTTTAAAGCTTAAAAATCTTCATAAAAATTCAATTGCCTTTTGAAATCGGTTGGGAAAGCGACCAAGGAAGGAAACTGTAAAATACCTTAACATCTTCTGGATTTGACATGAGAGTAACGTTGTGTTGAAGCTTGAAATCTCACTAAAAGGACGATTTCTTCAATTAACTTTTTAAAACTTGGAAAATTACCTCCTTTCACGCGCTTCATCAATACAAATTTTAGTAGTAGTAAATATCTTTATTTCTAAAAAAGGCTATCGACCTATCGGTCTTTCTGCCCTTGTTTAATACATACAGTCTTAATCTAAATGAAAACAAATATGAAAATTCTCTTATTCTAGGTTAACAATACTATTAAATAAATAAGATTTCAGTGGCAAGAAGGAATTATTTTATTGTCCACTAGTCCGTAGCGTTTGTAAGTGTTCGAGTGGCGTTAATGTAGGGAAACGAAAGCGGGATTGTCTGGTTGGTCTTGTAAGACAAAGGGGATTCAGGATGGTCCAGTTGTAGGGGTTGTTTGTCCATTTTGTCTGTAGCTGTATGAGTCTTTCCGAGATCTTTGTCATGTTTGTGCGTTCGTATAGTAGTTGGGTGGGGGGTTGTGTAGTGGGTTTTGGGGGTGTCTTATTCGTGTTATTAGTCTTAGTGCAATTTGTTCTGTTGTTTGTATATAACGTTTTGTCCTTTCTGTTCCGTTGGTCATGAGTATATGTCCATAGTCTAGCAAGGGTCTACAAATAGCTTTATATATTTTGGTGGCGGTGTTTGTGCTAATTCCTCTGTCTTTGTAGGTTAGTGATCGGAAGTGTTTTGTTCTCTTTGTTGTTTCTGCCCTGATGTTTCGTATGGTGTTTAGTGAATTAAGTTTGTGGTCAATTGTGATTCCAAGGTATTTACGTCGTTTTTGGTGTGTCGTTTGGCCGTCTGCAGTTATTGTAGGGGAGTCAGCGTTGAGTCTGTGGTTTGTGAGCAGAAGTTGGTTTTTTGACGCGTTTGGTGTTAGTCTCCATTTATAAAACCATGTCATTGTGTTGTTTGTTAGTGTTTGGAGTCTTTGAGCTGCTCTCTCAGTAGTTTTGTCATGTACAATAAGTGCCGTGTCGTCTGCGTATTGTAATATGTATGCCGATCTGTCGATTTGATTTTTGTCTGGTAAGTTGTAATTGTATATGTCATGGCAGTATATATTGTAGAGAAACGGTGAGAGCGGGGATCCTTGAGGGAGCCCTTGTTCAGGGGAAAAAGAAAATGACAGTGTTTTGTCAATTCGTACTTGTAGTTGTCTGTTTTCTAGTAAGTTCTTTATGGTGTGTAGTAGATATGTTGGTGTGTGTAGTTTGTATAGTTTGTATAGTAAGCCTCTATGCCAAACACTGTCAAAAGCCTTGTTAATGTCCATAAACAGGCAAGATGTCTTTCTGTCAGTTAGGTGGGTAGTTTGTATATTGTTGGCCAAAATAAAGAGCGGATGAACGGTCGAGTGATGCTGTTTGAAACCAAATTGGTAGGTAGGTATATACTTTCCAATCACTTTGTCAAGCCGCTGCTTCATTATGCATTCAAAAATCTTGCCTAGTACTGGAAGTAGTGTAATTGGTCTGTAGTTGCTCGGTTGTGTATTGTCCAGTCCATTTTTGGGTATAGGGATTATTAAGCCGTTTTTCCATGTTTCTGGGTACAAATTTTAAATAACGAGAAAAACATTTTTATATTGCAATCTCAAATAAAACCCTCCCGGGCCAAATTAACCTCTTCTGGGCATTCCATAGGAGATTTGTTATTGCCTTGGCTTTTAAAGCCGGATTAGAAATAGCGACTCTACAGATGAAATAAAGATACTGTGCAAGGCTGCTTAACATCTTCTGGGGTAGCGATAATAGAAACTTTTGACAACTTCGTCTAAGGGTTTTTGATATGGTTTTTTGTTTTCCGACCCGGACACAGAATGGCAAAGGAATTTTAAACGAAGTGTAGCCAACCGTGAGGTTCACCTGCAATTTTTAAGCATCTTAAACAATCTGTCTCAGTAGTAAAATCTTGTTAATGAATGTGCTTGAAACGAAATGGGCCCATCTTTACCCAAATAAGGTATGGATATCATCATGAAATCCATTGTTGATCGAACTGAGTGCGACTGTAAGTATGCGGTAGGTATTATGGGTCTCCACTTCCTGAGTGGGTTGTTGGAAGGCCGATCACGTGTCAAACCCAAGAGAAGAGCGGTCGGAGAGGAAGCACCAGGACATGCCTAACGGGGCTCGGTTTCGATGATGAGGCGACAAAAATAATAATTCGACGTTTTGGCCTCTTTAAGCCGTGATCGTTGACCCAGGATGCGCATATGAGCGTCGATGGTTAGGTGATAGATTGAAGATGGCCCCTTTTGATTTGATTGATTACGAATTAAGGGCATCAGTCGAAAACAGTGAGAAGAGTGAGCGAATTCATTGGTCAGCCAGAGCATGAGCGCGTGTCACGTAATTCGCGTTCAATTGTTGATAAAGAAAGTCGTCGAAGTATCGATACGTAACGGTATATATAGGAAACATCGGGCTGATGCGGTTTCTTAAGCAGAAGAGAAATCACTCATATTTTTCGATCCTTAATATGTATGGATGTCCGTCGTGGAGGAAATGAATAAATCATATTAATTAGAAACGGTCGACGAATTGAAGAGAAACCGGCTAGTGGTTTGAACGCAAAACTGCGAAGGAAAACTTGCAACTAGGAATTCGGCTCCACAACGCAAAAACGCCAATTCAGCGGCATTTCTTGGAACAAAGATAGCTAAACCCTATCCCCTTATTTGCACAGTAAAAGGTAAACGAACTGGAAGGTATCAGGTAGTACTACACTGTGCTGATTTCACAGATAACTCAGGTTACCGGATGCTGTGTTGTTTAATTAATAACACTGAATTATGTTTAGTGAAAACATTGTGCCATTCAATCTATACCGTCGGTTTTATCGCCAACTAGTCAAAACAATTTCGAGACGTGTTGCAACTCGGTGATTTGGTGTTTTATTGGTGTCTCATTCAGTTTGATGGTGTTGCTTAATACTGTAGACAGTACAGTTTTCATTAGTTTGCTGAATTGATTTTTGTGGTAGCACACGTCTAGATTTTCACATCCAGCTCTCAACTGTAATGTGATTTTCGTTGTTGCTTAAAGAAGTTCTCAATTGTTTACTCTAAGTTCTCCTCGAAATATGAGCAATCTCCCTCCGCTAGTTGTGGGAAACTTATTTAGTGCGAGTCTCCAACTTGGAATAAATTGAGAAAATCAAAGACAGAATTTTTTTTGGGAAATATGCTCGAGCACGTATTTTAATTTGCGCTTCTTTTGAAGCAAGTACATTTTTTTCAGCGTGTTTCAATTTTTTTAATGCCAATCCTATCTTTCATGGCTATCCTTAAAGGGTGTTTCTATTTACACATGCACACTGAATATTCCATTTTTATTTTTTGTGGTTTAAAAGTTATTTGACAAACATTAACTAACTCTAAAAATCTGTTTCTTCAATAATTGTTCAAAGTGTTGTCCATTAACTAACTGACAATATTCTAAACGGAACTGAACCTACAGTCCTCTTCTATTTGTAAAATAGTCCATAGGTGATAAATCCGGAGGTATTGGAGGCCATTCATCGGGTTTTTTTCTACCCAATCGATCTGCCTGGAAATAGATCATTGAAATACTCACGGACAGGTCTTGGAAAATGAGCTGGAGCACCAGATGTTTTTATTCGGGACATCGACTTCTTGCAGATCAGAAAACAAAGTAGTCAAATTTACCTCCCCATTTAACATAAACGTTGATTTGTCATTTTCGTCGTTTACAACATTTCTGTCCACTGAATTACACATTTTTCTTAGAAACTTTCTTAATTTGGTTGTTTGCTTGGAAACTGGTGAGTTTTTGGACTTTTAGACGGTCGTGGAAATCACGACACGTTCGCCGGTTTCAAATCTCCCAATACCATTCCAAAAGGAGCTTTCTCTTAACGTTTCGCTGGCATGAGTGGCAAACATTTTCAGAGGTGTTTTCGCTCGCAAAAAGTATATGTATGGCTGTATGTGCTCGATTTGTTTACGAATGCCGTATTTTGCACAAGACTGTCGGACACTTCAATTCGTAAGAGTTTCGATTTTTGAGTCCTCCACAAGCCTGAAAGTTTCTAGTAGTAGTAAACATCTTTATTTCTAAAAAAGGCTTTCGACCTATCGGTCTTTCTGCCCTTGTTTAATACATGCAGTCTTAATCCAGACAAAAAACAAATATGAAAATTCTCCTATTCTAGGTTAACAATAGTAGTAGTAAACATCTTTATTTCTAAAAAAGGCTATCGACCTATCGGTATTTCTGCCCTTGTTTAATACATGCAGTCCCAATCCCAATAAAAAACAGATATGAAAATTCTCTCTCTGAAAGTTTCTATTTTCTATTTATTTTTGAAGAAACTTCTGTCAATTATTTTTTGGAGTTACAAACCAGAGAATTCGCAACAAGGAAAATACTACTTACGCTCGATATTACAACTGACTTTTGACTGATGTTTGCAATAGTTGGTTTCCATTTTTTAGAGTTTGTTTCGTTTATGTGAGGTTCTCCGAAAATTTATATCATCGTATTCATGGCAAATGGTATCTTTAGCTCTGTTGCATTTCATAAAAAAGGCCACTTTTGCAACCTTTTTTTTAAGTTTAAAAATTTGTTTGCGTTTTCTGATCAATTAATAGAAGTAGGATTTGCCATTGTCTGCCCTTTTCGGCAAATTTCGTTTCTTGTTGAACATTCCATTATAATTTTTTTGAAAAAACCAGTTTTTCTCTTCTAGTAGTATTTAGGAATTTGGCTGTTTCAATTTTGTTTGCCGTTTGAAGCTGCTTATCGTAAAAGATTCAAAGCACAGTTTTTATATTTTTAGAGTCAAAACTCGTTCAAATGTAAACCAAATATGTCTGCTTTCGATTTTCTTTTTTCAATCTTGTCTGCTGCCTTTCTTGTACCAAAGAAATATGTTTGATGTAAATACACCAAATGTTGCAAGCGCATTTTTTTGGGTTTCTAAAGCCGAATATTCGCTGCCTTTTTCTGTGTTTGTGAGCAATCGCCCTGTTCTAGTATTTAGGAGGTTAATTGTATCAATTATGCTCAGGCTTGTAGGAACTTTCCTGGTTTAAAATATTACGTTTACATATTTTTTTTTCTGTGAGGTTTGAGAAATGCTCTCTTACGCGCACTCAAAGCTGATGTTCGGGCACTCTGGGCTGTGTGGGATTCCAGCTTAGCTGTTTACCCACTAAAACCCTTCCTCACCTTCGAAGTGGTGTTAGGCCTAGCACCGCGGTCATTTCTGTCCTATTGTGCGTTCGTATTTTACTCCCTCATTATCCCTATGTATTCAATAAACTCCAGAAGAATCTTGAGGGAGGTACGCATGACCTGGTCTTGTAGAACTTCGTCTCCTCCCAGGAGTCTTCGTCTACCTGTTGCAAATGCCGTGCAGTGACACATAATATGTAGAGTAGTTTCGTCCTCTAACTCGCACCCCATGCAGGTCGGCTGATCGCTCAATCCCATCCTGAAGAGGTGTTTTTTGCTGGGGGTGTGTCCTGTTAAAAAGGCCACTATCCTCCTTATTTTTTGCCTGATGATATCTAGCAGTTCGTTTTTACGCACTGGTTGTGGAGGTCTCACCAACTGCCTTGCGGTAAGGAGTCGCGGTATCTCCTCCCAGTACTTTCTATGTTCTTCCAAGATCCATTGCCAACTCCCGCCTTAACTTGGGCATGAGATATACCACAAGCAGGTTCTTGGTGGTCAGTGGTTGCTGGGCCCCTTTCTTAGCAAGTTCCGCAGCAACCTCGTTTCCTTTGCTCCTATTTGTCCCAGTTGCCCAAGTGAGTTTTACTCTGTTTGAGTTCCCAGCCAGGGTCGTAAGTTCTTTTACCCAATCTAACACACATTGTGACCTGATTGTGTACGATTCAAGTGGCTTTATTGTGGCTTCATCTCCGGTTACGATGGTAATATGCTTAAGTGTGTAGGCTCTTTCCCTCATTTTCCGGGCGCAATTTGTTATCTCTAGTATACTTGCTTGAAAAGCGGTCGTGATATTACCCAGGTTTAAGGTAGTCCCTATCCGGCGCCTGTCCGGATGCTGTTTTTGTGCCTTCCGTATACCATACGGAGTCCCCTGTGATAGCTGATGGAGTCGATCCACCATCTCGCCCCTCATCCAGAACACAAGTTCGGAAAGGTACCGAAATGCTTAGAGTTTTAATTCGATCAGCTTTCAATCCCATGGGTTCGACTGACTTCAGCTTCCTAAAGATCGCGCTGTGTCCAAATTCCGTCGCTTTCCTGAGGGTACCGTCACCCATACGTTTAAACCTTACATACATACGTTTCTTACTCTTATCCCTAAAACGAGACAAAAACCAGGAATTTTGCCAAGGAAATGGCTTTTCTAGTATCTATCAAATATTAAAATATACTGGGTTGAGAGTGATAAAAATGTTATGTCGATTTGATCCTACACGAAGAAGTTTTTCGCGTCGTGTATATGTCAGCACATTTTTTGTCTAATATTTTCTAATCTTTAAAATCGCATATTACTTTTTGCGATATTCGGCGTGCGAAAAAAGATATGCGGAAAATGATATTTGAATTTCAGGTAAAGTGCCAACTAGTGGCAAAGTGGAGAAACAATTTTTTATCAGAAAATTAGAGAATACTAAGGAAAACTCTGTACCAATTTTCAATTTCACCCACGAAGAGATGTCCAGAATAGGTGAAAAAAAAGTTTGATAAATAGGTGTAGAATCACCCTAAAAATGTCCGAACTTCGAACACCCTGTAACCCCTTTTCAAACGAAATTACACAAAATACACCCTGTATTTTATTTTTCGAATCGAATTCTAAGGAAAAAAGTGTCTATCTAGTATGAAATACTAGAATAACACCTTTTTTCAACCTTGTAATAGTGCTGCAGCAATTCCGAGAGCAACTTCTTCTTGAAGTGCTGTATACTCTCTCTGAGATCTAAAAGGGAGTTTTAAAAATTAGCTGGCAATTGTTCAATCGCAAAATATCTGTACGCAAAAATGATTAATATGTATTTGTTTATAATAATTTGGGTTGAATCAAAATTATATGAAGAAACTCTAATATTAGATTATACAAAAAAAGATTGTTTGCATGGTTAATGAGGTTTGTTAAAAGAATGGAAAATAATGAATATACAGGGTGACTCAAAATTGGCATCATTCCTCTGGGGGTGTTTTAGGAGTACAGGAAAAATAGTTAAAAAAATTAATTGTTATTAAAAACTGAGATATTTGCAAAAAACTAGATCAGAAGGATGGCAACAATGTTTTCAAGGTAATCCACCTTATTAACATTACGTAAATACCTGTTGCTTCTCAATTATTAAAAACTTCAGAAACCATGGAAAAATACAGAAAGTAGTACGGGAGTGTAGGAACGTACTTTTTCGAAACGTCAATATTGTCAACAAGAAAGTTCTTTTATTGGTATAACCTCAAATGAATGTTGACAAACATAAATTTCTGTGTTTAATTCCAAACAAGTTTCTGTCCGTGTTGTGCCACCTTATTGTGCATTCTTCTCGAGCAGCTTCTCGTATCCGGTTATTTAACTAATGCTCAGTTTGTACCGCTGTTCGGTAAACTAGAGATTTAATGTCTCATGTATCCTTGTGTTCTGTGTATCTCACATACGTGGTAGGAATGTAGCTCTTCTTCGGTAATTATCCTGTGCCTGCGAAAGCATCCCTATAACCCCTTAAAAGGAATGACGCCAATTTTGAATCACCCTGTATATGAAACTAAATTCAATTCTTAGAATATATCCTTAACGCCCTGTGTTATTGAAGATTAGTTCATTTCCCCAACATTGAAAGATGATAAGACCAAAAATGAAATTGAAGACTGGCAATTTTTCCATGCACTGAAGATACAGGCAAACCTTATCGATTGGAAGAAAACAGCTCAAATTGCCCTGACTCACATCCATCAAGTATAGATGATCGTCACCGCTAATTACTAATGCAAATCAACGCCAATTGACTGCCATAAACGAATATTGTTGCTTAAATCAGCATTGAACCATGTGTAAGGTTTATTTATTCGAAGAATTGTTATCTGCATAGATCTGGTATATGTGTGGTAATTGTGACTAGTGACATCGTCTGAATACCGAACGATCTAAAAGAGTTTCGGTGTTGATGGGAAAATTAGCCATGGTTGGTCGGTCCTGAATGGTCACTCCCGACATGAAAACTTGCTTTGCTTCTCCATTAAGCACCGCTTCTCTTTGTGTTGTTAGACAAGCATTATCTTGCCGAATGCCTCGTCTTCGGCGGATGTAAGGTGGGTGTTCATCTTCGGATGGACGCGCAGAAGACGGAAGCGCCCAAGTGGACGGACTTGTCGGATGGGAATAAATAAATCGGACCACATACACAACATTTCAGTTGCTAAAGAATCGTATTCTAAGTAGCGAATATTCGGACGTTTGGTTCGCTAAACAGGAAGTACCGGGCATCATTAACAAATAGGTAACGGTCCAAGCCAATGAGCGCTGAACATTTTAATCATCTACAAAGGCGGCTTCAAATCAATATTCATCCAGCAAAGCTTTGCAGAGTTTTGACTATTAGCCGAGCATTGAACTATTCTTAGCAGCCCAACTCGCTGATATTAAGCCAAAACAACTCAATAGATACATTACACCCGATATCCGATGTTAAACGATACTAAACGGCAAATCGTTTCTGCGTCTGTCATCAAATAGGATATCGGCATATCGCATTTCCCTGCCGAAGTCAGGCAGCAGGAATCCCTTCAAGTAGGGAAACCCGTGGACCTGACATCCTATTATCCACATCCTCTTAGTGCACATCTGAACTGCCCTAATTGGCTCTTCGTTTGCCGTGCCCGATACATTTATTTTCGGAAAAATTTACGTAGTTTGCGCAGATTTGCCAAATTTATCTCTGGACAGCCGCTCCCTGCAGCCTTGTCACTTTAGGGCTTGATTTACAGGGCCGTATAATAGAACTACCGCTGCTCCACCCTCTCTCTAGGGATGATGCATAATTAAATTAAAAAGCAACACTGAATCAGGACCGGATCGGGATTTGTGGTTGTACACCATGTTTTACATCAACAAACTCCCAAAGTCTGTATTCGTTTTTTAATTCAAGTATGAAGGCCCCCAAGAAGACAGAAAATGACGCACACTGTTGCTTGACTTGAAATTTGAGGTTTCTTTCTAGTTAGTGAAGAGCGAGACTGGTTTTGGTCTTGCAAGAAAAGCAAGGCTGTGTATGCAAGGATAAGACCATGTATATATATATATATATATATATATATATATATATATATATATATATATATATATATATATATATATATATATATATATATATATATATATATATATTATATATATATATATATATATATATATATTTAAATCACGGTCTTCCATTGCTTCTCTCATGCCCTCATTCCATGATCTTCTGGGTCTTCCTCTGTTCCTCCATCCTGGTGGGTTCCATTTAAACATATTTAAGGGAAATCTTTGTTCATCCATCTTCATACTAATCCTCTCCTTTCTATTCTTTCCAGAAATGTTTCATGTGCATCTGATCCTTGTCTTATGTCTTCATTTCTGACTCTTTGCAATTTAAATATTCCTTCACTGCGCCGCAAATAGTTCATTTCTACTGATTTGATTTTTCCTTTCATTTTCGCATTCAGTGTCCACAATTCACTTCCGCAGGAGAGAACAGACCCCACCACTGTCCTTCCTATATGCTTTTCACCTCACTTGAAATGTTTCTGTCCCATCAAACTGAATTTAAGCGACCAATAACTTTACGACTCTGTTCAATACGATTTCTGTTTTTCCTAGTCCCTCATTTTTATGTACTATTACTCCAAGGTACTTGGATTTGATTGAATGGACTGTTTTGATTGTGTGATACAAAGATAGGAAATTGAGCACTGGAATTTGTTACCATATACTCTGTTTTGGAGGTGTCGATTTTTAACCCCCAGTTGTTATATTGTTGGTATAAGCTTTGAAGCATAAATTCCATATCATACGAATCCTGGGCAAATACTACCTGGTCATCTGCGAAACTTAGTGTAAATAGGCTAGAAGTCATCAATTGGTATACCCATTCCCCCGCAGCTTATACGCCACTCTTTTAGGACTAGCTCGAGGTATATATTAAAAGTAAAGGAGATAGGCTGCATTCTTGTCTCAGTCCTTTGGATGGACACAGAGGCTAGACAAAGTGGTTCCTTGTTTTATATATGCTCTGTTATATAGTTCTTTTATTATGTGGATGATCCGATAGTCTACATGAAATTCTTCTAGAACTTCCACATTTGGTTTCTGGGTAGGCAGAATCGTATGCTTCTTCTATGTCCATGAGGGTCATATGCGTTTCCTCACCTCTTGCTGATTCCCTTGGGAATTGTTGTCTCGTCTCTACAAGGATAAATTCATAGTGTCGGGTTCATCCCTGTAGGGGAATTAGATTTAAAGGACTTCTTCTTTGAGTGCCGGCTCCTATCGGAGGTTGGATATGATCACTCCTATTCTTACTTTAGTTGTGGCTATTCTGAAAACTTCTATTGAGCTACAACCAAACCAGTCCCTCAAATTTCCCAGAAGTCAACCATGAAATTCTCCATCTACCAATGCTCCTTCTTCCCTTTATCATTATATTCTTCTATCCTCTCATTATATGCCCCAGGTATTGTAATTTTCTTGCCTTATGGTGTTGATCACTTCACATTCTTCACCCATTTCTCGAAGTACATCCATGTTTGTTCTTCTTTCTGCCCATGATATTCTAAGTATCCTTCTATAACGCCACATTTCCAACGACGAGTTTATTTATGTGCTCCTGTTTAAGCGTCCAGCCTTCCAATCCATAATACAGTACTGCAAACACATAGTACCTTAATGTTCTCACTTTTAGTTCTATTGTGAGGTCTCTGGAACAGAGGATTGTTTTCAATTTCACAAACGCATTTCTTGCTGTTTCTAATCTAGCTCTTATTTCTGTTGTTTGGTCGTTATTTTCTGTAATCCAGGTGCCCAGGTGTCTGTATTTTTGAACCCTTTGTATTTGTTGGCCCATAAATTTATGTTTGATTGTATGTTTGAATGCTTCGTTATTATAATATATTTGGTCTTTGTTATGTTTAGTTTTAGTCCATACTGTTCACAAAATGTACCAGTTCTGTATAATAGTCTTTGAAATTCTTCAGCGGAGCTTGCTATAATCGCTGTGTCGTCCGCGAATTTTTCAACCCAAACCCTCATTTTCAGATAGAAGTGCCTCTTCAAAAATTGATTCACTGTCTACGTTGAAGAGGAGGGGGACATAACACATCCTTGTCTCACTCCTCTCCTTATTTCCATTTCTGGGTTTTGTTTATTATCCACTATTATTTGTGCGAGTTGATTCCAATAAAGATTTGTTATTATTCTTAAGTCTCCGTTAATTGTCGATGGTTTTTTGTTTGGAGAACTTTGGACTAATTTTTCGTGCCTTATGTCATCACGCTTCTCTCAGTGCCTAGTCCGTTTCTAAACCCAAATTGACCATCACCTACTCCTTCCTCTGGTTTTTTACTGGTTTTTACTCTGGCTAAGATATTGTTCTGTATTCACAGCAGTTTTTCGCGTTTAGTGGTTTTTGGAATAGCTCAGAAAGTGGAGAGTAACCATTGCTTTGGTATATACATCCTTGAGTATCCCTGGTTTTCTTTTCCTATTAGCGTAAGTCATCTCTTTTATCTTTTTATGGGACTGTTTTAACACAGTCATGCTTTCTCTGGTACCCTTGACCTGTTTGTCTATCTCTCTATATTTCGTATTATCTTTGTTTTTAAGTTGTCTCCTTTCATCCATTAACTGAAGGATCTCCTCTGTCATCCATTGTTTCTTTTTATGAGTTTTTGGTGTTAGTTAGTACTCCCGTTTGGCTTATAGTTATTTCTGTACTCAACACATAGTCAATTAGGTTCCTCACGATCTGGCCATCTCTATCTGCTGGCTTTCTCCATGCGTAAAATCTTCGTCTGTGTAATTTGAACAGTGTACAGCAGCTTCAACGTTGCTTTGGCAGAATTCAACAAGCCTATCACCTATCTCATTCCTAACTACCCGTCCATAGCCACCCGTGCACACATCAACCTTTTCCTCTCCTATCTTTGCATTAAAATCTCCCATTATGATCGTCACATCTTGTGTTTTAGTGGACTTTAGGACATTATCTAAATTTTCGTAAAAGCTTTCTATGTCGTTATCTGATTTATCCGCTGTTGGGGCATAAACCTGTAGGATCAGTTGGATCACTAAAATTCTATTTGAATATGGAGCGAAATCTGTTACTGATTTAAAGGGCTGAGCTGGGTACTTCTCTGCATAATCTTCAAACAACACCATACCGCTGTAAACTGTGATTCTCCTACCATGCTATCCATTTCGTTACACTTTGGCTCCCACATTTTTCTCTTTTCTTCTCTGATCTTGTTCTTTACCCGTCTGTTTGCTCTTTTATTTCTTCCCGATCTTCCATTCTTTTAGTCATCAGCCATTAATTGAGAGCCCAAATTGAGAAATGATATTATGCAGCTCGTTCTCATTTTGCTCAAGGAATCTGCAGTTAACGGATTGGCCTACTTTTTTGTATAATAATACCACAGACACTTTCAAACACCACTTGAGTCTTCGTCACACACACAAATCACAAATTACGAAAGTAAATATATAAAATATACAGGTCGCATGGAGATACTTCAATGTCCATCTTGGTCCCCCGATTTGACCGCACTTGACTTTTTTCTGTGGGGTCATATTAAAAATTTGTGATACGATTTTTGTTCAGAATGTCGAAGAGAACTCAATTATTGACTAACATACAGGGTGTTCCATTTAAGAAAAAGGAACTTTTCTCTGCCGTAGCTTTTTTGACTGATCCTGTATACTAATTTTTTTTTGTTCTAACTCTCTTATTTTAGGAAATAATCCACTGTTTCCATACGCCACCCTGTATAATGTACAGTACGTCTGTGTAAGTTGGAAACATGTGGAAAACTTTTTTATTATTCTATTTAGAAAATAAGTATTTTTTTATAAAAAGTTCTACATGGTCGAAAGTCTCAAATGTAACCATCAGAAGTAAATATTTTTCAATTGTATATGAGGTTTGTTAAAAATGTGAATTTTGCCAGGGTAAAGTATTTTTATTTTGGATCTTATCGAAAATTGTCATTAAAAAAGCTTATCGGAACCAAGAACCACATTTAAATATGCAATTACTTTCATTTGCAATTAAATTTTATTTCTTTTTTGAAACGCTTGGTTTTTTAAAACTACAATAACCATGCAAATATAATTATAGGACACGAAATTTCGTCTAATCTAAAAAATCTAATTAAATCAATTATTAATAAAATCATTTATAACTTAATTAATGATAGAAAAATATTTGTAAAAAACGACAAAACTTATTTTTTATCGCAAATAGATGTATTTGCATATTCAAACGTGGTTTTCAATTGGAATCAACTTTTTTTAATAACAATTTTCGAAATTCTCAAAAATACAGATACTTTACTCTAGGGCAAAATTGATTTTTTTTCACAAACTTCGTATACGCCTGAAAAAAAAATTATATTTGGCATTTTAGGTTTTAGACCATGTAGAAAAATACAGCTTCAAGATTTTAAGGACTTCAAACGTGCATCAATCAACCTATTTATTCTACTGGTTTGTGCGTGACTGGCACTAAAATATCCCTTTTGCTTAATTTGATGCTGCTGCATCCCTTCAGAACGCGTTGTTGTTTACCGGTACGGTCCTGACGAAAATTAAATCAAACCGTCCAGGCGTACATTAACCAGCAGGTAAAAAGATTGTCCCAGCTAAAGTATTACATGCATGTTGTAACGTGTCCGTTGGGCGTGGACGTGCTATGTGCTTGATGACAGCCGGGCATTTTTTCAACATCATTTCAAAAAAGCTCTTCAGCTAATTCGGTGCGTTGGTAAATTGTTTTGAGGAAATGATGATTGCGACGATTAATTGGCTCATTTACCTAGTTGCACAGTTCTGCAGACGCCATCGTGGCCGTTAGTCGAGACAGGGCCTTGGCACTAGATCTTCAACGGCAAGAAGCATTCGGTGCGATTAATTTTCGATAATAATTATTGGTCTAGTCGTTGCTGCGGTACAGCAGCGATCATGTCTTCTTCCTCGATCTTCGAGCCGTCTGGGTCTTCAGTTTCCTGCCGTTTTCGAGGAGAATGGGCACGATTAAGTTATTCACATGAGAGCGGCTTGGCGCTTTTAGCAGTTAAATCTGTTATCTTGTCTAGTCAGTTGGGAATATACCAGGAAGAGGAAATGCTGTCTTAGGACTACGTAATGGCTGCGGGTGCTTTGTCATCTAAACCATCTCTTCACCATGAGAGCAATGGAGTTTCTATGACCCAACCTGATTCGCCATGGTTTCCCCATAAATCACCCTTCTGGACACACAATGGGATTCCGATTACATGTCGCGGTTTTCAGTCCTTTTGTGTCGTGCTGGCGACATCGTCGCCATACAAAGCTGCATTATCTGCTCCCACATCAATTAATTGCGTCCAAATATGCCTCAGATCGGTGTATTGATCGATCAGTGACGGCGAATTAACACTCAAAGATTAGGCTCAGAAACACCACTAAGGTGGAATAATTATCGAGAAGATTAAAACGTTCAGAATTTCTTTTAATTAAATTTTTTAAATTTATCTTCGATTTAAGTCAATGGCAGTTAAATGCGGCGTGCACGGTGGCCAACGAATTGATCCGTTCGCTCCTATTAAAAAATAACTGAAAGCCAGTTAATATCTTCTTTTTCACTTGCTGGAATGTTTCAAACTCTTGACACATTCCTCGAGTCCGTTAAGAATTTTCTAGTGTTTTACCAGTGTCGTGTCCGCATCGTTTGGAGCAACTTCAAAACCACAACTTTTTCAGCTTAAATTGCATAAAAAACTTTTAGCAACGGTTGACGCGAAAGTTGTGCCAAACTTTACGCAGACTGAAATCATAGCAAGCAGTGTTCTTGCGTGTCTTTATCAGTGTCGTGCCCGCAGGGTGCGGCACAACTTTAGAACCCGCACCTTTTTGGGGTTAAAACTGTCAAAAATAACTTTAAACGACGCTTGAGGCAAAAGTTATGCCGAACTATATGCAGACGATACAGACAATGAACAGTAAATTGTTTTTAAGTGTCTATATCAGTGTCGTGCCTGCAGGATGCGGCACAACCAGCACAGTTTTTGATTAAAACTGTAAAAAAGATCTTTAAACAACGCAAGACGCAAAAGCTGTTCTGAACTATATGCAGATGTCAGACAAAGACAGCCAAATAGTGTTTTTGAGTGTGTCTACCAGTGTCGTGCCCGCAGGGCTCGGCACAACTTCATAAGCAGCAGATGTGCCGAACTATACGCAGATGACACAGTGCAAAACAGCTTTTTTAGTGTTTCCTTGGGTGCATACAATTTTACAGACACCAAATGTTTCGAATTGATTTACAAAGAAAACTTTTAGTAACACAATCAAACACTGTTTTAATTTCTTACTGAAAAACCATTGAAGTTACAGAAAAAACACTAAAACACAGAAAGTGTTTAAATGAGTCAAGTTTGTTTGGAAATATATTTGCAGACAGTAAATCTTGCGGGTTAACAAGCTGCAAATAGAAATGAACGAGGGAATGTCTGCTTTTTGCATGTTGCATGCTGTCGCTACTTCTCAGGCAATTTTTAGAGATTAAAGGCTCCTTTGAAGCAAAGTTGATACTCTTTTAAATGAGTATTTCTTTTCACTGTTCAACCATTGCGCCTTATAAAGGACTACCAAAAGATGTTTCTTTTGGGCGATAGTTATCTGCTGCCTAATGTCTATATTTCTTGGACAAGTTTTAACGTTAAAAACTCATTTTGAAGCAAATTTGCTACTCTTAAGCATTTCACTGTTCATCAAGTCACATAATTTCAATTTGTCCCAGAAGATGTTAGTTTTGCGAACTTGTTTGCAGATATATTTACAAGCTGCAAACCCAAATGAATGAAGCATTTCCACTTTGTGTTGAAAGTACAACTAGTATTTCAGAGCAGTTAAAATGGGGATTTTCGTTAGGTGGCATATGAAGGGACATTCTTTGGGCAACTTTTTTGCCTCTTGAGCGTTTTGGCTCAAAGTGATAGTTTGCTAGTGAAACGACATCTTAGTCACGTCTCTTAAATCTAGTGGCAGCCGCAAAACACTGATCTCATTTTTTTAGCAGTGATCTCAAGTGTCACTACTATTGTTGGGTCAGAGGGGTTCAGCACAATTTCACAATCAGCACAATTTGCTTTAAAAATGTGTAAAATATGTGTTTGTAATCTGTAAAAAAAGTGTTTAAATTGCAAAATATACCTACATCTAAACAACGCTTTATCCAGAATTTGTTAGAGAACACAAAATGTAAGTTTCAAGTGTATCTACCAGTGTTGTGCTCGAAGAGTTATTGCAACTTGCACAACAGTTTTTGTAAGTTTCTCTACCAGTGTCGTGACGGGAGAGTTTAGCGCAACTTTATCGGTTTAATTAGAGAAAATAGAACTTTTGACAACGCGGTGTTTTCCAGTGGCTCTATCAGTGTCGCGCCCGAAGGTTTCGGCACAATTTCAGTTCCGACGCGTATTTGGGGTCAAATTACAAACTAAGCAACGACAAAATACAAATCTAGGAGGCAAATGTATGTTTGTGTGCCTTATTAGTGGCCCGACAAAATCGCCGCAATTTTCCAATTAAAGTACCTATTTGACCAAAACGTCGTAAAATTCATGGAAAATGCATCCAAATAAATCCCGAAATTTGGGTTGAAAAACGGAAAAAGTTGCACACCGACATCGTTTGCATGTTTTTCTCCGGCAGCCTTGATTCGCCCACCGATCGAGCAGGGTCTTCAAACTTCTCAACCGATTAGTATTCGAGGCAGAACCGATTTTGCTGCTCTTTTATTTTCTGATGATGCCACACGCTGAATAATCAATGGCCTCTTTTCCAATCCCCCAATCCCCCCCAGGTTACATCAGAGAATTTGAACAAAACGAGCGAAATTTTCGGCTGCGACCGTCTTCTGTTCTGTTTCATTAGTCGCCCTCCAATCCTATTGGCGAGTGAAAGGCGGCCCCTCGGTTCTTCTTATTTGCCGCCGTTCCGGACCAGTAGCAAAGATGCTGCAGTCTCCGGTCCAAACTGCTCCGCCTCTTAACAATGTCTCGATGGTGGAACTTATGTAATCTTTTTGTGCACACAGAGAAAATCTCTCCTTATTTCTGGTTTGCCTCAGGGATTTGAGTTTCTGCAATTTTTATTCACTTTAATTCCTTTCAAGGATCTAGATATCTTTACGTTTAGGTTTACTAGGGGGTTTTGGTGGAATAAAACGGGAGTTTTTAGAGCGCAGGATTTTTTAAAATTAGCAATAAAATGTTCTTTCATCCGTGTAGTGTGTCCGAGACCTCAAAGATACCTGCACGTTCCTGCCGACCGGTCGATCTCTCTAAAGCGACCGCATATTGATCAGTTCGCAGCTGCTGATGAGGTTACCACGTGTCGAAGGAAGTCGTGGAATTTTTTAAACATTTCCAACTCAAACACTTAATACCCTTAAATCGGACTTTTACACTCATTTAGGACTGGATTTTCACTGGCAATAAAATCTTTTTTTTTTCGTTAGTGCCATTCCCTTCGGATTGCACCCTGCTATTTGAAAGTGAGTTGGTTCGGGTGGTCTATTTCACAGCAAAAGTGAGCTTGCATGTGCTGCCATCTGTAGGCAGCGCATCGAACGTTGCCCCGCGGCACACAGAATCCTAATAGTTCAACGTCAGATTCAAAATTGTTTAACCTCAATGTTCTAGTTTTGTTCTGCTGTTGGGAAATTATAAAAGAAAAACCAGCGAAAATGGATAAACAGATGCTGAAAAACATCGCCGAAGCGCTCAACGTGCACGAAGACTCTGTGCTAAGGTATATTTTCTTTGGTTTCTATGAGCTGGGGGTTTAAACCTATAGGGCTTAAGTAGTACCGATCTTTAGGGAAATTGATGAGAAAATCCAAGAAGAACCTTTCACCCAGACTAAAGGTTGCGTGCTCTTTGCCATATCTAGAAAAACCGCATAAAGCAGCCGTTAAAAAACAGTTTCTATGCCATTCAAGAACGCAGCTAATCCAAATTATTATTATTGGCAGAAAAACCGAAGAGCTCCTACGCCTGCTTCAGGCGAAATCCTCCATCAAGGCCCTTAACAATCAAGCCAAATCAGTATTATGCCTCGACTTGGCTTCCCAGTGCGTAGGCATGAGCTTTGAGAAGGTATTGAAGGAACGCTTCGCCACCAAACCTGCATTACCAGCCCGCTTTGTTTGCAGGACGCCGCCCTTGCTTTGAGCGGCCTGAAAAAGTCAGCCTACCAAAAGAGCTTGAACACACTTGAGCAAATCCTTGGCCTGAACAGGATGTTGACGATATCAGAGGCTTGTGTTCAGTTGAGCTGCACAGCAGTCAAAGACGACGCTGAGGACATTCTGGGCGCCTATAAGAAACAACGGGACGGTCTGGAGGATTGGGAACATCCGCAGTATGCTGCCGCCGCAGTGTTTTTGGCCTCCAGGTGAGTCAAGGGAACGGTTGCAAAAGGTACTCACGCCCCATTGCGTTATGCATCCGCACTTTTAGGGCCAAAAAGGTATCGATTGACAAACAAAAAATTGTGGCCATGAGCAGGATTAAACCTTCTCAATGGAAAGAGTTGCTCACTAGTTTTAAGAACTTGGAGATAAGTAACGGCAGGCAGTTAGGGAAAGGTTTAGAGGCGGAAATCGTGGGCGAAATGGGTAAGAGTAGGGTTTAAGTTTTGTGAATACTGGTCGAAATGGTGGGTTGCAGGCGAATGCGAACCGGTTAAAGAGGTGGTGCCGGATGAAGTGGAAAAGTATGAGGTTTGGAAGCAGAGGATACTGAAGGAGGCCTATGAGGCCTTGGCAGGGCAACAAAGTCTTCACTCGGATGCTGCTTGATTAAATTTGTTTTGTACAGTATTACACATGATCAACTCTAGCATTCGGCACCGTTTACTGTTTGAGCGGCGGTGGTAGCAGAGATTAGTTGATTAGTCTACTAATCTCTGGTGGTAGTAGTTTGTTCTTCGCCATCCTACACAATAACCGTCTTCAAAACATCCCCATATTTGTCCACCCACTTAATATTGCTGGCGATAAGATCTAATGATGCGGTTGCTGTTTCCACCATCACTGAACGATTCTGGTCATCTTTGTACTCGGTTATGTATGCGTTTATCTGGAAAGCAACTATGTAGCCTTTATGACTCTAAATTTAGACGTATTTCTACCCACTTACCAAGTCATTGTAGTCTGTTGAGTAAATGGTGCTGGCCTGAGTAAGTAAGATAGTATCAGGGCCTTCAATCTTGTTCCATCTAAAAAACGAAAACGCGTAATCTACTGAACTTCTACACATGTGTATCTGCACGCTTACGCCTTAGAAATTTCTTCGTCATAGTTGAGGGCAAAATCCAGGACATAGGAGATTTTCGATGGATCTCTGATGAATCTGGTCAGCATAATGTCGTATAGATTTCTCGGGAATGGAGGTTCAGTGGTGTTTAAAGTGGCTTGGAGCAATCTATGCGAAATTTCCCTATAATTAAAGCGCTTCCTTAAATCTGTTGACTCTTACTGGTTTATCAGAGTTCCGTTGCTTAGGCAGCTGAAGGACAGAGCCAGATCCTTAAGCTCTTGTGGAAGGTTGGAAGTCGTCACTATCTCATAAACCGTGCTGAACGCCTCTTGCGAAGTGTTGGCGTTTGAGAGAACTGTGCATATCATGGTGTCTCTGAAGTTGTTGTTAATGCTGGAAATATGCTTAAAAATTGAGTCTGGTTCGAAGAAATCTTTTCTGGAAGTACCTGGTTTTGTTTGTTTGGTAGTTCCCGAACTCATTTACAGCCCATTCAATGCAGGTTTCTGCTTTCAGTTTGCAGGCCCAAGTGAGTATTAAATTACTGCGAAGCACCTGCGTATGCGCTTCGACCGATGTTAAGGTGGTAATATTGAGTTGCGATTCGATAACATCTAAGATTTTCTCCTGGAAACCCATTTTATCAGTAGATATCAGAGAAATTGGGTGTTTCAATGCGCATACAATACCTTCAAGCCGCTTAGTGTGTCCTCGTCCTGGATTCTGATCAGCAAATATTGCATTTCGGTGAAAAATGTGTACCAAGGATGGTACTCAGTCTCGAATTGCAAATACTCTGCCAGCTTAAAAGCGTTCAAGTAGGAACTGATGGCTTGATCGCTTTCGTCTTGAGATCGGGCAATATTGAAAGCGTCGTCCAAAAGTTGTGCTCTATTAAGCACGTGGATGTTGCCCATTGTTTCGCTGTTGTTCAGCACCGAGATTAGTCGATCCAGAAGCGTTTGGTCGTAATTCACGCGATAAAAGGCTGCAATAATCTTGCTCAGGAAGATCAGATGGATGCTACGTCAGTTACCTGCTGATTGCACGTTCAAAAGTATCCACGAATCGGTCTGGATAGGAATTTGGACTTCAGTCAGGTCCGCAGGAGCCTTCCATTGAAAATCTACTGTAAAATTGGCGTCTTCGCTCGTGGTATACGTCAAGGGAATCCACCAATTGGCCGTTGCGTTTTCTCCGGTTTTGTTCAACGATGCTGAAAACTTTGCCTGGAAAAATTATTGGTATCAACTAACGTTTGGTTATTGAGATTGTAGGGGACAATTGCGAGTTTTGAACAGGAAAAATTCGAAAAATTGAACTTGCGGCTGGTTTTTAAAGCGTGCGAAACTTAAAATGTATAACAATGTTCAACATGCATAAAGTTTACCTTGCTTTCGAAGATTATAAATCGGTTCAATCTTCCAGGTAATAGGAGCGCGCAGAGTATTTTTACATTATTAGGGAATCAGTGATAGGATTGAATTCTTCTCAGAAAGTGAAAATTGGCGAAGAAGGTAAGTGCGACGGTAAATAACGATTAAGATCGGTTCAAGTTTGATAGAAACAAGCACTGACACCGTGCATGAATAACTATTTAAAGGCTTTGCTCATATTTATCTTCATCTTAAACTTACCGCACTAATGGTTACATTGTTGGCATCATTCAAAGTCACATTTAAAATTGGGTAGCCGGCCGCGTATATCCATTCTTCAAAAAGGGTTTTTACTGCCAAATCATCACCAGCCACGGACTGGAGTGCTGTGAGAAGGTTGTCTGATGTTGCATTGCTGTGGCCACTGAAAAATTTATCAAATGTCATCATTTCAACGACTTAAACGGTGGTTTACTGACTGATTATTTAGGTAAACGTTTAATCCATTTTGAAAGAGGTCGTCCCCTAGAGCGTAGCGTAGCATCTTCACTATGCAAGCACCTACGAATAAAGGCGTTAGTCGGTTAAGTTCACCAGAGGAAAACCGGAAAAATCTCCTACCCTTTGAGTAGGAAATATCCCCAAATTCCGAGCTCAAATCGTCATCAGTTGTTACATCCGAAGCATTATTGGACAGTGGTATGGAAGCTGGAGTGGCGTCAGCCTTTAGAGCCAGTTGCTGTGTCTGTACCACCAGTTGGTTAAGCATTTCGTAGTCACTGTTGCTCTCGAGCTAAAATTGAACAATTTTTATTAAGAGTGGCGCAGTCGGTAGGCTATTTGCAACTGGGAATTTCACCTACTTGACCAGTCAAATAATATTCGAAATACTGTGCAAAGCCCTCATTTAGCCACGTGTCGGACCACCAATTCATTGTAACATAGTCACCAAACCATTGATGAGCTAATTCATGGGCTATAACTTCCACTATGCGCTGTTTGTCGATGTTTGCCGTCCGGTCAGCTTCATCGATGAAAAGAACTTCTCTAAAAAGGGGCATCATTAACCACTTTGTGTGTGTGTGCTTCAAATGTTTACCTGATGTTGATCAAACCCCAATTCTCCATTCCACCGGCAGCAAACTCGGGAATTGCGGCCAAACTCATCTTGGAATTGCCGAGCTTTTCATAAGTGATTCCGGTGAAGGTTCCCATTTCATCGATCAAGAGTGGGCCGGCAGTGAGAGCCAAGCTAACATAGTCAACTGGAAGGTTTTTCCATTATTGAAGCTGTGAATATTCTTAGGGCATCTCATCTCACCTGCCCCAGCTCGCACAAACACCTCAAGAGTGTAATTTTTGTCATCTAGTTCAGCGGGAACGCTCTGAAAGTCTTGAGTGGCCAGAAAAGCTAAAAGGTACGCGGACATGCGAGGTGTTTCAGCAAAAGTCGTGGAATCAGCGCTGAAGACAATAATTATTTGTTTTAAAATTAAATGTGAATCGAGTGGTTTCCTACGTTGTTTCAATAGGATCGGTGTTGGCAATCCAGTTTGAGAGATTCACCGTTCCCGATGTGGACAGAGTTAAGCTGAATGTTGCCTTGTAGGCGGGTTCGTCGAAGCAAGGGAAAAGTTTTCTGGCAGAATCTGAAAGTTAATTTGGAAGACTCCCCTCAATTTGCTGGGTTGTTCATACCTTCTTCAAACTGGGTGGCAATGATAAGCTTCTCTTCGCCATTCTCTTTATACTTGGCCAGGTAGGCGCCGTCCATGGTGTCTGACGTCAGTGTTGGAGTGTAGTCAATTGTGAGTGTCTGGTTAGTCCCTATAATGTCACAGTGAGAAAATTGATGCCGCAGAATCAGCTTTGCTTACCGATAATTGAGTCTGGACACTTAATTGTTACATATCCAGTGCCGGAACTCGCGAGTGAACAGGCCTGGTCTCCATCCGCGTAACTCCATGTAAAACTATCCGTTTCGTTATTGAAGTCGATATAGGAGTTGAGAGTTAAATCGTTTGAATCGTTGTCAGCGAGCACATCTAGATTGATTATCAGCTAAACACATCCAAATTCGGGTTTAATAGCACTAAAGTTTATCGATTGGGTAAACCACTTGATCTTGCTTTAGCATATTTATGCATTTTAAACACTCAAGTTGTAAAAGTCATCTTCGAATACCCACTTGAATGAAGAATGTTAGGCTTAACTTTCGCATAACTTCAACTTAAAATGGTGTTCATTTTACATAGAAATACCGATGAAATTAAAGCAAAGTCCAACGAAAAATCGGATGCAAGATGCAAGTAACTCGCAACATCGAATTACTATGATCGAATTGAAAGTATTTCAACCTAGAAGGTCCTCGAAAAGGAAAGCAATTAAAAATTTCAGTAGAAAGCAGGCAGATGGATTTTGAAAAGCAACATTTCACTTTCTCATAAAGTACTGGATGTACTCACTTTGCCACTCAAAGACGCATCCGTTTCGGAGTTAACTTTCAAATCAAGAGACAAATTGTAGCTGTTGGGAGTTGCGGTTCCTGGTAACCGGAACCCAGAAGTGTCTCGCAATTTAGACAGTCCTCTCCGGTGGAATCTGGGACTGGATGAACTGAACTCTTCAGGGAATAAAGCGTGTGCTTCTACTAGAAGCAGCGAAGCTGCGCAGATCAGAATCCAAGACTTCATTGCCGGTGCTCTATTTTCAATTCCAGATCCGTTTTTATTTATTGGCTACTGACAGCTGAAGTTGGAATGATTTACTTACATTTCTATAGTTCTAAAGGTCCACACCACAGTTGGACAACTGATCCATAAGTACAGGCAATAACGGGCTTTTATTGCAAATTCAAAGGCACTTCAGATATTTTTTGGTTGGAAACAAGAACTGTTTGGGGGTCCACTCCAACGCTGATAACATTCCCGATTTTGTAAGTTTTCGGCTTGCAACACTCTGTAACAATGTATCCAAAAGTGCCGATAGATAGTTTTTCTAATCCACAATGTAGCAAAAGTCTGATGCAGTGCGCAGCAAGTGATTGATTAGATTCAAAATTGACTAGAAAACCACACATATTAGTGGCAGTAATTGAAAGTTGGGCCTTTAAAGCAACATCTTGGTTTCAGAAGGTTTTTTCATAACTGCCATGTGGATCTGTTTCAAAAGGAAACGAGTTCTTTCTCAGCTCAATGGGTTCCAAAACGCTTCATTAACAAAACAGCAAACGCTTTGTTGTTAAAAAAAAATACCACTCAAAATTGAAGCTAGATTCACTTGCCCTTGCCTTTCTTCTAAAAAAAGTGTCATTCGAATCGTGTTTTTTCTCAATTTTGCCCATTTGATTGAAAAAAAAACATTATCTTCGCTTCAATACTTTCCGACTAGAAATCCTCAAAAACTCGCTACTCAAAAATGAAGCCAGATACGGACCTGCTCTTGTTTTCCTTAGAAAGAGGAAACGCTGCCCTATTTGACAAGGCAAATCGTCAAGCAAAAATCAGGGCAGACTCGGACCTGCTCCTTGCTTTCGTTATTAAGAGAAAACCTTACTCTATTTCACCAAAAAAAGTGTAATTCGAATCCGGATTCCCTCAATTTTGATTGAAAAAAAACTTTGTCTTTGCTTTGAGATGTTCCGACACGAAATTCTCAAAAACTAATCCAGATACGGACCTGCTCTTGCTTTCCTTAGAAAGATGAAACCTTGCTCTATTTGATAAAGCAACTGGAATTGAAATCCATGTTTCCTTCAATTTTTGCAATTTTATTGATAAAAACTTTGTCTTAGTTTCGATACTTTCCGGCAAGCAAGTTCCAAAAAGTCGCTTCTCAAAATGAAGTCAGATACGGGCCTGCTCTTGCTTCTTACATAGAAAGGGGAAACCTTGCTCTATTTGATAAAGCAACTGCAATGTCAATCCATATTTTCCTCAATTTTGCCCATTTTATTGAAAAAAATTTGTCTTCGGTTCGATACTTTCCGACTAGAAATCCTCATAAACTCGCTACTCAAAAATGAAGCCAGATACGCACCTGCTCTTGTTTTCCTTAGAAAGAGGAAACCTTGCTCTATTTGACAAAGTAACTGGAATTTGATTTGATGTTTTCCTCAATTTTTGCGATTTTATTGAAAACAACTATGCCTTTGAATCGAGACTTGAAAACTCCATTGAAAACAAAGTTGTTTTCGCTTGGAGACTGTCCGACAAGACTTCTCTTTGTGAAATGGTCTCTCCGATGATTTTGATCAAAATGTTCAAAGTAACGCGATCACTTACTAATCATATTGTCTGGGAAGTAATTAAAATGAACAATGTTTAAATTATATTTAATGATCACTTACATAAATTATTGATTAGAAACTCATGAATTGAAAGATTATGGATACTATTAATAGTTTGTCTCTTAACACCCCGCGACATGCACTTATATATGTAGATATAATATAAAAATAACTTAAAACTTAATTGAAGGACTTAATTGAACTACATGGCTGCCGCTCTTCGCTTCAGATCTTTAAGCTGTTGCGCCACTGGTGCAGGCAAGTCCTGACCTACTTGCTCATTGAAGTACTTCTCAATAGCCAGCGCTTCTTCCAGCCAAAACTCTTTGGATAGCCCGAACAGTTCATTCCAGAGCACCTTTTCCTGCATCCCTTGCAGGCTAAGTGTGCCCTCCTTAGGGATAAAGCCAATGGCGGTTTCCACAGCACATTCTTCCCCATCCAATCGCTTTAAAATCCAGTCCAAAACCCGGGAATTTTCGCCAAATCCGGGCCACAGGAACCTACCGTTGTCACCTTTACGGAACCAGTTCACATGGAAGATTTTCGGCAGGTTCTGGGAGCGCTTCTCCATAGAGAGCCAGTGCTTCAGGTAGTCACCGAAATTGTAGCCGAAGAATGGCCGCATAGCGAATGGGTCGTGCATTATCATCTTGCCCTGGAAGGTTTTAAGATTGAGAATATTTCCACTTAAACTGATCTGAAGAAAGCAGCAAACGAGGAGGAAAGCATTGAGAATGAACTCAGAGTCAACTTGCCTTATGTTCAGCAGCAGCGGTAGCTTCAGAGCGCATTGCAGCTCCAATAAACACCCCGTGCTCCCAGTTTCTGGCCTGGTAAACCAAAGGAACCCCAGCGGGCCTGCGCCCCCCGAACAATATGGCAGAAATGGGGACGCCTTCAGGAGCCTCCCATTGCGGGTCGATTATGGGGCACTGACTGGCCGGTGTGCAAAACCTATCAATATCAAAATATTCTCACTTTAAAACCTGCACACGTTCACATCAACTCGATTGAGTACCTGGAATTGGGATGGGCCGCCGGCAATTTACTCTCCTTGCTCCATTTCTGCCCCCTCCAGTCCGTAATGGTAGCTCCTGATTGGACCTCATCCTCCATGCCCTCCCAAAAGACGCCTCCGTCACTGGTGGAGGCCACATTGGTGAAGAGAGTGTTGCTGAAGATCGTCTTCATCGCGATCGGGTTGCTCTTCGTGGAGGTGCCCGGGGCGACACCAAAGAACCCATTTTCTGGATTGATCGCTCTTAATTGACCGTTCTGGTCGAAGTGCATCCAGGCGATGTCGTCCCCAACGCACTCCACCTTGAATCCAGGCAAGCTGGGGGTCATCATGGCCAGGTTGGTTTTGCCACAGGCCGAAGGAAAAGCTGCTGCGATGTAGCGCTTTTTGCCCTGCGGATTTGTGATGCCCAGAATCTGCAAGAGGTTTAAAGTAGGTTAAAAAATGACTGGTAAAAACGGAGGTGAAATCGTACCAGCATGTGCTCAGCTAGCCAGCCCTCCCTTTTGGCAATGGTGGAACCGATTCTTAAGGCAAAGCACTTCTTCCCTAGTAGGGAGTTGCCTCCGTAGCCGCTCCCATAGGAAACAATCTCGTTCTCTGCAGGTTTGTGCAGGATTATGGTTCTTTCGGGATCGCAAGGCCAGCTGGGTACCTCCACAATACCATTGGCGGGAGTGCCGACCGAGTGAAGGCATTTGACGAACTCCTCCGCTTCTTGCAGCTTCTTCAGCACAGGATCTCTAGATGTGCAACCAAACAGTTAGATTTTGTGCTTGTGAAGAACATGGGATTAATCGTACCCCATCCTGGTCATGATTCGCATCGATGCCACCACGTAAGGAGAGTCAGTGAGTTCAATGCCAATTTTCGAAAATGGAGACACTACTGGACCCATGGAAAATGGCACGACGTACATAGTACGTCCTCGCATGCATCCTAAAAAAAAAATGCATTTGCTGTTTAGAAGAAATGCAAACGAACTTTGAGAGTTGATGAAGAAAAATGATACCAACCAGTAAACCGCTCCTTGATAGCTTCTTGCATCTGCTGAGGAGCAATCCAGTTGCCCAAAGTCCCCTTCACGCCCTCTTGGACATTGGGGATGGTTTCGGAGCGATTTTCCGTGCAGATGAAAGTTTTGGATTCCACACGAGCTGTGTCTGCGGGGTTCGTCCTTGCCAACCAGCTACAACATTCCAAAAGACGATAGTCTGAAGAAGTTCATAGGAAATCGGTGAAACTTACCAGTTTTCGTACTTGGGCAATGGTACGATCGTGCCCTGCTGCTGCATCAGTTGGATCAGGTGGCTGTTTTCGTGTTCGGTGCCATCGCAAATATGCACCCGTTCCGGATGGCACAAGTCAATGTGCTCTTCCACATAGGACTTGACCTGGGAGGAAAGAGGAATATGGAAATCGATTCGCTAACTGAATATTATGATTTTGAAAGTGGAAGGGCCACGATGGAAGCTGCCACTGAAGCATTTTGAACACGTAAAGTATCTGATGCGGAAATTATGATCTAGAGTCTTTTGAGGGCGGTTCAATTTGGATCTGTATATCAGTATGCGGACGACACATCCGTCATGGTGTCCGAACAGCAACCTTAGTATCAAATAAATAAAAAGTGTCCAAGTAATATGGAATCAAAACTAGTGAGACTTTCTGGACATTCGATTCCCCTATTTGATCATGTGAAATTCTTAGGGCTTAGCGTGGACCCTCCTTTGTGCTGAAATGTTTATAGTTGTACTCTCCAGTCGAAATTAAGGATTAAATTGCTCTGGTCTTAGAGAAGTTGTGGCGTTCGGAACATTGATGATTTCTGCTTCGGACAAAAACAGTCTGTCTTGAACTATGGGAAACTTTTTTGGGGTTCTTCCACAAAGGCTTTATATGCTAAAAGTATGCCCCAGAACATCTTGCAAGCCTTTGTTTGTGCGAATAAGGATACTGACTGTCCCATCTGTATACTTTGCTGTCTTAGGAAACAAAGCAAGTTTCCTGTTTATCAGGAAGAACCAACCAACATTGATTCCCTCCTAACCGGGATGTGTAAGAAGAGATATAAAGGGTATACAGGAATTAGAGAATGAATAACACGCCATTGAGAGCGAATACTTTGGACGCAACAAAACGATAAAAAACGTCCGAAATAATAATTATTTACGATATAAAGCAACCCAATCCGTTACGGAAGAGATAAGGAATGCATATTTCCAATTTAGAAGACAAACATTTACTTGTGCTGATTACAAAGGCATGAGGAAAATAGAACGAATATAAACGTTAAAGGGCAATTTTGGAAGCAATACTCATCCAAAAAAATAACCAGAGGAATGTAGGCAAAACTAAGACGGGGGAACCAAGAGGGAAGAAATTAATTTAAAAAGTTATAGAGGAATTAGTGTGCTGAATTCGGCTTAAAAATGATTGCAAAAGAAGTCACAAAGCCAAAAAGAAATTGCTGGAAAAGCTGTAGAGCACAGATCAGAAACCTGGAAAACAAAGGAAATACGGGAAACAACAGAAGTTGAAAGTAGCGCACTAAATAGCTGACTTTTATGACACAATATCCACAAAAGGTACCGTGAAAACGTAAAGTAGGAATTGAACGAACACCAACAGTAAAGAGCACGGAGGAGTGATAGAAGACTCCTTCATGTCCTCCAACAGAATGAAACCAGGCAGATCAAAAAGAAGCAATTTGCTTACACGTAAGATATAATGAGAAGCACCTGGATGAGGAGGATGCGAGTAGAACTTACCTTCGGAGGCAAGTCCTTGATGTTTCCATTTAGAACAGTGACTCCTCGCAGCTGCTGAAAAAGGCCCACATTGTGACCTCTGCTCTTTACGGCTCTTGCCGCCTCCGTTGAGTATCTGGAAAAATTTGTTGAATAGAGCCAAAGTTAGGAACACGTCAGGTTGCATTTGGTTAACAAAGTTCTTATCAATGGTACGAAGCGTGCGAATTTTTGCAAAGGCCAAGAATGTGCACTGATAAGAGCGGATGATTGAGGAAATTTACAGCCGGCGTTTGAACCGAGGTCCTTGTCGGCATTGAAATGGAAACTTTCAACATTCGGAAAACCACACACTTGGAGGTACATGGATAGTTACGAAAAAAGCTCCACTGTTTACTTACACGTTGCTCTTGGCGTTTCCCACTAAATCAGGCATCTTGAATCGATTTGAAACGCGTCACTATCTAACAGAAAACTTGCACTTTAAGTGTAACTCTTATGGTACATAGAATAGAAGCCGAAAATGAACTTCAAGTAAATTTTATCGGATTTGGAAACGAAACAGTTTCGCCGATGGTACTTCGGTACGATTTTGATGGTCGCTGTTTTAGCCAGCCTAATGGTTCAAAGCGCTCGGGTACCAACAAGAACTTTCACTGTTGAAGAACTGATTGGTAATGAGCCAAAGCGGCGGGAAATCGCCCATTTATAGAGCGCCATTTCCCCACCATCAATTTATCTGATAAGCCACCAATCACTTCTCCAAATTAACTAATCTGATCGATCAGTAGGAACAACAGAGCAGCGCGTTTGTTGTTTGTTTTGATGTTGCCCAATTTTTATTTTTCTATCAGGCTAATTGGCTTAGAAGGGCTTCGCCTTCCTAAAAATAGCTTGAATAGGATCAAAGGTGCCAAGCATCAATTTGCCAAAAACCACACAAAATGTTGCATGATGTTTGGATTGGGTCAAAGTTTCATGACGGAAAACACCTTGAATTTGAATGAGACAAAATCCAGTTAAAAATAGCGCAAATCTGAAAATACTTTGTCGTTCTTTGTGCTCAAGTTGGGCAACTATTTCGCAGACTTTGGCAATTGTTTTACGCATATGGACAAACAATCGATCCTGGTTAGCAATGAAAAGTTGCAAAAACAATTTCAAATCCGTACTATTTATGGGTGTTTTCGTGCAATTTTCTCCTTCTAATAGACGTTGAAGACTACTGGTCACCTCTTTGGTAAAGCCTTGACATTGAGGATGAAAAAAACTTCCCTTGGTAGTTGGTTGCATCACGTCTGCGACGTTTTACTTGATTATTGGTAAACAATTGCGAATTGAAAATCATTTTCACGGTCGCGGTCAAGCGCGTTTTTGGGTAACCTGGTGGTCAGATACCGTCACTTCCTGATCTGCAAATTGTATAATAGAAGCAAATGAAATCCATGGTCAAGGCTGGTAAATGTTCTAAATCTGGCAATCCTGGCAATTTTTATGCAATCGCAGCAAATGCCTTTGTTGCATTCACCTGCAATATTCGACGAATTTGCGTCATTCCGCTCAACGATTTCGCATTCTTCCCTGTTCTGGGGATTTTTCATGTTTTATGCTTGAATATCGCAAACACCATCTTTAAAACAATTTTTTGCGTATTACCAACGTTCATACATTAAAGTCTGTTGACAGAAAAAAATTGTTGCCTCTTTAGCGATTATCTGGATATCCGCAGTCCAATGGTTCAGCCGGTTTATCAGCAACCAATAAAAAAAGGTTTTTGTGTTCTGCTTTACAAGCGAAACTGAATCGGGAACAAAAGTCTCGAACTTTGTCTCAAGCGAACTGGAAACGTCTGGATTTGTGTGCACTTTCGTTGTTGAGAGAACGATCCAAATCGTTCTCAAAGCTATAATTGTTTTGTTACACTAATTTGAGTATCTGGATAAACAACCGCATGCGGTTGAGGGTCATTAAATAGTGCGACTAAGGTCACTTTATTCATTAATTTCCCATTTGAGTCTCATCAAAGCCCCATCAGCAGGCATTTAATTTCCCAACTGTAGTGTTGTATAAGACTTCTTTCACTTCACACTGAGGAGACTTTAAAAAACTCGTGTTGAATGAGCCAAGAAAGTTTCAAATTTGAGCCATCATCAGGTATTTATGCCATTTAATGTGGCAATTTCTCTCGTTTTTGCGCATCGCGCTTTGTTTGATTTAATGTCTTCCAGATCAGTTGAGATAGAGGCGTGCGTGCCATGGTCACACCTTTGAAATATATTGTGCTGCTGAATGAATCGTGAAAGTTTCGAATTTTCACCGTCATCAGACTTTTGACCACACATTTTCTGATTTGCCTCATTGTAAAGCGATCTGTCTCTTTCAACGAATTTCCAGAGTCGACCAAGATCGAAAAGAACGCGTTGAAACATTTGAAGGACAAATCCGTATCGTGTGAAGGCTGAAACTTTCGAATTTCACTCGCCATTCACGCACTGTGAACCTCATTTGGAAAATTTACTCGGTTTTTCCAAGCAATTTTCTGCTTATTAATCTCTACACACCTGCTGTCCCTGTCTTTGATTAATATCCATCTTCAATCTGGTTGGGATAGAAATGTGGAGGTTAAAGCAGTTGAGAGACTCAGGCCTGATTCAGGTCTGATTTCAGACTGAACGCTGAAGGTTTCTTAATTTTCCATCATCAGTGGCAGCATATTTTTAAATAAACTGCAATGTGGTGCAAGATTCTTTTGAAGTTCCATTTTCAAGTTCGTTCGTTGATATCAAGTAGAGCTGTCAACACGCCAGTTAAAGCCTTTGAAATAGGCCTGGGTAACACTGTGTCGTGTGACACTTTTGTGTTGATGCCGCTCTGTGCATCTGTGTGCCCCAACACCTCTAACGTGGGCACACAGCGGCATCAACGCAAAAGTGTCACACGATGAAGACACGACACAGTGTTACCCAGGCCTACTTTGAAATACACAGTTTTTCAGGATAGTTTCGAATTTGAGCCACCATCAGGCCTTATGCAATTAATTTTGAAATATCGTCTAGTTTTTGGAACTGCAATGCCTTCAGGCACAAGATTTCAATCTAAACGAACTTCTTCAGAGCCTGTAAAACTGCATAATTACACTGACGCAGTCGAAAGAGAGAGGCCCGTGATAAAAATTGAGAAAGTGAAGTTTTGAATTGAAGTCATCCTCAGGCTTTTTGCAATTAATGTTTAAATGGGGCTTGATTTTTTCACTTTCACAGTGTTGTGAATGAATCTTTTTCACACTTGATTGTGCACGAACGGTAAATGTTGGAGCATTTGCGAGGCAAAGCCCCGATTTATGACCTTGAAAGTTTCGAAGTTTCCCATCATCAGAAATGTTCTACATTTTTCAATAGACTGCGATTTTTGACAAAATTATGCGATGCTTGTTTTCTGTAGTCTCTGTGTTGGGCCGATTACGGGCCTTGAAGCATTTGAACGACTTTGAAAGTTTCGATTTTAATGTCATCATCAGGGAATTGCACTATTCGAAAGTGCATTGGTTTTTCCATATGCAGTTTTCCAGAAAATCACACAATTTTTCGAGTCAAAAGTACATTTGAAATCCATAGAGAATCAGCATACAGGGTGATTCAATTTTTACCCGCGAAAATCAGCGGAATAATAAAAGTAATAAAAAATAAGTAGAAACGTCTGGTTTCCCCTTAGGAGGTTTAGAAATTGAATAAAGAAATAAAAAATGTTTTGAAACTTCAGTGGTGCACCGCAAAAAACTTTGTAGACAAATTTGAGCTAAATACCTCAACAACTGAATAAGTTATAACGAGTTCTATTACTTTCATTTTTCCGACCAAAAAACTGAACTATATGAGCTCATAACAACAACTTCTAGTGACTTATGGGCACTTATTTGATACGAATTAAATTCGATTTAAACCGGAATGCCTTATCTGTGACATTTCTCAGCCTGTTAGACTCTGATCCTTTCAAAATCCCCATTACAAAGCGAGGTCGTGGCTACACAAAGTACAAAGTCAACAGGACAGGTTATCAATGTATGTGACACAACCGGCATGTGGACAATTTCTCGATTGTAAGCGAAATTGCTCAGACATTGCAAATTGCACTTTGCTGGCCATCCAACTAGGCAGATTTTGGTACAATCGATTTTTTAGTCTGCAGGTAATTTTCCCTCAAAGAAATAGATTTTGTCGGGTTTTTGATTCGTCTACGAGAAGTTTATTGCCCAATCCGTTGATTTCCGTATTCCTACTTTATAACGAATTAGTAGACTTTAACCTTTTCCCTCATTGGTCGGCAAGGAAGGTGTGTTATCGCTCGGCTGATGTAATATGTTGAAAAACCTCGCAAACTGGCTTATCGCTTGTCTAACAATATTTTAATTTTTTGACCGAGTACGAGTTTTGCTCGGCATTGCTGGTTTCTTCTTACTTTCTACTAGCGAATTATGCTTACCTTCTGAAAACAGCTGCGATGGTCATGTTGAAGAACGATCTGTAAACAATATGTTTATGTAAAAAGAGGTTGCCCTAGGGTTAAATAGGGCGCAGCAAAGGAAGCCCTTTAGTGGGCCGACTAGGAATTCTTAGGACTGCGCTCTGGAATAATTAACAAACTGTTCTTTTGAGGCTTGTCAGGCTGATTTATTTGGATACTTAATACGAAATCAATCATCAAACTAGAACTAATACAAGTGGGTTTAATGAATTTGAGTCAGAGTTAATGGAAGATTTAGCACGACCTAGCAAGTCCTTGAATAGGAGATAACAGGGCGGCATGCGCCTGATCTGGCCTGCATATCGAGCGAACACTCGGAAAAGATTTAATAGAGATTTCAGATACTTACAAACATCTACTCTAAATCACTATTCGCACAGGAAAGTAATTAACGTGCTCTGTAACACGGGAACTCTTGTCGTCTGGAAACGCTTTAGTGCCAACTGTGTTCATCAATATCTAAAGCGATCGGTTTTAATCACAAAGCGAGTGCATAAACAACTTGAATTATTTTGTTTCACCAACGTCGACTGATGATAAACAACACGGGTGACGAAACGTATTTTTTCTAAAAGCAACTCTTAAGCAATTGGACGACGTTAATGTATTTATTTGTATATTTGCACATCAGTTAACTGTATAAAGAAAAGAAAGTAATTTTCCATTGAGGTGAAAACAGAAAATGTGGACTCTGGGGCGAAGGACTAGTTTTATTCGTGAGCTTCTCCATAATGGTGGCGGCAACTACGTGCTATCCTTCAGCACTTTTCTTCCCATGGATAGAGGTGTGAAGGTACTTTTGCTAGGCGGAGGGTTCAGTTTGCTGGTAATGTAGACGAAAGGCTCATTCAAAGTCGATCTTTGCATCGCAGATACGATAAAATGTCGGATTTTCTCTCGGTTGCACCAGTCGCTCGCTCGATTTACCACCGAATCTGCTGAATTTGTCGTGTCTTTGGTTCGATTACCGATCACAATCACAGTCACCTGAAAGTGGACAATTTATTTAGAATAGTTCAAAGCTTTGAATTTCTTGTGTTTGTTTGGAATTGGAAAGCTTGGACGTTTTATAGTGAGTCATTGATTGAGTAGACTTCTTCTTCTTCATGACGCCGTCTCCTTTCGAAGATTGGCGATCCAAATAGCTAACGGGGTTCTAAATACAGCCATACGGAATTTGTCAAGAGACGAGCAACCAAACCATCTCCGAATGTCCTTCAGCCAAGAATTTTGGCACCTGCCGACAGACCTCTTGTCTTGGATTTTCATACCGTTACCCCCGCATTATGTGACCTATTTAGCGCGTTTTTCTCAATTGAGTAGACTAGAACCGAACAAATAAAAATGCATATTTGCCGTTTTTAAATAAAAAACACCTATAGATCGCATCGGACGCATCTTTGAGGATGCACACGTTCTATCCCTATTGCACAAGCCTCACCTCCTTCTTGTCCTTATTCTTATCCACGTCCTTTTTAATGGACATGAGAGCCTCCAACGAATTGGGCTTCTCCGTGTCATAGACCAGAATATACCCATCAGCCAGGACCAAGTAGTGTCTCAAAAGCTGCTGGCTGGTAGTCCCATTCGCTGTTGCAGTTTGGGAGCTTTCAATGCCTGCTGTATCATAGAATCTCACTTTCTCCCTCACTCCTTTGTCCGATTCGATGTTGGCCACGTAAATGTCCTCAATGGTCGGGTGGAGCTCCTTCAAAGGCCACCATAAAACCAGGCAAAGCCCCCTTGAGCTCCACTTACCGATTGTTGAGTGATGTTGCCATAAATAGCCTGCTCTAGGATGGCGGTTTTGCCCACACCCTTCATGCCGCAAACGACCACTTTGCATGTTTTTCCCATGTTTTTTTCATGTGGTTATTGAGGAAAATCGAAAAATTGGATCGGTTTGGCATCTAGAAATGTGGGGTTAGGGTTGGTGTTGGTAAACAACATTGTCTACAAGTCTGACAAGCTTGACAACCTTTGAAAAGTTGGTACTGTGTGCTGATGACGTCTTGCTCGAGGCAGCAGTGATGTTTCATACAGGGTGTATCGAAAAACCACCACACATTCTCAACTTACCTCAATCCAAAAATGAATAATTACCGTCGAGCAGGGTGTTAAAAGGTCTATAGTGTTTCAGTTTTTCATGATAATTTTATTAATTATTTTTTAAAGGGATTATACATATCGGTAATACATTTTTTATTAGCTCATTGTTCAGGATAGTTTTGAAAAGTTGAATTTAAAAATGTACTTTTTCTTGTCATAGGACCGTTTTTGTGTCCGGACAACGCACCCAGCCGAAAGAGCGGGCCTGCGTGTTTGCAAAAATACATATATTTTTATTTAATGAAAATGATCAAATCACAGAGTAGACGATCAAACTGAGGCGTTCAACTGCATAAGAGCGAGGCATTAGAACCAATCAAGTATAGTGAAAAACGATGTCAACTGACCCAACGGGCGACGCTAACAGCGTCGCGGCGCCTTTTCCGAACACCGTCTCGGACCGGTAATTTATCGTTAAGCGTCGGGGCCCGAAGGCCCCCTAAATTTACATAATACCCGATTCTGTACTCAATTCGCACTGATGAATGAGATTTGCCATACTGGTTCGGGCACACTTTCCGGATTAAATTTGCATCGTTTGCTCGAGACCCGGTCCAGACCAAGACATAACAATCCAGAATTGAATGCGGCCAGTGCGGACGGTGTCTGGAAGATGTAGTTTTCATGTTCATACTGTAGATGGCTCGACCAAAACTGGAAACCCTTTCTGAAGGATCCCGGTACGAAAAATTGCGTAAATCGCCCTAATCAGATCAGATGAGGCGGCAGTTTTTCGGCGATCTGCAAATGACAACCGATCAAAACAGTCTTTATTGTTCATAAAATCGCGGACGGCGACGCTGCCTTTCATTTATTAGCAAACAAACGAGCTCGACAGTCCGTGAAAAATAACTTTCGTCAATATTTTGGTTTATCACATGTAGAAACAGGACTGGGCTTTCTTGTTTCATCCTTTGTCGGCTGCCAGTTGGCTTGATGTTGTGGAGAAAGTGATGTCTAGTTGTCCTTGCTGTCCGAGTTGAAGTCTCGAGCAGAAATTACATAATATGCAAAAAGCTAAAATGAGAGGATCTGGAACGAAATATAATTATTCCTTGTGAAAAACTCCTAGCAAAAAATCAAGGGAACCAATGGGAGTGATGGATGACGATAACGAGATATTGATATATCAAAATCACAAAAGTACAAGCGAATATTGGAGTAAATATTTTATAAGCACATGAGAATTAGGTACATGAGGAGGGATATACATGTTCAACCTCAGCATCTACATTTCAACCTGAGCAGAAAGTAAAACAGATTGCAGGTACACCTTAAAAAATAAGACTCGACCTTGCTAGACGAAAAAGGTAAGATCCTAATGAACACAGCAGACAAATTGCAAAGGTGGAAAGGACACAAAAAAGAAGCACTTATGGATGATCCAAAGGACCCAAAGGAAGATAAGGCTTGTCATGAAGGGAAAGGTCCGGATATTACGAAAAAATATGAAGAAATTCACTCACAGAGGGATTGGAAACCCGCCACTAATTCTTCGTATTTATTCTGCTGATCCAGAGGTGGGAGGTTTATGTGTCTTTCATAGATTCCAATAAAGCATTTGCCAATGTTCTTTGTCATCAAGTGATAAATATTCGTAAGACAAAACCTCTAGATAAGAGAGATCTATATTTACACATCAGAATAAATCGTTATACAAAGAGGAGTATGTAAGATAAAGGTGCTGTATTTTAGTGATATTGTTCAATGTGAAAACGGCGAAGGTGGAATAAACTTAAGATAAGCATACACAGTCTTTGTGGCGGAAAGTATCGAAGATCTGCAAAGAATAGTAAAAAGAGTGATTCTTCTTGTAGTTAAATTATCACCTACTTCCTACACTCAAAGAACAAACCGATAAACAGATGTTTCAGTACAGAGGGCAAGAATGTAGGGAGGAACAGCAGAAATGAACAAATCCAGGAAATAAAAATAGAGAAAGCGACAGCCAACTTCGTATGACGTTAAAATATGGGAACCGTAATTGGATAAAAATTGAAACACTTGAGATGTGGGTTTATAGAAGAATCCTCAGAATATTATGGTTACATTGCAGTATCAAATGTGAAAGTTCAAAGTCGCATGAATAAGGAAAATATGTTGTTAATACAGCAAAAAACATAAACTGAAATATCTGGAAAATCCAGGAAAACGTAGTATAGGCAGAAGAAAATTTGTATGGCGGAAGAATCTGAAAGAATGGTTTGGATGCTCCCCTAAATTTTGACTCTGAGATGGCTTCTCGAAGAAAACTTCCTTGATTGAGAAGAGAGCACTTAAGCAGAGAAAGTAGATGAAGAACTAAGAATATCCGCTGATGGAAGCAATTGGACAAAAATCAAATAAAGATGATTGTATTGAAAAGAATGATGTCACCAGAGAAGCTCCAAAATTACATTCTCTGGTTTTAGAAATACGGTCACGGAAGATTTTAAAAGAGTGCTAAAGGAAAAGTTACAAGAAGCTGACTGATTTTCGAAAAATGTGGAACAAATCGAACGTTTGCGGCCCGGTTTTCATCCACATCTTCCACTTTTCTTCGATCCTCAAATAAAAAGAGCGTCCCGACGGCACAAGAAGATTCGTGTGGTGGAAATCTTCGATTCGCAGATGGCACTTGATGATGAAGAATGAAGAAAAATAGAAAACTTCTAGAGAAGTATTAACTGAATATTCGCTTGATTGAAAAGAGATTATTTAAACAGAGGAAGTAGATGAAGAACTGAGAATATTCACTGAAGAAAGTGAGTGGCACAGATCTGAAAAAGTCCAGCTGATGAAGATTGTCTCGAAAAGAATGAAGCCACCTGAAAAGCCCCAATTTTACATGCTCTGGTGTTGGAAATACGGATAAGTAACTGGTGAGTTTTTCGGGTTTTTAGGCCGTCGTAAAATAGAATTTCTTCCTGGCGTTTCGCAAGAATGAGTGGCTTGCATCGACAGAGTTGGTTTGCTTGAGAGCTTACACTGTACTGCGAGAACCGCATCATGAAACCACCTTTGAGGATGCAAGCCACTAGTGCTTGCGAAACGTCAGGAAGAAATTCTATTTTACAACGGTCCAAAAACGCGAAAAACTCACCAGTTTCAAGAAATCGCACTCAAAAGACTAACTCTACGGATGAGGAAGGTTTTAAAAGCTCGCTAATGGAAAAGTTACACAAAGCCGAATTATTATCCAAAAAATGTGGGAAAAATTAAACATTTGCCCATTCTTAATCAACATCTTCCAGTTTTCTTCGATGACCGAATAAAAAAAGCGCTTCGGCGACACAAGAAGATTCTTATGCTGGAAATCTTCGATTCGCAGATGGCACATGTTCTAGTGAAGTATTAACTGAATATTCGCTTGATTGAGAAGAGAGTATTTAAACAGAGGAAGTAGATGAAGAACTAAACATGCACTGATGAAAGTAAGTGAAAAAAATCAAATGATGAAGATTATTTTCAAAAGAATGAAGTCTCCAGAAAAGATCCAACATTACATTCTCTGGTTCAGGAAATACGAATAAGCAAGCTTTTAAAAGCGTGTTAAGAAGAAAGTTACAAGAAGCTGAATAATTTTCGAAAAATGTGGGAAAATCATACGTTTCCGTCCCGATCCCCATCAACTTCTTCCAGTTTGCTTCGATCCTCAAAGAAAGAGAGCGTCCCGACGGCAGAAGACTTGAAAAAGAAGATATCAATCATCCAGCTGATGAAGATTGTCTTGAAAAGAATAAAGTCACCTGAAAATCTCCAAAATTGCATTATCTGGTTTTGAAAATATGGATAAGTAGGGAAGATTTTAAAAGCGTGTTAAGTGCAAAGTTACACGAAGCTGACTGTTAGGGGACAATCAAACGTTTCCGGCGGCCCGGCACCCATAAACTTTTTCCAGTTTTTTTTTTCGATCGTCAAATAAAGAGCGTCCCGACGGCACAAGATTCGTATGGTAGAAATCTTCGATTCGAAGATGGCACTTGAAGATGAAGATATGAAGAAACCTTCCAGAGAAGTTTTAACTGAAGATTCGTTCCATTGAGAAGAGGGTACTTAAACGGAGGAAATAGATAAAAACTAAGAAAATCTACTGAGAAAGTGAGTGGCACAGAACTGGCTAGCTGAAGAAAGCCTGATGATGAGAATTGTTTAAAAAAAAATAAATTCGTCGGAAAAGCTGCAAAAGTAGATTTTATAATTTAAGAAATACTGATTAGGTAAAGCGTGTTGAGGGCTAAAAGAAGCTGAATATTTTCTTAAAATGCGGAAAAATCAAACGTTTGCGGTCTGGTCCCCATCAACTTTTTCCAGCTTTATTTTCTTCGTTCTTTGAAAAAGAAGATATGAGGAAAAGTGGAAATCTTCTGGAGAAGTAATAACTGAAATTTAGAAAATCGAGTACTTAAAATGAGGAAAAACTAAGGAGCTGAAGAAAGTGAGTGTAAAAAATAAAAACACATAATGGGCTAACTGAAGAAATTCAGATGATGAGGATTGTTTTGAAAAGAATGAAGTCACCGGAAAGCGTCAAAAGCTGGTTTTGGAAATACGGATAAGTGAGGACGATATTAAAGGCGTGTTAAGGACAAACTTAAAAGAAGCTGGTGATGAATAGCAAAAATCAAAAAATGAACAGATGGTTCATTGTTGTTTCACCAACGATGCTGCAAAACAAAAACTTGTTACTAATCGGTTAGAGATGATAAGAGCCACTAACAAACAAAAATCCCTAAGGACGATCCTGTTATCTGAAAACAATAAGTGGCGTTTCCCATCAGCTCCCCAGGTGGGAGTCTTTGGATCTGACGTCTCTTCATACCTTTCAGGGCATCGAATATTGCGCCTTCTGTTCCAGATAACCGTCCCTTTGTATCGGGCACGTGGCCCTTGTGGACGATTAACTTCCAGATTTATTATTATTTTAATTTCAATCGCTGGACTATATTGTTTTATTGATTTCGATTTCACGAATTATTCAGGATAAACTGGTGGTTGTTGAGTGTTTGTTTGTCCATGATTTCCGTGTTTGGATATGTTTTAGCAGCTTCCAATGATTTGGATGTACATTAATATTTTTTTTTGGATCTAAATCGTTTTGTTTACCGGTTGTAGGACTGCTTCGTCCAGAGATTTATCAGGTGATTTGATGAGGAAAAAAACGACGTCGATGTTGCTTAATTTGGTTGGTTTTTTTCACAACAAGGCAGCAACATCTATTTACTAAAACCAGAAGCCTACAAAAAGACTTGTGTGAAAGAGTATCGATGAGAGAAAATTACATTTTCCCTGTTTTATCTTAACTAAAGCAGCAGATAAGGGTTCAATTGAGTGATGATTTTTTGAGAAAAGAATCAATGTGATTCTAATGTGGAGACGGAGACGAAATTTTTTATATTTTTTGGATATAAGGATGTTTGGATACCGGGTTTAGAACTGGAAAACCTCATATTAATCTCTAATCTAGTTTCTCTAATGGGCTCTTTCTCAAGGCTGGAAAGAGATGAAATTAAAATAAATAAAAAATATTACATCTTGACGCACTCGGTTTATATTCAAACATTCTTACAAGATAAGCCTCCGGACACCTAATATTTTCTCAAATCTATCAATCATCAATTTCATTTTCATCAAATCTATCAATTTGTTGTTGTTTTTTAAGTGGTAGTAAGAAGAGATTAGTTAGATATGACTCCAACAGATTTATCAAAAGAGATAGACTTTTTAGTCGTCCCATGGAATCTATTCATGGAGAAGTTTGAGGAAGCAGCGTTGAGCACCGCACCCCTTAAACCAACGATCTGGTACCGATATGTCGATGACACGTTCGTGCTATGGAGGCATGGACGCAAAAACCTGGACATATTCCTCGACCATCTAAACAAACAGCACCCAGACATCCAATTCACCATGGAAGTTGAATAAAACCACCAACTGGCCTTCCTGAATGTTTTGGTGTCTAGGCAGGGGAATCGTTTGGACCACAAGGTATATCGAAAAGCCACCCACACAGACAGATATCTTCACAAGCTATCTAAGCACCATCCGAGTCAGAAGCAGGGAATCATTAAGACTCTCACGAATAGAGCCAGAAAAATATGTGGACCACAACATCTAACAACGGAACTACAGCACTTGGAAGAAGCTTTTCTTCAGAACGGATATTCCCAGTTGGACATCAAAAAAGCTGTAGGAGTGGGACGTGCTGAAAAAAGTGAGTCCACTCTGAAAGCTTTCCTGCCCTATGTTCCCAGGGTTAAGGACAGAATTGGGAGGCTCTTGAGGAAACACAACATAAGAACGGTCTACAAGCCCACAACAAAGATCCGAGAATATCTAGGGTCAGTTAAAGACAAAAGACCTCACCTAGCAACTGCGGGAATCTACCGGATTCCATGCTCCTGTGGAAGCGTCTACATAGGAACTACTGAGAGATCGGTTGCGACAAGATTAGAAGAACATCGACGGAATTGCAAACTTGGACATGTGGAGAAGTCGGCAGTGGCGGAACATGCCCTCAGCGATGGAACACACAACATCTATTTCGGAGAGGCACAGGCCCTGGCCACGACAACAGGGTATCGCCCCCGACTAATACGAGAAGCCATTGAAATCTACAAACACGACGACAATTTCAACAGAAAAGAAGAGACAATGGCGCTGAACAGGATATGGTTTCCAGCACTCACCAACGCAAAAACAGCAAGAAAAAGCAACAGCTCAGGACAGGAGAGAGAATCCTGTACACCGGAGGATAGCAACAGCCAACAGAATGCGCAAGCTCCGATGGCACAGGCCACGTCATCACAAACCACGTCATCGCGACCGGTGCATAAATACGGACTGCGCCCGAGGAATCGCATCAGAACAGTGTAAGCGTACAAGCAAACCACTTCTGAAGATGCAAGCCACACGTGCTTGCGAAACGTCAAGAAGAAATTCTACCGAACGACGGCCTAAAAACCCGAAAAACCCACTTGTTCCAACAGATTTGTTGTGGAGTCTCAGTAATTTACAGGATTTTGCAATCGGAATTCGTGCTTTTGCACTTAATCCCGGCTCATAGCTTATCGGAAACCGATAATGTTTCCGATAAGATAAATTCAAATTGATTCCGAGATTTTATTTTCGGGTACCACTAAGCATTAGTACCTACCAGTGAACCTGAGAACCAGTCTCACTGTTGCTCGGTCTCGGCCGTGCAAAAGCCCTGAAAATGTCGCGTAGATTTTCCAAAGAAAGACCGCACAAACTCGCCATTGGAGTGTTGGGAATTCTGATGGAAATGGCCATTTTTCTCCATTACGGCGGTTTTTCCGGGTTGCAGAACCGATATAATTTCTTCAGGACCATTTGTCGGACTTTCGGCAACTTTTGCCTAATTTCGGATGGAAAAAGTGAATTTTTCGGGCTTGCCTATGTGGTTGCCAGCTGTTCGTGGGCTGTCCAGTACGTGCATGGGATTTATAGTATTTTTTGAGGATGTTTTTCAATATTTTTTTGTTCTTTTATTTATTTTGTATTGTGAAATAAACTACTTGCGAATAGTTGCCGTTCAAATGATGGTTGCAGGAATGAGATATATCCAATTAAAAGCTAGTGTTTGTTTTTTTTTCTACTATTTAAACTCGAATTTTTGTTGAAAAATGCATCTAAAATGGAAACGCGCACGAATTTTCCAGAAATATTGGGCTCTGAATTGGTAACTAGAAGTCGTAAAATGTTTATAATTTGCTTGAAATGCCTACTCTGGAGCAAATGTACTTTACAAAATTTACGTCTAAAGGAGAGTCTCGGGAAAACACATTTTTAAAATGTTGCTAAACTCGCAAAATTAAGCGTTCTTCAGCTAGTCTTGTCAGTTTGATCTAAACAGAGAACATTGCATTTGAAAATATCTTGAGCACAATCTGAAGCAAGAAGAAACTTGAAATATGCAAAGTGCATGAGGCAAGACACTTATTCGCTTAAAAAAAACTCGAACACTGTCGTTGATTGCCTATTTTCGGCCTGACCTGAATGTTGCTAAAATCGAAATGCAGATCCATTTTCCAGGAATGTTCGTTCATACATTGATCTAAGATCTAAACAGTGAAAATGTAATTTATTTGAAAATTTTTGTTCAATCTGCAAAATAATCCAAGTGTTTGCAGTGTAAGGATCGACTCAGAGTCAACGCATAGGTACTGAAAATATCTCAGAAATGAAAATGGACAGAGATTTTTCGGACATTTTTAGTCGTCCCTGATCTAATGAACGTTCTGAGCAAGTGTGTTTGTTGCATGGAAAATCCTTTGGAAAAACACCCAGAAAACTTTTCTTAAATCAAAAAAGACATTGGTTTTTCAATCTTTTTGACTTTTATCTGAAGAGTGAACGCTGTTTCACAGTGTTCGTCGTTTATCATCGGCAAGCGAGAACCACTTTGAACTTTCTACGGTGCATGGAACCGCTTTTGGGCAAAACAACCAGAAAATTAGGACGAATTGTCTGATTTTGGACAACCGTTGGGAATTTGATCTGGAGAAGGAAAATTGACGTTGAAAATGGCTTCCGCACAATCTAAAACAATAATAAACTTAAGGAAGAATTGAACATTTTCCCGATCTTGAACACTGTGGTCGATTGTCAATGTCCGGTGATGGAAGTGTTTCGAGCACAAATTTTCCAAAAATGTAGGATAAATCAAACGTTTGCGGCCCGGTCCCCATCAACTTCTTCTTGCAGTTTTTCCCGATCGTCAAATAAAAAGAGCGTCCCGACGGCCGTCGTCCGCGTCCTAGCGGGGGATTAAAACGGGACGACATGGTTTCGACATTACGGCGATTGGTGGGGACGGGGTGACGTCGGTTGCCCACATATCTGTTGCAGCCTTCGAAAGACCGATCGGGTCGATGGGCTTTGCTCCACTCTCCCCTAGTCCCCCTTCCCCAAACTAGGGACCCAAACAGGCCCTGATTCCCCCAAAATTTACCATTTATATTGGGGGGGATTATGAAAAATAATGAGTCAACTATCCCAATAATGACGTTAATTTGAAGAAGCCAGCTGCAAAATATGCTTACTGCCCAAACTTGCAGTTTTCTTCCAGTAATTGCAAATCCAGTCCTGGAAACCAAACTGTATTTGCTTAACTTTTGCATTAACGCCGGAATGTTGAGAATTTCAAGAACTTTGAGGTTGATTTGTTTGATCAATTAAGCAACGAAAGACACTCTTAAATTCGGACGAATGAAGTAAAAATGAGCAAACAAAAAACACCGGCGAAAAAATGCTGGTTTTATGTGGCAATTTTCGTCCATTTTACAAAACGTAAACGCACAAATATAATTTGATAACAATTACTGGATGTTCAGCAATAAAAAGACGAGCTTGCACAACTCGCATTATTATTGGTTGAAATAACAAAGCACTTAATTTGATTGTGTGGTTTCAAACATTTCATTTCCTAGTGAACAGTTTGTTGAACATAAATCCGTTTGTTTCCTGTGCATGTAGATGCATTTGCATCTGATGCATTACATTCGTTGACCAGTGGCGTAACAAAACCATTATTGAAAATGCGCCGCTTTTGCGACCTGGGAGCAGTCGAGTGATGGAACAGTAGTAGTAAACATCTTTATTTCTAAAAAAGGCTATCGACCTATCGGTCTTTCTGCCCTTGTTTAATACATACAGTCTTAATCTAAATGAAAAACAAATATGAAAATTCTCTTATTCTAGGTTAACAATACTATTAGATAAATAAGATTTCAGTGGCAAGAAGGAATTATTTTATTGTCCACTAGTCCGTAGCGTTTGTAAGTGTTCGAGTAGCGTTAATGTAGGGAAACGAAAGCGGGATTGTCTGGTTGGTCTTGTAAGACAAAGGGGATTCAGTATGGTCCAGTTGTAGGGGTTGTTTGTCCATTTTGTCTGTAGCTGTATGAGTCTTTCCGAGATCTTTGTCATGTTTGTGCGTTCGTATAGTAGTTGGGTGGGGGGATTGTGTAGTGGGTTTTGGGGGTGTCTTATTCGTGTTATTAGTCTTAGTACAATTTGTTCTGTTGTTTGTATATAACGTTTTGTCCTTTCTGTTCCGTTGGTCATGAGTATATGTCCATAGTCTAGCAAGGGTCTACAAATAGCTTTATATATTTTGGTGGCGGTGTTTGTGCTAATTCCTCTGTCTTTGTAGGTTAGTGATCGGAAGTGTTTTGTTCTCTTTATTGTTTCTGCCCTGATGTTTCGTATGTGTTTAGTGAATTTAAGTTTGTGGTCAATTGTGATTCCAAGGTATTTTACGTCGTTTTTTGGTTGTGTCGTTTGGCCGTCTGCAGTTATTGTAGGGGAGTCAGCGTTGAGTCTGTGGTTTGTGAGCAGAAGTTGGTTTTTTGACGCGTTTGGTGTTAGTCTCCATTTATAAAACCATGTCATTGTGTTGTTTGTTAGTGTTTGGAGTCTTTGAGCTGCTCTCTCAGTAGTTTTGTCATGTACAATAAGTGCCGTGTCGTCTGCGTATTGTAATATGTATGCCGATCTGTCGATTTGATTTTTGTCTGGTAAGTTGTAAATGTATATGTCATGGCAGTATATATTGTAGAGAAACGGTGAGAGCGGGGATCCTTGAGGGAGCCCTTGTTCAGGGGAAAAAGAAAATGACAGTGTTTTGTCAATTCGTACTTGTAGTTGTCTGTTTTCTAGTAAGTTCTTTATGGTGTGTAGTAGATATGTTGGTGTGTGTAGTTTGTATAGTTTGTATAGTAAGCCTCTATGCCAGACACTGTCAAAAGCCTTGTTAATGTCCATAAACAGGCAAGATGTCTTTCTGTCAGTTAGGTGGGGATGGAACATTTATCCGACGTTTTGCAAACAATATGAGCTAGATCTTCAGAGGTGGTGGACTGGAAGATTCTTCATCGAACTTGTGTGATTCAGTCGCTTTTGAAAGGCGTTTGTGAAAACTTTGATGATTGCAAGTTGGTCTTGATGAAGACATTTCTTAAATAATGGAAGCCGCAAGAAATGGGAGTGGAATTGAATCTTCCCATCGGTTTATCCTCGGGAATTCATCGTTCTCACTGGTTACGCCACTGACACTCTAATGCACCATATTATAAATAATTAAACATTGACCACGCGGCTGTAACTGAATTTAATCGAATAATTAAAGTGACATTTGGAACTGAAATGGAAATTTCTACAATTTCAAATGTGCATTTAATGCGAGCGAGTGTAATTTAAATGGACACCCACCCTGGTTATATAATTCGACGATTAGCCAGCATTAAATAAGGTGCCGATTAGGAAAAAACACTGCAATAATCTCTATCCACATTCAGTTAAAACGTCCTAAATATCTCTGGTAACTAAGTTTTCCTACGCCGTGCGGTGTTGTCGTTTTGTTTCACCATGTTGCCGTTGGTCCCACACTGTTGCCACCCTATGAGTAAAGTAGTTTTTCTTGATCCTAAATAGGAGACACACACACACACAGGCTCTTAAAAACGCAAATAATGGACCCAACTGTATTTCTTCAAAAAATTTTTTAAAAAACTACTCGATTTATTCTGTTGTTTTATAAAGTTTCGTCTTTTTTGCTCTCATTTTAATGTTACCAGCCAATTTTCGTTTGGTCCCTTGGGGATTTTCAATATTCTATTAAATATTTTATATGATAAGCATTACATAAATTACGCGTCGAAATATCAGTTTATTGAGTTCAAGATCAGGAAATATTTTTTTGGATTCAGAGAGTTGCATTTGGACATTGGGAAAGGCGAAACTATACAGAACTGGAAGAAAAACCCACCATTCAACTCATAAGCATCGAAAGAACTCAACTCGACTAAATGGTGATAGTATTGTATTTCAAAAATAATCTTTAAACAAGCTCGTGAAATTCTCGAACGTTTGGCAACCCCGAGCTACACAATCTTTACATCTCCGTCTCGTGTGTGTTCCTACTCCACGCAGTGTTGTCGCTTCGCTAGACTGTACGTCTACCTACGATTGCTAAATTCTTATTGCCTCCACTGGAGTGTTTCATTAGGAAAACTACATGATTATAGACATATACTTTATTTGTTAAACTTATAATACATGACTAGCATAAACATCACAACATGGTCATCGTACAAGGGCCTGTATAACAATTTTAGCCAAACTGGGACTACTTTTTTTTTCGTTAATTTGACACGTTTTTTTATATATTACTCTATACAGGGTTGTGCATCAAGCATGCTCAATCATGCTGCAGTACACATACTGTACATAATTTACTTGAGAAGGGCGAGCAAATCGACTAGTCAGTTCTTGTACATGTCGCAGAGCACTTTTTCCATCGGGGTGTTTCCGATGGTTTTCTGGAAGAAAACTGCCTCGATTCTGGAAGCGGGCACTATTCGCAATAGGGGCAGCATCAGCAGTAGCCTGCCAAATCTGGCAACCTGGCCAGGCAGTTGGGTCCGGCAATGTTGCCACAGCATCACCTGGGCTTGGTCTTGCAGATTTTCGATCTGGCTCGGGTCCTTCAGGCCTTTGGTTTCTAGGACAATAGATTTTGTTGCAACAAGAGCAGGAGCAATGCTGCAAAGTTCTTACCAGCTCTGAAGAGGACGATGGCTTTCAAGCAGGCGAATTCAGCAGGATCCACATGGACCGACTTAAACCTGATGAGGATGTCGGTCAACACGCGCACCTCAGCAGTGGAATTGCCATTTTTGCTGTGCTCATTCAGGTTGAAGAGTGGGCTGGCCGAAACGTCCAAGGGCATGCACCACTGGATGGCGTTCAGGAGAAACAACTCGCTCCAGGCTTCTTCCAACAGGATTACCTGCAATTTGATGTCCAGAGTTACACTTTGTAGCCAGAAGAAAATGGGCGAGTTTACCTGGTCTCTAAACGGCAAGCTGGCAAAGCTGGGCAGGTTTTTCGCCCATTTCACAGCCATAAAAAGCAGCCTTGCCGAGGTTTCATAGATCGTTTCGTGGGTCGATGGATAGAGACTGCTAGCTAAAGAGGCTGGCTGCGGTTCGGGCCTGAGGGGGCCGCTACTCGACGAAACGCCGCAATTTGATGAGGGCGTGTCGTCCTCTTCGTTGGTCACGTCTATGCTTTCCTCTGAAACCATCAAAAAAACATGCGGATGCAGTTTCAAGAGATGTATTTTTTTGCTTTAGAAGCTTGTGTTAGACTTTATTGTGTTTAAAGCGAAGCTTCTTAGACGGGTGGAACTTAATAAAGCCTCTGTTTGTTTCAGAAAATTCTGCTGAAGCAGTTGTGGCGGTCCGGATGGTTTGGCTGATTTTCGGTAAGTACATGTATATTTAAAATGTCATAAAATGTATTTCACTTCGAACTGTACTTCGAACTGCTCTTTGAGTGCATCTCTTTGTATTTTCCTCAAATAGGTCGACTTTAAAGTTGACATTTCAATTTTATAGGCCGCAAACTTTTGAAGAATCGAAAAATTTCAATACGAAGTTTCGATTTCAGAATCATTTATAGACAATTTAAGTTTTATCTCCGTATATTTTTTTTAACTCAACGTAATTTTTTGTCGCAAAATTCCAACTTTTCACTAACACTGGTTACTTCAAGAATGATAATCCTAGCGTTTTGAAAATAAACAGCACGAGTTTTGACTAACACTTTCTGCGTTGGTTGTTAAACGACGGTCCTGCGTTAAACTTGAAAAGTTGACTTTAAGTACAAACTTTGAAACTTATTTAAAAGTGTTAAGTTTGCAGGCTGGAAACTTTAAATGTAAATATTTTTTCAGCTGAAGATGCAAAAAAATGCAACGAAGCAAATGTTTGACAGCAACATTTTGAACTAAAACTTTCCATTTTAAATTCCAAACTGCAGCTGAAAAAGCTTTTTTTTATGTATTTTCGATTCACAACTCAAGCTTTAAACTCAAATTGCGTATTTGAACATTCAAAATCGTCTTTGAAAATTCCATCTTTGTTCATAAAATCTCAATTTTACACCCAAAATTTTCATTTTTATACTCACCACAATTTTACTTTCAAGAAGTTTCCAAATCTAAGCATAAAGTTTCAAATTACAATTGATAATTTTTATGTTTACAAAATGTTACAAAATTTTCTTTGGAAATTCCGATTTTGTTCTTGATATCTATATCAATTTAAGGTCCTAAATTTTGACTTTAAGAAACTTTTGACTTTTTTGAAATTTTAGTTTCAAATTTTGAATTTCATGTGTAGATTTGGAAACTTTGTGTTTCTTTAAATGCAAATTTTGGTGAATATAAAAAGAAAATTTTGAGTCTTAAATTGAAATTTTAAAAACCAAGTCGAAATTCCCAAAGAGATTTTTGTCTGTTTACAGTTTCCAAATCTAAACATAAAATTCTTAATTTTAGCTTGAAATTTTGAAGTTCAAATTTGGAATTTCATATGTAGATTTGGAAACTTTGTGCTTCTTTAAAGGTAAATTTTAATGAATATAAAAGTGAACACTTTTAGACTACAATTGAACTTGAAAGAAGAAAGTCGGAATATCCAAAGAAACTTTTGTCTGTTTAAAGTTTCCAAGTCTAAACATGAAATTCTGAATTTTAGCTTCAAATTTTAACTTCAAATTTGAAATTTCATGTTCCGATTTGAAAACTTGGTGTTTAATTTTAGTTAAATTTTGGTGAATATAAAAGTGAAAATTTTGAGTTTAAAATTGTGGTTTTAAGAACAAAGTCGAAATTCCAAAAGAATAGTTCGTCTTTTCAAAGTTTCCATATTTAAACATGAAATTCTAAATTTTTATTGGAAATTGGAATTTCATGTTTAGATTTGAAAACTTTGTGCTTCTTAAAAGTCAAATTTTAATGGATATAAAAGTGAAAATTGTCTAAAATTGAGATCGAAAAGACAATGACGGAATTTCCAAAGAAAATTTTGTCTGTTCAAAGTTTCCAAATCTAAATATGAAATTCCAAATATTAACTTTTTGAAATTTTAAGTTCAAATTGGGAATTTCATGTTAAGGTTTCGAAAGTTTGTGTTTCTTTAAAGTAAAATTTTGAGTCTTAAACTGGTATTTCAAGTGAAAATTTGGAATTTTGAAACAGTTTTATGTTTGCGTTTGCTGTTTGCTGAAATAGGAACGACAACAGTCGGACTTAACTTTCAGAAACTTAAACTTATTTAGAGCAAATTTTTAGCAAATTTAGAATTTCACGGAGAGAGATCGGTTTTTAAGTCTTCAACTTTTAACGTAAACTTTGGGTTTTCATGTAATCGAATAGAAAGTCGGTCTATAAACTTCGGTTTTTCAAACGAAATTTCGAATTTAAATTCGAAAAATCAACTCTTTCTAACCTAAAACTTTCGATTTTACACTGAAGTTGCAATTTGTATCGAATATTCAACATTCAATCGAAAATGTCGTTCTTGAATCAATCGAAATTTCCCTTTGTCCACTTAGAACTCATAACTTGAAATTATGGCTTTAAACTCAAGACGGTAACTATCGACAGACATGAAAATTAAAGTCGCACTTAGATATTGAGATTTAAAACTCGAAATGTAGACTAATCTCAAGTTACAAAGCCAAAAGCTCATTTTTGGTTCATTTTAACCGTTTTGTGATCGGTCACGGTCTTTGACAGACGATATCTTACTTATTAAAGACTCAAACATCTTATATCTGCATATTAGAAAGCTTCTTATGTCGCAAGCAATCCAGTGAGCTCAAAAAACACTCGTGATAAATTTTCATTTTTTATAGAAGAGTTCATAGAGGGTAGAGGTAGATTGAAAAATTTCAAATTTCTTAAAATGCCTCGAATTCTACACGATTTTCCTTAACAGGAAACGAGGAATGGAAGGCGCTTACAAAATAATTGACATTTTTTGTTCATTTTAAGCGGTTTTTGATCCCTGACAATTTTTAACAGACGATATATTTCTAATAATTGAGTCAAATACTTTATATATGAAAATTGGAAGCTTCTTATCTCGGAAACAAGCCATGTCCACACGTTTAAACTCAAAATGTTGGCTCAAAACATTCAAAATTGCAAATTTTAGCAGAAATTCCCGATTTTCTGACGTTGAACTTTCACAACTAGAAGTTTCACACTAAACTTAAAATTTCACATTCGAAATTCCGACTTTAATCGGCAATAGTGATAAGAAGATTTGCATTGAGAAATGGAAACAGGGTTTCTCATAGAAATGTAAAGTTGACGGTTCAGAATTTTGAGTTTGCGCTCGAAATTCCCTCGACAATCTTTAATAAATCTAAATAATAAGTTTTTGGGACTTTTAAGGCCGGTTATACAAAACTAGTTCCATCCCAGTTCGAGTTGAACTTGAGGTCAAGACAAGTTCAAATGTAAATTTCATATTGCACAGTTCAAGACTATATTTTAAGCTTAAATTTAAGTTAGAAACTTTAACTTGATTTCTTGAATTGTTCAATTTAACATTTCGCGTTCTAAGTCGAAACTTGAATTTCTCAAACATCCAATGAGCTTCAAATGGGAAAGTTATTCAGGAAAGTTTGTTTGAAGATGATGGCCAGAAGATTTAATTTCAATGAAAAATGGCAACATTCGACTGAGTTTCTGGCATTTCCCGTTTCTTTAATTGGTCAACTATGTAAGGTCAGCTACTGTGTAATTTTTTGTGAATTTTCTAAGTATTTTGCCCACCACCTACGATAATTTCATAGCTTTTCTGAATGAATTTCGAGTGAATGTAAACCACAAATAAATCTTCAAATTCATGTGGTTTTTTCGCCAATTTCTCATGGATTTCGGGTCGAACTTTCCATCTAATTAGCTCCCCTGTTTACCGATGCCCTTTTTGCTTTGCGAAATAGTTCGACTAAACGATCCGCGCGTTAAAGTTTCCGAGTTTTAGAGTTATGCGCGAGTTAATCCTTTGCTGGAAACCGGATCGAGAGTTTTAATCTGATGGGATTCGAGAGTTACTAATTATTCTTTGGGGAACGTTCGGGATTTGCAAATGCTGTCGCATAAAAAACAGCAGCAGCGAAACTTACCATCATTATCGCTGGTGTTGTTGTCGTTCGTGTCCTTATTCGGGCTGGGTTCGCGCAACGGTTCCCTGGTGATGGCGCTTTGATGAAGAGGCGGGAGAAACGTTTGTCCATAACGTCCTGCCGGCGATAAAGCCATCGTAAGCGACACTGGAGGCCTGTAAAATTGAAATCGATTTTTGCACATCAGCCATCTAGATACGTGATCAGTGGCTTTACGGTTGATCAGGCAAAGTGTTTGATCCAAACGGCCAAATTACCGTTTGTCATACGTTAAAACATCGCTTTTGATAACGCTCGAATTGGTCGTTTGACGCTGTTTCTGAACACTAAACCGATCTTTTATGGTGGTTAAATACAGGCTGCTCTACGCATCTAAAGGATTTGCTAGCGGAAGGAAACGAGAAGGAGATTGGAAATCATCTTCAAGTAGAAGAATTGAATAAAGCCCTGTGGGACTCACCCAAAAACTCCAACAGCTACAGCAGCTTCTCTTAACGCCCTCTCCTGTTCAGCGCTCATGTCCCGCAGCGTTTCCGGCCTGATGGTAGCTGTGTTGCGGGGTTGTCGCTCATTTTGCACAGCTAAAAGTATGACTGGTTTTAAAAGTTATCACCTGTCAAAAGCGGTCTTTTCATTCAGCATTAATTACGAAAGCTGGAGAACAGCGACGTCGCTGTGACAAAATAATAATTGACGAACGACAAAGGATTCGGTTCACTACGGCCCAAAAGTGGCTTCGTTTGAGGTTGGCCTGCAGCCTTTTCGGTTTGATCATCATCATTTGCATGCGCTTTCGCTGTAGCTGGAAGACGAGCGTTCGATTCTCACTTTGCTCGATTTGTCGAATAGGAAATCGAAAGTTGAAAACGCTCAGGATGGCATTTGGGAAAATAGTATTTTTTAAGAGGCATCAGAAAATATCAGGAAATGGGTTTTTGTCAAAAAACTATGCAGGTGAGACAAGCGACTTTCAGGCGGTTTTAAGATCTTGATTGTCTTTGGGTAGGTATATGTTTGTTAAAATGGCTTTCGAAAGGTTTGGTAGAATTTTTCAAACTCTTTAAATGGTTCGCGATAGTACGGGATTTCTTCAAATTGCGCCTGTTTCTTCACATTCAGACAAGATAATAAGGCTTTCAAATCATCGTTCTATTTGGTTATTTTGGCTGAAATTAAGTTTTTTTGTGGGTTTTGCTAATTTTTCCAAGTAACCCATTGGTACTTGAGAAACTTTTTAGGTTATTCCTAATGGTCATAAAAAACCCCAATTTTAGAGAGAAAATTTGACAACCGCCAGCTTGATTTTTTATGACTTTTAACCACATCTGATTTTCTTCAGTCTTCTGTCTTCAGTTGTCATTTAAATTATTTTTTTTTCTCGAAAGGTCTTCAGAAACTGTTTAATACACAATGGTACAGATGAGATTAGAGACAAGCTCAATTCCTTTGAACTGAAGCAATGTTTCCAACTTTTACTTTTCGAGTTTGAGGTTTTTTTTTGGTCAAAAATACGTTTTTTGGACAATTTTCACGAAACGTTCAAATCTCCAAATTGGGTTTTGTGAAACTTTGCTCTTGAATATTCAAACTGAGCTAGAGGAAGGTACGTTTTTAAAGACTCAAATGAGACTCTGTGTCGTACACATAGAGATTATCCTCAAATTTGAAGCACTGGATAGATTCTGTTAAATAGCCTGCAAAGCGTTTTTTGAAGATTTTATTCATGGATTTCTCAAATTTACATCAAGTCACGTTTGCGTGTTTGAGGCGATTTTTATGAACGGTCCATAATTTCTTCTTCTGTCTTTGCATGTTTTATTACGGCTAAAACTTGCTGAAACAAGTATTTAGTGAAGATTTGGAAGATGCAAGACAGTTTTAAATTGATCAATACGTTTGATAAACTTTGTCAAATTGAGATAAAAACGCAGTTGGTTGTTTGGTAAGGTTCAGACGAGACTAGAAGATATACTTATTTTCTTCAATATTTTTAAATGGACCTCAATGTTTTCTTTGGATAGAAGTACAATTCTGAGGTATTTTGTGATTAGAGCACAGGCTCTATTTCTTCAATTTTTAGGAACCTTCTCCTGAATTCCTTCTCTTTTTTAATGGTTTATTTGGGTTAAAGTTGAAAGTTTTTGAAAAATTCACATTGAAATGCACACAAGTCTCTTTCGTCGAGGCTTAAAATTCTTCTCAAGAATTTTTTTAAATGAATCAATTTGTTTCAGGAAATGTTTCGTTAATAAATTTTTGAAATTAAGCAGTTGACCCGAGAAACTTTGATAAGAGAATCGACCGGAAAAAGGCTCAAATTGTTCAATCTTTTCTTTAATTTCGAGTGAAAAACTCGGTTTCTTCGAGACTTATGGATCGTTCGCAGTTTCTTCTTTTTTAGATGGTTCTTTTGATTAAAATAATTTTGTTGGAGAGATTTTCACATGGATGAATTGGTTTCAGAAAATATGGGGAATTTTCAAATTGTGTAGAAACAAGTTTGTGTTTTGACACTCGGATGAGACGATAGAAAAACAACTCTATTCATTTGAGACTTCGTTGAGGATTTTTTCAAACTAATCAATTGGTCCGAGAAACTGTTGCAACTAAGCCAAAGGAAAGACTCAGTAGTTTCTTTAATTTTTATGAACGTTCTTCAATTCCTTCATGGATCACTTTGGTTAACGTTAATTCTCATCTCAATTTAACCGATTTGGGTTTTAGAAACTTTTTCGAAAATTCAAATTCAAATGCGCCGAAACTCATTTCTTGGATAAAATGCTTAAAATATTTCTCAACTTTTACTTTTTAGGTGGTTCTCTAGACTGAAAACATTCTTTTGAGAGGATTTTGGAAAGTTTTTCAAATTAATGAATTGAATACTTCAAGTTCTTAGGTCAAGCTTTTAAAAACTCTGGTTTAAATTCAGTTTTAGATTTTTCATGAACGTTCCCCAATTTATTATTGGATCATTTTGGTTAAAGTTCTGTTGTTCTCAATTTAATGGATTAACCAATTTCTGTTTGAAAAACTTTTTGAAAATTTTAAACTGAAATCCACGCAAGCCTTCTACCTCCAGGCTAAAGATATTTCTCAAGTTTCACTTTCTGTAGGTGGTTCTTTTGATTAAAACAACTTCGTTTTTGAATTCATCATTTGGTTTCAGAAAATTTGGGGAATGACTATTGAAATCAGCTCCCTTCACTTGGCACTTTGTTGATAAATTTTTGAGGACATTTTCAAATGGATCAGTAGGTTTCAGAATTTTTTGGTGGAATATCGAAATTGAGTTAGAGACAAGGTTGTCTGAGACGACACAAAAAAAATGAATTGGTCTGAGAAAGTTTGAAAATTTTTTTGTTAAACTTTGTCAAATTGAGATAAAAACGCAGTTGGTTGTTTGGTAAGGTTCAGTCGAGACTTGAAGAAATACTTATTTTCTTCAATATTTGTAAATGGACCTCAATGTCTTCCTTCTTTCTTACATGATTCAGTTTGGTTAGAATTACAATTACTGAGGTATTTTGTGATTAGAGCAAAGGCTCTATTTCTTCAATTTTTATGAACCTTCTCCTGAATTCCTTCTCTTTTTTAATGGTTTATCTGGGTTAAAGTTGAAAGTTTTTGAAAAATTCACATTGAAATACACACAAGTCTCTTTCGTCGAGGCTTAAAATTCTTCTCAAGAATTTTTTAAAATGAATCAATTTGTTTCAGGAAATGTTTCGCATGATTGAGAAATAGCTATGTTCATTAATGACTTCGTTAAAAAAAAATTGAAATTAACCAATTGACCCGAGAAACTTTGATAAGAGAATCGATCAGAAAAAGGCTCAAATTGTTCAATTTTTTTCTTTAATTTCACTCCTTTCATTGTTCAGTTTAGCTAAACTTTCTATTACTGAGAGATTTTGTGATTCAGTTTCAAATTAACCAATTAGTTTTAGAGGAACTTTGTGGGAAATTCAAATTGAAGTACCGTCTTAAGATTCTTTCTCAAAACGAGTGAAAAACTCGGTTTCTTCGAGACTTATAGATCGTTCGCAGTTTCTTCTTTTTTAGATGGTTCTTTTGATTAAAATAATTTTGTTGGAGAGATTTTCACATGGATGAATTGGTTTCAAAAAATATGGGGCATTTTCAAATTGAGTTAGAAACAAGTTTGTGTTTTGACACTGCTGAAACAGCTCTATTCATTTGAGACTTCGTTGAGGATTTTTTCAAACTAATCAATTGGTCCGAGAAACTGTTGAAACTAAGCCAAAGGAAAGACTCAGTAGTTTCTTTAATTTTTATGAACGTTCTTCAATTCCTTCATGGATCAGTTTGGTTAACGTTAATTCTCATCTCAATTTAACCGATTTGTGTTTTAGAAACTTTTTCGAAAATTCAAATGCGCCGAAACTCATTTCTTTGATAAAATGCTTAAAATATTTCTCAACGTTTACTTTTTAGGTGGTTCTCTAGACTGAAAACATTCTTCTGAGAAGATTTTGGAAAGTTTTTCAAATTAATGAATTGGATAGTTCAAGTTCTCAGGTCCAGCTTTTCTCTGGTTTAAATTCGGTTTTACAATTTTTTATGAACGTTCCCCAATTTCTTATTGGATCATTTTGGTTAAAGTTGTGTTGTTCTCAATTCAATCGATTAACCAATTTCTGTTTGAGAAACTTTTTAAAAATTTTAAACTGAAATCCACGCAAGCCTTATACTTCCAAGCTTAAGATATTACTCAAGTTTCACTTTCTGTAGGTGGTTCTTTTGGTTAAAAGAACTCCCTTTTGAAATTGATCATTTGGTTTCAGAAAATGTGGGGAATGACGATTGAAATTAGCTCCGTTAAATTTTTGAGGAAATTTTCAAATGGATCAGTAGGTTTCAGAAAATTTGTGGAATATTCAAATTGAGTTAGAGACAAGTTTGTCTTTTGAGACGACACAAAAAAAATTTGAAAGTGCCGAGAGTTTGAAAAAGTTTTAAATTGAGATTGAAACTTGTTTCTTGAGGCCAGATCAAAAGAAAGACTGAATTTCCGAAGGTTTTAAGAATGCGTCTCAATACCTTTTCTCCTTTCGTGTATCATTTGGATTAAAATTAATGCACTTCTCAAATTAGCTGAATAACCGATTAACTAATTTGAGCTTGAGAACATTTTTGGTAAATTCAAATTGTAATGCAAACATGGCTCTTTCTTCGGGGATTAAGAAATTTTTCAATTTTGAGAGGATTTTAAAGAATTTTTGAAAATAATCAATTGGTTTCAGAAAATGTCTGGAATATTAATATTGAGGTAAAGACTAGCATGTTTCTTGAGTTTTAGACAATGTTCAACTGCTGCTGCTTAATTTCCAAGCGTCTTTTGCTTTAAAGCATTTGAGACAATTTAATTTCAGTATTTTCATTGGTTTTTCTCTTTAAAATGGTTCTTTTGTATAAAAAAAACTTTTTTGGGAAATTTAGAAAAACATTTCGAAATGTTGAGATTTTTTTTAATTATTTCTGTGCCTACACGTAACGGCAATTTTCACATTTAAAGCGTTCGACTGGTTCTTTCGACCTGAACTGTTTGTGAAAGTGATTTGTGGCATGATCCATTTTAGGTGGAAACAGTCTTCTGGAGTTGCGTGGGGAAACATTTAAAACTCAAGGTTTCGTCAGTTTTTCACTGTTTAATTACATTTTCAGCGGTTTTGTCGTCATTTTTATGGCTAAGGGTCGTTTTCCAGTTATAGTGTTCTAGAAGTTGGTTTTGTGGAAAAATTTCCTGTTGTATTTTTTACATGTTTGAATTCTTCGAGATACTAACACCGAATTAGGTTGGGATCGGGTTTCTAGGTTATTCCAATGAAAATCTACTCAAAAAGCCGCACAAATTGGCGGCAGGAAATGGAAATTAAATGTTAGATTAATAGCGCAAGCTTAATTCGAAACTCCCTAGAGAGAGCATCAAAAACGATTCAAGCTCGGCAAATCGGGAACACTCCATGACCGTTTTATAACCATTCTATTCAAGATTGTAAATTACAACGGTGTAATACGCATGCGATTTTAGCTGCCTGCCGTTAGACTGTGACCGATTGAGTGGAGGCGCCGCGACGCCCAGTCACATTCCTCCCGTTTTATCCCGGGAGTTTTGGCGGAGCGTTTGGTGGGAATTAACCAGCTTTGAATCCCATTAATCAGCGTCCCTTAAATCCCGGCTATAGCTGTTTGTTACGTGGATTTGCGAGCCGGCTGTGTCGCGATCCGACGCCGACGCCGCGACGCCGAGTTGCCAAGTTTGATGGCCGCCAAATGGATGGATGGGATGGAGCCATGTTGCTTTTCCGGTTTAATCCCACATTTTCCGGATGACATTGATTGACAATTTTTCCATCATCCATTAAAGCGGCACTTTGCTCGACCGGAAGCAATTTTCAGACTTTTGTTTAAACAGTCAGCCAGCCGCGCTTTAAAGCGATCGCTCACATCTGGGATGCTCTGCATTCAGGATTTTTCCCTATAATTGAACATCAAATCTTATTGTAGCTACTGCGAGCATTATAGTCTCGTAGCTGGGACATAGAGATGGGTTGTCCATCAAACGTTCCTATCAAGTCAGAAGAAGAGTGAGTGTGAAGGCGAAAATTAAACCTTCTAAGAGGCGGAGATTTTCCGATGTGCCTTAGCTAACTTCCAAAATAGTTCCACTGTGCCCTAAATTGTTTCCGACAGTAAATTCGAGGCTGTCAAGTAAAGTGGGAAAAGGGTGTGAGCGCATAACGACGGTAATCCTTGCCCTTTTCCGGAAACGCCGAGGGATGGAAGTTAGGAAGCAGGAGCAAGTCCTGGGAGAAGTGAGAAAGCCCGAATGAACATTACGGGGCGCTGTGAAGTTCTTCAATGTTGGCGCGTCCTGCATACCAAGCAGGCCGGAGCCCTGAAATCCCGGATTTCGTGGGGGAATATCAAAATGGAGAAGGTCGGCGTGTTTCAATTGAGTTTGAGGCCAGGAACGGTAATGGTTTGTTAATTTGCTGGCTTGCACTTTTCAAGCTGTGAGTTCTTGCTTGGAGTGCAGTTAGATTTCCGCTCTATTCTATATAATTGTTTGTCTTCACGTAAAATTCTGTCTGTTTGGTGCTTCTAATGTACGATTTCTACATTTATACAGCTTTATCTAAATTGTGCATAGAACTCAGTTTTTGATGAATATGTGGGCGCTTCGATTGAAAGCATGTTTATTTGTCGAAGCAGTAGATTTGTGACTTTGAATATTGGAGACACTCTGTATATATTAGTGGTTTCATCTGGAAATTCTTGGATGCTTTTACGTTGTTCTTTAACTTGTGCATAGAATTTACTCTTTTCGACTTGAAATTTAAAAGTTTTTGAAAAATGAGTGGACGATGCCATTGAAAGCATGTTTCATCTGTTTGTGACCTCGAAAAGTGGATGCACTCTGTATATATTTTGGTTTTTTGCTGAAACTGTTTGGAATCTTAGACAGGATTTTTAAAAATCCTGAAATTTCCCTGATACCGAATCAAAATCGGAACGTTTTCCACTTATAGAGCAGACTTTGTCCTACAAACATAATATAAAAGGAACTGTCGTTAAATATTCGTGAAAAACACATTCAGCATTGGACAATTTTAAAAAATTTCCTGCTGTTGACTGAAAATCAAAAACTTTTGCCACCATAAAACAAAATTTGCCCTACAAATTACATGCAAAAGGGGCCCTCTCACTTCGTTAAATCCTGGAAAAAAGATGCCAAACTGCGGCCCGCGGATACAACCTCGTAAACCAAACGCAATTTAGAAAAATCGCTAAAGATTGCCTGAAGATGACAGAAAATCGTTTTCTGAAACTTTGAAACAGAAACTTTGTCCACTTAGAGAAGTGACTTTGCTCTATAAAATGCATCCAAAATTGACGTTTTTACTTTGCAAGTTACAGAGGAACTCCGATCTGCAAGAGCAACGTTAAATACCAAAAGAGCATTAAAAAATTACCTGAGAATTAGTCAAAATCGAAACGTTTTCCACTTATAGAATGCATTTCGTCCTACAAAAGCAACAGTAGATCTCCAACTTCACTCATTTCTGAGCAAAGAAATGGAAAATTTTGACCTGCATAAGCAACTAAATAATTCAATAGAATTTTTTTTATTTCAAAAATGCTTGATGATGACTCAAATCAAAGCTTTTTCCACTTATAAAACAGATATTTCCAACAAAAGTCACTCTTTAATTTACCTAGTTTATGCAAAAATACCTGTTAAACTCTGGTCTGTGATAAAAGCAAATAACCAGCAAATTTTAAAAAATTTCCTAAAAATTCCCTGATGATGAGCCAATTCGAAACATTTTCCACTTAAAGCAGACTATGTCCTACAATTCCAATACAAAAGTAACTGTCTTAATTTGCAAGTTCCTGCGCAAAGAAATGTCAAACCTCGACTTGCTTAAATATCCGCGAAAACCTCACACAAAATTCTTAAAAATTACCTGATGATGACTGTGAAAATGAAAACGTTGTCCACTTCTAGAACAGACTTTACTCTACAAAATACATATAAGCGTGACTTCCTCACTTCGTTTGTTCCTGAATAAATAAATACCCAACTCCAGCCTGCAAAATCAACCTCGTAAACCAGTCAGTTTTCAAAAATCGTAAAAAAATTCCCGATTACGAGAGCAAATCAATTTTGCCCACTTATAGAAGGGACTTTGTTCTACAGAATGCATCGAAAATTGACTTTCTCACTTCACGAGTTACCGAGGAAATAAATGTAAAACTCCGGCCTGCAAGAGGAACTTCAAAAATCAAAAGAACATTAAACAAATGCCTGAGAATGAGTCAAAATTGAAACGTTTTCCACTTATAGAATGCACTTTGCCCTACAAAATGCAACCGAAATTAAATCTCCAACTTCACTCATTTCTGAGCAAATAAATGGCAAACTTTGACCTGCATAAACAACTAAAAAATTCAATAGGGAATACATTTTTTTTTAATTTCCTGCTGTTGACTGAAAATCAAAACTTTACCCACTGATAGAAGGGACTTTCCTCTGCAAAATGCATCCAAAATTGACTTTCTCCCTTCGCGAGTTACTGAGGAAATAATAATTCAATAGAAAATTTTGAAAAAAATTTCAAAAATGCCCGATGATGACTGAATTCGAAGCTTTTTCCACTTATAAAACAGACAGATATTTCCAACAAAACGCATACAAAAGTCACTCTTTAATTTAACTAGTTTCTGGAAAAATACCTGTTAAATTCTAGTCTGTGATAAGCGCAAAATACCAGTAAATTTTAAAAAAATTCCTGAAAATTCCCTGATGATGAGCCAAAACGAAACGTTTTCCACTTGTAGCAGACTATGTCCTACAATTCCAATACAAAAGTAACTGTCTTAATTTGCAAGTTCCTGCGCAAAGAAATGTCAAACTTCGACTTGCTTAAATACCCGCGAAAACCTCACACCACTTTCAACAAAATTCACACAAAATTCTTCAAAATTGCCTGATGATGACTGTGAAAATGAAAACGTTGTCCACTTCTAGAACAGACTTTACTCTACAAAATACATATAAGCGTGACTTCCTCACTTCGTTTGTTCCTGAATAAATAAATACCCAACTCCAGCCTGCAAAATCAACCTCGTAAACCAGTCAGTTTTGAAAAATCGTAAAAAATTTCCCGATTACGACAGAAAATCAAAATTTTGCCCACTTATAGAAGGGACTTTGTTCTACAGAATGCATCGAAAATTGACTTTCTCACTTCACGAGTTACCGAGGAAATAAATGTTAAACTCCGGCCTGCAAGAGGAACTTCAAAAATCAAAAGAACATTAAAAAATTGCCTGGGAATGAGTCAAAATCGAAACGTTTTCCCCTTATAGAATGCACTTTGCCCTACAAAATGCAACCGAAATTAAATCTCCAACTTCACTCATTTCTGAGTAAATAAATGGCAAACTTTGACCTGCATAAACAACTAAAAAATTCAATAGGGAATATATTTTTTTTCCTGCTGTTGACTGAAAATCAAAACTTTACCCACTTATAGAGGGGACTTTCCTCTGCAAAATGCATCCAAAATTGACTTTCTCCCTTCGCGAGTTACTGAGGAAATAAATGTTAAACTACGGCCTGCAAAAACCACCACAAAAACAAAAAACGGGATTTTTAACAATTATCGAAATAGCGTATTTCCTCTATAGCTCTCAACGGATTGTTTATTCTTTCTTCTATTTCACATTTACATTGTTATAATCTACCATCCTTCCGAGATACTTAGACATTGTTTTCTAACTTGTCCATTTTTGTGTTTTCTGCTTAAGTTGTTTGGATTTTTATACATTGTTCTCTGACTTTTACATAGAAATTATTATTTTCGACCTGAGCTTTAAACAATTCAGAAAAATCAGTGGGCGCTTGCATTGAAGGCTTGTTTAGTCGGATTGTGACCTCAAAATTGGAAACATTTTCACTGTATTTGTATTCTCTGCTAAAGTTATTTGGATACTTAAACACTGTTTCCTAATTTGTGCATAGGAATTTTCTATTTTTGGCCAGAAGGGAAGTTTTTGAAAAACCAGTAGCATTGAAGGTAGGCAAGTTTAGTCGTTTTGTGACTTTGAATATTGAATACACTGTTTGTTAATATTTGTGTTTTCTGCTGAAGTTTTTTGTATATTTAGACATTGTTTCTTAACTTGGTCAGATAATTTACCATTTGCAATGTGAACCTTAAAAGTTTTTGAAAAATCAGCAGGCGCTTGCATTGAACGCATGTGATATCGAATAATATTGAATACACTCTGTATATACCTAGTTGTGGTTTTCGCTGAAGTTGCATAGAAATTTAGACACTGTTTTCTATCTTGTGCATAAAAATTTGTGTTTTAGACTTGAGGTTGTGGAGGTTTTGGGTTATTAAGACTCTTATATTATACTATCACTGGGAATCTGTTTTTAACGTTTCTCTATCATGCATGACTCACATCTTCAGAAGGAAATTAGGACCAAATTTTTACAGATGACGCCCGGTATTAAACCGAAAACGAGTAGGTTTTCAAACGATTCCCGTGAAATCTCGAAACATTTCTTCAAAATGCTTAATATTCTGCTGGCTTGTAAATCAAAATGCTGAATAGTCTCTGTAGAATTTTCAGATCCCAGACTTGAACATTTTTTTCTAAATGGCAATTTTCTATCTGAGATTTAAAGTTTAAAAAATCGTTGATAAATCAGCGTTGAATTATATGTCCGTTTGCTCATTGTAGTTTATAATCTGATAGTCGCTCTGAAGCATTGATTTATAAATATTGACTTTCTAATTTCTAATAATAATTTCTAACCGAAAAATGCGACTTTAACAGTGACTGAAGCTGGAAATTTTCGTTCGTTCTGTACTGCAGAATAAAACAAGATATGAACAATAAATTTAAAAAATAACTAGTGCTTGCCCTGCCGGTGCATTCGCTAGAATTAATATTTGTAGACACAGAACAGTTTCATCACATAATTTGAGCCCTGAAGACGATCTCAAAAAAGGTCGAAACGTCGGCAAATAATTAAAAAGTGACGTAATTATTATTGTCCCACACCTGCTATATTGGAGCTTAGTAATTTTATCGTTTTTGCAAATTTCCCAAAACAAAAACTGTGCCTATTGACTGCTGTTGTTCCAGAGAGCTCAGCGCTCGATCCGAAGAGTAAATCGTCGCATTTTCCACTAGACTCAGCTCGAAAACGCCGATCCTCGTCATTATGTGCGTTTGCTCAATTCTTTGATCATTGAGCGTCCCATTCTGGGTGGTTAAAGACACAAAAGTAACGTGACATCGTTTAAATGTAACGCTCAATTATTTTGCATACGCTTTGCATGTTGGCGCACGTGTTGAGATGTACGCCAAAGGGGTAATTCGGTCCATAAACGGCCCCCTGGCGCGCAAAAAACACATCACGCTTTAGTCACGTAGCGGTGTGTTTTTACCGCAAATTCGGCCAAGGAAACGAGTGATGAGAGTGAGGATTTGTCAACAAGTAGAGTCGCTCAAACTGAGAGAGCAGCGACTGGCGAACGCGAAATCATCTCCCTCGAAACAATAATTTAATAATGCCACTTTGCAAACTTAGTCAGGGATTTGAGTTGATGCGGGGGAAATTAAGGGGCGCCTTCGACAAAGACAATCCACTCACCATCTTTGTTCATCCCCATTGCCAAGCATTTCTTCAGTCTGCAGGCCTGGCACTGGTTGCGATGCGCTTTATCGACGATGCAACGTCCTGTACCGGCTTGGCATCTGCGAAAAAAAAACCAATTTAATCCCACTGGCGTTACGCCACTGGCAGGGTCCAGGTGCGGAGGCACCCTTGTCGTTCAATAAATGAGCTGTCTGCTAAACGCCTTGCCACCCCATGCAGTTTCATTGGTTCCGAAAAAGCGAAATGACCGATTTCAAAAGTCTACACGCTCCCTGGCGGTCAAATTATAACCTACACTTAATGAGTAACATTTGGGTTTACTTCCTTCGTTTTCATTTGGTATTGTGATTTGAAACAGAAAGTATTGAACGAAATGAAAAGTGTAACCGGATAGTTTACTAGTGAAAAGGTATTGGTTTTTGAAGTTATAGTCTTAAAAATAACGGTTAAAATGTCGGATACCGGGGAGGTATTATCAATGATTTTAGCAGTTCACAACCGAGTCTTTGGAAGAAACACACTGATAATCGCCGATACACCCACATTACGAATGATTCCAGTTACCTTTATTAGCCATAATCATGATTTTCCAGGGAAATTTGTGTATTTACTAGGTGGTTTTCCATGACCTTTCCTGTATCTTTCCTTGATGTACAGGAGCTCCTAATAAGTCCCTTCTTCTAAGCCTGTCCATACTGTCATGTAGTTTCTTGCAGGTAACATTCTAGGAGACTGTATTTAAGCAAATGAGTGCCATCTTCTAAAGGCGCAACATATCCCTTCGGAAATAGGACTCCTAAGATGCTATGTATTATTCGTACGTATCTTGGACACTCACAGAACCCATAACGAGAAGACTGGAAGAATTTGAAGTGTGGCTGTGTAGAAGAATGTTCAGAATACTATGGACAGCTCAAATGCAACTCAAAACATAGCGATGCTCAAAAGAATGAATAAAGATCCAGAAATCATGTACACCATTAAGGGGAGGAAACTCGAATATCTGGGGCATGGTCAATGGCGCATTGGAAAATAATAGGAAGTGTTTGGCGGTGTTCTTGGACCTAGCCAGGGCTTTTGACACTGTGCCACATGACCGCTTGTTAGAGGTTTTGAGTTTGTATGGTGTTAGGGGTCCAGTATTGCAACTTTTTGAGAGTTACCTAAGGGACAGAGAGCAAGTTCTAAAAATAAATAATGAATTTAGTGACCCTTGTTATATTAAAATTGGAATACCTCAGGGTACAGTTATTGGTCCTATTCTCTTCATAACCTACATTAATTCTCTTACTAATATTGACATTCAGAATGGTTCATTACTTTCATATGCAGATGATACGGTAGCCATGTTTTATGGATGTTCTTGGGAAGATACAAGAAGGGCAGCACAACTAGGACTGGCAGTACTTAAGAACTGGCTCGATTGTTTTAAATTAAGTCTAAATATGCGAAAAACAAATTACATAGCATTTTCCATCACAGCTGCCAATCGTCCTGCTTTTAACCAAATTAAACTTGAGTCTAATGACATCAAAGAGGTTCCATTTACCAAGTATTTGGGACTTACCGTGGACAGGCATTTGAAATGGAACCAACACATCATGAAGTTAACAAATAATATTCGGAAACTAATTTATCGTTTCTACATTTTAAGGAATATTTTAAGCAAAAAACTGTTGATTCTAATCTATCGGTCATTGGTTGAATCTTTGCTACGGTACGGGGTTATTGTCTGGGGAGGTCTGTATAAAAATTCGGTCTAATCTCTAGTCACATATTCATTGTAAGGATGTTTAATGGTGTATTATCAAGAACCATAAATCTGATTAGAGAAAACTTATTAAATTATGTTCTGAGACTTAAAGACCGACACTCCCTACTGCGAACTATAATGCAAGCGAAAGTAATCGGTTTAAGAAGACCTGAGAGACATGGTATGGGAAACGTTCAGCAAAACTATTTCGAGCTGCTACAAACAAAGTCATAATTGTCAACATCAGAACGGATAGGTACCTAAAGAAGAAGAAGAAGAAGAAGAAACTTCTGAAAGGCCTCGCCAATCCACGTTCTCTTTAACGTTCTCTTCAACTTGAGCACTCGTTCTTTATGGAAAGTAATGAAAAATGATACTTCTACCTGCATCTTTCGTCAGTGACCAGACAGCAGTTTGAATTATGAACATTATTCCTAACTGGGTATATTTTCCTGACTGTACTTTAATCACTTCAAATTATTCCTGGGTTTGAGTCAATTTTATTGTTTATCATTCAAAATGTTACAAATAAGTTTCGGTGTCTTTCTCCACCATCATCAGTTTGTGTGTTTAGATGTTTCTACCTTCACATTTGACTGGACATTTCCAAAATGTCCAGGCCTTCGACAGGGTCTGGCATGAAGGCTTGGGACACAAACTTCAAGTGTTCCTACCTATCCAATATTCAACGCTGCTACTGTCATACATAACTGAAAGGTATTTCCGGATAAAGCAAGGGGATGAATACTCGGAATTAAAGAAAATACAAGCAGGTGTGCCACAGGGTAGTGTACTGGGACCTTTGCTTTATCTCCTGTTCACCAGTGACCTTCCTACTTCCGAACAAAATATAGTTGCCACATTTGCAGATGATACTGCTATAATGGCAGTTGGAGACAACAATACCGAGTCCACAGAAAAACTACAAACCGCCATAGATGACATAGAGCGCTGGACTAAAAAATGGCGAATCAAATTGAATGAATCGAAATCTTTCCACATTGAGTTCACCAATAAGAAAGTTGAATACAAACCAGTTAAGATCAACAATCAAATTGTTCCATACCAAAATACAGCTAAATATCTTGGCATGACGCTGGATGCTAAACTTAGGTGGAAGGCCCATGTCAAGAAAAAACAAGAAGAATTAAATTTAATATACCGTAAAATGTACTGGCTATTGGGTCGTAATTCTGCCTTGTCAGTGTATAATAAGCTCTTGCTGTATCACCAAGTCCTCAAGCCGGTGTGGAGTTATGGTAGTCAACTCTGGGGTTGTACCAGCCAAAGCAACAGAAATATTATACAACGTTATCAAAATAAAGTTCTACGCGGCATCGTAGGTGCGCCATTGTACATCCGCAATGACAACCTCCATAAAGACCTAAATTTGCAAACAGTGGACAATGTAATAAAAAATTGTGCAAAAAGTCATGAACAAAGACTACAAAATCACATCAACATTGAGGCCATCCGGCTCTTGAACAACGATGGCTTAACAAGAAGACTAAATCGAGTGAAACCCTATGAACTAGTGCATGGTCTTAATCGTTGATTCTTAACAAAGTAGAAGAAATATGCTTATATATGTACACATTAAAATAGTGACTCTCCAATGACAAAGCCGAAGTTAATATCATAGGATAACACTTTGCAAATGTACATCTAGTAGTTTAAGTTAAAGAAAAGTAGCTTATTGGTGTAAACTAGATTGCTATAACAAACTAATAAAAAAAAATTAAAAAAATATTCGCAACAATCCCAACATAAACTAGACGCGTAGTATCTACCAAAAGTTACTCGTTATCCTTCATTGGTTAGGTCTCTTAGCGCCCCCATCGGTAGTTGAAATCGCGAATTCTTTGGGTAACAGTTATAGTGGAAAATCCGGAGAAACAGTCCTGCAAGCAACTGCAATTAAAAGACAAAAAATAAAGCGACCTGAAAGGCACTCAGAGACCCATCGTAGTGTTCTTTGGAGAGCTAACAAAGTTCGAAGCGGACAAATGAATCGCCACAGTGTAAAGCAAAATCAATTAGGGAGTGTGCATGGATTGCGTGCCATCCAGCCTTTGTGTAGCGTAATCCGGTTAGAGAAATCGAATCACCAACTCGTTACCGGAACGATCGGTCAATAATTTCGGCTACACTTAAGAACTTGAGGGGTTGAACCAGAACTCCAGAATGTCAAATCACAAATCGCTTTAGTTCCATGCATTTTTTTCTGCTGGATGCTGTTGGATTTGCATACAAGAAACCAGTTTAAGCGTGCCTAATAAAACCGACAGTAAAACGCTAAAGTGTGCAGCGGACTCGTTAAACCAAATAGGAAACAGTTAAAGCTCGATGCGAATGGTCATGAAACTGGGAAATGAGGAAACTTCTAACTGGAGCACTTCCTCCAGTCGAGTTCGGGATTTTCTGGCTAAAATCGAAATTAAAAACGCGCTCTGTTGTTCCAGCCCTAGTAAATTGGGTTTTACGATCAAAAAGGGGATGGAATGGAGCTTGAAAAAGCACTGATGCTAATAGAGCCTCTTTGGCCTCTCCGAGTTAAATACAGTTGCGAAAAATGCAAATCTCGAATCATAACTAAAAGTACATTTCAAGATGGCAAGCAATTTTCCTAATACCATTACAGGGGTTACGGTCTACAGCGAAAAATTGCTTGGAAAACCGCACAATCAGTGGCGCGCTCATAGAAAGTTGTTTGCAAGGAAGAATATTTTAAATGCATGCAAAAGAAATGCTTCGAGTTGTTTCCTTTATCATTTTGGGTATTTTTTCAAACATGATTTCCATCTGGATTTGTTTTAGTATTGAGGAAAACACTATCGATTTGTATGGTTTATTCGCTAATTTTCAATATTCTTCTTTGTGTACAGGGTGGGCAAAATTTCCGAAACCGTTGCAGATATCAAGAAACTGTTATGGGTGTTTTGAGCTCGATTGGAGAATTAAAATTTTTAATTTGTTGCTTTGTGTGTGAGACACACGGTAAAACTGAAATATTGTTGATTTCAACTAATTTCTTCTTTATCTCTTTTATTACTGGAAATATTTACAAAATTACAGACATTTTTAATAGATAATTGGTAGAGTAGTCGCATCAGTAGAAAAATATTCGCGGCTGCTCCAAAAAAGTTGTAAAAAAGTAGACTTATATTATTTAAAATGGAACACCTTGTATATTTTCATTTTCATTCGTTTCGAGTCATTTGTTTTTAATTTCTTCTTTCAACTCTTTGAAGACTCTTTGTTAGGTAGCAATGAAAAACAAAAGGCAAACAGTCAAACATAAGATGTTTAATAAACTTGTAAAGTGACTTTCAAATGCTTCAAAATGCCCTCTGAAAACTTTTAAAAGATGGGAAACCGTGTATGTTTACATACCATGTTGAAAGCGCATGGAGCGAACAGCAGTAGCTTACCATGAAAAATACCCGGAAACCGCACAATATTTTTTTTCAAAAGAGTGTGCATTATTTATAGAACCGAGATCCAAAAAATACATAAAATAAACTCAAAAATCAAGAGGAATTCGATAGTTAAACGCTTGACCATGTATTGCTTCTCAAAAAAAGAAGCCATAGGTGGTGTTCCAAGAAAAAAAGCCTTTCCAACTTGAAGAAAACTTAAATTTTGTCAATACCGGATTTCTGTAAATCAATTTTTATATCCAGGATACTACGAGAGAAGACTGAATTTTGTAGATGGTTTTAGGCAAAATGCAAAGAAAAATATTTTTTTAAAGCTTAGCTTTCTTCATCATTTAGCTTTCTTCAGTTCAGCTCATCAGCATAGCTTACTTCAATTTTAAGGCTAGTTTTTTTGCAACCTCTTAGCTACTGGGTAATTTAAAATAAAAAAAACCACAAATTTATTTAATTATTTTAAGACCGATAAAGAATACTTATTTTTCTACTTATGTGACTTACACTCTACAAATGATTATCTATTAAAAATATATTTACATTTTTTTTATATTTCCAGTCATAAAGGAGCTAAAACCTAAAATTGTGAATCCGTTTTACTCTGTATCCCCCCTAAAAGTTTATAATTCCCGTCATGGTTGATGTTCACTTCAGGATTTTATGGAAAAATCTTCATTCTTAAACTTTGTCGTTTTTGCAAGATTTGCTGGAAAATGTTGAAATCTCAGTCTGATCTATTGCTCGAATCCACACTGTTGTAGCCCCTGAACTCTATGAATTCCTCAATTTAACCACCCGTGGCTCGAACGTAATCTGCAAAATTATTATCTGGTTGCTTCATTTCAACACTTTAAAACCAATTCTTCGGCATAGTGACAAGTGTTTTCGCTATTTGTGGAAAAATTGTCTCATATCTATCTGCTCTATTGCTCCAATTTTTTGTCTGGGGAGTATTTGGAGTACAGAAAGTATGCGTCGTGGAAAACAATTTCTTCTACGATCTAAAAGCCCAAAAGCTCGTCAGTTTCCACCAACCAAGTATGAAAAATTCTTCTAATGGTATTTTCCAGCTTAGTAAAAATGCGTCTCAAAATGGATACTTTTAGTCAAATGCGCTCTCCTTTTTGAAAATTCGCTTCTCACAAAATAAAGCGGGTAACAAGTTCAAATTTTTATCATCGTTTGGAGGCGCTTGACTCTACAGATGCTGAAAATTTTATGAAAATCGCCCAAAACGGTGAGTTTTGTCCGTTTGGTAAATATCCGGTTCGAAATGAAAGTTTTCCGTCAGCTGCTCGGTTTGCTTAAAAACAAGCATGGGTCAAAGCTTTTGTAGGTTTTTTCCAGACATATTAAGCAAAATCGTCCACTTTGAGACTTTGTCTTTTCTATTTCCCCATTTAAAGACGAAACTAGTTAGTCGCTGCTCGAGCTGGCAGCACCAATTTTCTCCCCATCCAGTCCATTTGAAACAAAACGCATCGCTCCACGCCGCTGTTCCCTCAATTCTTTTCGTCGTCCAAAAACGAATCCCCGTCCCTCGATGTTCTTTTCCGCCAACGAAAGAGACCAACTTAAGTGGTTTTACTTTTTTTATTGTACTTTGACTGGCACTAATCATTTTCCGAGACCTTTTCCCAGTGACAGTATATCTCCAATTTAATAGCGTCGGAGATGGCATCGCTCGCTCCTTGTCTGGAACAGGCGTTCGTTGCGATCCAGAGAAGGAGGACGGCAAAAGGCCGGGGCTTTGTCGGACTCAAAGAACGTATTTTTCCAAATCCCTTTAGGATGAGGCGGGCAGGAGGCACATCAGCTCTTCCATTTTCCCCATCTGCTTTCCATGGCCCGTTCCTGCGAACCATCGGCATCTTGGTAGATTTTTTAATTAAACGGGTCTTTGAGTGAACTGGGATTTTTGAGCAGTCATCGCGCCATCAAAGTTTGGATTTTGTGGTCGATCCGATCGGGTGAGAATTCGGCCTTATGCTGTACCCATTTGGGTTTTAGTTATTTTTTGAGTTCCAATAAACGTTTCCTCATTGGAATTTTTATTTATCTCTATTTTCTAAAATAGGACTTTCACTAGATAGAAATCAGGCCTCATTTTAATAGTTTGAGGCTTTGCTTCACTCGGTATGCAGATCGCTCCTTAAAGGCAAAGTGCTGCGTTTCAAATTTACAATGCGTTTTAGCTGTAGTTCCATGAAAATATCACACTCTAACTGAACTGGATTTTAAAGAAATAACTCTTAAACTCCGGCCTGCATAAAGAAGCGTAAAATACAAACAGTTTTTTTTTAATCCTGAATGTTTCCTGAGGGTGAGTCAAAATCGACACTATTTCCACTTATAGAGCAGACTTTGCCCTACAAATGTGACTCTAAATGTGCAAGTTATTGGGCAAATGAATGTAAAACTTTGACCTGCTTGAATGAGTAAACTTTCAAAACTTTCGTCACTTATAGAACAGACTTAGTCCTGTTAAATCCGTACAAAAGCGACTCTCTCATTTTGTGAGGTCCTAAATAAATAAATGTCAAACTCCGGCCTGTAATAATAACATCGTAAAGCAATTTTGAAAAATTGTCAAAAATTGCTTGATGTCGACTGAAAATGGAAACTTTTGTACACTTATAGATTGGACCTTTCCTTATAAAACGCATCCGAAACGGAGTTTTTTACTTCAGAACTTACGGAGAAAATAAATGCTAAACTCCGGTTTGTAAAAATCTCGACGAAAGCCAGACTCGATTTTGAAACATGCTTGGAAAATTTCCTGATGGCGACTGAAAATCGAAACTTTTGCCACTTATGAAACAGTTTGTTAGTTCCTGAATAAATAAAGTCCAAACTCCGGCATTCAAAAACTACCTTGTATAGTAAAAAATTGTGAAAATTTACTTGATCATGACTGAAAATCGAAACGTTGTCCATTTATAGATGGGACTTTTTCGTATAAAATACATCCAAAACTGACTTTTTCACTCATTAAGTTAATGAGGAAATAAATGCTAAACTCCGGTCTGTAAAAAACATGAAGAAAAGCAGACGAAATTAGTTTTTTTTTTAATTTGCCTGATGACGACTGGAAATCAAAACTTTTGCCACTTAAAAAACCGTATCTGCTCTACAAAACACATTTAAAAGCGACTCCCTTGTTTTTTTGAGTTTCTGAATAAATAAATGTCAGACTTTGGCCTGAAAAAATAACCGAGAAAAACAAACGTAATTTTGAAAAATTGTCACAAGTTTCCTGATAATGACTCAAAATCGAAACTGTTTTCCTACATAGACCGTGTTTTGCTCTACAAAACAAACCGAGGAATGAATCTTTTTTTTTTTTAGTCAAACTACGACCTGCTTAAATATCGGCGGAAAGCAAATCAACTTTGAAAAATTCTTGAAAACTCAATATCAAAACTTTTTCCATACAAAATACGTAAAACAGTGAGTAACTCACTTCGTTGGTTCCTAAATAAATAAATGCAAAACTCCGGCGTGCAAAAACAACCTCGTAATCCAAGCGCATTTTCGCAAAATTGTCAAAAATTGTCTGACGATGACTCAAAATCGAACCTTTGTTTGCTCATAGAAAGGACTTTCCCCTATAAAACGCATCCGACTTTGACTTTTTCACCTCACAAGTCGCAGAGGAAATAAGCGCTAACTCCGGTCTGTAAAAACCACGAAGAAAACCAGACGCGAATTTAAAAAACTCTGGAAAATTGCCTGATGATCACTGAAAGTCGAAACTTTTGCCACTTATAAAACAGACTCTACCTCACCAAACGTATTTAAAAGTGGCTTTGTCACTTTGTTAGTTCCTGGATAAATAAATGCCAAACTCCGGCCTACAAGAACAACCTCGAAAAGATAACGCACTTTTGAAAAATTGTCAAAAAGAGCCTGATGAGAATTGGAAAGCGAAAATTTTTTACTTATAGAAGCGACTTTACCATATAAATTGCTACTAAATTCTTTCTAACACTAACCGGGAAATGAATCGGCAACTTTCGCTGTTTTTTGAGAAAATAAATGCCAAATAAAATTGGAACAAATTTAAACATACATTAAAAATGTCCTAATTATGGACTTTTGCCTACAAACTTGATCCAAAAGTGGCTTTCTAATTCTGCAACATCCTGAGCAAGTTAATGTCAAACTACGATCTGCATAAATATCCGCGAAATCCACATGCAACTCTGAAACATTCCTGAAATGTTCCTGATGATAACCGAAATTCTAATCTTTTCGCGGTTGTAGAACAGACTTTGCCCTGTAAAATACGCGGTTTACGAACTTCGTTAGGTTTTCATTAAATAAATGCCAAATTCCGGCCTGCAAAAACAACCTCGTAAACCAAACTCAATTTCGCAAAATTGGCAAAAATTGTAAGGTAAAGCCCTAGAAAATGAATGCAAAATTGACGTTCTTACTGGCCTGCAAAAACCTCCATGAAATCCAGACGCAATTTGAAAGATTCTTGAAAATGGCCTGATGATGACTGAGAATCGAAACTTTCTTCACTTGTATAAGAGAGTTTCCCCTACCGAATGCATCCAAATTTGAATTCATTGCATCGCTTGATCACATGGCAAGTTATAGAGAAAATAAATGCTAACCTCCGACATGTGAAAACCACCACCAGATGGTATTTAGACAAAGTCTTTTGCTTGCAAAAGTGCGTCCGGTACTGGATTGTGAGGTTCAAAATGTGTGCACTGATTGGTTGCCCGAAAACCTGACGTAACTTGTTTGCAAGCAGGCATCTCTAAACCAGACAGGGACGTATTGAGCTTCTTCATCTAGTTCAAGCAACGCCTCATAAGAGATGATTTAGAGATGCTGCTAAAGCCTCAAATCGAAGCAAAGCAATAACAAGAAGTGATTGGTAAGCCAAAGACGTGTTTTTTTTCTCTTGTCGGCGAACGGCTTTATTGGGTCATAACACAATCAGGACAAATGAGATATTGTTCGGAAACAAAGCGCGACGTCTCCGCGCTACAAATTACATCATTTTTCCAAATCCCATTCGTTAAAAGTTTTCCAATCCCGGTGTCGAGAGCGACACCCGGCCATTGCCAGATCGATTTCTATTATTTTTATCGCCGGGGATTTTCTATTATGTCATTTTGGTGCGACAGTAGCGCGCACCTGCCCCGAAAACTTCTGCCCAACACAATAGGGGTGAACTCACCTGTAAATCAGCTTCCTTCTTACGGAGCGCTTGAAGAATCCAGAACAACCGTTGCATGCGAGGATTCCATAGTGTTTTCCCGAGCTGGTGTCACCGCAAACCACGCAAATTAATCCAGGAGTGCCTTTTTTGGTCGGAAGACTCCAGGGTGGGGGTGGCGTTCTGGATGCCTGGACCAAAGTCTGGGAGTTGGGGAGGCACAGAGCCAATGGGTGCTCGTTTTCCGTTGAGTAGCAATCGACGCTTCCAGGCGATGTGCGCAAATCTGGAAACAGATTACAAACACATTGTTGTTGGGAAATACACATCAATATACAGGGTGTCGTTTCGCAAACAAGAAACGGTATCAAGAGATATTTGAAGAAAACTAATTTATGGCAGATTTTTAAATAACTCCTAGCTCCGACTATATTAATCTGACAAAACATTAAATAGAAAAGTTGTAGGAAATTGCATTCCAAATAAAATGACATAAGACATTTTTACAAATTAACTGTCATTTTTGACATTTGACATCGCGATTACCGTTATCCTATATCACATTTTTAGGTTTTTTAGGAACCAAAACTTTACTAAGTTTAATATATTTAATATCAAGATATTCGACTTGCGAAAATGCGAATTAGAAATTATGTCGGCTTGGCTTGGGCCCTTTCATATACAGTGTGTCCAGTATAAAATGATGTACATGGGGATATTGGAAACCGTTAGAGTTACAGGGTGGACCAAATGGGGAAAAAGTTGCGCAATCAAGTGCCTATAAATAATCTGTCATCAACTTCTTTGAACTCGGAATAGCAACGGATATACAGGGAAAAAAAGAAAAAAGTGTGTTTTATAAAATCCTTTATATCGTGTTTATTATAAAAGATACAATAACGAAATTTTCAGGGTGGGGGTAAGAAATGAGCGTAAATTTGATAATAAAGTAAAAAATAATCTAGGCCCACTATGTTCAATTAGGCCGAAGTCAACTTTTGTTTTTCTTATGGGCGCAATATTGAATTTCTGCATTTTTAAATTCCCCTTTAAATATGCTCTTCAACCATGTATAACGTGTTTATGTTCGGTCAAGATAAATAATTAAAATTAACAAAATTAAGATTTAATGGTAGTAGGCATTGATATTTCTATTTATTATTACTTTAAATTATTATTGATCATACATCGAACACTGCAAAAGAACAAGTAACATTTTAGGATTAAAGTAGGTGTTCAAATAAGCCACCGTTTTCTCGCACGCACAACATACATCGTCTCATTACTGCTTCACAGGATTTTCTGATCATGTCTGGGGTAATTCTGTTAACAGCTTCTATAACAGCGTGTCTCAGCTCCTCTTCGGTTTCGTATGATCTACAGTGTACCACATTTGTGAGGAAACCCCATGCAAAAAAATCAAGCGGTGTTATGTCAGGGGATCTCGCAGGCCATCTTACTGGTCTTTCTTAAGATACAAGGTTGTCTTTCAGACGCCTAAACATAGTTCTACCAGGTTGTCGCCTTTCTGGATATTTATTTAAATACACATTTCTTCAGCTTTCGCTTCATTTCGGCGACAGAGAATAAAACACTCCAACATATCGTATTTTTCATAATTTGAAAAGTGATTAATTTTGAAACACAATTAATTACAAACACTTGACACTGACAATAAATTCTACTTTGACAGTTACCTAGGTAATTAAAACAGACAACGAACGTCACTATGGGGAAATTGAAGAGAAATATCAATGCCTACTACCATAAAATCTGAATTTTGTTAATTTTAATTATTTCTCTTGACCGAACATAAACATGTTATACATGGTTGAAGAGCATATTTAAAGGGGAATTTAAAAATGCAGAAATTCAATATGGCGCCCATAAGAAAAACAAAAGTTGACTTCGGCCTCATTGAACATAGTGGGCCTAGATTATTTTATACTTTATTTTCAAATTCACGCCCATTTCTTACCCCCACCCTGAAAATTTCGTTATTGTATCTTTTATAATAAACACGATATAAAGGATTTTATAAAACGCACTTTTTTCTTTTTTCCCCTGTATATCCGTTGCTATTCCGAGTTCAAAGAAGTTGATGACAGATTATTTATAGGCACTTGATTGCGCAACTTTTTCCCCATTTGGTCCACCCTGTAACTCTAACGGTTTCCAATATCCCCATGTACATCATTTTATACTGGTCACACTGTATAGTACATAAAAAGTGTGGTTAGAATCTTGTTGGGGTGTCCAAATGTCCAGTCAAATGTGAAGGTAGAAACATCTAAACACACAAACTGATGATGGTGGAGAAAGACACCGAAACGTATTTGTAACATTTTGAATATTAAACAATAAAATTGACTGAAACCCAGGAATATTTTGAAGTTAGAATCTTGTAAACAGTGGAAACCGGTGGATGATTGCTGTGGGACCGTTCGTTGCAGATTCCCTTTTTTTAGTCGGTGGTAGTGGGTGATAGTTGATGACGGTGGTTGCTGTGGGACCGCTGCCTATAACTGTTCTGTTCTTTTTTTGCGTTCAGAATAAAGCTGCATCCATAACAAGGTTGAAAAAATGTCCTGAAAGTGTTCTCTTGCTTTATTTCCGGTCTTTTATTCTTGTTGTTTCTATTGTTCCAGTTTCTGTTCTTGCCTATTATTAATTATGTGCTGTTCTTCTCCCTCAATTTATCTGATATATCAGGTCGCTGTTCTCTGTCGAACGCTTTTGTCAGGTCAACAAAACACGCACACGCAAAGTGGATTCAATTGTTTTTCCTTTGCCAGTTCTATCTGAAATCGTATTGATGATCTTTGCTTTTTTTGTGGTATTCTTGAGCTTTTATGATGGTGTGCAGTACGGTTATCTCTTTGAGGTTCTCTGGGTTGTTCCTTTGTTCTTTTTTGTCATTTTTTTCTGAAGTTCCCTGGAGCTATCTGTGCATTCTATTAGTATTGGATGCTGTTATGATTTTGTAAGATAATTCATCAGTTCTTTAGAGATATCGCCCGCTCTGGGGGTTTTTATTTTTTCAATCTCTTCATCTTCAACTCCACATCATCTTCTGTCAATGTAATTTTGCCTGAGTTTTCCGTAGGTTTTTAAAATGTGTTTCCCATTCTTCCAGTTCTTGCTTTCGGTGTGCTTGTTTATGAGTTTCTTTCTAGCTTTCAGAAAGTTTCATACTTTCCTTTAAGCATAATAAATATCACGCTGCATGTGTTTTTTTCAACTTCTCCAGTACTCTCTTTTGGATCTCCAAATTGCCAAATTGACTCCATTTCTTATTTCTCTGTAATTATTGCAGTTTTCTTTGCTGGTCTGTTTATATGTTGTCAATAAGTTTTCGCTTTTTTCTTTGGTCATTTTCATTTCCTGAAAGCAATTGTCCGATTCTTGTATTTTTCCTTTAAATATTGATTAGTTGGTCGCTTCTAGCAAGCTTCTTCACCAAAAAATGAAGAATGTGTAGGCCAGGCCGCATAGTAATACGAAAAAGCAGCCGATATGACCTTATATCAAAAATTTTTGATAATAAAATGCCAAAACGAACAGCACTGGAAGGTGATCAGCCCAGAGTGAGGAAGCACGAATTAGAGTGTTTAAAGAGTACGAATCTCCGAAAAGCCGCTGAAGTCGATCAGATCCAGAGGAAAATATTAACACTATTCGATGAAAATATTATGCACAACGTTTCTAGATCTTCTTTGCACAAACATGATCGAAGAGGTGTAATCCCACATTTGCCACATTTAATTTTTATAATGATATCTAAGGAATTATTCTGTTCCTGAGTCCCCCTAGCGCTTCTAATTTTGTTAATGGAAACCCATATTTTGAATCGACAGAAGACTACATAAGGCAGTAATTTCACTCAGTTCAGCTTCAGAGAAGTCTAATTGGGTTTCTTCAAACAAACCTGGACACGAATTCCTTGTAAGAGGCATTTGATACGTTTAGACTACAAGAGAACTGCAAAGCTATCCTTTGACAGAATATAAATCCAAAAGATTGCGGAATATTCCCACACTTCAAAGTTCAATCGTAAGGGGTAAAGATGGGATGACCTATGAAGTGGAAATAACAGACAAAAATATACACCTTTTTTGACTCCGCTGCTGTTAAACATACACAGCGAAGATTTGACGTATTTTCCTCCTTTATAATAAACGAAGATAATATCAATAACGTCAGATAAGCGGATGATACAGTACTGTTGACGAACACTACAGTACCTTCTTGAAAGGCTTGAGATAAATGTGCAGAAGACATAACGATCACTAGGTCGTATGATCAACAATTGCAGCTCTGAACAACACTGTAATTGAAGTGACCTGTTCCGGTCTCTCACTATAAATCAGAGTGTATTATAACCTTGCTTTATTACCGTTGTTCACATTTTTATTTTTTTGGTCTTGAAAACAAAACCAAACAAAAAATTAAACGTACAAACGTATCAGATTTACGAAAACTAACACACCCTAAGCAGGAAAGGAAGCAAGTGCAGCTTTTGAGCTGATGCTGCTGGGGCTTTAGGAAATCAGTTACGCTCAAATTGACATTGGAGTATTAATCAAGTGTGTGCAGGATTAACGTGCGGACGTTTCGAGCCCCATATGTCAATAGCTGACAGGCCTTCGGGGCTGTTTACAGATGTGCCCCCTAATTAGGGCGGCGCTAAATCGAATTACAATCACCCCCCGGTGGTGTTTTGGCGGGATGTTCCCTAAGAATTAGCGACACTAATTGTTACAGTTGCAATTGTCTTTCGAAGTTTATGTATGTACCTTCTTTAGACCTGTCTAATTCGGAGCAATAAGGACTGTGTCATCTGCGTATCTCCTATTATTTAACTATGTTGCCGGAGATTTTCACAATTACAGTCGGATTTTATAGATCTTATAGTCGTACAATGTTTTATATTTATAGAGCTTATAGTCACTTTCAGCAGATAGATATAAATCATCAGCTCACATTAGTAGCAGCTACACACATGTTTTATTTAATATAAAAGACGCTAATGGGATGACGGACAGTTGCTGGCACTCCACCTTCTGGCGCTGGTTTGAAGATGCATCTACTCTAGTACAATTTTAATGAAATTATCCATGCCCTTTTGACCCTTAGTGCTGGTAAAACGCCCCTTCGACGACACGCATAAAATATACGCGATTAATCTCCGCAAAATCTCCCTTTATCGTAATAGATTTTTAATTTGCTTGACCACATGGTACGCTATCGATAGACCCTAAACGGGTCCCCTATTCCTATACTTATTCGGGCCCTACTCGGCAACTTTCTATCACAGTGCCACCACTTAATCCTCCTATAATACAAATTAATACACCGGAATTAAATAGAGACACTCTTAATCCTCCGACTTTGTGCCTTGTCTCTTTCCCTAGCAGTTTGCCTAGGGATGTGGCGTCTTTGTCGCGTTGGACCCGAAGGGCCCTTACGATATTCGATCCGAAAATATTTTGTAGCACTTTACATATGGCTTCAGTTTCGAAGCGTTAAAGGGGACATGGTGTCTCATTGTTATGAAAATCGGTTTTTATGGTGTAATGCATGGTGCATTAGGAGATTAGGTTTGATTTTAATAAGTGTGTTTTGTGATTCGAGGGATGCGTGCCTTATATTTAATTGAAATGCGCGAAGTTGCAAAATGGGCCTGGAAGCTCTGGATGATTTTTTCATAAGACTTGGCCTGACGAAATACTCGAAGAAAAACTAGAGAATAATCGTAGCTTAATGGAAATCCGAATTTGACTGTACAGAGTGTCTCGCGGAAACTAAACGACTGTGTTCTATTCTTCTGTAACTCGTAGATTATAAGTTGCTTATTTGACACTTAAGAAAAAGCGCTATTTTTTGATCCAAAAGCTGTATGCTCAGCTTCTAAAAAATAATGATATGTATGTAATAAACGAATGTTTTTGGAAAAATTCCTAGTTCCGGCTTTAGACGCTTGGATTAGAGATTTGCATAAATATTTTTTTTAACGAGTGTGCTTCAAATTGCACTTCTTTGGAACTAGAATAGATAGAAGCCTGGACTTAAAACCCACATGTAGAGCTACGGTTCTTCCACTAGTTCTTCGAATTGCAACTTGAGTTCTCAAGAGGTGCTTTTTTTAATTACATACATTGAAAGCTTCCGAATGTTCATTTCAAAATATGCTTAGAGAATCATACTTTCGAAACGAAAACTCACAGAAGCCTGAACATTTCACGACAGGAATAGAAATGACTTAAAGCACTTTGATCTCTATGTGGCAAACTGATGTTTGATGAAAAGAAGCCACCTGAATCTTTACGTGCTTAACATTAACATTTTTGGAATTAGAACACATAGAAGCCTGGACTTGAAGCCCACCTGTAGAGCTACCGTTCTTCCACTAGTTCTTCGAATTGCAACTTGATTTCTCAGTTTATTCTTTTTTTAATTACATATAGAGCTTTTAAATTTTTATTTGAAAATATGCCTAAAAAATCGTCTTTTCGTAGCCAAAGGAGATAAAAGTTCTAAACATTTTTCCTAAAATATCTGAAGAGAATTGATCGATCTATTAATTCTGCAAAATTAAACTATATGGAAAAATGTTTTTTTTCTGCAACTTGAAGCTTTACGCGCTTAAATAGTCTTTTGTGGGCATGTGTTTAGAAGTTCTTACAATTTCAACCAAACAAAAAGCGGGCATTTTTTCTTCAAATCTACTTAGAGCTTCAGAAGCTTGATGTGAAATTATGCTTAAAAAATGATAATTTCGAAACTAGAGTAGATCGGCGTGAAGAGAAATGGCTGATACGCTAAAAATGAAGAAAATATTGGAAAATATTTTTGGAAGTAGAGCTCTTACATGAAAAATTATACATTTGGGACTTGAGCGGATAGAGATCTCAAAATGTTGAACACCAGATGAAAACAGTCTGCTCTACCAATTCTGTAAAAAAATTCATATATCATTCTATGGCATAATCTAAAACAAGCGTTTTTCAAGAAATACTCGATTAGGATTTCTTGTACTTAAATCGTATTGTGCTAAAAACATCATACTTTCAGAACTCGAACAGATAGAGGCCTCAAAACAGCGGCTGTTTTACTAGTCATGCAAATTTTAGTTTTTTTGAAAATTTAGGTTCGATTTCTAAAAAAAATCATATTTTGCAACTAGAGCTGATAGAAGCTTGAACATTTCACCGCACTAAGGAAAACATTTCCACCTAGAGAGCTAGATGCGAGCAGTTCAGCAATTTTATATCGATTAAAATATTCTTTACCCCGACTGCTTCAGAAATTCAGCTTCTTCTTTACCTGTAAACACATTTTGTAGATGAACACCATGAACATTAATTCAAGGAAAAAGACCAGAGAAGAACAGATGTTTTATATCTCCTATAAGAATAAAGAGTTCTCCGAACCGTCCAATAGTATATTACGGTACAAGAGACGAAAGTCGAAGTTTCGCCACTGCTTGAAGTTAACGCACGAGGCGAAGCCGAGAGCGTTATGCACGCAGTGGCGGGCCTTCGACTTTCGTCTCGCGTACCGTATACTATTTTTCTCGATCCTCGGTGGAAGCTCGCCGGGAAAAGTATAAGGTTTTGAAAAAAACGGCTTTGAAAATGTTGTCAAAACAGTCAGCTGACAGCGTGCTGGGCGAAAGTTATTACTACCCACACGGGATGAAGAAAATTTCATTCGCCGCGTTGATTTCGATACCCGCCGTTGTTAGTTACCGAGTCAGAAAGGTGCGTGGCGAAACTTATTACTTTCCACACGGGATGAAGAAAATTTTATTCGGCGCGTTGATTTCGATGCCCGCCGTTGCTAGTTACCGAGTCAGAAAGGTGCGTGGCGAAAGCTATTGTGATGGGTAAAAGTGATGCTTTCGCTATCGAACAGTGGCCAAAGTACGTACTTTCCACCAGGGGATCAAGACCAGGGGATCAAGAAAATGATAATTTTGAAACTAGAGTAGATCGGCATGAAGAGAAATGGCTGATACGCTAAAAATGAAGAAAACATTGGAAAACATTTTTGGAAGTAGAGCTCTTAGAAGAAAAATTATACATTTGGGACTTGAGCGGATAGAGATCTGAAAATGTTCAACACAAGATGAAAAGAGTCTGCTCTACCAATTCTAGAGAGCTAGATGCGAGCAGCTCAGCAATTTTATATCGATTAAAGATAATCTTTACCCCGACTGCTTCAGAAATTCAGCTTCTTCTTTACCTGTAAAGACATTTTGTAAATGGAAATGCAAGAATCTCTTTGGAGTCTGAATCGTTCTTGCTTCAGAAATTTCTTGTAGATGAACCCAATGAACATTAATACAAGGAAGGAAGAACAGAGAAGAACAGAAGCTTTTTATCCCCTATGGGAATAAAGAGTCTCCCGAACAGTCCAATTATATTTGAGTATCGGAGACCGGTGACATTGAATAACCATCGGAGATTCCTCAGAATATTTATTTAAATTTAGAATGATTAATGAAACAAACCTTTCGGTAGTGAGAATAGAAGAATGTTCAATAATGTCTTATGCATCTTCACCTGCAGAATCGCTTGGGAAGCAGGGAGTCAGTGAGGCAAGAGTTACGGTATCTAGACGTGGTAAAGCACTGAAGTTTACTAGATCTGAAGCAAGTCTATGAGGAATGTTCAGAAATGTAAGAGAGTTGATTATTTAGGGCAATAAATCGATCTTAAAATCGTTGAGACAGTTTTGATATGAGAAATAATGGTGCAGAATTCAAGTTCAAGTAGTTGCAGGAAGAAAAGTTTTAAAACTGTTAGTGCAGCTTCCGCGTTCTAATTATTTTTTTATTGAAGCTGTGATTGAAAAACTTCATTTTTTTCAACGAGTGTAGATAGAGACTTGGAGGTTTTGACCAATTGAGAGATTTGACTGCTCTATTCGTTCCACACTTTTGAAATGTATGTCGGAAATAGGTGTTTCTCAAACAAATGCTGTTCGAAGTTTCAAGTGCTTAAAAAACAAGTCTGGTTTTATGGATCAGCACATCTTTGGAACTCGAGTACCTAAAAGCCTGCAATCATGCAGAGAACAACTTGATTTTCTCAGCGATCGTTTGAAAAAACCACTTAGAGATAGAGGTACTACAAATTGCGACTTATGAAGAGAAATTTTCATTTGAAAATATGCTTATAAAAATAATATTACTGTAACGAAAGCAGATAGAAGTTCTAAACATTTTCCTAAAGTGAAAGTCAGAGGGAAATTGACGCATCTGCTAATTCTACAAACTTGAGCTCTATGTTTAAAAAATGCAAATGCTTTTGCGGGCCTGGGCTTAGAAGGTCTTGCAATTTCAACAAGATTTCCAAAGCAGAGGGTTTTTTTAATCAGCTTAGCGCTTTAGTTGCTTAAAGTGAAGATGTTTGCTTGAGAGCAATATTTTCGAAACTGGAACAGAGAGATCTGAGGAAAAGAGGAGACGCACATAAAGTGTCTGATCTACTCATTCTTCAAATTCTATTACTGTTATTATTACCTAAATTAGACTTTTTCGTGCTTGAGTCAGATTGGATTGTGCCAAAAACAGCATATTTTCGGAACCAGAGCAGATTGAGACGTGAACTTACCACCTTTTTTTTGCTAGCCCTGCCAATTTCACTTGCATTTTCAAAGCCGCCGGTTTTCAGTTTTTGTAGCAAAATGGTTAATTGCAGATTGAGATCCATATAATTAATTGTGTTTAAAAAATTCTGCCTTTAAAACTTGAGCGGCTAAAGAAGCTTCCATATTTTCTACCCAGAAAACTGAATTAGAACAACCGGGGCATGAAAAGATGCTTCAGAAACTCTTCTTTTCCTGGAAAGATGTTTTGTAAATGAAAATACCAGATTTTTATTCTGGTCTATGGCGTTCTTGCTTCTTCTCATAAACATATTTTAGATGATACGCGAAACATAAATTCAAGAAAAGAAGAAGCATGACAGACAGAAGCAGAAGAGCATGACTCTAATTTGTTTTTTGGTCAATAAAGCAAAATTTAACAATAACTAGAAGAAGTTCGTATCTAGAAGTGGGGAAGCTTTAAGCTTTTTAGATTTGAAGCAAGCCTACAAAGAATAATTCAAAAGCGCGAGATTGATAATGATTTTGGCAATAACTTGATCTTAAGATGGTTCGATGGGAGAGGTTTGCTCTAAGAAATGGTGGTGTAGAAGTCAAGTTCAAGTTGTTGCAGATACTGATGAGCAAGACTCCTCCTGGTCTTGCAGTGTTGGTTTAGGGATTGCAGTCTTGGTCTTGGACTTGCAAAGAAAGCAAGACTAAGAGTGTGTTTGCAAGACCAAGACCAAGAATATGAGTGCAAGCACAACACCAAGACCAAGACTTTTGCAAAAAAAATGCTGAAAAACAGATGAAAGGCTGTAGCAAATTTCGATTCCATATCAAAAACAGTTTATTTTTGGAAAACGATTATAATCGGTAGTGTTAGCGCTGTCACTCAATCGTTATGAATATTACTTGATTTACCAAACAGGTTTTCTGCCTTCCAAAGCTTTAAGACTTGAAGATTATCCAACTATTCAAAACATCGGGAAAAATGCAAGAGATCCCAATCCTGCTTCTTTACAAAAAACATGTAAATGCTCACAAGTCCTTGTTATTTTCGTGAGTATTCAGTTGAAATGACCCCAAAGAGGCAACAAAACAAGCGAACTCACCTGTAGGATGCATGTTGTGCTCAGGTGATCTTGACCGTCTCACTTGCATCAGATTGGCCTGTGTCATGCCGTCCATCCCTACTCAAACACCGCGCACAACACGGAACAACACGACGGCACAACAGGTAGAACAGACTGGGCGCACCTGCAGGATGTGGCCGCTCAGCCCGTTCGGATGCAGGAAATGATCAGGCCAAGTCAGACATGGGGCGGGATCAGATCTCGCTACCCTGTATTTAACTTCTGTTGTGGCGTGCGCCGCTGCCTCCACCCCCGAATTCGTTCCCCCCCGCCGTTCCCCCATCGGCGCCCTCCAATGTCACCCCCTTTTTGCGTTAGAATGTGCCCGTTTTTGATTTAATGGTGTTGCGAGAGAGGAGACGTTCCATTTATATTCATGGGAGTTTTTCCGTTTTTCCTCAGTTTCTAAGCCGTTTGCCGCCTCTCCCCTGCCCACTTTTTCGAAGGGGGTTAATGGGTATTTAATGACAGGATTGAGGGCAAGGGGTAATGCGATTTCAATTACTCAGGTGGGGACTCGGGGGGGTAACAGAAGGAGTAATCATGTAGCAAGATTCTTCTAAGTGATTTTTATTTTTTCCCATTTTTTCCATCGGAATTTTGATTTTAGTCCGTTTAATCAGTAGCAGGAATGTGCATTTTTCATAACCACTCAACGGTTACTGAAGTTATAGAGTCCTCTCAGGGGTAGAAATAGTTTAATTGTGTTTTTTTTTGTTACAGAATCATCGCAGTTTTGCCAATGCGTCTGTGAATCGGTAAGAGCTTAGTATTTTTAAGTTTGCTTTGTTGTTTTTCGAATTTTTGTCGAAGAAAGCAGAGTTTTGTGCGAATTTAGAACCGCAATTCAATCAATAGTTGTGGGATTGAACCAAAGACATTAATCGATAGACGAAGCTAGTTTTTTCATAGCAGTAACATATCAGAAGATGTAAGAACTTGGGCCAACAAAGGGCTAGAGACACTGGCCCATTGGCTCAAGAAATTGAAGCAGATAGTGGACGACCAAGAGGTGTTCGGGGTTCAGCCGCTGGGAGAGTACACAGGCACAAACATGTTTGGAGTTAAACGGGCAGAACTTCGAACACCTCTTGCGAGCTTTTGTGAGTGTGAGCAGACATTTCGAAACGGTTCTTTTCAAACCCTCAGATTCACATCTAAGAATTTCGTTTCATTACCAATCACCACAATGTTTAACCAAACTTTTTATAGGAGGTATTGTTGACATTCGTTGAATGTACGGGTTGCCCTAACCTATTTCATTGTCACTTTGCGTGTTTATCTCTGGTTACTTGAGTTTTTGATATTTAAGAAACAACATCTATTTACGTAATCTTACTGAGGCAGATTACCTTGAAAAACATTGTTGCCGACCTTCTGATCTGTTTTTTTTTGCAAATAACTCAGTTTTTGATAAGATTTTTTTACTATTTTTCGTGTACTCCCTAAACACTGCCATGCAATTCAGAGGAATGACTTCAATTTTTAATCACTCTGTAAGTCCTAATAATAAGCATGAAAATATGTACAAAGCATCGACTAAAATTTCAATACCAAAAGCTCTATTTCTTTTCCAAACTTTTCTTGATCTTGGTGTACTATTTTTATCTGTTTTCTGTAATTGTTTTTGTTGTAATTTTCTGAGGTCACTCTTCAATAGACTCTTCTGAACGACCATCATAATCATAATTCGTCACCCCAAAATTACACTTAGATCTTCCACTCCCCATTCTTTTCTGGATTTTTATTGCTCAGCGGAAACAATTTTTTGTGCCTAAAGCCTGATGTAGTATTGGCTGTTGGGCTGAGACTAGTGAATTTCTTCTTGTTGGAATCATCTTGTTTACGGGAAACCGTATGCGGCCGCCTCTTTGAATGGTCACAGTCTGACGACCGTTGACTTGTGAACTGGTGGTTGCTGGAGCGTCTGCCCCATTGGCCGCCCCACGCTAATCCCATTGGTCTGACGTCGTGCTCTTTCACGGGGCTGCCACGCCCAACCACCGCCACCCCCGATGAGTGACCTCGCGTCGCATCCCGAGGGTTGTTTTAGGGGGTGGAGGAGGACGATAAAGTCCGGACCGCTGTTTGATATAAAATGTTTATAGTTCGGGTTTTTATAGGCGATGGGATTGGTGCGGATTATTTCGGGCTAGGATTGTTTGTTGATTTAATTCCGTCAAGGGATTAGTTTGAAAAATATATATAATGAAACAGAATGCAGAAGAACGTTTGAGAAGAGACACTTTATATGCCCGGGGCTGTTATACTAATGTGACAAAATGCACAAGGCTGTTTGAGCACAAGTGCATTGGAAAAAAAATTGGCGAATTTGAGGACTTGATCTGCTGTAGCATTGAAAATGAGATTTTCCAAAAGAATGTTGCTTATTGACCGTTTTAAACTCATAAATACAAAATCAGTGGGTCACATTCTGCGAAATGCTAAAGACTTTATGAACTCGAATACGCTCAAAGTGCTTTATTTTCGTTTTTTTCGCTGAAAACTGTCGTTGTAGTCATATTGTTTTCTATTTTTCTCCCATAAGGATAACATTGACAATTTTTGAACATAAAATATAAAAACGTCTGAGAAACTAAGGACGTTCGTTAGATACAAAATTTAAAGCCAATTGGTAAGATCGGATCAGTGGCGAGCTGGCAAAATACCCTTAGTTGGTAGTGCCAAAGAAAAACCAGAAGAAGAAGATCGGATGAAATAATCGTGAATTAAAACCATATTTTTTTGTATTTTGGGAAAAACGTGTTGAAATATGTCAAATCTGCTTCAATTTATTGTGCCTAAAAAGTGTATGTCGAATTTTTCGAAAATAGTAATTTTGCTGTTGAGCCAAACTTAAGGATGAAACTGGTTTTGCCCGTCCCGAGGATCTCAGGGTTAAAGTTGAAAAAGCTCCGGATTTTTAAGCAATTGTTGAAATTTCTCTCTAGAATTTCTAAGTTTTCAATATCAAACCTTGTTTTGTAAATTTCATTTTCTTTTTTAAAACAGACAGAAGTTTCAAACTGGCAACGTTTCATGCTATAAAAAATAAGGTTTTGAAAAAAACGGCTTTGAAATCTGCCGTTGCTAGTTACCGAGTCAGAAAGGTGCGTGGCGAAAGCTATTGTAATAGGTAAAAGTGATGCTTTCGCCATCGAAAACAGTAGCGAAAGTACGTACTTTCTACCAGGGGATTAAGAATTTTTTTTCGGCGCGTTGATTTCGTTGCCTCCGTTGCTAGTTACCGAGTCAGAAAGGTGCGTAGCGAAAGCTATTGTAATGGGTAAAAGTGATGCGTTTGCCATCTAAAACAGTGGCGAACTTTCTTACTTTCCACCAGGGGATCAAGAAGAGTCACATTTTACAGTTAAGGCAGATGAAAGTTAAATTTTGTATTATTTGTAGTGGAACCTTCAACCTTGTGGCGAAAAACCCGTAGTCGCTATTTAGGTAACAACATAAGTTGCCTTGTTCCTGAAAACTAGTGAAATTTTTATTCTTCATATGGTACTCGAAAATTTCTTGAAAATTTCCTTAGAACAAATCTAAGAAACACCAAAAGATCGATATTCTCTCTGGGTTGAAATCAGAAGAAATAGAGAGAATAGAGCCTGTTTATAGACAGAATAGGTTTTTCGTAATAGATTTTTTTCGAGTGTTTAACTATTAATACCATGTATGTGCAAGAATAAAATTCTAAAGAAAATACACACTCAAAAAATTGCCAAAATTTGCCTGATTTTGACTCAAAATCGGAACTTTTGCACTTATAAAACGGATCATGACCTGAGAATTTATACAAAAGTCAATCCTTAACTTGAGTCAGTTTTGCAGAAAGTAACTGTGAAACGCAGGCCTGCATAAACGACCGCAAAATTCAATTGGAATTTTTAAAAAAATCTTAAAAATGGCCAGATGATGACTCAAAAGCGAAACTTTTTTCCTCCTATATAACGACCTTTGCCGTACACAATTTACCCGAATGTGAATATCCAGCTTCACTGGTTTCTGACAAAATAAATGACAAACTTAGGCCTGTATAAAAATCGACCAACTTCTAGGCAAATCTTCTTCAGCAAAAAAACATCTTGAAATAGCCTGAAGATGACTCAAAACGACACTTTTCTCCGCCTATAGGACGAACTTTGCTCTACAAAATGTACGCCAAAGTAAATCTCCAACTTCACTAGTTTCTGAGAAAATAAATGCTATACTTTTTTACAAATTTTTTCTCAAATTTTCAAAATTCTGGAAAACTGCCGAAAGACTCAAATTCAAAACTTTTACTACTTAGAAAACAAACTATGTCGAACAAAGTTCATACAAAATGCTCTCTGGCTTGAGTCATTCAGCCTTTTCAGTTCAAAAATTTCGAACATTTCCTGAAGATGATACAAAATCAAAACGTTGTCCACTTGCAGAACAGACCATACGCGACAAATGCGATAGAAAAGTTACTTTCTTGTTTTGCATGATTCTGAGGAAATAAAAGTCAAAACTACGATCTGCTGAATATCTGCAAAAACGAGATGCAACTTTGAAAATTTGTTGAAAGTTGCCTGATGATACCTTAAAATCAAAACTGTAGAACAGACATTTCGTCATAAAATACATTCAAAAGTGCCACCCTCATTTCGCCAGTTCCTGAATGAATGAATACCAAACTCCGGCCTACAAAAACAATCTTATAAACCAAAGGCAATTTTGAAAAATTATCAAAATTTGCCTGATGGTGACTTACAATCGAAACTTTCTACACTTATATAAGGAACTTTGCCCTACAAAAAGCATAAAAGATTGAGTTTCTCACTTCGCAAGTTCCAGAGGAAATAAACGCTAAACTACAGTCTACAAAATGCACCACGAAAACCAGACGACATTTTCCAAAAATTCTAGAATATTGCCTGATGATGACGGAAAATTGAAACGTTTTCCACTCATAGAACAAACGTTGCCCTACTCAATGCACACAAAACAAATTCTCTAGTTTTGCTTCCAAATGGCGCCCTCTATCTCCAACCCTCTTGAAATTCCGCCGTTGGTCAATAAAACATATCTAGCTTGAACAAAGCGAACTTTTGCTGAAGAAATGGTGAAGCTTGTGTAATTGCCCGATGGCCATACGGTCAAGAAATGCGTCAGCAGATCAAACATGATCAGTTTCAGTAGCAAAAAAGCCTTAATAGTGATTGAATTAAGCTCCTGCAGTCTCCGTGTCGACTCACTACCATCAAACGGTCATTCTTCTAGTGTAGAAGTTCGGGTTTATTAACGGCAGGTCGAGCAAAAAAGGTCGCTGCAGAAAATGTAATCAATAATAAACAGTAATTTCTATTAAATCGAACTTTAAATTAATTTTTTGCATTATCTTCCACGGCATTCGCCTTGGATCGATCTACATTGAGATTGAAAAACCTGCGCAGGAATTAAACATATATGGGACAACTAGTTCTTCTGGATGCGATATTCGGGACACTTAATCGATTGCTGTAGTTGAAACATGTTTTGCAGGTGTTCAGTTCGTTAGAAACTTGGCAAAAAATCGCTTATTTGTAGTGTGTTGTTCAATTATAGCCTTGATGATCATTCTAGTGATTTACGGATTTTGGTAATGGAAAATCCGGCTAATGAAAATGTCCTTGTGGATTTACTTCCCTGTTTGGCACCATCTGATGTCATCCAACGTTGAAAACGTTGAAAAACACATAACGAATGCTGATTTATGCCGAGTTATTAACGATTTAGTTGCTCTCCTTCATTAAGTCTTCGGCAGTGGAATGTGCGTTGATGATGGCTGCCTACAATGTATATTAATACAACTGACTTTTAAGGAAAATGTTCCGCTAAAATCCCCCTAGTTAATCATTGTTAATATTCAAGCAGCACCTCATCTACAGTTAGTTTTTTCCTATTTGCGCCATATAAGGTCCACACCATCATTTGCATGTAAACGACACCGGAAAATTAAATTTAATAATAGAAAACCGTTAGTTTGGGTAGTAGATGGTCGTAGTAAAGCGGAGCCTGGCTTCTGGGCTGTTTCAAAATTTAAATTTCACCGAAGCCGGAAAGGTCAGAATGCATTAACAGATCGAGAAATATGCATTCAGAGGCGTGTTTGTCTTATTGTTTGACACATTAACAAGCCGACATTCTTATTTGCGAAAATGCTGGCTTGTTAATGGCTGATAAATCAAATGAAATTGCGAAATGTGCCTGACCTGGGGACCTTTAAATCGACGACGATGAGAAGAAAATTATTGTTTGTTTCAATGGAATTCTTCGCGGTGCCAAGATTAATCTATTGAATTCACGGAAACCGAAGATCCGTATGGGCTCATCCTCTCTCTAATCTGAACCCAAATGCTTCAGATTTGCCTAAAAATGGACACCTTTAGGTTCAATATTTTCAACCAGAAGTTTTGTCTTTGACCATGAATTTGTGGGTGTTTTCAATTTCGCAACTTTAAAAGCTGAGATTACTGCTTTAATGCTCTAAATAGAATTGGACGCATTTTTCTTCTTTAAATACAACTCTACAATCTTTTGGTTTCCAACTATACACTGCAACTTTAAAATCCTGCAACTTTGAACACATTTTTATTAATTTCGGGCTCGAATGCCCGCTTTAAGCTCAAATATTGACTTTCCACCAGCAATTTAGACTTAAAAACCGCATTGCTGAGTCTAAACTCGAAATATTAACTCGGCTTTAATTGAAATTATGTCTTTGATTTGTAAAAATTCGGTTTTTAATTGGGCATTTAGGGATGGAAGAAATATGCGACTTTTACGCTAAAACAGTGACTTTCTTTACTGAATTTTTGTACTTTACTAACTTTTGGCTGTAGCTTGAAATATTTTTACGTTAAACGACTTTTTGTCAATGAGATTTTGATCGAAAAATTTGAACCACCAAAAGATTATTGCGACTTTCAAATGAAAACCTACTCACTTGAACAAAAAATTGCGAATCTAAGCACACACTTTTTCATTTTAAACCCAACTATTAGTTAGTTTTACATATTTTAAGCTCATGAGTTTCACATTGAACACACAGACTTTGGGTTTTGAACATAAAATTGAAGATCTAATGACGAAACTTTCAGAAAACGAAAGGCTACTAAACGGGACTTTCAACTCGAAATCTACTTGGTTGAGCCGAAAGGTGCGAGTTTCAATAGGAGATTTCCATTTTAAACCCAACTATTCGACCTTAAACTTGACGTATTGTATTTAAATAGTTTATCTTATTTTAAACTCAGGAATTTAATTTTGAACACAGACTTGGAGTTTTGTTTATGAAATGAAGATTTAAAGCCGAGACTTTCAGACAACCAAATGCTACAAATCGGGAATTGCAATTTTCAAAACGAATATTTGATTTTCAACTCGAAATCTACTTGGTTGAGCCGAAAGGTGTGAGTTTCAATAGGAGATTTTCATTTTAAACCCAACGATTCGGCTGTAAACTTGAAAAACTGTATCTAAATACTTAGTTTATTTTATTTTAAACTCAAGACTTTAATTTTGAACATATAGTTTGAGATTTTTCGATGCAATTGAAGTTTGCAAGCCGACACTTGCAGAAAGCTAAGTTCAAATCGGGAATTTCAATTCTCAAAGCGAATATTTGATTTTCAACTTAGTTGAGACGAAAATTGCGAGTTTTATATGAGATTTTCAATTTAAACCCAACGAGAGAGAGGGTTTTAAACCTGAAATATTGTATTTAAATAGTGTATTTTAATTTAAACTCGAGCGTTTCATTTTGAACACAGATCTTAAGTTTTGTTTAATCAATAGAAGTTTGAAAACTGAAAATTTCAGAAAACGAAACGCTATAAATCGAGAATTTCAACTTTCAAATCGAATATTTGACTTTCAACTCGAAATCTACTTAGTTGAGCCGAAAGTTTCGAGTTTCAATGGATTTTCGTTTCAAATCCAACTATTCGGTTTTAAGCTTAAAAATATTATGTTTAAATAATTACGTTTTTTTTTAAACTCGAGACTTTCATTTTCAAAACAGTCTTTGAGCTTTGCCTATGCAATTGAAGATTGAAAGCCGAGACATTCAGAAAACGAAAATCTACAGATCGGGAATTTCAACTTTCAAAGCGAATATTTGACTTTCAACTCGAAATCTACTTGGTTGAACCGAAAGTTCCCAGTTTCAAGAGATTTTCGTTAGAAATCCAACAATTCGGCTCTAAACTTGAAATATTCTGTTTAAATAGTTACGTTTATTTTAAACTCGAGAGTTTCATTTTGAACACAGATTTTGAGCTTTGCCTATGCAATTGAAGATTGAAAGCCGAGACTTTCAGAAAACCTAGTGGTAGAAACCGAGAATTTCAACTCTCAAAGCGAATATTTGATTTTAATCTCGAAATGTACTTAGTTGAGACGAAAATTGCGAGTTCTATGGGAGATTTTCAATTTAAACCCAACGAGACGGTTTTAAACCTGAAATATTGTATTTAAATAGTTTATTTTATTTTAAACTCGAGAGTTTCATTTTGAACACAGATTTTAAGTTTTTTTATTCAATCGAAGTTTGAGAACCGAAAATTTCAGAAAACGAAACGCTATAAGCGAGAATTTCAACTTTCAAATCGAATATTTGACTTTCAACTCGAAATCTACTTAGTTGAGCCGAAAGTTCCGAGTTTCAAGGGATTTTCGTTAGAAATCCAACAATTCGGCTTTAAACTTGAAATGTTCTGTTTAAATAGTTACGTTTATTTTAAACTCGAGAGTTTTATTTTGAACACAGACTTTGAGTTGTGTATATGCAATTGAAGAGTGAAAGCAGATTCTTTCAGAAAACCAAGTGCTACAGAATACCTTTCAGAATACCGAGAATGAACTTTCTCAAAACGAATATTTGACTTTCAACTCGAAATTTATTTAATTGAGCTGAAACTTGCGAATTTCAATAGGAGATTTTCATTTTACACAAAACTATTCGGCTCTAACCTTGAAATATTGTATATAAATTATGTTTTATTTTAAACCCAAAAGTTTCACTTTGAACACCGAAAGTTCAAGTCCGAGTTTAAGTTAGTTGAGCAAGTTTTAATACGAGATTTTCATTTGAAACCCAAATATTCGGCTTTAAACTCCAAAGCTGAAATTTAAGCGTGCATTTTCAATTTTTTGTCTTAACTATATTCCGACTTCGATTCCAAAATTGAAAATCTGAATAGTTACTTTTATGTTAAACTCGAGAGTTTTATTTTCAGCGCAACATTTGAATGTTGATTATGAAACTGAAAGTCGAAATCCGAAACTTTTAGGAACCGCAAGATTACAAACCAGGAATTTTTCAACTTGAACTCTTTTCAGTGAAACTCCAATTAACGAGTTGCAAAATGATATTTTGTTTTTAAACCCAAATATTCGGTTTTAACCGGGAAATCTTTACGTTCAAAGCGAGTTTTCAAATTCTCAGCTCAATTGAGATTAAATTTGCAAATTCAAATGAACTCAAAAGTTTCAATTTGAACACGAATTTCAACAAACCAAGAAAATGAACCATGAGGGCGAGTATTTGACTTTCAACTCGAAACCTCCATTTAATTTGCAAACGTTCTATTTCAACTAGATTTCGAAACTAATCCAAGACTTGCAAATTTAAATATTTTGTTTCATTTTGAACAAGAAGTTTAGTTATGAAGTTGGAGCTCGAACTTCGAAACTTTCACAAAACGAATATGCGAGTTTAAACTCGACGTGCGAATCGAAACTGAAAGTTTAATCGATGTTTCAAGTTTGCGCTGGAAGATTCAAGTTGGAAGTTGAAAATACTCGGGTTTTAAACTGGAAATTTCAACTTTTAACCACATTTTAATGTCCAACAATAACAATTTTGGACGCAAATTTTCCACTTTGAACGGCACCGGCTTGGCTTTAAATCAGACATCTTGACTTTTAACTCAAAATTGCATCGTAAACTCCGAAAATCCCTGAAAACCGAAAACCGACCTGAACCTGAACCAAAACCTGACCGAAAACTGAAAAAGAAAAACCAAAAATCATGAAAAAACTATAAATTCAAATAATATGCAGTCAAAAATGAACATGGGAACTTGAAACTTCAATGCTCGAATTATGTGAAGTGAAAATGTCGATTTTTTTCCGGAAATCTGTTAATATGAAGCAGTTGAACAGTAAAGTCCGAGTTTTAACATTAAGTTTCCAAATTGAAAACGAAATTTGCATATCATACTCGAAACGTCGTCTGTGAACACGAAATTCCTGGTTTAAACTAGAAATTTTAACGATCTAAACTTTATGTTCTTGTTACTTAAAAGAAATTAATTTGGTGTTGAATTTGAGCGCAAAAGTCCAAGTTCTAATCGAAAGTTCCTAGTTCAAACTCGAACACATTTCAAGTATGCAAGAAATTTCGGCTTCAAGTTGACCATTTCCACTTTGATTCTTCAATTTGAACCCAAAGTTCGATGATTTGGTGTCCAAACTCGGTATTGCGGTTTTAAAGTGGAAACTTGCTGAAAATAGCAACTTTGTTCAGTTGATTTAAGCCAGTTAATCGGACTTTAATAGCGCGATTTAGTGTCGCTTTAATGACTCTGAAATTACTTCAATAAATTCTTCAAATGATTGTCTTTTTGCCAAGAATTTTGTCTAACTTTCCATCTGTTGGTCCAGCGAATTAAGTGCTGATGACAAGCAAGAAGTTTACTCCCAAAAAACTCGTCAATCGTCCTACGACTGTGCGAAATTCGCTTTTTGATCATTTTCATCACTTTCCTTATCATTTTCCTCTAATTCAGGACCAGGAAGCAGCTGGTTGTTGTCAGTCATTTTGATCACTTTTCTTATCAGTTTTGTCTCATTTAGGTGCCATTTCTCAACGGCAAACTCGTTATCTTGAGGTGTTTGCCACCCATATTGCACCAGTGACATCATCACCATTCTTCTTGGAACAGGTCGTTGCTATTCCTGCACAGTTCTGATGCTCTGACGATGCGTGCGGTACTTTATGGCATGCATCGAAAAAGATAAAAATCGGCGTGCGTGGAAATTTAAATGTTTCCTTTTCAAGTGCGTTGCTGATTGTCGGCTTTAATTATCTATGCACTACAAGCGAATCTGGACAGTCGAGCGTAAAGAATCATTTTTTTCATGCCGCTCTGTGCAAACGTTTCACTTTCTAAACAGAAACTGGTCGTTGCCGTATGGAAGCTCTAGAAAGAAACTGGTCACTTCACTCGGCGCAATTTAAATAGCGAAATTGTATTAGTCTATTAAACGCATATTTCATCAAGGCTGAGGCCGGTCTGCCCATGGCGACTGGCCAACAGCACATTAACACATCTTGATTATGTAGAATTTTAATTATCTTCAAGAAGCATCTTGTGCGAGAGGCGATTTTTTGCCTTGTTCTAATCAGGTGTTGATATCGGCGAGATGCGAGTGGCTGCTCCAAACACCAACTTCAACGGCCAATTGGAGAGTCGATTGATTTATTAGAGAGTTTGCAATTTGCCAGCCACATCCGAGGTATCAAAATCATTGCTATAAAATTTCCTGATCAAGACTAAACACTCATAGTTGCATAATTTGCCCATTTATCATTGCACCATCCAGCAGCCAGGCTCTAATGCGATTGTCGACTAGTTTAAATGGAAAAGTCCTTACTAATTTCAACAGTAATGGTCTTTTCTTTCTGAACATATTTATTATCAAATAAAGTTTACACTTTGTTATGGCTATTTATCTACGAGCTTAAGCATTTTCGGCTGTTAGTGCTCGCGCTCAGAACCGTAACATGTCGCAGGAACGAAAACCGCCAGCAACAACCCTGAGGCGTCTCAGGACGGCGCCGAGGCTCAGAAGGAATCCTCTGAGGACACTGCTATTCACAATTCAGTAAAACCAACCCAAGAAAAACAATTTATAGAACTCCACTTGGGTAGAAAGACTTAGAAATAGAAAGCAAAGGAAGAAATTAAATGAAACTAGAATATCTGAAAGTTTTCAGCTTATGCATCGGTGTCAGTAAGGAGAGCAGAAAAAGGCTGAAAGGAAAACAGCTGAGAATCAACGGAAAAAAAATTGCTATTTCAAAATTTTTCACATCAATTTTCAATAGTCTGTTTATGACGCAGCCCACAATAGTCCCATTCGACCAACGCCCTTAAGAACGCGTGTCTGGGGTACCTTCCAAGTGTTGCTTCTCATGTCCATTTCTGTGTTCCTGGTGGCAAGAAAGGGAAAGAGAAACTGTATTCAAAATTTTGGCTTTCTGGTTCGTCCTTGAATGAAATAAATAATTGGAAGTAGGAATTTGTGTGTACTTACACATCTTTTTTATTGGGCACTGGTAATCGGTTAAGAACTACCTGGATCCTGAAGGGACGTTCAAAAAAATGCACTGAGTTGCCCGAATGTCCTCAAATCATCGTGGGAATTCCATTGGAATTTTTCCATTTCATATTTCATTAATTTCCAGTTAGTTGCCAATCAATGTGGGATTTCTAGTAATGTTTGGTTCCTTTCGATCCCGTTGAACGTCCAACCAATTAAAACCCACTGAAACCGCTATTCAATCCGTTGTAGGCAACCTACAAGGGGGGCCTGGCCGCCTGTTTGAGGTTTGGCTTCTACTCTCTATTTCTGTGTGCCTGATAATAATGTATCATTCATAATGTCAATCTTTAACTCGCATTTCAACTTGAGTTGTTGGGTTTAGTGAGCTTTTTTATTGCGAGAATGGGATTGGAAATCGATAGGGATAGACAAACAACCTCGATGATATAAAGCAGACATTCAAATTCATGCACTCTACGACGTTCTCGTCCAATGGTCGGGTTTCCATTCACTACTTTTACCATAGTTCTTTCGGTCGAATTCACTAATCATCGCCCTTAACAATCGAAATGTGTGAAACCAGTATTGAACCTATTGGCTACAGGGGGTCTGTCTGTCAGCCTCTCGGGGTACCTTTCAAGTGTTGCTTCTCTGGTCCATTTCTGAGTTCCGGATGGCAAGAAAGTGAAAGAGAAAGTGTATTCAAAATTTTGGCTTCGCCCTTGAATAAAATAAATAATTCGAAGTAGGAATTTGTGTGTACCTACACATCTTTTTTATTGGACCGAGGTAATCGGTTAAGACCTGGATCCTGAAGGGACTTTCATAAAATGCACTGATTTGCCCGAATGTCGTCAAATCGTCGTGGGACTTTCCATTGGATATTTTCAATATTTCATTCATTTCCAGTTTTCTTCAGTTGCAAATCAATGTGCGATTGGAGCCATTCTCATGGCTTGCCAAAGATGAAGGTGGAAACAGCCATACATACAAACTGATGATGGTGGAGAAAAACACCGAAACGTATTTGTAAAATCTTTCAAATAATAAACAATAATATCGACTGGAACCCAGGAATTTCTTTTGAATTAAGTTGAAATAGAGTCAGGAAAATATACACAATATTTTTAACATTTGAATGTTGAGCCAGTTAATCTTCGGTTGCTAAGTGGCCCAATTCGACTAGCCCTAGTTCTTTCGGTCGAATTCAATCATTGCCCTTAACAATCGAAATCCGTGAAACCAGAATTGAACCTATTGGCTACAGGATGTCGTCTGTCTGTCAAACTCTCTGGGGTACCTTCCAAGTGTTGCTTCTTCTTTCCATTTCTGATGGAAATAATAAAAAAATGAAATAATGTAGAAAACGCTATTAGTACTACACTAGCTAGAGGACGACAGAAGGACTTCTTGAATTTTATTTTCTAACTGGGGTCTCGTTAAAATTTTATATGAAATAAATAATATTTTTTAAAATTTAGTTTCATACAGGTTGTCTCGTCATCACATGGTCAAAAGGAAACTGCGGCATTCTTTGGCATAAAAGAAAACCAAAAGAAAGGACATCTAACTTAACTTTTATTAAGAAAAATGTCTGGCGCCTTTGCTATTGATGGTCAAAGATAACAGTAAAAACCGTATATCGATTTTCTTCGTAAGAATGCCTTAAATCAGCAACTTTCCAGAAAAACTGTTAACTGAGTTGATGCTTTGATAAGTCTAGAAATTTATATGCCCATTACCAAACCATCTTCGTCGATGTTTTCTAAAATTACTTTTATGAGCTGAAAAATAACGGTATGCTTATTTTTTTATTTTTTTGGCATATTCACACGTCTCATTGTGACTAGTCTTAAAATCACAAATTATTCACACTTAACAATTCAGGGACCATTGACAATATGTAATTGTTATAATTATTTATTTTCTGTATTGTATGTTTTGGATCACCATTTATTTTTATGCTAGAATTGTCTTTGTTTTTGCCTGAAATTTTGTTACATGCTGTCCACATGCACTTTCTCTTATTATCAGAATTTTTTACCCGCTTGTCACATTCTTCAGACATTACTGCTCTCAAAATATTGTCATATTCTTTTTTAGTTTATTATATTCAGATTTATATTGATTGTCATGCTTAGAGAACGTTAATCATGAAGCCTGTATTTGCAATATTTAACTTGCTCACTTTCTTTGCATGTTATGTTTTTATTTTTTGAAAATTTTGACGTGCGTTAATATCTTGTGTGAAGTTCATGGCCTTAGTCTTGGACCTAAAACTAAACCTAAAAAAAAATGTACACGGGGCGACCTTAAAAAATCTTTAATCCGAATCTGGGGCGCGCTTCTAAAAAACCCTGTTTTATGTTTTTATTATTTGTAGAAAAAGTCAGAAGATTGGCTACAAACTTTCATAAAACCATCACATCTTTGTCTTTCAAAATATCAAAGTTTAAAGGAGTTAAAATGGATGGTGTTTGCTGTATTTTTTCAGATTTCAAACTGTGGAGAGCAAAATTTAAATGAATCCATGAAACGTTGTTAAAATAATAGCGTGCAACCAGAATTATTGTATCAGGCAAACAATTTCGGCTCAATCAATTTTGTTTTTCCTTTGTAAAACATTGTTTTTCTCTATTCAGCGTCTTCACCACTAATCTATTTCTGTTCTATTTCTATTCCTATAAAAGTTGAAAATAGTAAACCTTTGTGGTCAAAACCCTTCCCATCTTTTTTTTTTTGCAACAGTGGTTTGGGGTTAAAATTGCTTTGGCCAATGCAAACTGCGAACCCAACCCAGCCACAATCAATCGGCATCAGAACAATCGGCATCAATGAAATCAGGCTTAAGAACCTTCACGACAGGGAGTCCAGTCTGTTTAGGGGTAGGTACCTTTCGAGTGTTGCTTCTACTGTCCATTTATGCGTTCCTGATGAAAATGATGAAAAACATGCTTTTTCGGAACATTTTCGTAATTTTCAGTCTTCTTGCTGAAAAATATCATACACACAGGCCAGACGACTGTTCTTCACTGAACTACAAGTTCTCTAAATTTCTTCCCTTTTGCTTCGGTAAAAGTCGATTCATATGCGTTTCTTCTATGCCCCCTCTAGTGCTTATTGAAAAGGTTTTAGCGGTCAACTCCGCCCAACCTTTTTGAGCAATTCAGCATTGATTACCTGCAAAGGGCAATGAATATCTTCATATTGTGTTTAGTGGTCATTTTTATGGCTTTCTAAGATTGGTCGCCAATTTTCGCCATTGGCCAAGATTTTGAGGGCGGATATTTGTGTTTTCAGTTCGGTCAGTGTTACGGGTGGAATTTGGGGGCAGTCTGGGGGAATTTGTCTATGTTTAATTTCTCTGAGGTTGTTTTTAACTTCCTCTTCGAAATCAGGGTCGTTTGTCTGGGACATGTTGGGAGAAAAATGGTGCTCTAGGGAGTCGGCGAAGACTTCCGCTTTCTCCTTGTCCGTGTACGCCACTCCTCTCTCTCCATGTATTGGGGGGAAGTGTTTTTGTTTTTTCCTCTCAAACTCTTGGCGATCTTCCAGGCGACGTTGTCGCCTGTTGGGATGTTTTCCAATAACTCGGACCACTTTTCGTTTTTAATGTTTTTTATTTGAATCTGTATTTGTTTAGTGAGATGGTTTGCTTCTTGGTTGAGAATAGCATCAGAGAATTGCTTGGTCCTGCGTTTTAGTTCCTTTCTGTTTTTAATAAGTTGTTTAAGTTCTGGCGGAAGGCCGAACGGGTTTTTATTTGTGTTTAGTTTTTGGCTTTTGGCTTTCGCAAGGGCTGCAGAGATAGAATTTGAGATTTTCTCTGAAAGGGAGTTAAGCTCCTTAACGTTTTTGGGAGGTGGTCCTGAGTTTGAATCTCGTCCAGGTAATATGTGAGGGCTTTCCAGTCGGTGTATGTAATTGGGGCTAAGGGGTTGTTTGTATATTGTTCGTTGATGTCGATGATTATGGGGTTGTGATCGGAGCTGAGTGAGTCAGAGTTCTGTATGTTAACGGAATGAGAAATGTCTTTTGTCAGGGCTCTGTCTAGTATGTCTGGACTTTTTTAGTGGTAGTGAGTTGGGTCTGAGGGAGCGTGAATTTGGAAATGTAGGTCTTGTGAGTATTTGTTAAGTTTTCGGCCTTCGTCGTTGGGAGACTTGCAACCCCAAATGGTGTTTTTGGAGTTTAAGTCTCCTGCGAGGATTGTAGGGATGTTTTTGTGGAGAAGGTTGTCATAGTCTTGTATAGTTGTGTTTATGTTGGGGGGTTTGTAGGCAGAAATTATAAAAATTGGTGAATTTTCCATGTTAAGTATTAGTGCTGTGTGTTCTATTTGGGTGTTATTGATTGGAGGGCTTGGGTGATGAGAGAGGAAGTTTTTGATCAGAATGGCATTGCCGTCCCCTCCGCTGTTAGGGCGGTCGTTACGGTAAATTTTATAGTTATTAATTTTGAGTTTAGTTTGTGTTTGTAAAAAGGTTTCTTGAAGAAGTGCAATGTCCATATCGTTTTCCCGGAGATAGTCCTACAAATTCCTTCCTTTTCGGGTAGAATGAGTTGACGTTCCAGGAAACGATGTGGACTCCGGCTGGCTTTATTTTATACATGCCAAAGCTTGAAGAGCTGGCACATTTCCTAACATAGCCGCAATGCGGTTTATTTTGGCCTGAATTCGCTCTCAGGCATGAGAAGGAGTTGGATCAAGGGGAGCTCAGGTTGGTGTTTTGGTGGGCTGGCGAAGGGGGGGTTGTTGTGCGGGCGGTTTTTGGTGCTGGGGGCTTTGGGCGGCGGCTGTTCTGGGGGCTTTGGATTTTTGGGCCGCTTTGGAAGCGAAGGAGATTCCAGACGAGACCTTGTTTTGGAAACTGGCCTGTTTGGCTTTTTCCTGCTTTTGAGCAGTGAAGTTCGGGTTTTTTGAGCAAGAAAAGTAGCTTGCCGGGTGGGCGCCGTCGCAGTTAATGCACTTAGCCGGGATGTCTCTCGGCTTTTTGCATTCTGCGTAGATATGACTTTGGGCGCATTTATGGCAAACGGGTTTTGCTCCACAATTGGCCATGGTGTGTCCGAACTTTTGGCATTTTTTGCACTGAGGAATGTGCCTTAGGTTGCTGACCGAAGAGTGTCTTTGGGGCTCAATGACTACCGCCAAGTTTAGGAGGTACTTAACCTCAAAAATTTGGGTTTGCTCTTTGGGCAAGAGCATTTTAACCATGTTCGTTTTGGTTTTTAAATTTCCCATCCTGAAGAATTGGATTTGGGATGGGTTGAAACCGAGCTCTTCGATTTCCGTTTGAATTTCGACAAGTGACATTTCATTGATGGAGGCCCTTGACGATGGCGATTAATTTCTTGTCCTCTGGGAGAGTATGAGTATGGAACTCCATTTTCTCCTTCGAGAGCAGTTTGGTGATGGCTCTATGGTCATCAATTGAGGTCGGGTGAATTTGGATCCCTAAATGGACCTTTTTGGGGTTCGAAAATTGGCAGTTGTGCTGTAATAAGAGAGAGCGGGTTTTTGTCCACTTGGACACATTCCTGATGATGACAGGAATGGCTTGCTTTTTTGGGGCAGAGATAGGGACAGAAGCTTGGTCCAAAGTGGCGCTGGAAGAGGCCTGGCTTTGGGAGGCGGCGGCTTTTTTCACCATATGATGATGTAGAACGGTGTAGATGTTTTGGCGAGATTATAAGGGGGCTGTCGGTTTTAGGCCTGTGAAGTCCTCGACTTCCATTTGCTCAGCTTCAGCTGAAGGCTTTGCTGGGGCTTGTTGCGCGGGGAGTTCGTGGGCTTTTAGAAGTTGGAGTTTTCGGAAGAGTTCCTTAATTTGGGCTCCTTGTGCCAGGATGATTTCGGCTTGTTTGCGCTCTTTTTGACGAAGCGCTTTAAGCTCAGAGAGGATGGCTTTGTTGTGTTTGGTTTTAGTGTTGAGTTTGGAGGTGCGGGGTAATGTTGGCTTACCGTTGTCACAGCTCATGACCGCACTTTGATCGCTGTCGCTAGAATGCAACATTTTTCCGCGTGTGAGGACACACGCGGTCTGCTGAGGGCTTTTGAGACACACGCGGTCTGCTGAGGGCTTTTGAGACACACTTGTGGAGTTTCGCGCACGCTGTTTGATGGAACTAATAATTGTTGCTATTGGTGAATAACTTCACGCACTGGCACGAAGCCACTGTAATTGTTGCTGTTGTTTTGGGTGTTGATGCTTGACTTTGAGCACTAGCACGAAATCACGCGAGCTGATGCGACAAGCACTGACTGACGCACTCTGCCCACTAATAGTACCGCGTTGTATTTGAACATATTTATTTCAATTAAGACTTTTTCATCTTTCAATTGCTCTTATTCTACGGCTCCTTAATGTTAACATCATTTAGCATTTAGCAATATCTAACATCGGTTGTACTATTCTACCTTAGCCTACCTTAACCTAACTTAGCCTAACTAACCTAATCTTACAACTTCTCTTGCTTCCTAACTAACTTAGTGCTAGTCCATGGTCCTCGTTGTGGTGCTGGAACTGGTCATCGCGTGTGGTCCTCGTCTTCTTCTTGAACTGGCTTAGCCTAACTTAACCTAATCTTACATCATCTCTTGCTTCCTAACTAACTTAATGCTAGTCCATGGTCCTCGTTGTGGTGCTGGAACTGGTCATCGCGTGTGGTCCTCGTCTGCTTCTTAAACTGTGTCCGCAGGGAGCAGTCTGCGGTCACACTGGAACTTCTTTGTGCAAGAATCCCTGACAGTGGGATTCTTGCTTTGCCGGGCCATGTCCAGGAACTTTGATGTTAAGCCCTGGATGTGGTCCAGCAGGTCTTCTGTCTTCAGGTCCCTTTGGAGGGTTGTGTTCCTCACAAAGTACGGGGCCTTGGCTGCTGTCCTCAGTATCCTGTTCTGGATCCTTGCCAGCTTGAGTTTCTGGCTGGTGCTGGCCGTGGACCACGCTGGTGATCCATAGGTCAGGACAGGTCTGATTAACTGTTTGTAAGCTCGGACCTTTGTTCTTAGGAAGAGCTTACCTGTCAGCAGCGGGTAGTAGGCCTGGAGCAGGTATCTTGCCTTCGATATAGTGGCTGTCATCTGTTCGTGCCAGACCAGCCGCTTGTCATAGATAAGTCCAAGATAGGTTATCTTGGAATTCCATGGTAGCCGCTGTCCTTCAAGCTCCAGCTAGCCTGGCGGGTTCTGGAGTCGTCTCGTGGTGAAGTGTATAGTCTGCGTCTTCACCGGATTGAACTCCATTTTCCATTTCCTGCTCCATTTCTGGACCTGGCCGAGATGTCTTTGGAGTTTCTCCTTCATGTAGGCGCCGTTCCCTGTGGCAGTGAGTGCTACATCATCTGCGTAGTTGTAGCACTCTGTTGTCTTGGTGGTGGGGAAGTCTGCCATGTAGATGTTGAAGAGGGTAGGGGCCCAGCACTGATCCTTGGGGTACTCCTGACATCACCGGTTTGCTGTCTGAGAGCTGACCATCTATTTTAACCTGGAAGCTGCGTCCAGATAGGTAACTGCTGATGAGCTTGGTTTGGTGTCCCGGAAAGCCAGCTTTGATCATCTTGGCTAGCAGGGCCTGGTGCCAAACCTTGTCAAACGCCTTTGACATGTCTAGGAAGACAGCTCCTAGACCATCTCGGAGGTTTAACTTTTGCTGGATCCTTGTTGTGAGCCGGGTTGTGAGTGTGGTGGTGCCATGACCCGGCCTGAATCCATGTTGCTCATCTAGCAGCACCTTCTTGTCTTCTATTGTATCCTGGATGTGGGTCAGGATACATCTTTCCATAATTTTGCCCATCATGGGTAGTAAGCTGATGGGCCTGTAAGACGTAAGCAGCTTCCGGCTTGCTCTCTTTTTGGGCACCAATACCACTATTGCCTTCTTCCATGTGGTTGGGAAGTGTTGAAGGTCCAGGATTGCATTTGCCACTGTGGTGAGGTCCTCAATTAATAAATTTAAACACCTTAAAGATCTATAAGGCCAAACCACAGAACCTGTTTTCTTCCAGACTACCCAAAACTTACCTTTTCTTTTTCAGTGGAACTATTTATTTTATTTTTATGTTTATTTTTTTCCCACTCATTATTCTCAGGCAAATAATCTCCTTCCTCACCTAGGCTTACTCATAGGCCAGCACTAAAGACTAAAAGCCTTAACTGGCTAAGTCTAAAAAAAACGTTCAATAGTACCGCGAGTGATTTCCCTTATTTATTCAAATGTCTCCATCCCCAGATTGGGTGGAGTTTGAGTCAAATTTACCCCAGATTATGGGCATTGGGGAGGAGTTTAGTTTAGGTTCGTCCCCATGTTCCAGGTGGTCTACAAATCTCCCTGGGAGGTAAAAGAAAATACCTGACTGTGGCCTCTGCCCCGTAAATCACTGGTTATTGCTTTGAGCCGCTCATTTATAGATTTCACAATATCATGCTAGCGAGGTTTATGGTGTTAACGTATAGATCGAACTTTCCAAATGCGAATTCATTTGTCCATTTGGGCGCCCTCTTGGAATTTAAGTTTCCTTCATCATTTTTTTCCAATGGCTTACATAAGTAAGAATTTCGCGCTCTTTTTTTTTTCTTGGGAGAGTCGGATTGGAAATCGGTAAGGATAGATAACCTCGATGAAAATCACAGCAGACTTTCAAATAATGCATGCACTCCACGACATTCTCGTCAAATGGTCTAGTTTCCATTCAATTTTTTGACTATAGTACTTTCGGTCGAATTCAAAAACCATGGCTATTGGCCACAGGGTGTCTGTCTGTCAGCCTCTCTTGGGTACCTTCCAAGTGTTGCTTCTCATGTCCATTTCTGTGTTCCGGATGACAAATAACATCTTGGCTTCCTTGTTCGGACTTGAATAAAAATAATAATTGCAAGAAGGAATTTGTTTAATTTTTTCATCTTTTTTAATGGACAGTGGCAATCGGTTAAGAACTACCTGGATCCTGAAGCGACTTTCAAAAAATGCACTGATTTGCCAGAATGTCGTCAAATCGTCGTGGGAATTCCTTTGGATATTTTCAATATTTCATTAATTTCCAGTTATATTCAGTTGCAAATCAATGTGCGATTTCGAGTAATCTTTCGCTCCTTTCGGTCAATTTGAACGTCCAACCAATTCAAACCCAGTGAAACCACTATTCAAGCCGTGGCTACAGGGTAGCCGCCTGTTTGGGGTTTGGCTTCTTCTGTCCATTTCTGTGTTCCTGATAATAATGTATCATTCATAATGTCAATCCTTTAACTCGCATTTCAACTTGAGTTGTTGGGTTTAGTGAGCTTTTTTTATTGCGAGAGTGGGATTGGAAATCGATAGGGATAGACAAACAACCTCGATGATAAAGCAGACTTGCTTGAAACGGTCGGGTTTCCATTCAATATTTTTACCATAGTCCTTTCGATCGAATTCAATAATCATCGCCCTTAACAATAGAAATCCGTGAAACCGGTATTGAACCTATTGGCTACAGGGTGTCTGTCTGTCAGCCTCTCGGGGCACCTTTCAAGTGTTGCTTCTCTTGTCCATTTCTGAGTGGCGGATGGTAAGAAAGTGAAAGAGAAACTGTAGTCAAAATTTTGGCTTACTGGTTCGGACTTGAATGAATAAAATAATAGTACTGTAGTCCATTAATTTTTTTTTGAGTTGATGCCACTAGTCCTTTTGTGAGATTTTTTGTGCTCGTTGCAAATCTCGCAGCATGCAAAGCGATAGAACTTAGATAAAGACTATAATATTGTATCAAATCTGCTTTAAAATTTGATGTCGAATCCGAATTTATAATAATGTACACGGCGTGACCTTAAAAAATCTTTAAACCGAATTTGGGGCGCGCATCTGGAAAACCCTGTTTTATGTTTTTATTATTTGTAGAAAAAGTCAAAAGATTTGCTACAAACTTTCATAAAACCATCACATCTTTGTCTTTCAAAATATCAAAGGTTAAAGGAGTTAAAATGGATAGTAAAAAAAAAATGGATAGTAAGGAGTTAAAATAAAAATAGTAAACCTTTGTGGTCTAACCCCTTCCCATCTTTTTTTGCAACAGTGGTACTGGGGTTAAAATTGCTTTGGCCAATGGAAACTGCGAACCCAACCCAGCCACAATCAATCGGAATCAATGAAATCAGGCTTAAGAACCTTCACGACAGGGAGTCCAGTCTGTTTAGGGGTAGGTTCCTTTCGAGTGTTGCTTCTACTGTCCATTTATGCGTTCCTGATGAAAATGATGTAAAAACATTCTTTTTCGGAACATTTTCGTAATTTTCAGTCTTCTTGCTGAAAAATATCATACACGCAGGCCAGACGACTGTTCTTCACTGAACTGTTCGAGTGATCGTTCTACAGGTTCTCTAATTTTCTTCCCTTTTGCTTCGGTAAAAGTCGATTCATATGCGTTTCTTCTATGCCCCCACAAGTGCTTATTGAAAAGGTTTTAGCGGTCAACTCCGCCCAATCTTTTTTGAGCAATTCAGCATTGATTACCTGCAAAGGGCAATGAATATCTTCATATTGTGTTTAGTGGTCATTTTTATGGCTTTCCAAGATTGGTCAGGGCTTCGGCGTTTCGAGTACCTGTAGTCGATGGTTTCACCTTATTGCTAGTCTGCATTCCTGATAGAAAGATTTACTAAAATGCGCAATTGCGTTGCATCCCTACATTTTTGCTCAACTTGCACGAGAGGACTTTCTTCCATTGGGTCGTTGTTTTCCACCGCCATACTGTGAAACGCCATACAGTGAATTCCGGGGTTCCATTCTGTGGTTCCTTTCTTTTTTCAATATGGTTCGTTTGTGTTAAAAATGTAGAAATTGGAGGAAAATACAGTTCATCACCCTCCACCCAACTACTATACGAACGCACAAACATGACAAAGATTTCGGAAAGACTCATACACCTACAGACAAAATGGACAAACAACCCCTACAACTGGACCATACTGAATCCCCTTTGTCTTACAAGACCAACCAGACAATCCCGCTTCCGTTCCCCTACGGACGTTATCAACGCTACTCGAACACTTACAAACGCAACTGACTACTGGACAATAAAATATTTTTTTCTTGTCATTAGAATTGGAAAGTTTATTTAATAAGATTATTAACCAAGAATAAGAGAACTTTCATATTTGTTTTTTTTTATTTAGATTAAGACTACATGTATTAAACAAGGGCAGAAAGACCGATAGGTCGATAGCCTTTTTTAGAAATAAAGATGTTTACTACTACTACAGTTCAACAGTCCAAACCGGTGCCAGTTTACATTGGCGATATTCTGGGCTTTATCCCTCTCTCTCGCAACCATCGACCCTTATCGGCTAAAACGGCCAAATAGTACTTAGGAATAAATTAGCCGAAAATTGAAGGGGTTCTCTTGAACAAACAATTGTCCTACTGGCTTTTGAAAAGAAGTGCCCTGAAATATTTTGAAGCATTTGATAGTATCCAAAAGTATTTTCATATAAAAAATCGTGTTTTTTGCTAAAAGTGTGCATGGTTTGTTTATTGTTTAGACAAGTTTCTAAAGACCACAAGCAAACATTGTTTAATCATCCTGTGGCGATGTGTTAAACTCAGCAAAGCCGATGGCTCTTTTTATTGTACAGTCATCAATTTTCAGGAAATCTCGACAGGAGCTTTATTGCCTTTGCGCGCTAATGAGCTTTTCCCAATAACTCCTGATGATGGTTGAAGGTCGAAACTTTCCCAGCAGATTTACTGATCTTCGCCCCACTAAATACCATAACGGACATGTTCTTAGCCACTTTATATTCAGATAAATTAATTTTTTAGCTTGAAACGAGCTTTATAAGTTCATTCATTTGGTACAGAGAAAAAACGTGCAGTCATCAATTGTAGTAATTGCGATTTTAAAGTTTAAAACCGTTTACTTACCACGGTTTTATAAGTATGATGTACTTGGAAATAATTAAAAGTAAGTTCCATAATGCAATTAAGAAGAAAAACGCATCTCATAATTATTTTTTCCATATAATTTCAAAAAAAGTTTGTTTCTACAATTCAAATTGGGAAAAAACGAACTTCTTCGGACACAAGGTGCAAATTAAAGGTATCAGGATCTGTTTTTGTTCTACTTTTTTACTACTACTTCTCTACTCTTCTACTACTTCTCTTTTTTTTTCTTCGGAGAGTGGGATTGGAAATCGGTAAGGATAGATAACCTCGATAATAATCAAAGCAGACTTTCAAATAATGCATGCACTCCACGACATTCTCGTCAAATGGTCTAGTTTCCATTCAATTTTTTGACCATAGTACTTTCGGTCGAATTCAAAAACCATGGCTATTGGCCACAGGGTGTCTGTCTGTCAGCCTCTCTTGGGTACCTTCCAAGTGTTGCTTCTCATGTCCATTTCTGTGTTCCGGATGGCAAATAACATTTTGGCTTCCTTGTTCGGACTTGAATAAAAATAATAATTGCAAGGAGGAATTTGTTTCATTTTTTCATCTTTTTTAATGGACAGTGGGAATCGGTTAAGAACTACCTGGATCCTGAAGGGACTTTCAAAAAATGCACTGATTTGCCCGAATGTCGTCAAATGTGACATGACCAATGTCGTGGGACTTCCATTGGATATTTTCAATATTTCATTCGTTTCCAGTTTTCTTCAGTTGCAAATCAATGTGCGATTTCGCGTAATCTTTGGTTCCTTTCGGTTAATTTGAACGTCCAACCAATTAAAACCCAGTGAAACCACTATTCAAACCGTGGCTACAGGGTAGTCGCCTGTTTGTAGTTTGGCCTCTTCTGTCCATTTCTGTGTTTCTGATAATAATGTATAATTCATAATGTGTATCATTCGCATGATACTTTCTTCATTTCAAGTTCAAGTTTCATTTCAACTTGAGTTGGGTTCAGTGAGCTTTTTTATTGCGAGAGTGGGATTGGAAATCGGTAAGGATAGCAGCTGTACGATAAAGCAGACTTTCAAATAATGCATGCACTCTCCACGACATTCTCCTCAAATGGTCGGGTTTCCATTCAATATTTTTACCATAGTTCTTTCGGTCGAATTCAATAATTATCGCCCTTAACAATAGAAATCCGTGAAACCAGTATTGAACCTACTGGCTACAGGATGTCGTCTGTCTGTCAGCCTCTCTGGGGTACCCTCCAAGTGTTGCTTCGCATGTCCATTTCTGTGTTCCGGATGACAAGAAGGTGAACACGGATTGTGAAGAAGGTGGTATTCAACATTTTGGGTTACTGGTTCGGACTTGAATAAAAAATATTTTTTTTTTTTATATTTCTTTTTCCTGACTGTACTTTTAATTTTTCACCGCAATATCTCACCGCAGAAGATCTATACCGGCTCGGTTCATTTACGTCCGAACACGTAGAACCGATGTCTGGCGTATAAGGCAGGGTCTACCTAAGCCTTACTGACGAGTCCAATAGGTAGACCCGGGACGAAACGCAGGGCTCATCACATAACACCATAATTAGTGACAATAAAATTGACTGAAAAAACCCAGGAATATATTGGAATGAATAAAAAATAATTAATTGCAAGGAGGAATTTGTGTGTACCTACAGCTTTTTGAAGTAATAACTTCTTATGGGACGGGGTAAATCCATTGGAATTCGGTGACGGCGTCACCGTTACGTCTGGCTCCAGTATGCGGTCTCTTGCTTTCTCTCTCGCACGCAACGGCGACCCAGCTGAGACCAACGACTAGTCTTGTCCAAAACTACCGTCAATTGGTCAATCACCATTTTGGCTTACTAGTTCGGACTTGCTTGAAACGGTTGGGTTTCCATTCAATATTTTTACCATAGTCCTTTCGGTCGAATTCAATAATCATCGCCCTTAACAATAGAAATCCGTGAAACCAGTATTGAACCTATTGGCTACAGGGTGTCTGTCTGTCAGCCTCTCGGGGCACCTTTCAAGTGTTGCTTCTCTTGTCCATTTCTGAGTTCCGGATGGCAAGAAAGTGAAAGAGAAAGTGTATTCAAAATTTTGGCTTACTGGTTCGCCCTTGAATAAAGTAAATAATTCAAAGTAGGAATTTGTGTGTACCTACACATCTTTTTTATTGGACCGAGGTAATCGGTTAAGACCTGGATCCTGAAGGGACTTTCATAAAATGCACTGATTTGCCCGAATGTCGTTAAATCGTCGTGGGACTTTCCATTGGATATTTTCAATATTTCATTCATTTCCAGTTTTCTTCAGTTGCAAATCAATGTGCGATTGGAGCCATTCTCATGGCTTGCCAAAGATGAAGGTGGAAACAGCCATACATACAAACTGATGATGGTGGAGAAAAACACCGAAACGTATTTGTAAAATCTTTCAAATAATAAACAATAATATCGACTGGAACCCAGGAATTTCTTTTGAATTAAGTTGAAATAGAGTCAGGAAAATATACACAATATTTTTAACATTTGAATGTTGAGCCAGTTAATCTTCGGTTGCTAAGTGGCCCAATTCGACTAGCCCTAGTTCTTTCGGTCGAATTCAATCATTGCCCTTAACAATCGAATTGAACCTATTGGCTACAGGACGTCGTCTGTCTGTCAGCCTCTCTGGGGTACCTTCCAAGTGATGCTTCTTCTTTCCATTTCTGATGGAAATAATGAAAATATGAAATAATGTAGAAAACGCTATTAAGACTACACTAGCTAGAGGACGACAGAAGGACTGCTTGAATTTTATTTTCTAACTGGAGTCTGGTTAAAATTTTATATGAAATAAAGAATATTTTTTAAAATTTAGTTTCATACAGGTTGTCTCGTCATCACATGGTCAAAAGAAAACTGCGGCATTCTTTGGCATAAAAGAAAACCAAAAGAAAGGACATCTAACTTAACTTTTATTAAGAAAAATGTCTGGCGCCTTTGCTATTCATGGTCAAAGATAACAGTAAAAACCGTATATCGATTTTCTTGGTAAGAATGCCTTAAATCAGCAACTTTTCAGAAAAACTGTTAACTGAGTTGATGATTTTATAAGTCTAGAAATTTATATGCCCATTACCAAACCATCTTCGTCGATGTTTTCTAAAATTACTTTTATGAGCTGAAAAATAACGCTATGCTTATTTTTTATTTTTTTAGCATATTCACACGTCTCATTGTGACGGGTCTTAAAATCACAAATTATTCACACTTTTATACACACAACAATTCAGGGACCATTGACAATATGTAATTGTTATAATTATTTATTTTCTGTATTATATGTTTTGGATCACCATTTATTTTTATGCTAGAATTGTCTTTGTTTTTGCCTGAAATTTTGTTACATGCTGTCCACATGCACTTTCTCTTATTATCAGAATTTTTTACCCGCTTGTCACATTCTTCAGACATTACTGCTCTCAAAATATTGTCATATTCTTTTTTAGTTTATTATATTCAGATTTATATTGATTGTCATGCTTAGAGAACGTTAATCATGAAGCCTGTATTTGCAATATTTAACTTGCTCACTTTCTTTGTATGTTATGTTTTTATTTTTTGAAAATTTTGATAGAATAGCTGAAGGAAAATGTTCATGGACATATTCCACGTGCGTTAATATCTTGTGTGAAGTTCATGGCCTTAGTCTTAGACCTAAAACTGCCAAAATTTTTTTTGGTGCTGTAGTCCATTAGTTTTTTTTTGAGTTGATGCCACTAATCCTTTTGTGAGATTTTTTGTGTTCTTTGCAAATCTCGCAGCATGCATAGCCATAGAACTTAGATAAAGACTATAATATTGTATCAAATCTGTTTTTAAATTTAATGTCGAATCCGAATATGTAATAATATACACGGCGCGACCTTAAAAAATCTTTAAACCGAATCTGGGGCGCGCTTCTGAAAAACCCTGTTTTATGTTTTTATTATTTGTAGAAAAAGTCAGAAGATTTGCTACAAACTTTCATAAAACCATCACATCTTTGTCTTTCGAAATATAAAAGTTTAAACGAGTTAAAATGGATGGTATTTGCTGTATTTTTTCAGATTTCAATCTGTGGAGAGCAAAATTTCAATAAATCCATGAAACGTTGTTAAAATAATAACGTGCAACCAGAATTATTGTATCAAGCAAACAATTTAGGCTCAATCAATTTTGTTTTTCCTTTGTAAAACATTGTTTTTCTCTATTCAGCTGCTTCACCACTAATCTATTTCTGTTCTATTTCTATTCCTATAAAAGTTGAAAATAGTAAACCTTTGTGGTCTAAACCCTTCCCATCTTTTTTTTTGCAACAGTGGTACTGGGGTTAAAATTGCTTTGGCCAATGGAAACTGCGAACCCAACCCAGCCACAATCAATCGGAATCAATGAAATCAGGCTTAAGAACCTTCACGACAGGGAGTCCAGTCTGTTTAGGGGTAGGTACCTTTCGAGTGTTGCTTCTACTGTCCATTTATGCGTTCCTGATGAAAATGATGAAAAACATGCTTTTTCGGAACATTTTCGTAATTTTCAGTCTTCTTGCTGAAAAATATCATGCACGCAGGCCAGACGACTGTTCTTCACTGAACTACAGGTTCTCTAATTTTCTTCCCTTTGCCCTTCCCTAAAAGTCGATTCATATGCGTTTCTTCTATGCCCCCTCTATGCAAGTGCTTATTGAAAAGGTTTTAGCGGTCAACTCCGCCCAACCTTTTTGAGCAATTCAGCATTGATTACCTGCAAAGGGCAATGAATATCTTCATATTGTGTTTAGTGGTCATTTTTATGGCTTTCCAAGATTGGCCAGGGCTTCGGCGTTTCGAGTACCGGAGTCGATGGTTTCACCTTATTGCAAGTCTGCATTCCTGATAGAAAGATTTACTAAAATGCGCAATTGCGTTGCATCCCTACATTTTTGCTCAACTTGCACGAGAGGACTTTCTTCCATTGGGTCGTTGTTTTCCACCGCCATACTGTGAAACGCCATACAGTGAATTCCGGGGTTCCATTCTGTGGTTCCATTCTTTTTTCAATATCGTTCGTTTGTGCAAAAAATGTAGAAATTGGAGGAAAATACAGTTCATCACCCTCCACCCAACTATTATACGAACGCACAAACATGACAAAGATTTCGGAAAGACTCATACACCTACAGACAAAATGGACAAACAACCCCTACAACTGGACCATACTGAATCCCCTTTGTCTTACAAGACCAACCAGACAATCCCGCTTCCGTTCCCCTACGGACGTTATCAACGCTACTCGAACACTTACAAACGCAACTGACTACTGGACAATAAAATAATTTTTTCTTGTCATTAGAATTGGAAAGTTTATTTAATAAGATTATTAACCAAGAATAAGAGAATTTTCATCTTTGTTTTTTTATTTAGATTAAGACTGCATGTATTAAACAAGGACAGAAAGGCCGATAGGTCGATAGCCTTTTTTAGAAATAAAGAGGTTTACTACTACTACAGGTGAACAGTCCAAACCGGTGCCAGTTTACATTTGCGATATTCTGGACTTTATCCCTCTCTCTCGCAACCATCGACCCTTATCGGCTAAAACGGCCAAATAGTACTTAGAAATAAACTAGCCGAAAATTGAACGGGTTCTCTTGAACAAGCAATTGTCCTACTGGCTTTTGAAAAGAAAGTTGTATCTAAAAGTATTTTCATATAAAAAACCGTGTTTTTTTTCTAAAAGTGTGCATGGTTTGTTTATTGTTTAGACAAGTTTCTAAAGACCACAAGCAAACATTGTTTAATCATCCTGTGGCGATGTGTTAAACTCAGCAAAGCCGATGGCTCTTTTTATTGTGGTCATCAATTTTCAGGAAATCTCGACACGAGCTTTATTGCCTTTGCGCGCTAAGGAGCTTTTCCCAATCACTCCTGATGATGGTTGAAGGTCGAAACTTTCCCTGCAGATTTGCTGATCTTCGCCCCACTAAATACCATAACGGACATGTTCTTAGCCACTTTATATTCAGATAAATTAATTTTTTAGCTTGAAACGAGCTTTATAAGTTCATTCATTTGGTACAGAGAAAAAACGTGCAGTCATCAATTGTAGTAATTGCGATTTTAAAGTTTAAAACCGTTTACTTACCACGGTTTTATAAGTATGATGTACTAAATCGTATGATGTACTAAATGTCGAAATAATTAAAAGTAAGTTCCATAATGCAATTAAATAATAATAATTTCAAAAAAAGTTTGTTTCTACAATTCAAATTGGGAAAAAAACGAACTTCTTCGGACACAAGGTGCAAATTAAAGGTATCAGGATCTGTTTTTGTTCTACTTTTTTACTACTACTTCTATACTATACTACTACTTCTCTTTTTTTTTTCTTGGGAGAGTGGGATTGGAAATCGGTAAGGATAGATAACCTCGATGATAATCACAGCAGACTTTCAAATAATGCATGCACTCCACGACATTCTCGTCAAATGGTCGGGTTTCCATTCAATATTTTGACCATTGTACTTTCGGTCGAATTCAAAAACCTTGGCTATTGGCCACAGGATGTCTGTCTGTCAGCCTCTCTTGGGTACCTTCCAAGTGTTGCTTCTCATGTCCATTTCTGTGTTCCGGATGACAAATAACATCTTCGCTTCCTTGTTCGGACTTGAATAAAAATAATAATTACAAGGAGGAATTTGTTTCATTTTTTCATCTTTTTTAATGGACAGTGGGAATCGGTTAAGAACTACCTGGATCCTGAAGGGACTTTCAAAAAATGCACTGATTTGCCCGAATGTTGTCAAATCGTCGTGGGACTTCCATTGGATATTTTCAATATTTCATTCATTTCCAGTTTTCTTCAGTTGCAAATCAATGTGCGATTTCGCGTAATCTTTGGTTCCTTTCGGTTAATTTGAACGTCCAACCAATTAAAACCCAGTGAAACCACTATTCAAACCGTGGCTACAGGGTAGCCGCCTGCTTGGGGTTTGGCTTCTTCTGTCCATTTCTGTGTTCCTGATAATAATGTATCATTCATAATGTCAATCCTTTAACTCGCATTTCAACTTGAGTTGTTGGGTTTAGTGAGCTTTTTTATTGCGAGAGTGGGATTGGAAATCGATAGGGATAGACAAACAACCTCGATGATAAAGCAGACTTGCTTGAAACGGTCGGGTTTCCATTCAATATTTTTACCATAGTCCTTTCGGTCGAATTCAATAATCATCGCCCTTAACAATAGAAATCCGTGAAACCAGTATTGAAGCTATTGGCTACAGGGTGTCTGTCTGGCAGCCTCTCTGGGGTACCCTCCAAGTGTTGCTTCGCATGTCCATTTCTGTGTTCCGGATGACAAGAAGGTGAACACGGACTGTGAAGAAGGTGGTATTCAACATTTTGGCTTACTGGTTCGGACTTGAATAAAAAATAATTAATTGCAAGGAGGAATTTGTGTGTACCTACATCTTTTTGAAGTAATAACTTCTTATGGGACGGGGTAAATCCATTGGAATTCGGTGACGGCGTCACCGTTACGTCTGGCTCCAGCATGCGGTCTCTTGCTTTCTCTCTCGCACGCAACGGCGACCCAGCTGAGACCAACGACTAGTCTTGGGACTACGATTGATGCGTTATTTTCCAGATACTAAAATAAAGTCCAGTATCACAATTTTGTTTCGTATTACAGTTATCATACACATTGTCACTTTTGTAAGTTTAGATAATGATAATTTATTCCAATGTATTCCTGGGTTTCAGTCAATTTTTCACAATTATGGTGTTATGTGATGGAGTCCTGCGTTTTCATCCCGGGTCTATCTATTGGACTCGTCAGTAGGGCTTAGATAGACCCTGCCCTATAACGCTTCCTACGTTCTTTGATGTCTGTCAGCCTTCTAGCAGGCCTCTGGTCTCGACATCTGGTTTCATGCGTGTACTCATATATATCCTAATTCGGTCTAGGTGTGTTCGGCGAGATGTTATTAGCCGTTCTTGTTAATACTGTAACCCATTTTTGCTTCCCTCTCCAAAGCCACCTATGTCACGCCATCTGGCGAATTTAAATATAGATAATGATAATGTAATCAACGAGTCAACTGCAACTATTGAAGACTGTTAAATGTTGTAAATAAAATATACATTTTACATTCAAAAGGAAATTAAATTTCATTTTACATATTCCTGATCCATTTATAAATTATTAGACTAACAAGAATATTGAAATTATAAAATTATTGTTGCCATCATGCGTTGAACAAGTTTCTATAAATATCATATGAAATTATCACTTCTGTCGAGCCTCCCGTGACGCAAACCATTTTTTATTGGACAGTGACAATCGGTTAAGAACTACCTGGAACCTGAAGGGACTTTCAAAAAATGCACTGATTTGCCAGAATGTCGTCAAATCGTCGTGGGAATTCCTTTGGATATTTTCAATATTTCATTCATTTCCAGTTTTCTTCAGTTGCAAATCAATGTGCGATTTCGAGTAATATTTCGCTCCTTTCGGTCAATTTGAACGTCCAACCAATTCAAACCCAGTGAAACCACTATTCAAGCCGTGGCTACAGGGTAGCCGCCTGCTTGGGGTTTGGCTTCTTCTGTCCATTTCTGTGTTCCTGATAATGTAATCATTCAATCCTTTAACTCGCATTTCAACTTGAGTTGTTGGGTTTAGTGAGCTTTTTTATTGCGAGAGTGGGATTGGAAATCGATAGGGATAGAGAAACAACCTCGATGATAAAGCAGACTTGCTTGAAACGGTCGGGTTTCCATTCAATATTTTTACCATAGTCCTTTCGGTCGAATTCAATAATCATCGCCCTTAACAATAGAAATCCGTGAAACCAGTATTGAACCTATTGGCTATAGGGTGTCTGTCTGTCAGCCTCTCGGGGTACCTTTCAAGTGTTGCTTCTCTTGTCCATTTCTGAGTGGCGGATGGTAAGAAAGTGAAAGAGAAACTGTAGTCAAAATTTTGGCTTACTGGTTCGGACTTGAATGAATAAAATAATAGTGCTGTAGGCCATTAATTTTTTTTTTGAGTTGATGCCACTAGTCCGTTTGTGAGATTTTTTGTGCTCTTTGCAAATCTCGCAGCATGCAAAGCGATAGAACTTAGATAAAGACTATAAGATTGTATCAAATCTGCTTTAAAATTTGATGTCGAATCCGAATTTATAATAATGTACACGGCGTGACCTTAATAAATCTTTAAACCGAATATGGGGCGCGCATCTGGAAAACCATGTTTTATGTTTTTATTATTTGTAGAAAAAGTCAAAAGATTTGCTACAAACTTTCATAAAACCATCACATCTTTGTCTTTCAAAATATCAAAGTTTAAAGGAGTTAAAATGGATAGTAAAAAAAAATGGATAGTAAGGAGCTAAAATAAAAATAGTAAACCTTTGTGGTCTAACCCCTTCCCATCTTTTTTTGCAACACTGGTACTGGGGTTAAAATTGCTTTGGCCAATGGAAACTGCGAACCCAACCCAGCCACAATCAATCGGCATCAATGAAATCAGGGTTAAGAACCTTCACGACAGGGAGTCCAGTCTGTTTAGGGGTAGGTACCTTTCGAGTGTTGCTTCTACTGTCCATTTATGTGTTCCTGATGAAAACGATGTAAAAACATACTTTTTCGGAACATTTTCGTAATTTTCAGTTTTCTTGCTGAAAAATATCTTACACACAGGCCAGACGACTGTTCTTCACTGAACTGTTCGAGTGATCGTTCTACAGGTTCTCTAATTTTCTTCCCTTTTGCTTCGGTAAAAGTCGATTCAAATGCGTTTCTTCTATGCCCCCACCAGTGCTTATTGAAAAGGTTTTAGCCGTCAACTCCGCCCAATCTTTTTTGAGCAATTCAGCATTGATTACCTGCAAAGGGCAATGAATATGTGTTTGCGCTTATTACTTTAGGATTAACATTTTAATTACCATTGCTATTTATATTAGCGATACCTGTTTATTCTGTCCATCTGAGACGAATCTATTCGCCTATATGGCGCCCTTTTCAATTTCTTTCATGCCCGAGAACGCCTCGTCTTGAGGTCGTGCCATTCTGGCGCTCTCTTTCAAATCGTCAAGGTGTTCGGACTTACTTTGTAGTGGTAACGCTTGTAAAATACACAATTAACGCAGCTTACCAGAGTTTCAAACAACATACAGTCCACTTTCTAAAGCAATCCAGTACGTGTGTTTTAACAACCGACTACAAATTATTTTGGATCTACAATGGTTGCATAGCCCGCACAATATGTTCATATTGTCATCATTTTTATGGCTTTCCAAGATTGGTCGCCAATTTTCGCCATTGGCCAAGATTTTGAGGGCGGATGTTTGTGTTTTCAGTTCGGTCAGTGTTACGGGTGGAATTTGGGGGCAGTCTGGGGGAATTTGTCTATGTTTAATTTCTCTGAGGTTGTTTTTAACTTCCTCTTCGAAATCAGGGTCGTTTGTCTGGGACATGTTGGGAGAAAAATGGTGCTCTAGGGAGTCGGCGAAGACTTCCGCTTTCTCCTTGTCCGTGTAGGCCACTCCTCTCTCTCCATGTATTGGGGGGAAGTGTTTTTGTTTTTCCTCTCAAACTCTTGGCGATCTTCCAGGCGACGTTGTCGCCTGTTGGCATGTTTTCCAATAACTCGGACCACTTTTCGTTTTTAATGTTTTTTCTTTGAATCTGTATTTGTTTAGTGAGGTGGTTTGCTTCTTGGTTGAGAATAGCATCAGATAATTGCTTGGCCCTGCGTTTTAGTTTCTTTCTGTTTTTAATAAGTTGTTTAAGTTCTAGCGGAAGGCCGAACGGGTTTTTATTTGTGTTTAGTTTTTGGCTTTTGGCTTTCGCAAGGGCTGCAGAGATAGAATTTGAGATTTTCTCTGAAAGGGAGTTAAGCTCCTTAACGTTTTTGGGAGGTGGTCCTGAGTTTGAATCTCGCCCAGGTAATATGTGAGGGCTTTCCAGTCGGTGTATGTAATTGGGGCTAAGGGGTTGTTTGTATATTGTTCGTTGATGTCGATGATTATGGGGTTGTGATCGGAGCTGAGTGAGTCAGAGTTCTGTATGTTAACGGAATGAGAAATGTCTTTTGTCAGGGCTCTGTCTAGTATGTCTGGACTTTTTTAGTGGTAGTGAGTTGGGTCTGAGGGAGCGTGAATTTGGAAATGTAGGTCTTGTGAGTATTTGTTAAGTTTTCGGCCTTCGTCGTGGGGAGACTTGCAACCCCAAATGGTGTTTTTGGAGTTTAAGTCTCCTGCGAGGATTGTAGGGATGTTTCTGTGGAGAAGGTTGTCATAGTCTTGTACAGTTGTGTTTATGTTGGTGAGATTGTAGGCAGAAATTATAAAAATTGGGGAATTTTCCATGTTAAGTATTAGTGCTGTGTGTTCTATTTGGGTGTTATTGATTGAAGGGCTTGGGTGATGAGAGAGGGAGTTTTTGATCAGAATGGCATTGCCGTCCCCTCGGGCGGCCGTTACGGTAAATTTTATAGTTATTAATTTTGAGTTTAGTTTGTATTTGTAAAAAGGTTTCTTGAAGAAGTGCAATGTCCACAGCGTTTTCCCGGAGAGAGCCTTCAAATTCCTTCCTTTTCGGGTAGAATGAGTTGGCGTTTCAGGAAACGATGTGGACTCCGGCTGGCTTTATTTTATACATGCCAGCTTGAAGATCTGGCACATTTCCTAACATAGCCGCAATGCGGTTTATTTTGGCCTGAATTTCGCTCTCAGGCATGAGAAGGAGTTGGATCAAGGCGGGGCGCAGGTTGGTGTTTTGGTGGGCTGGCGAAGGGGGGGTTGTTGTGCGGGCGGTTTTTGGTGCTGGGGGGCTATGGGCGGCGGCTGTTTTGGGGGCTTCGGATTTTTGTGCCGCTTTGGAAGCGAAGGAGATTCCAGACGAGACCTTGTTTTGGAAACTGGCCTGTTTGGCTTTTTCCTGCTTTTGAGCAGTGAAGTTCGGGTTTTTTGGGCAAGAAAAGTAGCTTGCCGGGTGGGCGCCGTCGCAGTTAATGCACTTAGCCGGGATGACTCTCGGCTTTTTGCATTCTGCGTAGATATGACTTTATCTACTGGCGCATTTATGGCAAACGGGTTTTGCTCCACAATTGGCCATGGTGTGTCCGAACTTTTGGCATTTTTTGCACTGAGGAATGTGCCTTAGGTTGCTGACCGAAGAGTGTCTTTGGGGCTCAATGACTACCGCCAAGTTTAGGAGGTACTTAACCTCAAAAATTTGGGTTTGCTCTTTGGGCAAGAGCATTTTAACCATGTTCGTTTTGGTTTTTAAATTTCCCATCCTGAAGAATTGGATTTGGGATGGGTTGAAACCGAGCTCTTCGATTTCCGTTTGAATTTCGACAAGTGACATTTCCTGATGGAGGCCCTTGACGATGGCGATTAATTTCTTGTCCTCTGGGAGAGTATGAGTATGGAACTCCATTTTCTCCTTCGAGAGCAGTTTGGTGATGGCTCTATGGTCATCAATTGAGGTCGGGTGAATTTGAATCCCTAAATGGACCTTTTTGGGGTTCGAAAATTGGCAGTTGTGCTGTAATAAGAGAGAGCGGGTTTTTGTCCACTTGGACACATTCCTGATGGTGACAGGAATGGCTTGCTTTTTTGGGGCAGAGATAGGGACAGAAGCTTGGTCCAAAGTGGCGCTGGAAGAGGCCTGGCTTTGGGGGGCGGCGGCTTTTTTCACCATATGATGGTGTAGAACGGTGTTAGATGTTTTGGCGAGATTTAAGGGGGCTGTCGGTTTTAGGCCTGGGAAGTCGACTTCCATTTGCTCAGCTTCAGCTGAAGGCTTTGCTGGGGCTTGTTGCGCGAGTTCGTGGGCTGTTAGAAGTTGGAGTTTTCGGAAGAGTTCCTTAATTTGGGCTCCTTGTGCCAGGATGATTTCGGCTTGTTTGCGCTCTTTTTGACGAAGCGCTTTAAGCTCAGAGAGGATGGCTTTGTTGTGTTTGGTTTTGGTGTTGAGTTTGGGGGTTTTGGGGGTGCGGGGGAATGTTGGCTTACCGTTGTCACAGCTCATGACCGCACTTTGATCGCTGTCGCTAGAATGCAACATTTTTCCGCGTGTGAGGACACACGCGGTCTGCTGAGGGCTTTTGAGACACACTTGTGGAGTTTCGCGCACTCTGTTTGATGGAACTAGTAATTGTTGCTATTGGTGAATAACTTCACGCACTGGCACGAAGTCACTGTAATTGTTGCTGTTGTTTTGGGTGCTGATGCTTGACTTTGAGCACTAGCACGAAATCACGCGAGCTGATGCGTCAAGCACTGACTGACGCACTCTGCCCACTAATAGTACCGCATGCATTTGAACATATTTATTTCAATTAAGACATTTTCATCTTACAATTGCTCTTATTCTACGGCTCCTTAATGTTAACATCATTTAGCATTTAGCAATATCTAACATCGGTTGTACTATTCTACCTTAGCCTACCTTAACCTAACTTAGCCTAACTAACCTTTCAACTTCCCTTACAACTTCCCTTGCTTCCTAACTAACTTAGTGCTAGTCCATGGTCCTCGTTGTGGTGCTGGAACTGGACATCGCGTGTGGTCCTCGTCTGCTTCTTAAACTGTGTCCGCAGGGAGCTGTCTGCGGTCACACTGGAACTTCTTGGTGCAAGAATCCCTGACTGTGGGATTCTTGCTTTGCCGGGCCCTGTCCAGGAACTTTGATGTTAAGCCCTGGATGTTGTCCAGCAGGTCTTCTGTCTTCAGGTCCCTTTGGAGGGTTGTGTTCCTCACAAAGTACGGGGCCTTGGCTGCTGTCCTCAGTATCCTGTTCTGGATCCTTGCCAGCTTGAGTTTCTGGCTGGTGCTGGCCGTGGACCACGCTGGTGATCCATAGGTCAGTACAGGTCTGATTAGCTGTTTGTAAGCTCGGACCTTTGTTCTTAGGAAGAGCTTACCTGTCAGCAGCGGGTAGTAGGCCTGGAGCAGGTATCTTGCCTTCGATATGGTGGCTGTCATCTGTTCGTGCCAGACCAGCCTAATAGTACCGCGAGTGATTTCCCTTATTTATTCAAATATCTGCATCCCCAGATTGGGTGGAGTTTGAGTCAAATTTACCCCAGATTATGGGCATTGGGGAGGAGTTTAGTTTAGGTTCGTCCCCATGTTCCAGGTGGTCTACAAATCTCTCTGGGAGGTAAAAGAAAATACCTGACTGTGGCCTCTGCCCCGTAAATCACTGGTTATTGCTTTGAGCCGCTCATTTATAGATTTCACAATATCATGCTAGCGAGGTTTATGGTGTTAACGTATAGATCGAACTTTCCAAATGCGACTTCCTTTGTCCATTTGGGCGCCCTCTTGGAATTTAAGTTTCCTTCATCATTTTTTTTTCAATGGCTTACATAAGTAAGAATTTCGCGCTCTTTTTTTTTTCTTGGGAGAGTCGGATTGGAAATCGGTAAGGATAGATAACCTCGATGATAATCACAGCAGACTTTCAAATAATGCATGCACTCCACGACATTCTCGTCAAATGGTCGGGTTTCCATTCAATATTTTGACCATAGTACTTTCGGTCGAATTCAAAAATCATCGCCCTTAACAATCGAAATCGAACTATGGCTATTGGCCACAGGGTGTCTGTCTGTCAGCCTCTCTTGGGTACCTTCCAAGTGTTGCTTCTCATGTCCATTTCTGTGTTCCGGATGACAAATAACATCTTGGCTTCCTTGTTCGGACTTGAATAAAAATAATAATTGCACGGAGGAATTCTTCCATTTTTTCATCTTTTTCAATGGACAGTGGCAATCGGTTAAGAACTACCTGGATCCTGAAGGGACTTTCAAAAAATGCACTAATTTGCCAGAATGTCGTCAAATCGTCGTCAATTCCATTGGATATTTTCAATATTTCATTCATTTCCAGTTATATTCAGTTGCAAATCAATGTGCGATTTCGAGTAATCTTTCGCTCCTTTCGGTCAATTTGAACGTCCAACCAATGAAACGCAGTGAAACCACTATTCAAGCCGCGGCTACAGGGTGGCCGCCTGTTTGGGGTTTGGCTTCTTCTGTCCATTTCTGTGTTCCTGATAATAATGTATCATTCATAATGTCAATCCTTTAACTCGCATTTCAACTTGAGTTGTTGGGTTTAGTGAGCTTTTTTATTGCGAGATAGATAGATAGATAAAATTTATTGAACATTCCCATTAACAAAATTCACAAACAAAGATAACAAACATAACTCCCGTGTCTAGCCAGATGTTCGGCCGGTTGCTCTCTGCCCATGATCTAAATAGGCGCGCTAAGTCGTCCATTACCTGGGCAGTGCCCTAACATGGACATTCCCGAGCTAGCCATACGCACGACAACGTCAGGAGATAGTCTTGAAGTGGCGGTTTTGGTTTTATTCGAGGGGCATTCATTAAGGAAAAAAGGTCTTCCTGAAGGGAAGCCAAAAACCCCTTTTGCTTCGACCTTTAAGCCTGATACTGTCAGCCGTGGCGTTAACCGCCGGCAGTTTCAACTAGATGACCAAATCCTTCCGCCCCCGCCCCGATCGGTGCAAGGACCAGCCAGCACCTGCCAGGACGAGGCAGGACGAACCCGTCAAGTCACGTTATGTTGGATTTGTGCGTTTCCAGCCTGCTAGAAACGACTGTCTGCAACTGGCAGGCAATGTTTGTTTGTCGTCACGTACTGTCAGGGACAAAATCCTCATAAAATATGGGAAGTCGCTTATACAGGGGACCATGGGTTGGGCGGTCGTTTGCTCTTACTTGGGTGATATTTCGCGTGAGGACTGAGCCTTGCACTCCGCTATGATAAAATTTTTCAGCGATGGTATCTATATAGTCGGCTATATAGGCCATCCCTGTAGCTTCGTGCATTTCGGTTATTCTGGTGTATCTGTCAGCCGATAGGACGCCTCTTAGGAACCTATTTTGGGTCCTTTGAACACGTCGTCTCGTGGAATCACAGACAGAGTGCCAGACAGGGGATCCGTAGGTCAGTATGGGCCTTATGGTGGAGGTGTAGAGCAGAAGTTTATTTCGAGGTGATAGGAAAGAATTTGGCGCCAGAAGAGAGTACAACTTTCTTCGGGCCATGGCAGTCTTTTGTATAGCATAGTCAACATGCTTATTGAAATGGAGTCGGGCGTCTAGTTTGAATCCCAGGTATTTCACCTCTTTTGTTGGTTTGATAGGAGTATTTTGGACCACGAGTGGTGATAAGATTTTGTTGTTAGTGAATTTGCGCGAAAAGATAATAAGTTCCGTCTTCCTGGGATTCACTTTAAGTTTCCATTTGTCAAAATACGGCGTCAATAAACTCAGGTGATGTGCAATGCGAGATTTCGCAGCCTGAGCATAAAATGACGATGCGTAGATAGCCGTATCATCAGCGTATAGTGCTATTTTTGTAGTGGGAAGTTTTGGAATGTCTGCTGTGTACAATGTATACAGCAGCGGCGAAATCACTGTTCCTTGTGGTACTCCTGCCGCGATGCGTCTTTTGGCAGAAGTGGAATTCTCCACTTTCACCTGGATGGAACGGTTTTTTAGGTAAGACGCTATCAGGGAAACTAGGTAGAGTGGCAGTGAATGCACGGCAAACAACTTGTACAGCAGGCCTGTGTGCCAGACTGTGTCAAAGGCCCTTTGCATGTCGAGAAGCAGCATAACCGTACTTTGAAGCTTATTAAATGCTGCATAGGCATCCGTTGCGATCCTAGCAGTCTGCAGCGTTGTGTTGTGTCTTGGTCGGAAGCCAAACTGCTCATCCGGGATTAAACTTCGAAGCTCGGCTGCTGCCTGTAATCTCGAATGGATGACCTTCTCGGTTAATTTGCCGAGGGTGTTCAAGAGGGAAATTGGCCTATAAGAGGCGGGTTCGGTCGGGTTTTTGCCCGGCTTTAAGATGGGGATTATTACAGCGTTTTTCCAGTCCTGTGGGAAGTGCTGCAATTTAAGGACTGCGTTGACTATTTGTACTATTAGCACAATAGTTTTCCGCGGTAAGTTTTTGAGGAGTAGATAAGGGATGCCGTCTGGCCCGGGGGCTTTTCGGCTAGGGAGGCGCCGAAGACACGATTGTATCTCCGACGGGGTTGTTATATAGGAATGCAAAATCGAGGGTGGTATAGGATACTTCCGTTCTACAAAAACAGCGGTCTGTCTTTCCATTTCGTTATCCTGAAGGGCTGGTTGGACCTTGTGTACTTCTGCCAAAAAGTCGGCGAGCAGCTCGCACTTGTCACTGGTGGTAATATAACTCCGCCCCTCTTTTTCAAGAGCGGGGACTTGCTCATAGCCTTTTCGCAGACTTCTCGACAGTTTCCACAGGGAATTGTCACGGGGAGTCAAATTTCGCAGTTTCTCCGCCCAGGTATAATTCCTGTATGCGGAGATTTCGCGGTGTATGTCTCGTGCAAGCTCTGCTGCCATTATGCGATCGGCAGGTTGCCTGAATCGCTGCCAACGCTTCCTGATTCGATTTTTCGCCTTAATAAGGTTCAGAATTTCCTCAGGAAGATTGTCGCGCCGCGGTCTGTTCGGGACTTTTTTGGCCAAAGCTTGCTGTGTCCGTTGTATATTCCTGGTCAGACCTTTTACCGCATGCTCTAGAGCTTCGACAGTATCAATCTGGCCCGGAATACACGTCAGGTCTTGTAGTCGTTTTCGATATTCGCGAAAATCGAAATTTTCGTATGAATATCGAAAGTCGTTAGTTTGTGTGCGCTTTAAATCCCTAATGTCGAGGTAAATGGGCAAATGGTCACTGCTGAGGGCGTCTATAACCACCATCTCCGTGAGATTGGTGAGTCCTTTGGCAATTCCGAAGTCGAGGTAGGATGGATTCCCTCCACTGTTCGGGTAATGCGTTGGGGATGAAGTGGGCATAACGAGTAGGCCATTGTCGCGAACGTAGTCGGCTAGAAAATTGCCGGCTGCGTTTTTATGTCCAGGGTTATTGAATAGTGGATGGCGGGCGTTGAAATCTCCCATTAGCAACACCCTATTGGTGTTTATGAAGAATGGATCGACATCAGCGGCCTGTAAGCGTACGGTGGAGAAATAGCCACAGTAGATCAAAACTCCATCAGGAAGTTCAACGCCGACGTTCTCTATTGCTGACTGCCTGTGTGGCAGTCTCCTGTATGGAATTGACGTTTTGACCGCTATGGCCACCCCTCCCCTTAAACCGGGCCTATCGGCACGTTCGAGCCTGTACCCCCCGAATCCTAAGTATATCCCCGGGGCGCAACCATGTTTCGACAATCAACGCCACGTCGATATCCTCGGTCTGAAGGAAGTGCACAAACTCACCGAGACGACTCCGGAGTCCGCATGAGTTCCATTCTCCTATCCTCATAGGGCACAGTTGGCAAAATCAGGGCTTAGAAATCGAAGCTATTAATGTCTTCGTTGAAGAACTGCGCGGAAACGAGGAACCTGTCCGCTTTCGTCTCGCAGCCCCTCAACGCAGCGCTATAAAATCTAACCGCTTTGATTACCTCCTGTAAGTTCACCTGCGATGCCAGATCGGCGAATTCCCGATGCAGGGTGCCCAGAGTGGCTACTGCGCCAGCGTTCATGCCTTGGTTAGTGGGGGGTCTTGGTTGGGGACCATTAGCTGCGATGGTTTGACCATGGCTGTGTGGCCCTGCTGGTCATTTCGTTTCTGCCAGGGAGCGGCGGAAACTCGTTCGGGCTCGGGATGGGCTGCCTAGTCCTGCTGGTTTCTGGGTGGGGGATCGGGCCTGCGGGTCGGAAGGTCTGCCCCCACGCTGGTCTGGACGGAAGTGGCGCCGCCACGAACTGCCTTTGCGGTTTTTCGACCGGGCGTTGGGCCAGTTTGAACACGTACACTGGGCATGCTTCGTCAAAGCTCCGGTGGGGACCAGTGCAATTGGCGCATTTTAGCGCCGATCCCGGCGGGCACGATGTTATTTCGTGGGGGCCCGCACACTTGGAGCACTTGAAGTGTTTGTTGCAGTTGCCCGATACGTGTCCCCAGCCCTGGCATCGGCGGCACTGCGTCAGGGTTCGTTGGTTCTTCCTGGTTTCCCAGGAGACCCTGACATCGCGGATCACTTTGGCGGTGGTGGCGAGTTTCCGCAGGGTCACCGAATCATCGGTGACAATCAGGTACAGGGGCCGAAACTGGGTCTTCATTCGGAAGACGTTTTTTATGGAGAACCCCTTTTCCTCGAGGTCCTCCTTGATGTGCGAAGTCTCCACGTTGCCCTCGAGCCCCCTTAACACAAACGCGTGTGTTCGCTGGTTTGCAGGTGCGTAGGTATGGAACTGGCTGCTTTCTGCCTCCAGTGACCGTTTGACCGCCGCCCAGTCTAATATGCAGCTGCAGTACACTATCAGCGACGCTTTCGTGTATTTTAAAGTGAATGGCTTATTAGTTATCGACTTTAGGCCATTCACCTAGCGCGCTGTGGCTGCTGGGCTTTCCCACGATGACTATTGGTGGCGGTTTTTCGGGCTTCTTCGCCGATTTGTTGAGAGAAGCAGCCGCTTTGGCAGCCAGTTCCTCATGCATGGGTTGGGTCCCGCTGGTGGAGGGTTGAGGCTCGATCTCGAAGGGGTCAGTTGCCGGTTGTATTGGCGAAAAGCGGTTTTCCAGTGCTATTGCTGGTTTTGCCGGTGTGGTAAGGAGTGTGCTCCACGGCACCGTTTTCCGTGGCAGAATGAAGGCATCCCCGCTGTGACCCGACTTGTCATCGGCCACTGTTTGGCGCACGGCTGGCTCTTTTTCAGCCATAGCAACAGCTCCCCGCTCTTCTCTGTCCCGCCGGTAGTTCGTGGCTCGCTGTGGTTGGTCCGTTGGTGGTTCTGGGCCAATCTCGATCGTCGCTTTTTCTGGCTGGTGTTTCGATTTTTTGGTTAAGTTAGGGGGGCTCACCTTATCCAGCTTCCGTTTGGGTACGGCCCCTGTGGAGGTCTGGGTGGTTAGCAGGGCCCTCCTCCGTGCAGCCGGGTGCTCGGCCCTCAGATGGTTGACCGCCAGCGACCACTTTGGTGGTTTGCCCGCTGTGCAAGCAGCTGTAAAGTCCGCTGTAACCACCTTGCAGCGGTCGCAATCTTTGTTTATCCTCAGCAAGCGGACAACCTGCTTCAATTTCTGGAGCCTTTGCTCCTCGTCCAAATGGAGGAAAGCGTCTGCTGATGCAGCGCTACTGGCGAGCGAACTTAAGGACGACAATGATATTACGGACTCATTGTCGTCTTCGTCGGCGGATTCTAAAATGTTTGTGGATTCCGCCACAACGGAGAACACTTGTAACGCAAAAGTGAACGTGAAAAGCACTGAAAGCTGTAATAATTAAGGACACGCGAAACTTGAAACAGTGAGGTTATTTTATTGCGAGAGTGGGATTGGAAATCGATAGGGATAGACAAACAACCTCGCTGAATAAAGCAGACTAGCTTGAAACGGTCGGGTTTCCATTCAATATTTTTACCATAGTCCTTTCGGTCGAATTCAATCATCATCGCCCTTAACAATAGAAATCCGTGAAACCGGTATTGAACCTATTGGCTACAGGGTGTCTGTCTGTCAGCCTCTCGGGGCACCTTTCAAGTGTTGCTTCTCTTGTCCATTTCTGAGTGGCGGATGGTAAGAAAGTGAAAGAGAAACTGTAGTCAAAATTTTGGCTTACTGGTTCGGACTTGAATGAATAAAATAATAGTGCTGTAGTCCATTGATTTTTTTTTGAGTTGATGCCACTAGTCCTTTTGTGAGATTTTTTTGTGCTCTTTGCAAATCTCGCAGCATGCAAAGCGATAGAACTTAGATAAAGACTAAAATATTGTATCAAATCTGCTTTAAAATTTGATGTCGAATCCGAATTTATAATAATGTACACGGCGTGACCTTAAAAAATCTTTAAACCGAATCTGGGGCGCGCATCTGGAAAACCCTGTTTTATGTTTTTATTATTTGTAGAAAAAGTCAAAAGATTTGCTACAAACTTTCATAAAACCATCACATCTTTGTCTTTCAAAATATCAAAGTTTAAAGGAGTTAAAATGGATAGTAAAATAAATAGTAAAAAAAATGGATAGTAAGGAGTTAAAATAAAAATAGTAAACCTTTGTGGTCTAAACCCTTCCTATCTTTTTTTGCAACAGTGGTACTGGGGTTAAAATTGCTTTGGCCAATGGAAACTGCGAACCCAACCCAGCCACAATCAATCGGAATCAATGAAATCAGGCTTAAGAACCTTCACGACAGGGAGTCCAGTCTGTTTAGGGGTAGGTACCTTTCGAGTGTTGCTTCTACTGTCCATTTATGCGTTCCTGATGAAAATGATGTAAAAACATGCTTTTTCGGAACATTTTCGTAATTTTCAGTCTTCTTGCTGAAAAATATCATATACACAGGCCAGACGACTGTTCTTCACTGAACTGTTCGAGTGATCGTTCTACAGGTTCTCTAATTTTCTTCCCTTTTGCTTCGGTAAAAGTCGATTCAAATGCGTTTCTTCTACGCCCCCACCAGCGCTTATTGAAAAGGTTTTAGCCGTCAACTCCGCCCAACCTTTTTTGAACAATATCAGCATTGATTACCTGTAAAGGGCAATGAATATCTTCATATTGTGTTTAGTGGTCATTTTTATGGCTTTCCAAGATTGGTCAGGGCTTCGGCGTTTCGAGTACCTGTAGTCGATGGTTTCACCTTATTGCTAGTCTGCATTCCTGATAGAAAGATTTACTAAAATGCTCAATTGCATTGCATCCCTACATTTTTGCTCAACTTGCACGAGAGGACTTTCTTCCGTCGGTCGTTGTTTTAAACGCCATAGCAGCGATTAGTCTATCTCTATCTAATCTCTGCTACTTCTACAATTCAACAGTCCAAACCGGTGCCAGTTTACATTGGCGATATTCTGTGCTTTATCTCTCTCTCTCGCAACCATCGACCCTTATCAGCTAAAACGCCCAAATAGTCCTTAGGAATAAACTAGCCGAAATTGAACGGGTTCTCTTGAACAAGCAATTGTCCTACTGGTTTTTGAAAAGAAGTGCCCCTGAAATATTTTGAAGCATTTGATAGTATCGAAAATATTTTCATATAAAAAACCGTGTTTTTTTTCTAAAAGTGTGCATGTCAAGTCAAAATTTTGGCTTACTGGTTCGCCCTTGAATAAAATAAATAATTCGAAGTAGGAATTTGTGTGTACCTACACATCTTTTTTATTGGACCGAGGTAATCGGTTAAGACCTGGATCCTGAAGGGACTTTCATAAAATGCACTGATTTGCCCGAATGTCGTCAAATCGTGGTGGGACTTTCCATTGGATATTTTCAATATTTCATTCATTTCCAGTTTTCTTCAGTTGCACGTCAATGTGCAATTGGAGCCATTCTCATGGCTTGCCAAAGATGAAGGTGGATACAGCCATACATACAAACTGAGGATGGTGGAGAAAGACACCGAAACGTATTTGTAAAATGTTTTAAATAATAAACAATAATATTGACTGGAACCCAGGAATTTCTTTTGAATTAAGTTGAAATAGAGTCAGGAAAATACACCACATATTTTTAACATTTGAATGTTGAGCCAGTTAATCTTCGGTTGCTAAGTGGCCCAATTCGACTAGCCCTAGTTCTTTCGGTCGAATTCAATCATTGCCCTTAACAATCGAACTCCGTGAAACCCAGAATTGAACCTATTGGCTACAGAATGTCGTCTGTCTGTCATCAACTAGCCGTGGTCCGATCCGCTTGTGCGAAAAATTGTTCTCGTGCTATCGGATTGTCAACCACAGTTTGTGTGCTTTTTTTTTCGCTGAGTAAATATAAACTTTATAAGTCGTAGTGGAATCAATAGACAATTCAGAATCCGCCGCCGAAGACGACAATGAGTCCGTAATCTCATTGTCGTCTCTAAGTTCGCTCGCCAGTAGCGCTGCGTCAGCAGATGCGTTCCACCATTTGGACGAGGAACAAAAGCTGCAGAAATTAAAGCAGGTTGTCCGCTTGCTAAGGACAAACAAAAATTGCGACCGCTGCAAGGTGGTTACAGCGGACTTTACAGCTGCTTACACAGCAGGCAAACCACCAAAGTGGTCGCTGGCGGTCAACCATCTAAAGGCCGAGCACCCAGCTGCACGGAAAAGGGCCCTGCTAACCACCCAGATCTCTACAGGGGCCGTACCCAAACGGAAGCTGGATAAGGTGAGCCCCCCTAACATAACGAAAAAATCGAAGCACCAGCCAGAAAAAGCGACGATCGAGATTGGCCCAGAACCACCAACGGACCAACCACAGCGAGCCACGGACTGCCGGCGGGGCAGAGAGGAGCGGGGAGCTGTTGCTATGGCTGAAAAAGAGCCAGCCGTGCGCCAAACAGTGGCCGATGACAAGTCGGGTCACAGCGGGGATGCCTTCATTCTGCCACGGAAAACGGTGCCGTGGAGCACACTGCTCACCACACCGGCAAAACCAGCAATAGCACTGGAAAACCGCTTTTCGCCAATACAACCGGCAACTGACCCCTTCGAGATCGAGCCTCAACCCTCCACCAGCGGGACCCAACCCATGCATGAGGAACTGGCTGCCAAAGCGGCTGCTTCTCTCAACAAATTGGCGAAGAAGCCCGAAAAACCGCCACCAATTGTCATCGTGGGAAAGCCCAGCAGCCACAGCGCGCTGGTGAATGGCCTAAAATCGATAACAAATAAGCCATTCACTTTAAAATACACGAAAGCGTCGCTGATAGTGTACTGCAGCTGCATATTAGACTGGGCGGCGGTCAAACGGTCACTGGAGGCAGAAAGCAGCCAGTTCCATACCTACGCACCTGCAAACCAGCGAACACACGCGTTTGTGTTAAGGGGGCTCGAGGGCAACGTGGAGACTTCGCACATCAAGGAGGACCTCGAGGAAAAGGGGTTCTCCATAAAAAACGTCTTCCGAATGAAGACCCAGTTTCGGCCCCTGTACCTGATTGTCACCGATGATTCGGTGACCCTGCGGAAACTCGCCACCACCGCCAAAGTGATCCGCGATGTCAGGGTCTCCTGGGAAACCAGGAAGAACCAACGAACCCTGACGCCAGTGCCGCCGATGCCAGGGCTGGGGACACGTATCGGGCAACTGCAACAAACACTTCAAGTGCTCCAAGTGTGCGGGCCCCCACGAAATAACATCGTGCCCGCCGGGATCGGCGCTAAAATGCGCCAATTGCACTGGTCCCCACCGGAGCTTTGACGAAGCATGCCCAGTGTACGTGTTCAAACTGGCCCAACGCCCGGTCGAAAAACCGCAAAGGCAGTTCGTGGCGGCGCCACTTCCGTCCAGACCAGCGTGGGGGCAGACCTTCCGACCCGCAGGCCCGATCCCCCACCCAGAAACCAGCAGGACTAGGCAGCCCATCCCGAGCCCGAACGAGTTTCCGCCGCTCCCCTGGCAGAAACGAAATGACCAGCAGGGCCACACAGCCAGGTCAAACCATCGCAGCTAATGGTCCCCAACCAAGACCCCCCACTAACCAAGGCAATGAACGCTGGCGCAGTAGCCACTCTGGGCACCCTGCATCGGGAATTCGCCGATCTGGCATCGCAGGTGAACTTACAGGAGGTAATCAAAGCGGTTAGATTTTATAGCGCTGCGTTGAGGGGCTGCGAGACGAAAGCGGACAGGTTCCTCGTTTCTGCGCAGTTCTTCAACGAAGACATTAATAGCTTCGATTTCTAAGCCCTGATTTTGCCAACTGTGCCCTATGAGGATAGGAGAATGGAACTCATGCGGACTCCGGAGTCGTCTCGGTGAGTTTGTGCACTTCCTTCAGACCGAGGATATCGACGTGGCGTTGATTGTCGAAACATGGTTGCGCCCCGGGATATACTTAGGATTCGGGGGGTACAGGCTCGAACGTGCCGATAGGCCCGGTTTAAGGGGAGGGGTGGCCATAGCGGTCAAAACGTCAATTCCATACAGGAGACTGCCACACAGGCAGTCAGCAATAGAGAACGTCGGCGTTGAACTTCCTGATGGAGTTTTGATCTACTGTGGCTATTTCTCCACCGTACGCTTACAGGCCGCAGATGTCGATCCATTCTTCATAAACACCAATAGGGTGTTGCTAATGGGAGATTTCAACGCCCCGCCATCCACTATTCAATAACCCTGGACATAAAACGCAGCCGGCAATTTTCTAGCCGACTACGTTCGCGACAATGGCCTACTCGTTATGCCCACTTCATCCCCAACGCATTACCCGAACAGTGGAGGGAAGATTTGCCCGAATGTCGTGAAATCGTCGTGGAATTCCTTTGGATATTTTTCAATATTTCATTAATTTCCAGTTATATTCAGTTGCAAATCAATGTGCGTTTCGAGTAATCTTTCGCTCCTTTCGGTCAATTTGAACGTCCAACCCATTCAAACCCAGTGAAACCAATTCAAGCCGGGCTAAAGGGTCTTCGCGGTTTGGGGTTTGGCTTCTTCTGTCATTTGTGTTCCTGATAATAATATATCATTCATAATGTCCAATCTCGAACTCGAATTTCAACTTAGTTGGGGTTCAGTGAGCTTGTTATTGCGAGAGTGGGATTGGAAATCGGTAAGGATAGCAGCTCTATGATAAGCGACTTTCAAATCATGCACTCCACGACATTCTTCGTCAAATGGGTTCGGGTTTCCATTCAAATTTTTACCATAGTCTCTTTCGGTCGAATTCACTAATCATCGCCCTAACAATCGAAATGTGTGAAACCAGTATTGAACCTATTGGCTACAGGGTGTCTGTCTGTCAGCCTCTCGGGGTACCTTTCAAGGTTGCTTCTCTTGTCCATTTCTGAGGTCCGGATGGCAAGAAAGTGAAAGAGAAACTGTATTCAAAATTTTGGCTTACTGGTTCGCGCTTGAATAAAAAATTAATTGCAAGGAGGAATGTGTGTACCTACACATCTTTTTTATGGACAGTGGTAATCGGTTAAGACCTGGATCCTGAAGGGACTTTCATAAAATGCACTGATTTGCCCGAAGTGTCAAATCGTTGGGACTTTCCATTGGATATTTTCAATATTTCATTCATTTCCAGTTTCTTCAGTTGGAAGCATGTCGATTGGAGCCATCTCATGGCTTGCCAAAGGTGAAGGTGGAAACAACCATACATATAAACTGAAGATGGTGGAGAAAAACCGAAACGTATTTGTAAAATGTTTTAAATAATAAACAATAATATCGACTGGAACCCAGGAATTTCTTTTGAATTAAGTTGAAATAAGTCAGGAAAAATACACAATATTTTTTAACATTTGAATGTTGAGCCAGTTAATCTTCGGTTGCTAAGTGGCCCAATTCGACTAGCCCTAGTTTTCGGTCGAATTCAATCATTGCCTAAAAATCGAAATCCGTGAAACCAGAATTGAACCTATTGGCTACAGGAATGTCGTCTGTCTGTCAACTCTGGGGTACCTTCCAAGTGATGCTTCTTCTTTCCATTCTGATGGAAATATAAAAAAGAAATAATGATAGAAAACGCTATTAAGACTACACTAGCTAGAGGACGACAGAAGGACTTCTGAATTTTATTCTAACTGGGTCTGGTTAAAAATTTAATGAAAAAAAATATTTTTTTTAAATTTAGTTTCATACAGGTTGTCTCGTCATCACATGGTCAAAAGGAAACTGCGGCATTCTTTGGCATAAAGAAAGAAACCAAAAGAAAGGACATCTAACTTAACTTTTATTAAAAAAATGTTGGCCCTTTGCTATTGATGGTCAAGATAACAGTAAAAACCGTATATTGATTTTCTTGTAAGAATGCCTAAATCAGCAACTTTTCACAAAAACTGTTAACTGAGTTGATGCTTTGTATAGTCCAGAAAATATATGCCCATTACAAACATCTTCTCGATGTTTTCTAAAATTACTTTATGAGCTGAAAAATAACGCCTATGCTTTTTTTATTTTTTTGCATATTCACACGTCTCATTGTGACGGTCTTACATCACAAATTATTCACACTATACAACAATTCAGGGACCATTGACAAATGTAATTGTTAATTATTTATTTCTGTATTGTATGTTTTGGATCACCTTATTTTACGTAGAATTTCTTGTGTTTGCCTGAAATTTTGTTACATGCTGTCCACATGCACTTTCTCTTATTATCAGAATTTTTTACCCCTTGTCACATCTTCAGACATTACTCTCTCAAAATATTGTCATATTCTTTTATTTATTATATTCAGATTATATTGATTGTCTGCTTAGAGAACGTTAATCATGAACCTGTATTTGCAATATTTAACTGCTCACTTTCTTTGATGTATGTTTTTATTTTTTGAAATTTTGATAGAATAGCTGAAGGAAAATGTTCATGGACATATTCCACGTGCGTTAATATCTTGTTGAATGTCATGGCTAGTCTTGACAAAAACTGCAAAAATTTTTTTTGTTGTGTGTAGTCATTAGTTTTTTTTTGAGTTGATGCCACTAATCCTTTTGTGAGATTTTTGTGTTTGCAAATCTCGCAGGATGCATAGCTATAGAACTTAGATAAAGACTATAATATTGTATCAAATCTGTTTAAATTTAATGTCGAATCCGAATATGTAAAAAATATACACGGCGCGACCTTAAAAAACTTTAAACCGAATCTGGGGCGCGCTTCTGAAAAAACCTGTTTTATGTTTTTATTATTTGTAGAAAAAGTCAGAAGTTTGCTACAAACTTTCATAAAACCATCACATCTTTGTCTTTCAAAATAAAAGTTTAAACGAGTTAAAATGGATGGTATTTGCTGTATTTTTCAGATTCAACTTGTGGAGAGCAAAATTAAATAATCCAGAAACGTTGTTAAAAAAACGTGCAACAGAATTATTGTATCAAGAAACAATAGGTCAATCAATTTTGTTTTCTTTGTAAAACATTGTTTTTCTCTATTCAGTGCTTACCACTAATTATTTCTGTTCTATTTCTCTAAAAGTTGAAAATAGTAAACCTTTGTGGTCTAAACCCTCCCATCTTTTTTTGCAACAGTGGTACTGGGGTTAAAATTGCTTTGGCAATGGAAACTGCGCACCCAACCCAGCCACAATCAATCGGAATCAATGAAATCAGGCTTAAGAACCTTCACGACAGGGAGTCCAGTCTGTTTAGGGTAGGTACCTTTCGAGTGTTGCTTCTACTGTCCATTTAGGTTCCTGATGATGAAAATGATGAAAACATGCTTTTTCGGAACATTTTCGTAATTTTCAGTCTTTCTGAAAAATATCATACACGCAGGCCAGACGACTGTTCTCTCACTGAAATGTTCGAGTGATCGTTCTACAGGTTCTCTAATTTTCTCCCTTTGCTTCGGTAAAAGTCATTCCAATGCGTTTTTTTATGCCCCCAAAGTGCTTATTGAAAAGGTTTTAGCGGTCAACTCCGCCCAATCTTTTGAGCAATTCAGCATTGATTACCTGCAAAGGGCAAATGAATATCTTCATATGTGTTTTAGTGGTCATTTTTATGGCTTTCCAAGATTGGCAGGGCTTCGGCGTTCGAGTACCTGTAGTCGATGGTTTCACCTTATTGTAGTCTGCATTCCTGATAGAAAGATTTACTAAAATGTATTGCATTGCATCCCTACATTTTGCTCAACTTGCACGAGAGGACTTTCTTCCATTGGGTCGTTGTTGAAAACAGATACATAACATAACATTATTAAACATCAATTACTAATCAAAAACAAAGCTTAACATAAAACAAATTGCAGCCAGACAATAAACGTCCCAGTTACTGGCCACTGATGTTCGGCCGAGTACCATTGCCTGTTCCCATCGTCTAATAGGGTGCAAGCTCCGTCCATTAATCCTGGGAGTACCCATAACAGGGACATTCACCGATGCAGGCATCGCACAGAAAAACGTAGAGGAGCAACATCTTGAAATGGCGGTTTTTGGTTTAGTTCAGGGGCATTCATTGAGGAAAAAAGGTCATTCCTAAGGGAAGCCAAAAAACCCCTTCTGCTTCGACCTTTAAGTTCTGATACTTCAGCCGTGGCGTTAAGCGCGGCTGTTTCAATGAGTAGATGACGCCATGAAAGGCCATCCGCCCCAGCGCTCCGATGGTGCAAGGACAGCAGACACTCATCCTGAACAGGCAGGCGAACTCGTCAAGTCCGTCATGTGTGGAATTTGTGCGTTCGCTAGCCTGCTAGAAGACGACTAAACCTGCATATGCAGGAATGTGTCGTTGTCGTCACGTCTGTCACGGGACAAAATCCGCATAATACTGTGGGACAGTGCTTATAAGTTGGGACCATGGTTGTGGCGCTGTTTGCTTTAACTTGGTGATATAGCATTTTCCGTCAGGACTAGCAGCCTTGCACTCACGCTATGATAGAATTGGTGGAGATGGTACTATACAGTGTGTCCAGTATAAAATGATGTACATGGGGGATATTGGAAACCGTTTTAGAGTTTACAGGGAGTGGACCAAATGGGGAGGAAAAAAGTTGCGCAATCAGGCCTACAAATAATTGTCATAAACTTCTTTGAACTCGGAATATTAAACGTATTAGACAGGGGAAAAAAGAAAAAAAGTGCGTTTATAAATACTTTATTGGTGTTTATTATAAAAGATACAAAACGAAAATTTTCAGGGTGGGGATAGAAATGAGCGTGAATTTGAAACTAAAAGTAAAAAAATATCTAGGCCCAACATGTCAATGAGCCGAAGTCAACTTGTTTTTCTATGGGCGCCATTATTGATTTCTGCATTTTTTAAATTCCCCTTAAATATGCTCTTCAGCCATGTATAATATGTTTATGTTTCGGTAAATTAAAATAATTAAAAATTACAAAATTAAGATTTAATGGTAGTAGGCATTGATTTCTAGTAATTAGTACTTTAAATTATTATGATCATATATCGAAACACTGCAAAAGAACAAGTAAACATTTTGGATTAAAGTAGGTGTTCAACTAAGCCACCCGTTTTCTCGCACGCACAAATACATCGTGTCATTACGCCCTACAGGAATTTTCTGTCATTTCTGGGTAATTCTGTGTAACAGATCTATACAGCGGTCTCAGCTCCTCTTCGGTTGTATGACCTACCAGTATTACCACATTTTTGAGGAAAATTCCCATGACAAAAAAATCAAGCAATTCTAATGTGGACTATTAAATTGTTAAAAAAATACCGTTTTTTGGTCAGATGAATCCACGGCTAGTCGTCAAGTTAGGCACCAAGTTAACGTCTGGTTAGGTAGTTGGGTACCCCACGTGATTGGGCCATTTTTTTTAATGAAACTTAAATTCCGAGAATATTAGAACCTCTACCAACTAACGTAGCGGAAGGCACTTATGGATGTTCCAGTAGCTACCTTGCAAAACTTGTATTTCCAACAAGACGGCGCGCCGCCACATAATGGACGTATTATCACAGAATTTTTAAATCACGAATTTCTCCACAAGGGATAGGCAACCTGGGACCAGTAAGATGGCCTGCGAGATCCCCTGACATAACACCGCCTGATTTTTTGTATGGGGCAATGCTGTTAACAGAATTACCCCAGAAATGATCAGAAAATCCTGTGAAGCAGTAATGAGACGATGTACGTTGTGCGTGCGAGGAAACGGTGGCTTATTTGAACACCTACTTAATCCTAAAATGTTACTTGTTCTTTTGCAGTGTTCGATGTATGACCAATAATAATTTAAAGTAATAATTAATAGAAATATCAATGCCTACGACCATTAAATCTTAATTTTGTTAATTTTAATTATTTATCTTGACTGAACATAAACATGTTATACATGGGTGAAGAGCATATTTAAATGGGAATTTAAAAATGAAAAAATTCAATATGGCGCCCATAAGAAAAACAAAAGTTGACTTCGGCCTCATTGAACATAGTGGGCCCAGATTATTTTTTACTTTATTTTCTAATTCACGCTCATTTCTTACCCCCACCCTGAAAATTTCGTTATTGTATCTTTTATAATAAACACGATATAAAGGATTTTATAAAACGCACTTTTTTCTTTTTTTCCCTGTATATCCGTTACTATTCCGAGTTCAAAGAAGTTGATGACAGATTATTTATAGGCACTTGATTGCACAACTTTTTCCCCATTTGGTCCACCCTGTAACTCTAACGGTTTCCAATATCCCCATGTACATCATTTTATACTGGACACACTGTATAGTCGCCTATATAGGCCACCCCTGTAGCTTCGCCCCTGCAGTTTGTTATTCTGGTGGATCTGTCAGCATTCGGCATGCGGTGGAAGCATCTAGCTTTGTATATCTTGGCACATTATTTCGTTTACTTACCACGGTTTTAAACTTAAATATGATGTGCTATGGAAATAATTAAAAGTAAATTCCATAATGCAATTGAGAAGAAAAACACATCTCATAATTATTTATTCCATAAAATTTAAAAAAAAGTTTGTTTCTACAGTTCAAATTGGGAAAAAAACGAACTTCTTCGCACTCAAGGTGCAAATTATAGGTATCAGGATCTGTTTTTGTTCTACATGTTCGATTACTTTTTCTTGTTTGGTAGTACAGGCAGGTGGTTATAAAAAGAGTGTACTTGGTCGCAAGTGCTGCAATAAGCCGGACCTTATTTTTTTTCGGGGACTTTCTCGCTGGGTGAAAATCTCTTCTATGGACTCTAAAAACTCTGAGAGCAGAAAGCAAGTAGACTTTTCAGCACCTCAAGTTTCCGGTATTTTATATGAGGAAAACGTGTTAATTTATTATCCTTCTAAAAACCGGTCTACAATTCGGCTCGGCACAACATCGCAACAATCACTTTCACCGGTTTACTTTTCACGGCGGTACTCTAAAACAGTTTTGTGTTGAAGATGTGCCGAGCCCTTCGGGCACGACACTGGTTGAGATTAGTAAAGAGCAAATTAAGTGGAAACAGTGTTTTCTACGCTCCAACCAGTGTCGTGCCCAAAGGGCTCGGCACAACCTCGCAAGAAACACTTTCCCGGTTTACTTTGTGGTCGGATGTTTGCACACATCTCTTCAATATAGTGGACTGTATTAATCTTTTGTTTGTTCAAAATAAGAAAACGATTGATTCCTTAATTCATTAAATAACGACTTGGTAACATGTAAAATTGACTCTTCTGATGGTGAGGTTGTAGTTGAATGGTTCTCTTCACCTCCAACGCACTGACCATCGTTTTGCGGTCAAGATGCTGGCAACCCTTATATAATAGAAAAACCTAAATGTCCCTGTTCGTCTCTATGCGGCAGCGTTGTGGAGGGTGATTACTTCTAAACACTTTGCAAGGCAACATTCTAAACACATTTTTATGTCGAAGTTGTGCTCAGACCTTCGGGCACAACACTGGTGGAGATTAGTAAAGCATATTAAGTGGAAATCAGTGTTTTCTACGTTCCAACCAGTGTCGTGCTCCAATGGCTCGGCACAGCATCGCAACAAACACGTTCACCGGTTTACTTTTCAAGGCGATACTCTTCTCATGTCCATTTCTGTGTTCCGGATGACAAGAAGGTGAAAGATAAACGGTATTCAACATTTTGGCTTACTGGTTCGGACTTGAATAAATAATAATTGCAAGGAGGAATTTGTGTGTACCTACATCTTTTTGAATTGATAACTTCTTATGGGAGGGGTAAATCCATTGGAATTCGGTGACGGCGCCACCGTTACGTTTGGCTCCAGCATGCGGTCTCTTGCTTTCTCTCTCGCACGCAACGGCGACTCAGCTGAGACCAACGACTAGTCTTGGCCAAAACTACCGTCAATTACCACTTCTTCTTAGTGGAGATTTTAATGTTTGATTTTTGTTCTGATCGAGCCCAAACTTTAATATCATTTCTCGAATCTAAGTTGCTATTAAAGATGATAAATAATCTAGATCAAGCTACTACCAGTCATGGTACTACGATTGATGCGTTATTTTCCAGATACTTAAATAAAATCGAGTATCACAATTTTGTTTCGTATTACAGTTATCATAAACCAATTGTCAGTTTTGTAAGTTTAGATAATGATAGTGTAACCAACGAGTCAACTGCAACTATTGTTCTCCTTTTTGCTCCTTTACGTTTTTGGGAGAGTGGTCCTGAGTTTGAATCTCGCCCAGGTAATATGTGAGGTCTGAGCTTAAAGCGCTTCGTCAAAAAGAGCGCAAACAAGCCGAAATCATCCTGGCACAAGGAGCCCAAATTAAGGAACTCTTCCGAAAACTCCAACTTCTGAAAGCCCACGAACTCCCCCCCGCGCAACAAGCCCCAGCAAAGCCTTCAGCTGAGCTGAGCAAATGGAAGTCGAGGACTTCACAGGCCTAAAACCGACAGCCCCCTTAAATTTCGCCATAACATCGACACCGTACTACACTATCATATGGTGAAAAAAGCTGCCGCCCCCCCAAAGCAGGCCTCTTCCAGTGCCACTTTGGACCAAGCTTCTGCCCCTATCTCTGCCCCAAAAAAGCAAGCCATTCCTGTCATCATCAGGAATGTGTCCGAGTGGACAAGAACCCGCATTTTACAGCTTACTCTTATTACAGCACAACTGCCAATTTTCGAACTCCAAAAAGGTCCATTTAGGGATCCAAATTCACCCGACCTCAATTGATGACCATAGAGCCATCACCAAATTGCTCTCGAAGGAAAAAATTGAGTTCCATACTCATACTCTCCCAGAGGACAAGAAATTAATCGCCATCGTCAAGGGGGGTTGTTGCGCGGGCGGTTTTTGGTGCTGGGGGGCTTTGGGCGGCGGCTGTTTTGGGGGCTTCGGATTTTTGGGCCGCTTCGGCGGCGAAGGAGATTCCAGACGAGACCTTGTTTTGGAAACTGGCCTGTTTAGCTTTTTTCCTGCTTTTGAGCAGTGAAGTTCGGGTTTTTTGGGCAAGAAAAGTAGCTTGCCGGGTGGGGGCCGTCGCAGTTAATGCACTTAGCCGGGATGTCTCTCGGCTTTTGCATTCTGAGTGATAGACTTGGGCGCATTTATGGCAAACGGGTTCCACGAAGAGTGTCTTTGGGGCTCAATGACTACCGCCAAGTTTCGAGGAGGTTACTTAACCTCAAAAATTTGGGTTTGCCTTTGGGCAAGAGCATTTTAAACATCTTCGTTTTGGTTTTTCAATTTCCCATCCTGAAGAATTGGATTTGGGATGGGTTGGAAACCGAGCTCTTCGATTTCCGTTTGAATTTCGGCAAGTGACTTTCCTGATGGAGGCCCTTGACGATGGCGATTAATTTCTTGTCCCTCTGAGGAGGAGTATGGAACTCAATTTTTCCTACGAGAGCAGTTTGGTGATGGCTCTATGGTCATCGATTGAGGTCGGGTGAATTTGGATCCCTAAATTGACCTTTTTGGGGTTCGAAAATTGGCAGTTGTGCTGTAATAAGAGAGAGCGTGTTTTTGTCCACTCGGACACATTCCTGATGATGACAGGAATGGCTTGCTTTTTTGGGGCAGAGATAGGGGCAGAAGCTTGGTCCAAAGTGGCACTGGAAGAGGCCTGGCTTTGGGGGCGGCGGCTTTTTTTTACCATATGATGGTGTCGAACGGTGGTTAGATGTTTTGGCGAGATTTAAGGGGGCTGTCGGTTTTAGGCCTGGGAAGTCCTCGACTTCCATTTGCTCAGCTTCAGCTGAAGGCTTTGCTGGGGCTTGTTGCGCGGGGAAGTTCGTGGGCTTTTAGAAGTTGAGTTTTCGGAAGAGTTCCTTAATTTGGGCTCCTTGTGCCAGGATGATTTCGGCTTGTTTGCGCTCTTTTTGACGAAGCGCTTTAAGCTCAGAGAGGATGGCTTTGTTGTGTTTGGTTTTGGTGTTGAGTTTGGGGATTTTGGGGGTGCGGGAGAATGTTGGCTTACCATTGTCACAGCTCATGACCGCACTTTGATCGTGCGTGTGAGGACACACGCGGTCTGCTGAGGGCTTTTGAGACACACTTGTGGAGTTTCGCGCACGCTGTTTGATGGAACTAACAATTGTTTGCTATTGGTGAATAACTTCACGCACTGGCACGAAGTCACTGTAATTGTTGCTGTTGTTTTGACTGCTGATGATTGACTTTGAGCACTAGCGCGAAATCACGCGAGCTGATGCGTCAAGCACTGACTGACGCACTCTGCCCACTAATAGTACCGCGAGTGATTTCTCTTATTTATTCAAATATCTCCATCCCCAGATTGGGTGGATTTTGAGTCAAGTTTACCCCAGATTCTGGGCATTGGGGGGACTTTAGTTTAGGTTCATCCCCATGTTCCAGGTGGTCTACAAATCTCTCTGGGAGGTAAAACAAAATACCTGACTGGTTTCTTCCCCGTAAATCACTGGTTATTGCTTTGAGCCGCTCATTAATAGATTTCACAATATCACGCTAGCGAGGTTTATGGTGTTAACGCATAGATCGAACTTTCCAAATGCGACTTCCTTTGTCCATTTTGGCGCCCTCTTGGAATTTATTAGTTTCCTTCATAATTTTTTTTCCAATGTCTTACGTAAGTAAGTATTTCGTGCTCTTTTTCCTTTCTTGGGAGAGTGGGATTGGTAGTCGGTAAGGATAGATAACCTCGATGATAATCACAAGCAGACTTTCAAATAATGCATGCACTCCCCGACATTCTCGTCAAATGGTCGGATTTCCATTCAATATTTTGACCATAGTACTTTCGGTCGAATTCAAAAATCATCGCCCTTAACAATCGAAATCGAACCATGGCTATTGGCCACAGGGTGTCTGTTTGTCAGCCTCTCTTGGGTACCTTCCAAGTGTTGCTTCTCATGTCCATTTCTGTGTTCCGGATGGCAAATACATCTTGGCTCCCTTGTTCGGACTTGATAAAAATAATAATTGCAAGGAGGAATTTGTGTACAAGGTACAGTACATACATCTTTTTTAATGGACAGTGGTAATCGGTTAAGAACTCGCCGGGATCCTGTAGGGACTTTCAAAAAATGCACTGATTTGCCCGAATGTCGTGAAATCGTCGTGGGAATTCCTTTGGATATTTTCAATATTTCATTCATTTCCAGTTATATTCAGTTGCAAATCAATGTGCGATTTCGAGTAATCTTTCGCTCCTTTCGGTCAATTTGAACGTCCAACCCATTCAAACCCAGTGAAACCACAATTCAAGCCGTGGCTACAGGGTATTCGCCTGTTTGGGGTTTGGCTTCTTCTGTCCATTTCTGTGTTCCTGATAATAATATATCATTCATAATGTCAATCCTCGAACTCGAATTTCAACTTGAGTTGGGGTTCAGTGAGCTTTTTTATTGCGAGAGTGGGGATTGGAAATCGGTAAGGATAGCAGCTCTATGATAAAGCAGACTTTCAAATGCATGCACTCCACGACATTCTCGTCAAATGGTCGGGTTTCCATTCAATATTTTTACCATAGTTCTTTCGGTCGAATTCAAAAACCATGGGCCTTAACAATCGAATTCCCTGAAACCAGTATTGAACCAATTGGCTACAGGGTGTCTGTCTGTCAGCCTCTCGGGGTACCTTTCAAGTGTTGCTTCTCTTGTCCATTTCTGAGGTCCGGATGGCAAGACAGTGAATGAGAAAGTGTATTCAAAATTTTGGCTTACTGGTTCGCCCTTGAATAAAATAAATAATTGGAAGTAGGAATTTGTGTGTGTGTACCTACACATCTTTTTTATTGGACAGTGGTAATCGGTTAAGACCTGGATCCTGAAGGGACTTTCATAAAATGCACTGATTTGCCCGAATGTCGTCAAATCGTCTTGGGACTTTCCATTGGATATTTTCAATATTTCATTCATTTCCACTTATCTTCAGTTGGATATCAATGTGCGATTGGAGCCATCCTCATGGCTTGCCAAAGGTGAAGGTGGAAACAACCATACATATAAACTGAAGATGGTGGAGAAAGACACCGAAACGTATTTGTAAAATGTTTTAAATAATAAACAATAATATCGACTGGAACCCAGGAATTTCTTTTGAATTAAGTTGAAATACAGTCCGGAAAATATACACAATATTTTTAACATTTGAATGTTGAGCCAGTTAATCTTCGGTTGCTAAGTGGACCCAATTCGACTAGCCCTAGTTCTTTCGGTCGAATTCAATCATTGCCCTTAACAATCGAAATCCGTGAAACCTATTGGCTACAGGATGTCGTCTGTATGTCAACCTCTCTGGGGTACCATCCAAGTGTTGCTTCTTCTTTCCATTTCTGATGAAAATAATTGAAATAATGTAGAAAACGCTATTAAGATTACACTAGCCAGAGGACGACAGAAGGACTTCTTGAGTTTTATTTTCTAACTGGGATCTGGTTAAAAATTTAGATGAAAGAAATAATATTTTTTAAAATTTAGTTTCATACAGGTTGTCTCGTCATCACATGATCAAAAGGAAACTGCGGAATTCTTTGGAATAAAACAAAACCAAAAGAAAGGACATCTAACTTAACTTTTATTTAAAAAAATGTCTGGCACCTTTGCTATTGATGGTCAAAGATAACAGTAAAAACCGTATATTGATTTTCTTCGTAAGAATCCCTTAAATCATGCAACTTTTCAGAAAAACTGTTAACTGAGTTGATGATTTGTTAAGTCCAGAAATATATATGCCCATTACTAAATCATCTTCTTCGATGTTTTTCTAAAATCTTATGAGCTGAAAAATAACACTATGCTTGTTTTTTATTTTCTTAGCATATTCACACGTCTCATTGTGACCGGTCTTAACATCACAAATTATTCATACTTAACAATTCAGGGACCATTGACAATATGTAATTGTTGTAATTATTTATTGTCTGTATTGTATGTTTTGGATCACCGTTTAGTTTTACGCTAGAATTGTCTTTGTTTTTGCCTGAATTTTTGTTACATGCTGTCCACATGCACTTTCTCTTATTATCAGAATTTTTTACCCTCTTGTCACATTCTTCAGACATTACTCCTCTCTAAAATATTGTCATATTCTTTTTTACTTTATTATATTCAGAGTTATATTGATTGTCTTGCTTAGACAACGTTAATCATCAAGCCTGTATTTGCAATATTTAACTTGCTCACTTTCTTTGTATGTTTTGTTTTTATTTTTTGAAAACTTTGATAGGATTGCTGAAGGAAAATGTCCATGGACATATTCCACGTGCGTTAATATCTTGTATGAATTTCATGGCCTTAGTCTTGGTAGGAAAACGATAGAGAAAACGAGCGATAGAACTTAGATAAAGACTATAATATTGTATCAAATCTGCTTTAAAATTTAATGTCGAATCCGAATATGTAATAATATACACGGCGCGACCTTAAAAAATCTTTAAACCGAATCTGGGGCGCGCTTCTGAAAAACCCTGTTTTATGTTTTTATTATTTGTAGAAAAAGTCAAAAGATTTGCTAGAAACTTTCATAAAACCATCACATCTTTGTCTTTCAAAATATCAAAGTTTAAAGGAGTTAAAATGGATGGTGTTTGCTGTAGTTTTTCAGCTTTCAAACTGTGGAGAGCAAAATTAAAATGAATCCATGAAACGTTGATAAAATAATAACGTGCAAATAGAATTATTGTATCAAGCAAACAATTTAGGATCAATCAATTTTGGTTTTTCTTTGTAAAACATTGTTTTTCTCTATTCAGGTGCTTCACCACTAATCTATTTCTGCTCTATTTCTATTCCTCTAAAAGTTGAAAATAGTAACTTTTGTGGTCTAAACCCAAAATGGGCAACAGTGGTACTGGGGTTAAAATTGCTTTGGCCAATGGAAACTGCGAACCCAACCCAGCCACAATCAATCGGCATCAGAACAATCGGCATCAATGAAATCAGGCTTAAGAACCTTCACGACAGGGAGTCCAGTCTGTTTAGGGGTAGGTACCTTTCGAGTGTTGCTTCTACTGTCCATTTATGCGTTCCTGATGAAAATGATGTAAAAACATGCTTTTTCGGAACATTTCGTAATTTTCAGTCTTCTTGCTGAAAAATATCATACACGCAGGCCAGACGACTGTTCTTCACTGAACTGTTCGAGTGATCGTTCTACAGGTTCTCTAATTTTCTCCCCTTTTGCTTCGGTAAAAGTCCATTCAAATGCGTTTCTTCTATGCCCCACCAGTGCTTATTGAAAGGTTTTAGCGGTCAACTCCGCCAATCTTCTTTGAGCAATTCAGCATTGATTACCTGCAAAGGCAAACGAATGAATACCTTCATATTGTGTTTAGTGGTCATAATTATGGCTTTCCAAGATTGGTCAGGGCTTCGGCGTTTCGAGTACCTGTACTCGATGGTTTCACCTTATTGCTAGTCTGCATTCCTGATAGAAAGATTTACTAAAATGCTCAATAAAATGCATCCCTACATTTTTGCTCAACTTGCACGAGAGGACTTTCTTCCATTGGGTCGTTGTTTTCCACCGCCATACTGTGAAACGCCATACAGTGAATTCCGGGTTTCCATTCTGTGGTTCCATTCTTTTTTCAATATTACAGTTAAAAAAAATTGCACGCCAAGACGATAAACGCCGCAGCTGTGGCTGGCCTGATATTCGGCCCAGTTCCCTCCGTTCAGCATGTCTAAATGGCAGCTCACCGGTCCATTTCCTGGGGTTACCCTTACATGGACATTCGCCGATCTGGCATCCGCACGACAACGAAAGGAGAGCAACCTTTAAATGGCGGTTTTGTTTTTTCAGGGGCATTCATTGAGGAAAAAGGTCTTCCTAAAGGGAAGCCAAAAACCCCTTTTGCTTCGGCCTTTAAGTCTGATTCTGCCAGCCGTGGCGTTAGCCAGCGGTTGTTTCATCGAGTAGATGGCCTAGGCCACGCCTCCTCGCTCCGATTGGTGCAGGACCAGCCTGCATCCCTCGGAACAAGTCAGCGTGGATTCGGTCAGTCGCGTCATGTTGGACTTTTGTGCGTTTCTAGCCTGCTAGGAACGACTAAACCTGCATTATGCAGGAAATGTTCGTCTGTTGTCACGTGTTGTAAGAGAAGTGCCCTGAAAATATTTGAAGCATTTGATAGTATCCAAAAGTATTTTCATATAAAAAACCGTGTTTTTTGCTAAAAGTGTGCATGATTTTTTATTGTTTAGACAAGTTTCTAAAGACCACAAGCAAACATTGTTTAAATCATCCTGTGGCGATGTGTTACTCAGCAAAGCCGATGGCTCTTTTATTGTACACTTTATATTCAGATAAATTAATTTTTTAGCTTGAAACGAGCTTTATAAATTCATTCATTTGGTACAGAGAAAAAACGTGCAAGTCATTAATTGTAGTAATTTGGATTTTAAAGTTAAAACCGTTACTTACCACGGGTTTAAACTTCTAAATATGATGTACTATGGAAATATTAAAAATAAATTCCATAATGCAATTAAGAAGAAAAACGCATCTCGTAATTATTATTCCATATAATTTCAAAAAAAGTTTGTTTCTTACAATTATAGATTTGGGAAAAAAACGACTTCTGCGAACACAAGATGCAAATTAAAGGTATCAGGATCTGTTTTTGTTCTTCATGTTCGATTACTTTTTTTCTTGTTTTTCTTGTCTTTCATCACAATTTCTTTTAAGTGCTTGCAAGTTTGTTCTTGTTCTTGTAAGTTGGTCGCAAGTGCTGCAATAAGCCGGGCCTTATTTTTTTTTCGGGGACTTTCTCGCTGGGTGAAAATCTCTTCTATGGACTCTAAAAACTCTAAGCAGAAAGCAAGTAGACTTTTCAGCACCTCAAGTTTCCGGTTTATTTTATATGAGGAAAACGTGTTAATTTATTTATCCTTCTAAAAACCGGTCTACAATTCGGCTCGGCACAACATCGCAACAAACACTTTCACCGGTTTACTTTCAGGGCGATACTCTAAAGTATTGTGTTGAAGATGTGCCGAGCACTTCGGGCACGACACTGGTTGAGATTAGTAAAGAGCAAATTATGTGGAAACATTGTTTTCTACGCTCCAACCAGTGTCGTGCCCAAAGGGCTCGGCACAACCTCGCAAGAAACACTTTCCCGGTTTACTTTGTGGTCGGATGTTTGCACACATCTCTTCAATATAGTGGACTGTATTAATCTTTTTATTGTTCAAAATAAGAAAACGACTGATTCCTTAATTATTAAATAAACACGTGGTAACATGTAAAATTGACTCTTCTGATGGTAAGGTTGTAGCGTTTGGGTTCTCTTCACCTCAAACGCATTGACCATCGTTTTGGGGTCAGGATGCTGGCAACCCTTATAATAGAAAAACCTAAATGTCCCTGTTCGTCTCTATGTGGCAGCGTTGCGGAGGGTGATTACTTCTAAACACTTTGCAAGGCAACATTCTAAACACATTTTTATGTCGAAGTTGTGCTCAGACCTTCGGGCACAACACTGGTGGAGATTAGTAAAGAGCATATTAAGTGGAAATCAGTGTTTTCTACGTTTCAACCAGTGTCGTGCTCGAATGGCTCGGCACAGCATCGCATCAAACACGTTCACCGGTTTACTTTCCAAGGCGATACTCTTCTCATGTCCATTTCTGTGTTCCGGATGACAAGAAGGTGAAAGATAAACGGTTTTCAACATTTTGGCTTACTGGTTCGGACTTGAATAAATAATAATTGCAAGGAGGAATTTGTGTGTACCTACATCTTTTTGAAGTAATAACTTCTTATGGGACGGGGTAAATCCATTGGAATTCGGTGACGGCGCCACCGTTACGTCTGACTCCAGCATTCGGTCTCTTGCTTTCTCTCTCGCACGCAACGGCGACCCAGCTGAGACCAACGACTAGTCTTGGTCAAAACTACCGTCAATTACCACTTATTCTTAGTGGAGATTTTAATGTTGATTTTTGTTCTGATCGAGCCCAAACTTTAATATCATTTCTCGAATCTAAGTTGCTGTTAAAGATGATAAATAATCCAGATCAAGCTATTACCAGTCATGGGACTACGATTGGTGCGTTATTTTCCCAGATACTTAAATAAAATCGAGTATCACAATTTTGTTTCGTATTACAGTTATCATAAACCAATTGTCAGTGTTGTAAGTTTAAATAATGATAATGTAACCAACGAGTCAACTGCAACTATTGTTCTCCTTTTGCTTCTTTTACGTTTTTGGGAGAGTGGTCTTGAGTTTGAATCTCGCCCAGGTAATATGTGAGGTCTGAGCTTAAAGCGCTTCATCAAAAAGAGCGCAAACAAGCCGAAATCATCCTGGCACAAGGAGCCCAAATTAAGGAACTCTTCCGAAAACTCCAACTTCTAAAAGCCCACGAACTCCCCGCGTAACAAGCCCGAGCAAAGCCTTCAGCTGAAGCTGAGCAAATGGAAGTCGAGGACTTCACAGGCCTAAAACCGACAGCCCCCTTAAATTTCGCCAAAACATCTAACACCGTTCTACACCATCATATGGTGAAACAAGCCGCCGCCCCTCAAAGCCAGGCCTCTTCCAGTGCCACTTTGGACCAAGCTTCTGCCCCTATCTCTGCCCCAAAAAAGCAAGCCATTCCTGTCATCATCAGGAATGTGTCCGAGTGGACAAGAACCCGCATTTTACAGCTTACTCTTATTACAGGAAAATCTCGAAGGAAAAAATTGAGTTCCATACTCATACTCTCCCAGAGGACAAGAAATTAATCGCCATCGTCAAGGGCCTCCAGTCGGTGTATGTAATTGGGGCTAAGGGGTTGTTTGTATATTGTTCGTTGATGTCGATGATTATGGGGTTGTGATCGGAGCTGAGTGAGTCAGAGTTCTGTATGTTAACGGAATGAGAAATGTCTTTTGTCAGGGCTCTGTCTAGTATGTCTGGACTTTTTTAGTGGTAGTGAGTTGGGTCTGAGGGACCGTGAATTTGGAAATGTAGGTCTTGTGAGTATTTGTTAAGTTTTCGGCCTTCGTCGTTGGGAGACTTGCAACCCCAATTGGTGTTTTTGGAGTTTAAGTCTCCTGCGAGGATAGGATTGTAGGGATGTTTTTGTGGAGAAGGTTGTCATAGTCTTGTACAGTTGTGTTTATGTTGGGGGGTTTGTAGGCAGAAATGATAAAAATTGGGGAATTTTCCATGTTAAGTATTAATGCTGTGTGTTCTATTTGGGTGTTATTGATTGGAGGGCTTGGGTGATGAGACAGGGAGTTTTTGATCAGAATGGCAGTGCCGCCCCCTCGGCTGTTAGGGCGGTCGTTACGGTAAAATTTATAGTTATTAATTTTAAGTTTAGCTTGTGTTTGTAAAAAGGTTTCTTGAAGAAGTGCAATGTCCACATCGTTTTCCCGGAGAGAGCCTTCAAATTCCTGCCTTTTCGGGTAGAATGAGTTGGTGTTCCAGGAAACGATGTGGACTCCGGCTGGCTTTATTTTATACATGCCAAAGCTTGAAGAGATGGCACATTTCCTAACATAGCCGCAATGCGGTTTATTTTGGCCTGAATTTCGCTCTCAGGCATGAGAAGGAGTTGGATCAAGGCGGGGATCAGGTTGGTGTTTTGGTGGGCTGGCGAAGAGGGGGGTTGTTGCGCGGGCGGTTTTTGGTGCTGGGGGGCTTTGGGCGGCGGCTGTTTTGGGGGCTTCGGACTTTTGGGCCGCTTCGGCGGCGAAGGAGATTCCAGACGAGACCTTGTTTTGGAAACTGGCCTGTTTGGCTTTTTCCTGCTTTTGAGCAGTGAAGTTCGGGTTTTTTGGGCAAGAAAAGTAGCTTGTCGGGTGGGGGCCGTCGCAGTTAATGCACTTAGCCGGGATGTCTCTCGGCTTTTTGCATTCTGCGTAGAAATGACTTTGGGCGCATTTATGGCAAACGGGTTTTGCTCCACAATTGGCCATGGTGTGTCCGAACTTTTGGCATTTTTTGCACTGAGGAATGTGCCTTAGGTTGCTGACCGAAGAGTGTCTTTGGGGCTCAATGACTTCCGCCAAGTTTAGGAGGTACGTAACCTCAAAAATTTGGGTTTGCTCTTTGGGCAAGAGCATTTTAACCATGTTCGTTTTGGTTTTTAAATGTCCCATCCTGAAGAATTGGATTTGGGATGGGTGGAAACCGAGCTCTTCGATTTCCGTTTGAATTTCGGCAAGTGACATTTCCTGATGGAGGCCCTTGACGATGGCGATTAATTTCTTGTCCTCTGAGAGAGTATGGAACTCAATTTTTTCCTACGAGAGCAGTTTGGTGATGGCTCTATGGTCATCAATTGAGGTCGGGTGAATTTGGATCCCTAAATGGACCTTTTTGGGGTTCGAAAATTGGCAGTTGTGTTGTAATAAGAGAGAGCGGGTTTTTGTCCACTCGGACACATTCCTGATGATGACAGGATTGACTTGCTTTTTTGGGGCAGAGATAGCGGCAGAAGCTTGGTCCAAAGTGGCACTGGAAGAGGCCTGGCTTTGGGGGGCGGCGGCTTTTTTTACCATATGATGGTGTCGAACGGTGTTAGATGTTTTGGCGAGATTTAAGGGGGCTGTCGGTTTTAGGCCTGGGAAGTCCTCGACTTCCATTTGCTCAGCTTCAGCTGAAGGCTTTGCTGGGGCTTGTTGCGCGGGGAGTTCGTGGGCTTTTAGAAGTTGGAGTTTTCGGAAGAGTTCCTTAATTTGGGCTCCTTGTGCCAGGATGATTTCGGCTTGTTTGCGCTCTTTTTGACGAAGCGCTTTAAGCTCAGAGAGGATGGCTTTGTTGTGTTTGGTTTTGGTGTTGAGTTTGGGGGTTTTGGGGGTGCGGGGGAATGTTGGCTTACCATTGTCACAGCTCATGACCGCACTTTGATCGTTGTCGCTAGAATACGACATTTTCCGCGTGTGAGGACACACGCGGTCTGCTGAGGGCTTTTGAGAAACACTTGTGGAGTTTCACGCACGCTGTTTGATGGAACTAACAATTGTTGCTATTGGTGAATAACTTCACGTACTGGCACGAAGTCACTGTAATTGTTGCTGTTGTTTTGGCTGCTGATGATTGACTTTGAGCACTAGAGCGAAATCACGCGAGCTGATGCGTCAAGCACTGACTGACGCACTCTGCCCACTAATAGTACCGCAAGTGATTTCCCTTATTTATTCAAATATCTGCATCCCCAGATTGGGTGGAGTTTGAGTCAAGTTTACCCCAGATTCTGGGCATTGGGGAGGACTTTAGTTTAGGTTCGTCCCCATGTTCCAGGTGGTCTACAAATCTCTCTGGGAGGTAAAACAAAATACCTGACTCTGGCTTCTGCCCCGTAAATCACTGGTTATTGCTTTGAGCCGCTCATTTATAGATTTCACAATATCACGCTAGCGAGGTTTATGGTGTTAACGCATAGATCGAACTTTCCAAATGCGACTTCCTTTGTCCATTTGGGCGCCCTCTTGGAATTTATTAGTTTCCTTCATAAATTTTTTTCCAATGTCTTACATAAGTAAGTATTTCGTGCTCTTTTTTCTTTCTTAGGAGAGTGGGATTGGAAGTCGATAAGGATAGATAACCTCGATGATAATCACAGCAGACTTTCAAATAATGCATGCACTCCACGACATTCTCGTCAAATGGTCTAGTTTCCATTAAATTTTTTGACCATAGTACTTTCGGTCGAATTCAAAAACCATGGGCCTTAACAATCGAATTCCCTGAAACCAGTATTGAACCTATTGGCTACAGGGTGTCTGTCTGTCAGCCTCTCTCGGGTACCTTCCAAGTGTTGCTTCTCATGTCCATTTCTGTGTTCCGGATGGCAAATAACATCTTGGCTTCCTTGTGCGGACTTGAATAAAAATAATAATTGCAAGGAGGAATTTGTGTACAATGTACAGTACTACATCTTTTTTAATGGACAGTGGTAATCGGTTAAGAACCGCCGGGATCCTGTAGGGACTTTCAAAAAAATGCACTGATTTGCCCGAATGTCGTCAAATTGCCGTGGGAATTCCATTGGATATTTTCAATATTTCATTAATTTCCAGTTATATTCAGTTGCAAATCAATGTGCGATTTCGAGTAATCTTTCGCTCCTTTCGGTCAATTTGAACGTCCAACCCATTCAAACCCAGTGAAACCACAATTGAAGCCGTGGCTACAGGGTAGCCGCCTGTTTGGGGTTTGGCTTCTTCTGTCCATTTCTGTGTTCCTGATAATAATGTGTCATTCATAATGTCAATCCTCGAACTCGAATTTCAACTTGAGTTGGGTTCAGTGAGCTTTTTTATTGCGAGAGTGGGATTGGAAATCGGTAAGGATAGCAGCTCTATGATAAAGCAGACTTTCAAATGCATGCACTCCACGACATTCTCGTCAAATGGTCGGGTTTCCACTCAATATTTTTACCATAGTTCTTTCGGTCGAATTCACTAATCATCGCCCTTAACAATCGAAATGTGTGAAACCAGTATTGAACCTATTGGCTACAGGGTGTCTGTCTGTCAGCCTCTCGGGGTACCTTTCAAGTGTTGCTTCTCTTGTCCATTTCTGAGGTCCGGATGGCAAGAAAGTGAATGAGAAAGTGTATTCAAAATTTTGGCTTACTGGTTCGCCCTGGAATAAAATAAATAATTGGAAGTAGGAATTTGTGTGTGTGTACCTACACATCTTTTTTATTGGACAGTGGTAATCGGTTAAGACCTGGATCCTGAAGGGACTTTCATAAAATGCACTGATTTGCCCGAATGTCGTCAAATCGTCTTGGGACTTTCCATTGGATATTTTCAATATTTCATTCATTTCCAGTTATCTTCAGTTGGAAATCAATGTGCGATTGGAGCCATCCTCATGGCTTACCAAAGGTGAAGGTGGAAACAACCGTACATATAAACTGAAGATGGTGGAGAAAGACACCGAAACGTATTTGTAAAATGTTTTAAATAATAAACATTAATATCGACTGGAACCCAGGAATTTCTTTTGAATTAAGTTGAAATACAGTCTGGAAAATATACACAATATTTTTAACATTTGAATGTTAAGCCAGTTAATCTTCGGTTGCTAAGTGGCCCAATTCGACTAGCCCTAGTTCTTTCGGTCGAATTCAATCATTGCCCTTAACAATCGAAATCCGTGAAACCTATTGGCTACAGGATGTCGTCTGTATGTCAACCTCTCTGGGGTACCAAGAGTGTTGCTTCTTCTTTCCATTTCTGATGAAAATAATGAAATAATTTAGAAAACGCTATTAAGATTACACTAGCCAGAGGACGACAGAAGGACTTCTTAAGTTTTATTTTCTAACTGGGATCTGGTTAAAAATTTAGATGAAAGAAATAATATTTTTTAAAATTTAGTTTCATACAGGTTGTCTCGTCATCACATGGTCAAAAGGAAACTGCGGAATTCTTTGGAATAAAAGAAAACCAAAAGAAAGGACATCTAACTTAACTTTTATTTTAAAAAAATGTCTGGCACCTTTGCTATTGATGGTCAAAGATAACAGTAAAAACCGTATATTGATTTTCTTCGTAAGAATCCCTTAAATCAGCAACTTTTCAGAAAAACTGTTAACTGAGTTGATGCTTTGTTAAGTCGAGAAATATATATGCCCATTACTAAACCATCTTCTTCGATGTTTTCTAAAATCTTATGAGCTGAAAAATAACACTATGCTTGTTTTTTATTTTTTTAGCATATTCACACGTCTCATTGTGACCGGTCTTAACATCACAAATTATTCACACTTAACAATTCAGGGACCATTGACAATATGTAATTGTTGTAATTATTTATTGTCTGTATTGTATGTTTTGGATCACCGTTTATTTTTATGCTAGAATTGTCTTTGTTTTTGCCTGAAATTTTGTTACATGCCGTCCACATGCACTTTCTCTTATTATCAGAATTTTTTACCCGCTTGTCACATTCTTCAGACATTACCGCTCTTAAAATATTGTCATATTCTTTTTTACTTTATTATTCAGATTTATATTGATTGTCATGCTTAGACAACGTTAATCATCAAGCCTATATTTGCAATATTTAACTTGCTCTCTTTCTTTGTATGTTTTGTTTTTATTTTTTGAAAACTTTGATAGAATAGCTGAAGCAAAATGTTCATGGACATATTCCACGTGCGTTAATATCTTGTATGAATTTCATGGCCTTAGTCTTGGTACAAAAACTGCCAAAAATTTTTTGTGGTGCTGTAGTTTATTAGTTTTTTTTGAGTTGCTGCCCTAATCCTTTTGTGAGATTTTTTATGCTCTTTGCAAATCTCGCAGCATGCATAGCGATAGAACTTAGATAAAGACTATAATATTGTATCAAATATGCTTTAAAATTTAATGTCGAATCCGAATATGTAATAATATACACGGCGCGACCTTAAAAAATCTTTAAACCGAATCTGGGGCGCGCTTCTGAATAACCCTGTTTTATGTTTTTATTATTTGCAGAAAAAGTCAAAAGATTTGCTAGAAACTTTCATAAAACAATCACATCTTTGTCTTTCAAAATATCAAAGTTTAAAGGAGTTAAAATGGATGGTGTTTGCTGTAGTTTTTCAGCTTTCAAACTGTGGAGAGCAAAATTAAAATGAATCCATGAAACGTTGTTAAAATAATAACGTGCAAACAGAATTATTGTATCAAGCAAACAATTTAGGATCAATCAATTTTGGTTTTTCTTTGTAAAACATTGTTTTTCTCTATTCAGGTGCTTCACCACTAATCTATTTCTGCTCTATTTCTATTCCTCTAAAAGTTGAAAATAGTAAACTTTTGTGGTCTAAACCCAAAAGCAACAGTGGTACTGGGGTTAAAATTGCTTTGGCCAATGGAAACTGCGAACCCAACCCAGCCATAATCAATCGGAATCAATGAAATCAGGCTTAAGAACCTTCACGACAGGGAGTCCAGTCTGTTTAGGGGTAGGTACCTTTCTAGTGTTGCTTCTACTGTCCATTTATGCGTTCCTGATGAAAATGATGTAAAAACATGCTTTTTCGGAACATTTTCGTAATTTTCAGTCTTCTTGCTGAAAAATATCATACACGCAGGCCAGACGACTGTTCTTCACTGAACTGTTCGAGTGATCGTTCTACAGGTTCTCTAATTTTCTTCCCTTTTGCTTCGGTAAAAGTCGATTCAAATGCGTTTCTTCTATGCCCCCACCAGTGCTTATTGAAAAGGTTTTAGCCGTCAACTCCGCCCAACCTTTTTGAGCAATTCAGCATTGATTACCTGGAAAGGGCAATGAATATCTTCATATTGTGTTTAGTGGTCATTTTTATGGCTTTCCAAGATTGGTCAGGGCTTCGGCGTTTCGAGTACCTGTAGTCGATGGTTTCACCTTATTGCTAGTCTGCATTCCTGATAGAATGATTTACTAAAATTTTGCATTGCACCCCTACATTTGCTCAACTTGCACGAGAGGACTTTCTTCCATTGGGTCGTTGTTTTCCACCGCCATACATAACATACATAAAACATTTATTAAAAATTACAGTTTAGAAAAAATTGCACGCCAAGACGGATAAACGCCGCAGCTGTGGCTGGCCTGGTATTCGGCCCAGTTCCCTCCGTTCAGCATGTCTAAATGGCAGCTCACCGGTCCATTTCCTGGGGTTACCCTTACATGGACATTCGCCGATCTGGCATCCGCACGACAACGAAAGGAGAGCAGCCTTTAAATGGCGGTTTTGTTTTATTCAGGGGCATTCATTGAGGAAAAAAGGTCTTCCTAAAGGGAAGCCAAAAACCCCTTTTGCTTCGGCCTTTAAGTCTGATTCTGGCAGCCGTGGCGTTAGCCAGCGGTTGTTTCAACGAGTAGATGGCCTAGGCCACGCCTCCTCGCTCCGATTGGTGCAGGACCAGCCTGCATCCCTCGGAACAAGTCAGCGTGGATTCGGTCAGTCGCGTCATGTTGGACTTTTGTGCGTTTCTAGCCTGCTAGGAACGACTAAACCTGCATTATGCAGGAAATGTTCGTCTGTTGTCACGTGTTGTCGGGGACAAAATCCGCATAAAATATGGGCAGTCGCTTATACAGGGGACCGTGTGTTGGGCGATCGTTTGCTCTAACTTGGGTAAGATTTCGCGTCAGGACAGAGCCTTGCACTCCGCTATGAGAGAATTTGGTGGAGATGGTATCTATATAGTCGCCTATATAGGCCACCCCTGTAGCTTCGCCCCTGCAGTTAGTTATTCTGGTGGATCTGTCAGCATTCGGCATGCGGTGGAAGCATCTAGCTTTGTATATCTTGGCACATTATTTCGTTTACTTACCACGGTTTTAAACTTATAAATATGATGTGCTATGGAAATAATTAAAAGTAAATTCCATAATGCAATTGAGAAGAAAAAGGCATCTCATAATTATTTATTCCATATAATTTTAAAAAAAGTTTGTTTCTACAGTTCAAATTGGGAAAAAAACGAACTTCTTCGGACTCAAGGTGCAAATTATAGGTATCAGGATCTGTTTTTGTTCTACATGTTCGATTACTTTTTTTCTTGTTTGGTAGTACAGGCAGGTGGTTATAAAAAGAGTGTACTTGGTCGCAAGTGCTGCAATAAGCCGGACCTTATTTTTTTTTCGGGGACTTTCTCGCTGGGTGAAAATCTCTTCTATGGACTCTAAAAACTCTGAGCAAAAAGCAATTAGACTTTTCAGCACCTCAAGTTTCCGGTTTATTTTATATGAGGAAAACGTGTTAATTTATTTATCCTTCTAAAAACCGGTTTACAATTCGGCTCGGCACAACATCGCAACTAACTCTTTCACCGGTTTACTTTTCACGGCAAGCGGTACGCTAAAACAGTTTTGTGTTGAAGATGTGCCGAGCCCTTCGGGCACGACACTGGTTGAGATTAGTAAAGAGCAAATTAAGTGGAAACAGTGTTTTCTACGCTCCAACCAGTGTCGTGCCCAAAGGGCTCGGCACAACCTCGCAAGAAACACGTCCCGGTTTACTTTGTGGTCGGATGTTTGCACACATCTCTTCAATATAGTGGACTGTATTAATCTTTTGTTTGTTCAAAATAAGAAAACGATTGATTCCTTAATTCATTAAATAACCACTTGGTAACATGTAAAATTGACTCTTCTGATGGTGAGGTTGTAGCTGAATGGTTCTCTTCACCTCAAACGCACTGACCATCGTTTTGGGGTCAGGATGCTGGCAACCCTTATAATAGAAAAACCGAAATGTCCCTGTTCGTCTCTATGTGGCAGCGTTGCAGAGGGTGATTACTTCTAAACACTTTGCAAGGCAACATTCTAAACACATTTTTATGTCGAAGTTGTGCTCAGACCTTCGGGCACAACACTGGTGGAGATTAGGTAAAGAGCAATATTAAGTGGAAATCAGTGTTTTCTACGTTCCAACCAGTGTCGTGCTCGAATGGCTCGGCACAGCATCGCAACAAACACGTTCACCGGTTTACTTTTCAAGGCGATACTCTTCTCATGTACATTTCTGTTTTCCGGATGACAAGAAGGTGAAAGATAAACGGTATTCAACATTTTGGCTTACTGGTTCGGACTTGAATAAAAAATAATTAATTGCAAGGAGGAATTTGTGTGTACCTACATCTTTTTGAAGTAATAACTTCTTATGGGACGGGGTAAATCCATTGGAATTCGGTGACGGCGCCACCGTTACGTCTGACTCCAGCATGCGGTCTCTTGCTTTCTCTCTCGCACGCAACGGCGACCCAGCTGAGACCAACGACTAGTCTTGGCCAAAACTACTTTGTTCTGATCGAGCCCAAACTTTAATATCATTTCTCGAATCTAAGTTGCTGTTAAAGATGATAAATAATCCAGATCAAGCTACTACCAGTCATGGTACTACGATTGATGCGTTATTTTGCAGATACTTAAATAAAATCGAGTATCACAATTTTGTTTCGTATTACAGTTATCATAAACCAATTGTCAGTTTTGTAAGTTTAGATAATGATAATGTAACCAACGAGTCAACTGCAACTATTGTTCTCCTTTTGCTCCTTTACGTTTTTGGGAGAGTGGTCCTGAGTTTGAATCTCGCCCAGGTAATATGTGAGGTCTGAGCTTAAAGCGCTTCGTCAAAAAGAGCGCAAACAAGCCGAAATCATCCTGGCACAAGGAGCCCAAATTAAGGAACTCTTCCGAAAACTCCAACTTCTAAAAGCCCACGAACTCCCCGCGTAACAAGCCCGAGCAAAGCCTTCAGCTGAAGCTGAGCAAATGGAAGTCGAGGACTTCACAGGCCTAAAACCGACAGCCCCCTTAAATTTCGCCAAAACATCTAACACCGTTCTACACCATCATATGGTGAAAAAAGCCGCCGCCCCCAAAGCCAGGCCTCTTCCAGTGCCACTTTGGACCAAGCTTCTGCCCCTATCTCTGCCCCAAAAAAGCAAGCCATTCCTGTCTTCATCAGGAATGTGTCCGAGTGGACAAGAACCCGCATTTTACAGCTTACTCTTATTACAGGAAAATCTCGAAGGAAAAAATTGAGTTCCATACTCATACTCTCCCAGAGGACAAGAAATTAATCGCCATCGTCAAGGGCCTCCAGTCGGTGTATGTAATTGGGGCTAAGGGGTTGTTTGTATATTGTTCGTTGATGTCGATGATTATGGGGTTGTGATCGGAGCTGAGTGAGTCAGAGTTCTGTATGTTAACGGAATGAGAAATGTCTTTTGTCAGGGCTCTGTCTAGTATGTCTGGACTTTTTAGTGGTAGTGAGTTGGGTCTGAGGGAGCGTGAATTTGGAAATGTAGGTCTTGTGAGTATTTGTTAAGTTTTCGGCCTTCGTCGTTGGGAGACTTGCAACCCCAATTGGTGTTTTTGGAGTTTAAGTCTTCCTGCGAGGATAGGATTGTAGGAATGTTTTTGTGGAGAAGGTTGTCATAGTCTTGTACAGTTGTGTTTATGTTGGGGGGTTTGTAGGTAGAAATGATAAAAATTGGGGAATTTTCCATGTTAAGTATTAATGCTGTGTGTTCTATTTGGGTGTTATTGATTGGAGGGCTTGGGTGATGAGACAGGGAGTTTTTGATCAGAATGGCAGTGCCGCCCCCTCGGCTGTTAGGGCGGTCGTTACGGTAAAATTTATAATTATTAATTTTAAGTTTAGCTTGTGTTTGTAAAAAGGTTTCTTGAAGAAGTGCAATGTTCACATCGTTTTCCCGGAGAGAGCCTTCAAATTCCTGCCTTTTCGGGTAGAATGAGTTGGTGTTCCAGGAAACGATGTGGACTCCGGCTGGCTTTATTTTATACATGCCAAAGCTTGAAGAGCTGGCACATTTCCTAACATAGCCGCAATGCGGTTTATTTTGGCCTGAATTTCGCTCTCAGGCATGAGAAGGAGTTGGATCAAGGCGGGGCTCAGGTTGGTGTTTTGGTGGGCTGGCGAAGGGGCGGGGTTGTTGCGCGGGCGGTTTTTGGTGCTGGAGGGCTTTGGGCGGCGGCTGTTTTGGGGGCTTCGGATTTTTGGGCCGCTTTGGAAGCGAAGGAGATTCCAGACGAGACCTTGTTTTGGAAACTGGCCTGTTTGGCTTTTTCCTGCTTTTGAGCAGGGAAGTTCGGGTTTTTTGGGCAAGAAAAGTAGCTTGCCGGGTGGGCGCCGTCGCAGTTAATGCACTTAGCCGGGATGTCTCTCGGCTTTTTGCATTCTGCGTAGAAATGATTTTGGGCGCATTTATGGCAAACGGGTTTTGCTCCACAATTGGCCATTGTGTGTCCGAACTTTTGGCATTTTTTGCACTGAGGAATGTGCCTTAGGTTGCTGACCGAAGAGTGTCTTTGGGGCTCAATGACTACCGGCAAGTTTAGGAGGTACGTAACCTCAAAAATTTGGGTTTGCTCTTTGGGCAAGAGCATTTTAACCATGTTCGTTTTGGTTTTTAAATGTCCCATCCTGAAGAATTGGATTTGGGATGGGTTGAAACCGAGCTCTTCGATTTCCGTTTGAATTTCGGCAAGTGACATTTCCTGATGGAGGCCCTTGACGATGGCGATTAATTTCTTGTCCCCTGGGAGAGTATGAGTATGGAATTCAATTTTTTCCTTCGAGAGCAGTTAGGTGATGGCTCTATGGTCATCAATTAAGGTCGGGTGAATTTGGATCCCTAAATGGACCTTTTTAGGGTTCGAAAATTGGCAGTTGTGCTGTAATAAGAGAGAGCGGGTTTTTGTCCACTCGCACACATTCCTGATGATGACAGGATTGACTTGCTTTTTTGAGGCAGAGATAGCAGCAGAAGCTTGGTCCAAAGTGGCACTGGAAGAGGCCTGGCTTTGGGGGGCGGCGGCTTTTTTTACCATATGATGGTGTCGAACGGTGTTAGATGTTTTGGCGAGATTTAAGGGGGCTGTCGGTTTTAGGCCTGGGAAGTCCTCGACTTCCATTTGCTCAGCTTCAGCTGAAGGCTTTGCTGGGGCTTGTTGCGCGGGGAGTTCGTGGGCTTTTAGAAGTTGGAGTTTTCGGAAGAGTTCCTTAATTTGGGCTCCTTGTGCCAGGATGATTTCGGCTTGTTTGCGCTCTTTTTGACGAAGCGCTTTAAGCTCAGAGAGGATGGCTTTGTTGTGTTTGGTTTTGGTGTTGAGTTTGGGGATTTTGGGGGTGCGGGAGAATGTTGGCTTACCATTGTCACAGCTCATGACCGCACTTTGATCGTTGTCGCTAGAATACGACATTTTCCGCGTGTGAGGACACACGCGGTCTGCTGAGGGCTTTTGAGACACACTTGTGGAGTTTCGCGCACGCTGTTTGATGGAACTAACAATTGTTGCTATTGGTGAATAACTTCACGCACTGGCACGAAGTCACTGTAATTGTTGCTGTTGTTTTGGCTGCTGATGATTGACTTTGAGCACTAGCGCGAAATCACGCGAGCTGATGCGTCAAGCACTGACTGACGCACTCTGCCCACTAATAGTACCGCGAGTGATTTCCTCTTATTTATTCAAATATCTCCATCCCCAGATTGGGTGGAGTTTGAGTCAAGTTTACCCCAGATTCTGGGCATTGGGGGGACTTTAGTTTAGGTTCATCCCCATGTTCCAGGTGGTCTACAAATCTCTCTGGGAGGTAAAACAAAATACCTGACTGTGGTTTCTGCCCCGTAAATCACTGGTTATTGCTTTGAGCCGCTCATTAATAGATTTCACAATATCACGCTAGCGAGGTTTATGGTGTTAACGCATAGATCGAACTTTCCAAATGCGACTTCCTTTGTCCATTTGGGCGCCCACTTGGAATTTATTAGTTTCCTTCATAATTTTTTTTCCAATGTCTTACATAAGTATTTCGTGCTCTTTCTCCTTTCTTGGGAGAGTGGGATTGGAAGTCGGTAAGGATAGATAACCTCGATGATAATCACAGCAGACTTTCAAATAATGCATGCACTCCCCGATTCTCGTCAAATGGTCGGATTTCCATTCAATATTTTGACCATAGTACTTTCGGTCGAATTCAAAAATCATCGCCCTTAACAATCGAAATCGAACCATGGCTATTGGCCACAGGGTGTCTGTTTGTCAGCCTCTCTTGGGTACCTTCCAAGTGTTGCTTCTCATGTCCATTTCTGTGTTCCGGATGGCAAATACATCTTGGCTTCCTTGTTCGGACTTGAATAAAAATAATAATTGCAAGGAGGAACTTGTGTACAATGTACAGTACATACATCTTTTTTAATGGACAGTGGTAATCGGTTAAGAACCGCCGGGATCCTGTAGGGACTTTCAAAAAATGCACTGATTTGCCCGAATGTCGTGAAATCGTTGTGGGAATTCCTTTGGATATTTTCAATATTTCATTAATTTCCAGTTATATTCAGTTGCAAATCAATGTGCGATTTCGAGTAATCTTTCGCTCCTTTCGGTCAATTTGAACGTCCAACCCATTCAAACCCAGTGAAACCAGAATTCAAGCCGTGGCTACAGGGTAGCCGCCTGTTTGGGGTTTGGCTTCTTCTGTCCATTTCTGTGTTCCTGATAATAATATATCATTCATAATGTCAATCCTCGAACTCGAATTTCAACTTTAGTTGGGTTCAGTGAGCTTTTTTATTGCGAGAGTGGGATTGGAAATCGGTAAGGATAGCAGCTCTATGATAAAGCAGACTTTCAAATGCATGCACTACACGACATTCTCGTCAAATGGTCGGGTTTCCATTCAATATTTTTACCATAGTTCTTTCGGTCGAATTCACTAATCATCGCCCTTAACAATCGAAATGTGTGAAACCAGTATTGAACCTATTGGCTACAGGGTGTCTGTCTGTCAGCCTCTCGGGGTACCTTTCAAGTGTTGCTTCTCTTGTCCATTTCTGAGGTCCGGATGGCAAGAAAGTGAAAGAGAAACTGTATTCAACATTTTGGCTTACTGGTTCGGACTTGAATGAAAATAATTGAGATTGCAAGGAGGAATTTGTGTGTACCTACACATCTTTTTTATTGGACAGTGGTAATCGGTTAAGACCTGGATCCTGAAGGGACTTTCATAAAATGCACTGATTTGCCCGAATGTCGTCAAATCGTCTTGGGACTTTCCATTGGATATTTTCAATATTTCATTCATTTCCAGTTATCTTCAGTTGGAAATCAATGTGCGATTGGAGCCATCCTCATGGCTTGCCAAAGGTGAAGGTGGAAACAACCATACATATAAACTGAAGATGGTGGAGAAAGAGACCGAAACGTATTTGTAAAATGTTTTAAATAATAAACAATAATATCGACTGGAACCCAGGAATTTCTTTTGAATTAAGTTGAAATACAGTCAGGAAAACATACACAATATTTTTAACATTTGAATGTTGAGCCAGTTAATCTTCGGTTGCTAAGTGGCCCAATTCGACTAGCCCTAGTTTTTTCGGTCGAATTCAATCATTGCCCTTAACAATCGAAATCCGTGAAACCAGAATTGAACCTATTGGCTACAGAATGTCGTCTGTCTGTCAACCTCTCTGGGGTACCTTCCAAGTGTTGCTTCTTCTTTCCATTTCTGATGGAAATAATGAAAAAACGAAATAATATAGAAAACGCTATTAAGACTACACTAGCGAGAGGACGACAGAAGGACTTCTTGAGTTTTATTTTCTAACTGGGATCTGGTTAAAAATTTAGATGAAAGAAATAATATTTTTTTAAATTTAGTTTCATACAGGTTGTCTCGTCATCACATGGTCAAAAGGAAACTGCGGCATTCTTTGGCATAAAAGAAAACCAAAAGAAAGGACATCTAACTTAACTTTTATTTAAAAAAAATGTCTGGCACCTTTGCTATTGATGGTCAAAGATAACAGTAAAAACCGTATATTGATTTTCTTCGTAAGAATCCCTTAAATCAGCAACTTTTCACAAAAACTGTTAACTGAGTTGATGCTTTGTTAAGTCCAGAAATATATATGCCCATTACTAAATCATCTTCTTCGATGTTTTCTAAAATCTTATGAGCTGAAAAATAACACTATGCTTGTTTTTTATTTTTTTAGCATATTCACACGTCTCATTGTGATCGGTCTTAACATCACAAATTATTCACACTTAACAATTCAGGGACCATTGACAATATGTAATTGTTGTAATTATTTATTGTCTGTATTGTATGTTTTGGATCACCGTTTAGTTTTACGCTAGAATTGTCTTTGTTTTTGCCTGAAGTTTTGTTACATGCTGTCCACATGCACTTTCTCTTATTATCAGAATTTTTTACCCTCTTGTCACATTCTTCAGACATTACTCCTCTCAAAATATTGTCATATTCTTTTTTACTTTATTATATTCAGATTTATATTGATTGTCTTGCTTAGAGAACGTTAATCATGAAGCCTGTATTTGCAATATTTAACTGGCTCACTTTCTTTGCATGTTATGTTTTTATTTTTTGAGAATTTTGATAGAATAGCTGAAGGAAAATGTTCATGGCCATATTCCACGTGCGTTAATATCTTGTATGAATTTCATGGCCTTAGTCTTGGTACAAAAACTGGCAAAAATTTTTTGTGGTGCTGTAGTCTATTAGTTTTTTTTGAGTTGATGCACTAATCCTTTTGTGAGATTTTTTATGCTCTCTGCAAATCTCGCGGCATGCATAGCGATAGAACTTAGATAAAGACTATAATATTGTATCAAATCTGCTTTTAAATTTAATGTCGAATCCGAATATGTAAAAATATACACGGCGCGACCTTAAAAAATCTTTAAACCGAATCTGGGGCGCGCTTCTGAAAAACCCTGTTTTATGTTTTTATTATTTGTAGAAAAAGTCAAAAGATTTGCTACAAACTTTCATAAAACCATCACATCTTTGTCTTTCAAAATATAAAAGTTTAAACGAGTTAAAATGGATGGTATTTGCTGTATTTTTTCAGATTTCAAACTGTGGAGAGCAAAATTAAAATGAATCCATGAAACGTTGTTAAAATAATAACGTGCAAACAGAATTATTGTATCAAGCAAACAATTTAGGATCAATCAATTTTGTTTTTCCTTTGTAAAACATTGTTTTTCTCTATTCAGGTGCTTCACCACTAATCTATTTCTGCTCTATTTCTATTCCTCTAAAAGTTGAAAATAGTAAACTTTTGTGGTCTAAACCCAAAAGCAACAGTGGTACTGGGGTTAAAATTGCTTTGGCCAATGGAAACTGCGAACCCAACCCAGCCACAATCAATCGGCATCAGAACAATCGGCATCAATGAAATCAGGCTTAAGAACCTTCACGACAGGGAGTCCAGTCTGTTTAGGGGTAGGTACCTTTCGAGTGTTGCTTCTACTGTCCATTTATGCGTTCCTGATGAAAATGACGTAAAAACATGCTTTTTCGGAACATTTTCGTAATTTTCAGTCTTCTTGCTGAAAAATATCATACACGCAGGCCAGACGACTGTTCCTCACTGAACTGTTCGAGTGATCGTTCTACAGGTTCTCTAATTCTCTTCCCTTTTGCTTCGGTAAAAGTCCATTCAAATGCGTTTCTTCTATGCCCCCACAAGTGCTTATTGAAAAGGTTTTAGCGGTCAACTCCGCCCAATCTTCTTTGAGCAATTCAGCATTGATTACCTGCAAAGGGCAACGAATGAATATCTTCATATTGTGTTTAGTGGTCATTTTTATGGCTTTCCAAGTTTGGTCAGGGCTTCGGCGTTTCGAGTACCTGTAGTCGATGGTTTCACCTTATTGCTAGTCTGCATTCCTGATAGAAAGATTTACTAAAATGTTGCATTGCATCCCTACATTTGCTCAACTTGCACGAGAGGACTTTCTTCCATTGGGTCGTTGTTTTAAACATACATAACATACATAAAACATTTATTAAAAATTACAGTTTAAAAAAAATTGCACGCCAAGACGGATAAACGCCGCAGCTGTGGCTGGCCTGATATTCGGCCCAGTTCCCTCCGTTCAGCACGTCTAAATGGCAGCTCACCGGTCCATTTCCTGGGGTTACCCATACATGGACATTCGCCGATCTGGCATCCGCACGATAACGAAAGGAGAGCAACCTTTAAATGGCGGTTTTGTTGTATTCAGGGGCATTCATTGAGGAAAAAAGGTCTTCCTAAAGGGAAGCCAAAAACCCCTTTTGCTTCGGCCTTTAAGTCTGATTCTGCCAGCCGTGGCGTTAGCCAGCGGTTGTTTCATCGAGTAGATGGCCTAGGCCACGCCTCCTCGCTCCGATTGGTGCAGGACCAGCCTGCATCCCTCGGAACAAGTCAGCGTGGATTCGGTCAGTCGCGTCATGTTGGACTTTTGTGCGTTTCTAGCCTGCTAGGAACGACTAAACCTGCATTATGCAGGAAATGTTCGTCTGTTGTCATGTGTTGTCGGGGACAAAATCCGCATAAAATATGGGCAGTCGCTTATACAGGGGACCGTGTGTTGGGCGATCGTTTGCTCTAACTTGGGTAAGATTTCGCGTCAGGACAGAGCCTTGCACTACGCTATGATAGAATTTGGTGGAGATGGTATCTATACAGTGTGTCCAGTATAAAATGATGTACATGGGGATATTGGAAACCGTTAGAGTTACAGGGTGGACCAAATGGGGAAAAAGTTGCGCAATCAAGTGCCTACAAATAATCTGTCATCAACTTCTTTGAACTCGGAATATTAACGGATATACAGGGGAAAAAAGAAAAAAGTGCGTTTTATAAAATCCTTTATATGGTGTTTATTATAAAAGATACAATAACGAAATTTTCAGGGTGGGGATAAGAAATGAGCGTGAATTTGAAAATAAAGTAAAAAATAATCTAGGCCCACTATGTTCAATGAGGCCGAAGTCAACTTTTGTTTTTCTTATGGGCGCCATATTGATTTTCTGCATTTTTAAATTCCCCTTTAAATATGCTCTTCAGCCATGTATAACATGTTTATGTTCGGTCAAGATAAATAATTAAAATTAACAAAATTAAGATTTAATGGTAGTAGGCATTGATATTTCTATTAATTATTACTTTAAATTATTATTGATCATATATCGAACACTGCAAAAGAACAAGTAACATTTTAGGATTAAAGTAGGTGTTCAAATAAGCCACCGTTTTCTCGCACGCACAACATACATCGTGTCATTACTGCTTCACAGGATTTTCTGTTCATTTCTGGGGTAATTCTGTTAACAGCTTCTATAACAGCGTGTCTCAGCTCCTCTTCGGTTTGGTATGACCTACAGTATACCACATTTTTGAGGAAATCCCATGCAAAAAAATCAAGCAATTACTAAATGTGGACTATTTAATCGTAAAAATACCGTTTTTTGGTCAGATGAAAATCCACGGCTAGTTCGTCAAGTTAGGCACCAAGTTAACGTCTGGTTAGGTAGTGTGGGTACCCCACGTGATTGGGCCATTTTTTTTAATGAGAACTTAAATTCCGAGAGATATTAGAACCTCTTACAAACTAACGTAGCGGAAGCACTTATGGATGTTCCAGTAGCTACCTTGCAAAACTTGTATTTCCAACAAGACGGCGCGCCGCCACATAATGGACGTATTATCACAGAATTTTTAAATCACGAATTTCTCCACAAGGGGATAGGCAACCTGGGACCAGTAAGATGGCCTGCGAGATCCCCTGACATAACACCGCCTGATTTTTTTGTATGGGGCAATGCTGTTAACAGAATTACCCCAGAAATGATCAGAAAATCCTGTGAAGCAGTAATGAGACGATGTACGTTGTGCGTGCGAGGAAACGGTGGCTTATTTGAACACCTACTTTAATCCTAAAATGTTACTTGTTCTTTTGCAGTGTTCGATGTATGACCAATAATAATTTAAAGTAATAATTAATAGAAATATCAATGCCTACGACCATTAAATCTTAATTTTGTTAATTTTAATTATTTATCTTGACTGAACATAAACATGTTATACATGGGTGAAGAGCATATTTAAATGGGAATTTAAAAATGAAAAAATTCAATATGGCGCCCATAAGAAAAACAAAAGTTGACTTCGGCCTCATTGAACATAGTGGGCCCAGATTATTTTTTACTTTATTTTCTAATTCACGCTCATTTCTTACCCCCACCCTGAAAATTTCGTTATTGTATCTTTTATAATAAACACGATATAAAGGATTTTATAAAACGCACTTTTTTCTTTTTTTCCCTGTATATCCGTTACTATTCCGAGTTCAAAGAAGTTGATGACAGATTATTTATAGGCACTTGATTGCACAACTTTTTCCCCATTTGGTCCACCCTGTAACTCTAACGGTTTCCAATATCCCCATGTACATCATTTTATACTGGACACACTGTATAGTCGCCTATATAGGCCACCCCTGTAGCTTCGCCCCTGCAGTTTGTTATTCTGGTGGATCTGTCAGCATTCGGCATGCGGTGGAAGCATCTAGCTTTGTATATCTTGGCACATTATTTCGTTTACTTACCACGGTTTTAAACTTATAAATATGATGTGCTATGGAAATAATTAAAAGTAAATTCCATAATGCAATTGAGAAGAAAAACGCATCTCATAATTATTTATTCCATAAAATTTAAAAAAAAGTTTGTTTCTACAGTTCAAATTGGGAAAAAAACGAACTTCTTCGCACTCAAGGTGCAAATTATAGGTATCAGGATCTGTTTTTGTTCTACATGTTCGATTACTTTTTTTCTTGTTTGGTAGTACAGGCAGGTGGTTATAAAAAGAGTGTACTCTTTCATCACAATATTTATTTTATTGCTGCAATAAGCCGGACCTTATTTTTTTTTCGGGGACTTTCTCGCTGGGTGAAAATCTCTTCTATGGACTCTAAAAACTCTGAGCAGAAAGCAAGTAGACTTTTCAGCACCTCAAGTTTCCGGTTTATTTTATATGAGGAAAACGTGTTAATTTATTTATCCTTCTAAAAACCGGTCTACAATTCGGCTCGGCACAACATCGCAACAATCACTTTCACCGGTTTACTTTTCACGGCGGTACTCTAAAACAGTTTTTTGTGTTGAAGATGTGCCGAGCCCTTCGGGCACGACACTGGTTGAGATTAGTAAAGAGCAAATTAAGTGGAAACAGTGTTTTCTACGCTCCAACCAGTGTCGTGCCCAAAGGGCTCGGCACAACCTCGCAAGAAACACTTTCCCGGTTTACTTTGTGGTCGGATGTTTGCACACATCTCTTCAATATAGTGGACTGTATTAATCTTTTGTTTGTTCAAAATAAGAAAACGATTGATTCCTTAATTCATTAAATAACGACTTGTAACATGTAAAATTGACTCTTCTGATGGTGAGGTTGTAGTTGAATGGTTCTCTTCACCTCCAACGCACTGACCATCGTTTTGCGGTCAAGATGCTGGCAACCCTTATAATAGAAAAACCTAAATGTCCCTGTTCGTCTCTATGCGGCAGCGTTGTGGAGGGTGATTACTTCTAAACACTTTGCAAGGCAACATTCTAAACACATTTTTATGTCGAAGTTGTGCTCAGACCTTCGGGCACAACACTGGTGGAGATTAGTAAAGAGCATATTAAGTGGAAATCAGTGTTTTCTACGTTCCAACCAGTGTCGTGCTCCAATGGCTCGGCACAGCATCGCAACAAACACGTTCACCGGTTTACTTTTCAAGGCGATACTCTTCTCATGTCCATTTCTGTGTTCCGGATGACAAGAAGGTGAAAGATAAACGGTATTCAACATTTTGGCTTACTGGTTCGGACTTGAATAAATAATAATTGCAAGGAGGAATTTGTGTGTACCTACATCTTTTTGAATTGATAACTTCTTATGGGACGGGGTAAATCCATTGGAATTCGGTGACGGCGCCACCGTTACGTTTGGCTCCAGCATGCGGTCTCTTGCTTTCTCTCTCGCACGCAACGGCGACTCAGCTGAGACCAACGACTAGTCTTGGCCAAAACTACCGTCAATTACCACTTATTCTTAGTGGAGATTTTAATGTTGATTTTTGTTCTGATCGAGCCCAAACTTTAATATCATTTCTCGAATCTAAGTTGCTATTAAAGATGATAAATAATCTAGATCAAGCTACTACCAGTCATGGTACTACGATTGATGCGTTATTTTCCAGATACTTAAATAAAATCGAGTATCACAATTTTGTTTCGTATTACAGTTATCATAAACCAATTGTCAGTTTTGTAAGTTTAGATAATGATAGTGTAACCAACGAGTCAACTGCAACTATTGTTCTCCTTTTGCTCCTTTACGTCTTTGGGAGAGTGGTCCTGAGTTTGAATCTCACCCAGGTAATATGTGAGGTCTGAGCTTAAAGCGCTTCGTCAAAAAGAGCGCAAACAAGCCGAAATCATCGTGGCACAAGGAGCCCAAATTAAGGAACTCTTCCGAAAACTCCAACTTCTAAAAGCCCACGAACTCCCCGCGCAACAAGCCCCAGCAAAGCCTTCAGCTGAAGCTGAGCAAATGGAAGTCGAGGACTTCCCAGGCCTAAAACCGACAGCCCCCTTAAATTTCGCAATAACATCGAACACCGTTCTACACTATCATATGGTGAAAAAAGCCGCCGCCCCCCAAAGTCAGGCCTCTTCCAGTGCCACTTTGGACCAAGCTTCTGCCCCTATCTCTTCCCCAAAAAAGCAAGCCATTCCTGTCATCATCAGGAATGTGTCCGAGTGGACAAGAACCCGCATTTTACAGCTTACTCTTATTACAGCACAACTGCCAATTTTCGAACTCCAAAAAGGTCCATTTAGGGATCCAAATTCACCCGACCTCAATTGATGACCATAGAGCCATCACCAAATTGCTCTCGAAGGAAAAAATTGAGTTCCATACTCATACTCTCCCAGAGGACAAGAAATTAATCGCCATCGTCAAGGGGGGTTGTTGCGCGGGCGGTTTTTGGTGCTGGGGGGCTTTGGGCGGCGGCTGTTTTGGGGGCTTCGGATTTTTGGGCCGCTTCGGCGGCGAAGGAGATTCCAGACGAGACCTTGTTTTGGAAACTGGCCTGTTTAGCTTTTTCCTGCTTTTGAGCAGTGAAGTTCGGGTTTTTTGGGCAAGAAAAGTAGCTTGCCGGGTGGGGGCCGTCGCAGTTAATGCACTTAGCCGGGATGTCTCTCGGCTTTTTGCATTCTGCGTAGATATGACTTTGGGCGCATTTATGGCAAACGGGTTTTGCTCCACAATTGGCCATGGTGTGTCCGAACTTTTGGCATTTTTTGCACTGAGGAATGTGCCTTAGGTTGCTGACCGAAGAGTGTCTTTGGGGCTCAATGACTACCGGCAAGTTTAGGAGGTACTTAACCTCAAAAATTTGGCTTTGCTCTTTGGGCAAGAGCATTTTAACCATGTTCGTTTTGGTTTTTAAATGTCCCATCCTGAAGAATTGGATTTGGGATGGGTTGGAACCGAGCTCTTCGATTTCCGTTTGAATTTCGGCAAGTGACATTTCCTGATGGAGGCCCTTGACGATGGCGATTAATTTCTTGTCCCCTGGGAGAGTATGAGTATGGAATTCAATTTTTTCCTTCGAGAGCAGTTGGGTGATGGCTCTATGGTCATCAATTGAGGGCGGGTGAATTTGGATCCCTAAATGGACCTTTTTAAGGTTCGAAAATTGGCAGTTGTGCTGTAATAAGAGAGAGCGGGTTTTTGTCCACTCGAACACATTCCTGATGATGACAGGATTGACTTGCTTTTTTGGGGCAGAGATAGGGGCAGAAGCTTGGTCCAAAGTGGCACTGGAAGAGGCCTGGCTTTGGGGGGCGGCGGCTTTTTTTTACCATATGATGGTGTCGAACGGTGTTAGATGTTTTGGCGAGATTTAAGGGGGCTGTCGGTTTTAGGCCTGGGAAGTCCTCGACTTCCATTTGCTCAGCTTCAGCTGAAGGCTTTGCTGGGGCTTGTTGCGCGGGGAGTTCGTGGGCTTTTAGAAGTTGGAGTTTTCGGAAAAGTTCCTTAATTTGGGCTCCTTGTGCCAGGATGATTTCGGTTTGTTTGCGCTCTTTTTGACGAAGCGCTTTAAGCTCAGAGAGGATGGCTTTGTTGTGTTTGGTTTTGGTGTTGAGTTTGGGGGTTTTGGGGGTGCGGGGGAATGTTGGCTTACCGTTGTCACAGCTCATGACCGCACTTTGATCGCTGTCGCTAGAATACGACATTTTCCGCGTGTGAGGACACACGCGGTCTGCTGAGGGCTTTTGAGAAACACTTGTAGAGTTTCGCGCACGCTGTTTGATGGAACTAACAATTGTTGCTATTGGTGAATAACTTCACGCACTGGCACGAAGTCACTGTAATTGTTGCTGTTGTTTTGGGTGCTGATGATTGACTTGAGCACTAGCAGCGAATCACGCGAGCTGATGCGTCAAGCACTGACTGACGCACTCTGCCCACTAATAGTACCGCGAAGTGATTTCCCTTATTTATTCAAATATCTCCATCCCCAGATTGGGTGGAGTTTGAGTCAAGTTTACCCCAGATTCTGGGCATTGGGGAGGACTTTAGTTTAGGTTCGATCCCCATGTTCCCGGTGGTCTACAAATCTCTCTGGGAGGTAAAACAAAATACCTGACTGTGGCTTCTGCCCCGTAAATCACTGGTTATTGCTTTGAGCCGCTCATTTATAGATTTCACAATATCACGCTAGCGAGGTTTATGGTGTTAACGCATAGATCGAACTTTCCAAATGCGACTTCCTTTGTCCATTTGGGCGCCCCTCTTGGAATTTATTAGTTTCCTTCATAATTTTTTTTCCAATGTCTTACATAAGTAAGTATTTCGTGCTCTTTTTTTTCTTGGGAGAGTGGGATTGGAAGTCGGTAAGGATAGATAACCTCGATGATAATCACAGCAGACTTTCAAATAAGGCATGCACTACACGACATTCTCGTCAAATGGACTAGTTTCCATTAAATTTTTTCACCATAGCACTTTCGGTCGAATTCAAAAACCATGGGCCTTAACAATCGAATTCCCTGAAACCAGTATTGAACCTATTGGCTACAGGGTGTCTGTCTGTTAGCCTCTCTCGGGTACCTTCCAAGTGTTGCTTCTCATTTCCATTTCTGTGTTCCGGATGGCAAATACATCTTGGCTTCCTTGTTCGGACTTGAATAAAAATAATAATTGCAAGAAGGAATTTGTGTACAATGTACAGTACTTACATCTCTTTTTAATGGCACAGTGGTAATCGGTTAAGAACTTCCTGGATTCTGTAGGGACCTTCAAAAAATGCACTGATTTGCCCGAATGTCGTCAAATTGCCGTGTGCATTCCATTGGATATTTTCAACATTTCATTCATTTCCAGTTATATTCAGTTGCAAATCAATGTGCGATTTCGAGTAATCTTTCGCTCCTTTCGGTCAATTTGAACGTCCAACCCATTCAAACCCAGTGAAACCACAATTCAAGCCGTGGCTACAGGGTAGCCGCCTGTTTGGGTTTTGGCTTCTTCTGTCCATTTCTGTGTTCCTGATAATAATGTATCATTCATAATGTCAATCCTCGAACTCGAATTTCAACTTGAGTTGGGTTGAATGAACCTTTTTTATTGCGAGAGTGGGATTGGAAATCGGTAAGGATAGCAGCTCTATGATAAAGCAGACTTTCAAATGCATGCACTCCACGACATTCTCGTAAAATGGTCGGGTTTCCATTCAATATTTTTACCATAGTTCTTTCGGTCGAATTCACTAATCATCGCCCTTAACAATCGAAATGTGTGAAACCAGTATTGAACCTATTGGCCACATGGTGTCTGTCTGTCAGCCTCTCGGGGTACCTTTCAAGTGTTGCTTCTCTTGTCCATTTCTGAGTTCCGGATGGCAATAAAGTGAATGAGAAAGTGTATTCAAAATTTTGGCTTACTGGTTCGCCCTTGAATAAAATAAATAATTGGAAGTAGGAATTTGTGTGTGTGTACCTACACATCTTTTTTATTGGACAGTGGTAATCGGTTAAGACCTGGATCCTGAAGGGACTTTCATAAAATGCACTGATTTGCCCAAATGTCGTCAAATCGTCGTGGGACTTTCCATTGGATATTTTCAATATTTCATTCATTTCCAGTTATCTTCAGTTGCAAATCAATGTTCGATTGGAGCCATTCTCATGGCTTGCCAAAGGTGAAGGTGGAAACAGCCATACATACAAACTGATGATGGTGGAGAAAGACACCGAAACGTATTTGTAAAATGTTTTAAATAATAAACAATAATATCGACTGGAACCCTAGGAATTTCTTTTGAATTAAGTTGAAATACAGTCCGGAAAATATACACAATATTTTTAACATTTGAATGTTGAGCCAGTTAATCTTCGGTTGCTAAGTGGCCCAATTCGACTAGCCCTAGTTTTTTCGGTCGAATTCAATCATTGCCCTTAACAATCGAAATCCGTGAAACCAGAATTGAACCTATTGGCTACAGGATGTCGTCTGTCTGTCAACCTCTCTGGGGTACCTTCCAAGTGTTGCTTCTTCTTTCCATTTCTTATGGAAATAATGAAATAATATAGAAAACGCTATTAAGACTACACTAGCCGGAGGACGACAGAAGGACTTCTTGAGTTTTATTTTCTAACTGGGATCTGGTTAAAAATTTAGATGAAAGAAATAATATTTTTTAAAATTTAGTTTCATACAGGTTGTCTCGTCATCACATGGTCAAAAGGAAACTGCGAAATTCTTTGGCATAAAAGAAAACCAAAAGAAAGGACATCTAACTTAACTTTTATTTAAAAAAAATGTCTGGCACCTTTGCTCTTGATGGTCAAAGATAACAGTAAAAACCGTATATTGATTTTCTTCGTAAGAATCCCTTAAATCTGCAACTTTTCAGAAAAACTGTTAACTGAGTTGATGCTTTGTTAAGTCCAGAAATATATATGCCCATTACTAAATCATCTTCTTCGATGTTTTCTAAAAATCTTATGAGCTGAAAAATAACACTATGCTTGTTTTTTATTTTTTTAGCATATTCACACGTCTCATTGTGACCGGTCTTAACATCACAAATTATTCATACTTAAAATTCAGGGACCATTGACAATATGTAATTGTTGTAATTATTTATTGTCTGTATTGTATGTTTTGGATCACCGTTTAGTTTTACGCTAGAATTGTCTTTGTTTTTGCCTGAATTTTTGTTACATGCTGTCCACATGCACTTTCTCTTATTATCAGAATTTTTTACCCTCTTGTCACATTCTTCAGACATTACTGCTCTTAAAATATTGTCATATTCTTTTTTACTTTATTATTCAGATTTATATTGATTGTCTTGCTTAGACAACGTTAATCATCAAGCCTGTATTTGCAATATTTAACTTGCTCACTTTCTTTGTATGTTTTGTTTTTATTTTTTGAAAACTTTGATAGGATTGCAGAAGGAAAATGTCCATGGACATATTCCACGTGCGTTAATATCTTGTATGAATTTCATGGCCTTAGTCTTGGTAGGAAAACGATAGAGAAAACGAGCGATAGAACTTAGATAAAGACTATAATATTGTATCAAATCTGCTTTAAAATTTAATGTCGAATCCGAATATGTAATAATATACACGGCGCGACCTTAAAAAATCTTTAAACCGAATCTGGGGCGCGCTTCTGAAAAACCCTGTTTTATGTTTTTATTATTTGTAGAAAAAGTCAAAAAATTTGCTAGAAACTTTCATAAAACCATCACATCTTTGTCTTTCAAAATATCAAAGTTTAAACGAGTTAAAATGGATGGTATTTGCTATATTTTTTCAGCTTTCAAACTGTGGAGAGCAAAATTAAAATGAATCCATGAAACGTTGATAAAATAATAACGTGCAAATAGAATTATTGTATCAACCAAACAATTTAGGATCAATCAATTTTGGTTTTTCTTTGTAAAACATTGTTTTTCTCTATTCAGGTGCTTCACCACTAATCTATTTCTGCTGTATTTCTATTCCTCTAAAAGTTGAAAATAGTAAACTTTTGTGGTCTAAACCCAAAATGGGGCAACAGTGGTACTGGGGTTAAAATTGCTTTGGCCAATGGAAACTGCGAATCCAACCCAGCCACAATCAATCGGCATCAGAACAATCGGCATCAATGAAATCAGGCTTAAGAACCTTCACGACAGGGAGTCCAGTCTGTTTAGGGGTAGGTACCTTTCGAGTGTTGCTTCTACTGTCCATTTATGCGTTCCTGATGAAAATGATGTAAAAACATGCTTTTTCGGAACATTTTCGTAATTTTCAGTCTTCTTGCTGAAAAATATCATACACGCAGGCCAGACGACTGTTCCTCACTGAACTGTTCGAGTGATCGTTCTACAGGTTCTCTAATTTTCTCCCCTTTTGCTTCGGTAAAAGTCCATTCAAATGCGTTTCTTCTATGCCCCCACAAGTGCTTATTGAAAAGGTTTTAGCGGTCAACTCCGCCCAATCTTCTTTGAGCAATTCAGCATTGATTACCTGCAAAGGGCAACGAATGAATACCTTCATATTGTGTTTAGTGGTCATTTTTATGGCTTTCCAAGATTGGTCAGGGCTTCGGCGTTTCGAGTACCTGTAGTCGATGGTTTCACCTTATTGCTAGTCTGCATTCCTGATAGAAAGATTTACTAAAATTTTGCATTGCATCCCTACATTTGCTCAACTTGCACGAGAGGACTTTCTTCCATTGGGACGTTGTTTAAAACATACATAACATACATAAAACATTTATTAAAAATTACAGTTTAGAAAAAATTGCACGCCAAGACGGATAAACGCCGCAGCTGTGGCTGGCCTGATATTCGGCCCAGTTCCCTCCGTTCAGCATGTCTACATGGCAGCTCCCCGGTCCATTTCCTGGGGTTACCCTTACATGGACATTCGCCGATCTGGCATCCGCACGATAACGAAAGGAGAGCAACCTTTAAATGGCGGTTTTGTTTTATTCGGGGGCATTCATTGAGCAAAAAAGGTCTTCCTAAAGGGAAGCCAAAAACCCCTTTTGCTTCGGCCTTTAAGTCTGATTCTGCCAACCGTGGCGTTAGCCAGCGGTTGTTTCTAAGAGTATATGGCCTAGGCCACGCCTCCTCGCTCCGATTGGTGCAGGACCAGCCTGCATCCCTCGGAACAAGTCAGCGTGGATTCGGTCAGTCGCGTCATGTTGGACTTTTGTGTGTTTCTAGCCTGCTAGGAACGACTAAACCTGCATTATGCAGGAAATGTTCGTCTGTTGTCACGTGTTGTCGGGGACTAAATCCGCATAAAATATGGGCAGTCGCTTATACAGGGGACCGTGTGTTGGGCGATCGTTTGCTCTAACTTGGGTAAGATTTCGCGTCAGGACAGAGCCTTGCACTACGCTATGATAGAATTTGGTGGAGATGGTATCTATATAGTCGCCTATATAGGCCACCCCTGTAGCTTCGCCCCTGCAGTTAGTTATTCTGGTGGATCTGTCAGCATTCGGCATGCGGTGGAAGCATCTAGCTTTGTATATCTTGGCACATTATTTCGTTTACTTACCACGGTTTTAAACTTATAAATATGATGTGCTATGGAAATAATTAAAAGTAAATTCCATAATGCAATTGAGAAGATATAATTTAAATAAAAGTTTGTTTCTACAGTTCAAATTGGGAAAAAACGAACTTCTTCGGACTCAAGGTGCAAATTATAGGTATCAGGATCTGTTTTTGTTCTACATGTTCGATTACTTTTTTTCTTGTTTGGTAGTACAGGCAGGTGGTTATAAAAAGAGTGTACTCTTTCATCACAATTTCTTTTAAGTGCTTGCAAGTTTGTTCTTATTCTTATAAGTTGGTCGCAAGTGCTTGAATAAGCCGGACCTTATTTTTTTTTGGAGACTTTCTCGCTGGCTGAAAACCTCTTCTATAGACTCTAAAAACTCTGAGCAGAAAGCAAGTAGACTTTTCAGCACCTCAAGTTTCCGGTTTATTTTATATGAGGAAAACGTGTTAATTTATTTATCCTTCTAAAAACCGGGCTACAATTCGGCTCGGCACAACATCGCAACAAACTAATTCACCGGTTTACTTTTCACGGCGGTACTCTAAAACAGTTTTGTGTTGAAGATGTGCCGAGCCCTTCGGGCACGACACTGGTTGAGATTAGTAAAGAGCAAATTAAGTGGAAACAGTGTTTTCTACGCTCCAACCAGTGTCGTGCCCAAAGGGCTCGGCACAACCTCGCAAGAAACACTTTCCCGGTTTACTTTGTGGTCGGATGTTTGCACACATCTCTTCAATATAGTGGACTGTATTAATCTTTTGTTTGTTCAAAATAAGAAAACGAATGATTCCTTAATTCATTAAATAACCACTTGGTAACATGTAAAATTGACTCTTCTGATGGTGAGGTTGTAGTTGAATGGTTCTCTTCACCTCCAACGCACTGACCATCGTTTTGGGGTCAAGATGCTGGCAACCCTTATAATAGAAAAACCTAAATGTTCCTGTTCGTCTCTATGCGGCAGCGTTGCGGAGGGTGATTACTTCTAAACACTTTGCAAGGCAACATTCTAAACACATTTTTATGTCGAAGTTGTGCTCAGACCTTCGGGCACAACACTGGTGGAGATTAGTAAAGAGCATATTAAGTGGAAATCAGTGTTTTCTACGTTCCAACCAGTGTCGTGCTCGAATGGCTCGGCACAGCATCGCAACAAACACGTTCACCGGTTTACTTTTCAAGGCGATACTCTTCTCATGTCCATTTCTGTGTTCCGGATGACAAGAAGGTGAAAGATAAACGGTTTTCAACATTTTGGCTTACTGGTTCGGACTTGAATAAATAATAATTGCAAGGAGGAATTTGTGTGTATCTACATCTTTTTGAAGTGATAACTTCTTATGGGACGTGCTAAATCCATTGGAATTCGGTGACGGCGCCACCGTTACGTCTGCCTCCAGCATGCGGTCTCTTGCTTTCTCTCTCGCACGCAAAGGCGACCCAGCTGAGACCAACGACTAGTCTTGGCCAAAACTACCGTCAATTACCACTTATTCTTAGTGGAGATTTTAATGTTGATTTTTGTTCTGATCGAGCCCAAACTTTAATATCATTTCTTGAATCTAAGTTGCTGTTATAGATGATAAATAATCCAGATCAAGCTACTACCAGTCATGGTACTACGATTGATGCGTTATTTTGCAGATACTTAAATAAAATCGAGTATCACAATTTTGTTTCGTATTACAGTTATCTTAAACCAATTGTCAGTTTTGTAAGTTTAGATAATGATAATGTAACCAACGAGTCAACTGCAACTATTGTTCTCCTTTTGCTCCTTTACGTTTTTGGGAGAGTGGTCCTGAGTTTGAATCTCGCCCAGGTAATATGTGAGGGCGTTCCAGTCGGTGTATGTAATTGGGGCTAAGGGGTTGTTTGTATATTGTTCGTTGATGTCGATGATTATGGGGTTGTGATCGGAGCTGAGTGAGTCAGAGTTCTCTATGTTAACGGAATGAGAAATGTCTTTTGTCAGGGCTCTGTATAGTATGTCTGGAGTTTTTTAGTGGTAGTGAGTTGGGTCTTAGGGAGCGTGAATTTGGAAATGTAGGTCTTGTGAGTAATTGTTAAGTTTTCTGCCTTCGTCGTTGGGAGACTTGCAACCCCAATTGGTGTTTTTGGAGTTTAAGTCTCCTGCAAGGATTGTAGGGATGTTTTTGTGGAGAAGGTTGTCATAGTCTAGTACATTTGTGTTTATGTTGGGGGGTTTGTAGGCAGAAATGATAAAAATTGGGGAATTTTCCATGTTAAGTATTAGTGATGTGTGTTCTATTTGGGTGTTATTGATTGGAGGGCTTGGGTGATGAGACAGGGAGTTTTTGATCAGAATGACAGTGCCGCCCCCTCGGCTGTTAGGGCGGTCGTTACGGTAAAATGTATAGTTATTAATTTTAAGTTTAGCTTGTGTTTGTAAAAAGGTTTCTTGAAGAAGTGCAATGTCCACATCGTTTTCCCGGAGAGAGCCTTCAAATTCCTGCCTTTTCGGGTAGAATGAGTTGGCGTTCCCGGAAACGATGTGGACTCCGGCTTGTTTTATTTTATACATGCCAAAGCTTGAAGAGCTGGCACATTTCCTAACATAGCCGCAATGCGGTTTATTTTGGCCTGAATTTCGCTCTCAGGCATGAGAAGGAGTTGGATCAAGGCGGGGCTCAGGTTTGTGTTTTGGTGGGCTGGCGAAGGGGGGGTTGTTGCGCGGGCGGTTTTTGGTGCTGGGGGGCTTTGGGCGGCGGCTGTTTTGGGGGCTTCGGATTTTTGGGCCGCTTTTGAGCGTTTGGCTTTTTCCTGCTTTTGAGCAGTGAAGTTCGGGTTTTTTGGGCAAGAAAAGTAGCTTGAGGGTGGGCGCCGTCGCAGTTAATGCATTTAGCCGGTATGTCTCTCGGCTTTTTGCATTCTGCGTAGAAATGACTTTGGGCGCATTTATGGCAAACGGGTTTGCTCCACAATTGGCCATGGTGTGTCCGAAATGTGCCTTATATTGCTGACCGAAGAGTGTCTTTGGGGCTCAATGACTACCGCCATGTTTAGGAGGTACTTAACCTCAAAAATTTGGGTTTGCTCTTTGGGCAAGAGCATTTTAACCATGTTCGTTTTGGTTTTTAAATTTCCCATCCTGAAGAATTGGATTTGGGATGGGTGGAAACCGAGCTCTTCGATTTCCGTTTGAATTTCGGCAAGTGACATTTCCTGATGGAGGCCCTTGACGATGGCGATTAATTTCTTGTCCTCTGAGAGAGTATGGAACTCAATTTTTTCCTACGAGAGCAGTTTGGTGATGGCTCTATGGTCATCAATTGAGGTCGGGTGAATTTGGATCCCTAAATGGACCTTTTTGGGGTTCGATAATTGGCAGTTGTGTTGTAATAAGAGAGAGCGGGTTTTTGTCCACTCGGACACATTCCTGATGATGACAGGATTGACTTGCTTTTTTGGGGCAGAGATAGCGGCAGAAGCTTGGTCCAAAGTGGCACTGGAAGAGGCCTGGCTTTGGGGGGCGGCGGCTTTTTTTTACCATATGATGGTGTCGAACGGTGTTAGATGTTTTGGCGAGATTTAAGGGGGCTGTCGGTTTTAGGCCTGGGAAATCCTCGACTTCCATTTGCTCAGCTTCAGCTGAAGGCTTTGCTGGGGCTTGTTGCGCGGGGAGTTCGTGGGCTTTTACAAGTTGGAGTTTTCGGAAGAGTTCCTTAATTTGGGCTCCTTTTGCCAGGATGATTTCGGCTTGTTTGCGCTCTTTTTGACGAAGCGCTTTAAGCTCAGAGAGGATGGCTTTGTTGTGTTTGGTTTTGGTGTTGAGTTTGGGGGTTTTGGGGGTGCGGGAGAATGTTGGCTTACCATTGTCACAGCTCATGACCGCACTTTGATCGTTGTCGCTAGAATACGACATTTTCCGCGTGTGAGGACACACGCGGTCTGCTGAGGGCTTTTGAGAAACACTTGTGGAGTTTCACGCACGCTGTTTGATGGAACTAACAATTGTTGCTATTGGTGAATAACTTCACGCACTGGCACAAAGTCACTGTAATTGTTGCTGTTGTTTTGGCTGCTGATGATTGACTTTGAGCACTAGCGCGAAATCACGCGAGCTGATGCGTCAAGCACTGACTGACGCACTCTGCCCACTAATAGTACCGCGAGTGATTTCCCTTATTTATTCAAATATCTCCATCCCCAGATTGGGTGGAGTTTGAGTCAAGTTTATCCCAGATTCTGGGCATTGGGGGGACTTTAGTTTAGGTTCATCCCCATGTTCCAGGTGGTCTACAAATCTCTCTGGGAGGTAAAACAAAATACCTGACTGTGGTTTCTGCCCCGTAAATCACTGGTTATTGCTTTGAGCCGCTCATTTATAGATTTCACAATATCACGCTAGCGAGGTTTATGGTGTTAACGCATAGATCGAACTTTCCAAATGCGACTTCCTTTGTCCATTTGGGCGCCCTCTTGGAATTTATTAGTTTCCTTCATAAATTTTTTTCCAATGTCTTACATAAGTAAGTATTTCGTGCTCTTTTTTTTTCCTGGTAGAGTGGGATTGGAAGTCGATAAGGATAGATAACCTCGATGATAATCACAGCAGACTTTCAAATAATGCATGCACTCCACGACATTCTCGTCAAATGGTCTAGTTTCCATTCAATTTTTTGACCATAGTACTTTCGGTCGAATTCAAAAACCATGGCTATTGGCCACAGGGTGTCTGTCTGTCAGCCTCTCTTGGGTACCTTCCAAGTGTTGCTTCTCATGTCCATTTCTGTGTTCCGGATGGCAAATACATCTTGGCTTCCTTGTTCGGACTTGAATAAAAATAATAATTGCAAGGAGGAATTTGTGTACAATGTACAGTACATACATCTTTTTTAATGGGGGGGACTTTCAAAAAATGCACTGATTTGCCCGAATGTCGTCAAATCGTCGTAGGAATTCCTTTGGATATTTTCAATATTTCATTAATTTACAGTTATATTCAGTTGCAAATCAATGTGCGATTTCGAGTAATCTTTCGCTCCTTTCGGTCAATTTGAACGTCCAACCCATTCAAACCCAGTGAAACCACAATTCAAGCCGTGGCTACAGGGTAGCCGCCTGTTTGGGGTTTGGCTTCTTCTGTCCATTTCTGTGTTCCTGATAATAATGTGTCATTCATAATGTCAATCCTCGAACTGGAATTTCAACTTGAGTTGGGTTCAGTGAGCTTTTTTATTGCGAGAGTGGGATTGGAAATCGGTAAGGATAGCAGCTCTATGATAAAGCAGACTTTCAAATGCATGCACTCCACGACATTCTCGTCAAATGGTCGGGTTTCCACTCAATATTTTTACCATAGTTCTTTCGGTCGAATTCACTAATCATCGCCCTTAACAATCGAAATGTTTAAAACGAGTATTGAACCTATTGGCTACAGGGTGTCTGTCTGTCAGCCTCTCTCGGGTACCTTCCAAGTGTTGTTTCTCTTGTCCATTTCTGAGTTCCGGATGGCAAGAAAGTGAAAAAGAAACTGTATTCAACATTTTGACTTACTGGTTCGGACTTGAATGAATAAAAAATAATTGCAAGGAGGAATTTGTGTGTACCTATACATCTTTTTTATTGGACAGTGGTAATCGGTTAAGACCTGGATCCTGAAGGAACTTTCATAAAATGCACTGATTTGCCCGAATGTCGTCAAATCGTCGTGGGACTTTCCATTGGATATTTTCAATATTTCATTCATTTCCAGTTATCTTCAGTTGCAAATCAATGTTCGATTGGAGCCATTCTCATGGCTTGCCAAAGGTGAAGGTGGAAACAGCCATACATACAAACTGATGATGGTGGAGAAAGACACCGAAACGTATTTGTAAAATGTTTTAAATAATAAACAATAATCTCGACTGGAACCCAGGAATTTCTTTTGGATTAAGTTGAAATACAGTCAGGAAAATATTCACAATATTTTTAACATTTGAATGTTGAGCCAGTTAATCTTCGGTTGCTCAGTGGCCCAATTCGACTAGCCCTAGTTCTTTCGGTCGAATTCAATCATTGCCCTTAACAATCGAAATCCGTGAAACCAGAATTGAACCTATTGGCTACAGGATGTCGTCTGTCTGTCAACCTCTCTGGGGTACCATCCAAGTGTTGCTTCTTCTTTCCATTTCTGATGGAAATAATGAAAAAACGAAATAATATAGAAAACGCTATTAAGACTACACTAGCGAGAGGACGACAGAAGGACTTCTTGAGTTTTATTTTCTAACTGGGATCTGGTTAAAAATTTTAGATGAAAGAAATAATATTTTTTTAAATTTAGTTTCATACAGGTTGTCTCGTCATCACATGGTCAAAAGGAAACTGCGGCATTCTTTGGCATAAAAGAAAACCAAAAGAAAGGACATCTAACTTAACTTTTATTTAAAAAAAATGTCTGGCACCTTTGCTATTGATGGTCAAAGATAACAGTAAAAACCGTATATTGATTTTCTTCGTAAGAATCCCTTAAATCAGCAACTTTTCAGAAAAACTGTTAACTGAGTTGATGCTTTGTTAAGTCCAGAATATATATGCCCATTACTAAATCATCTTCTTCGATGTTTTCTAAAATCTTATGAGCTGAAAAATAACACTATGCTTGTTTTTTATTTTTTTAGCATATTCACACGTCTCATTGTGACCGGTCTTAACATCACAAATTATTCATACTTAACAATTCAGGGACCATTGACAATATGTAATTGTTGTAATTATTTATTGTCTGTATTGTATGTTTTGGATCACCGTTTAGTTTTACGCTAGAATTGTCTTTGTTTTTGCCTGAATTTTTGTTACATGCTGTCATTTTTACTTTATTATATTCAGATTTATTTCATTCCAATGTATTCCTGGGTTTTTAGTCAATTTTATTGTCACTAATTATGGTGTTATGTGATGAGCCCTGCGTTTCGTCCCAGGAATACATTGGAATGCCAGGAATACATTGGAATGAATTAAAGTACAGTCAGGAAAAAGAAATATACAAAAAAAATTCAGATTTATATTGATTGTCTTGCTTAGACAACGTTAATCATCAAGCCTGTATTTGCAATATTTAACTTGCTCACTTTCTTTGTATGTTTTGTTTTTATTTTTTGAAAACTTTGATAGGATTGCTGAAGGAAAATGTCCATGGACATATTCCACGTGCGTTAATATCTTGCATGAATTTCATGGCCTTAGTCTTGGTACAAAAACTGGCAAAAATTTTTTGTGGTGCTGTAGTCTATTAGTTTTTTTTGAGTTGATGCACTAATCCTTTTGTGAGATTTTTTGTGTTCTTTGCAAATCTCGCACTTAAACCGAATCTGGGGCACGCTTCTGAAAAACCCTGTTTTATGGTTTTATTATTTGTAGAAAAAGTCAAAAGATTTGCTAGAAACTTTCATAAAACAATCACATCTTTGTCTTTCAAAATATAAAAGTTTAAACGAGTTAAAATGGATGGTGTTTGCTGTATTTTTTCAGATTTCAAACTGTGGAGAGCAAAATTTAAATGAATCCATGAAACGTTGTTAAAATAATAACGTGCAAATAGAATTATTGTATCAAGCAAACAATTTAGGATCAATCAATTTTGGTTTTCTTTGTAAAACATTGTTTTTCTCTATTCAGGTGCTTCACCACTAATCTATTTCTGCTCTATTTCTATTCCTCTAAAAGTTGAAAATAGTAAACTTTTGTGGTCTAAACCCAAAAGCAACAGTGGTACTGGGGTTAAAATTGCTTTGGCCAATGAAAACTGCGAACCCAACCCAGCCACAATCAATCGGCATCAATGAAATCAGGCTTAAGAACCTTCACGACAGGGAGTCCAGTCTGTTTAGGGGTAGGTACCTTTCGAGTGTTGCTTCTACTCTCCATTTATGCGTTCCTGATGAAAATGATGTAAAAACATGCTTTTTCGGAACATTTTCGTAATTTTCAGTCTTCTTGCTGAAAAATATCATACACGCAGGCCAGACGACTGTTCCTCACTGAACTGTTCGAGTGATCGTTCTACAGGTTCTCTAATTTTCTCCCCTTTTGCTTCGGTAAAAGTCCATTCAAATGCGTTTCTTCTATGCCCCCACAAGTGCTTTTTGAAAAGGTTTTAGCGGTCAACTCCGCCCAATCTTCTTTGAGCAATTCAGCATTGATTACCTGCAAAGGGCAACGAATGAATACCTTCATATTGTGTTTAGTGGTCATTTTTATGGCTTTCCAAGATTGGTCAGGGCTTCGGCGTTCGAGTACCTGTAGTCGATGGTTTCACCTTATTGCTAGTCTGCATTCCTGATAGAAAGATTTACTAAAATTTTGCATTGCATCCCTACATTTGCTCAACTTGCACGAGAGGACTTTCTTCCATTGGGTCGTTGTTTTAAACATACATAACATACATAAAACATTTATTAAAAATTACAGTTTAAAAAAAATTGCACGCCAAGACGGATATAAACGCCGCAGCTGTGGCTGGCCTGATATTCGGCCAGTTCCCTCCGTTCAGCATGTCTAAATGGCAGCTCACCGGTCCATTTCCTGGGGTTACCCTTACATGGACATTCGCCGATCTGGCATCCGCACGACAACGAAAGGAGAGCAACCTTTAAATGGCGGTTTTGTTTTATTCAGGGGCATTCATTGAGGAAAAAAGGTCTTCCTAAAGGCAAGCCAAAAACCCCTTTTGCTTCGGCCTTTAAGTCTGATTCTGGCAGCCGTGGCGTTAGCCAGCGGTTGTTTCCTCGAGTAAATGGCCTAGGCCACGCCTCCTCGCTCCGATTGGTGCAGGACCAGCCTGCATCCCTCGGATCAAGTCAGCGTGGATTCGGTCAGTCGCGTCATGTTGGACTTTTGTGCGTTTCTAGCCTGCTAGGAACGACTAAACCTGCATTATGCAGAAAATGTTCGTCTGTTGTCACGTGTTGTCGGAGACAAAATCCGCATAAAATATGGGCAGTCGCTTATACAGGGGCCCGTGCGTTGGCCGATCAGTTGCTCTAACTTGGGTAAGATTTCGCGTCAGGACAGAGCCTTGCACTACGCTATGATAGAATTTGGTGGAGATGGTATCTATATAGTCGCCTATATAGGCCACCCCTGTAGCTTCGCCCCTGTAGTTAGTTATTCTGGTGGATCTGTCAGCATTCGGCATGCGGTGGAAGCATCTAGCTTTGTATATCTTGGCACTGTGCTATTTTGTAAATAAAGGGGTCTATTTATACAGAAATTAGTATATCAACTAATTTCTGATTTATATAAGTAGTCGTTGGTGATAATTGATAGTCTATCCTTGTCTCTACCTGATAATACTAAACACATTACTACTTTGTCCACAACTTGGCTTGCCTTTTTTCGCAATGCTGTGGCATGCTCAAGCTCTTGTTGAATGTCCGTTACAGTTTTTTGCATAATTGTTACAGGCATTATTTTACTTTCGAATAGTCGTCGATTTTGTTAATAAATAGTGATTCTTGTAAGAAATAATGCCACCAAGAAGTGGCCAAGAAGCAGCCTCACAGAGTGCTGCATTGGATATAGATCAGTTCTTGCTTGCAGATGAAGATGGAATATTTGTTGATGGCATTTATATTCCTCCAGCGCAGCCTCCGACTCTTTCTTATCTTTTAATCTTTAAAACTAACAACGATGTAAAAAACCCGAACTTGCCACTGCATTGCACGAAAAAGATCGCAACCAAGTTTTTTAAAATAAACCCTTTCTCACAGTAACTCGTGCATATCAAACGTCCCGTAGAAGGGAAAAAATTGCCGAAAATTTACCTGCTGGAAAGAAAAGTGTTAAGATTTAAAAGATAAAAAAAAGATACTCTTCGTCAATAGCTCTAATATCGGCCAATTTAGAGGAAAATTGCGTTTTTTATGAAAAACGCGAGGCTAAAAGTAAAAAATAACAATTAAAAAAGCTACTTTTAATGTTTGCTAATCAATAAGATAAGAATATAATAACAATAAATCTGGCAGCTTCTTTCATCAACGGTATTTTATACAGAATGCAGACCAAATTAACCGTCTTCACATCAAAATCTACTCAAAAAACAGGTCGAAAAGTGCGACTTAACACTCGTAAAGTGTGAACGAAAGATTCAGTCATTTATCTCAAAATATAGTTCGGGAAATTTGGATAGCAATGCTTTTAGAGGTTTATATTATCGTTTGGGTCGCCCTGTACATTTGCGCCAAGTACAATTTAAAGATTAATACGCTATTTTGATTGCATTTGAAACGCTTACAAGCTCATTTACAGGCTATGAAAGAAGTGGAAACAAGAATGGAACAGATTTCAGTTGCAAAAGCGAAATACAACGCGCAGAAGGAAGTTTTATTAGTGAAAGTCCAGCAAGGTACCAACGAATTGCAAGTGGAAAAAAGAAGCTATGCACACAGACTTGCCGGAGCTTAAGGAAGCTGTTTATAAAGTGAAACCGGAGGTAAAAATAGCCGATTTTTATTAAGCGCTTCTGTTGGGCTAATATTGTCTATTTCCAGTTCACATTGGCTGAAACTGAGGTGAAACTATGCGTCCTCATGGAGGAAAAGGAACAAACCAAGCTGGCAAAAATTTTGCGGTTTATATGCAAGATATTTACCTTAATGAAATTTTATAATTTATTAGAAAGTCTAGTTGATTCTGCGAAAAACCGAATGGAAGGATCCGATAGAACTTTACCTGAAACTCCCCACCAGTCATTCAGCTCTAGGGATATGAACTAGCCTGATTGGAAAGAATTATTATTTTGTTTTACATAATTTTTTTTACACTGTTGATTTCGGGACGAAATACAAACAGGCGCATTGGATTTGTATTGTAGTAGTTTTTTTTTTAGTTGCCCCCGAAATCCGTGATTCTGGAAGATTCCGATTTTCAACTATTATTTTCTCAAGTCCACTGTGAAGTTTCAGCTTCAACATAAGCCCTAGATTTTGAAAATAAGGCGAAGAGGAAAAATTATAACTGCAAGACCAGAAAGTTGATTTTTTAAGACCACTCTGTAAATAAACGAGATGAGCGAAAAACTCTTGTGTTGAAAAAAAATATATCGTTTTTTTGTCCAAATGAGAACACGCGAAACTTTCACCAATTTTGCATTGTTTCATTTGCCACCCTGTTGAAATTTTATCTGACGCACTAATTTTTGGAAAAACCACGCACTAACCGAAAAAGAATTGCACTAAATAACGCTTCAAACAGAAATCAATTAGCTCTTGGCAATCAAAATTAATCGAGTTCCAAAGTTAGACCAAATCTACTACTAGTTTATTTTAAAAAATTTAAATCTCCCGCGGTTTATTGCGGATTTCGAATCGTTTCGACTGAGCCGAAGATACCCGATCGAGATAGTTTGAAAATCTCGCCATATACTCCAATATCCTTCATTGGCGTCGAACTTTTGGGCGCAAACCCGTTATTTTCGTTGAATTGATATCAAAAAAGTTAAATATGAGCCATTCTAAGCGGGATTAAGTCTATAAATCGCAAGTCCATCAATGCCAAAAAGTTGGCATTGGACAATTTCAACTTCATCTGTCTGTCGCTACTTCAACTGTTTAAAGTTGCTTCTAAACAAAGTCCAAAACCGTCTCTCAGCAGTACTGTTCGCGATGAATTTCGATCCGAATATCGAAAATATGAATCAGAACTACAACAGTTTGTTCACAACCAGTGGGGGATACCCAGGAAATAGCAGCAGCGAGGATAACGACTCCGGATCAGAACACGATGACGGCCTGAGACAAGTTAGATACGATGTAAGTGATTAAAATGGTGGACGGGCGGTGGGATAAAAATTGCTGTTTTCTTGCATAATACTTTGAGCGTCTTCCTGACTGATTTGGTTTCTCATCAGAAAATTTACATAAAGCTCAACATACGCGGTGGTTGTAGGGTAAAGACACCGCAAGCAAATCGGTGATAATTGCACGATTTGAACGAATCCTAAACTATATTTCTCTCCCTCATATAAGTACAAATAATAAAGGATAGCACGATGACATGTCAGCATATTTAGTCACTCAACACTGAAATGATTTAAAGTTGCCAGTGACATAAAGCGAGGTTAAAGCACCAGTTTTAAAAAATTGTTGCATTTTAACGTTTATTGATCACCATAACGCCACAGTTTTGTTTCGATGTGCAACATTTATGTTACTTTCTCACATTCTTCTTCTTCAAGTGCCTATCCGATCCGGATGTTGGCTGCACGTTCTAAGATTTGCCAACCAAGATATTCTCCTTCGGCCAGGTGCTCTCCTGCTGTGAATTTTGCCTTGTGGAGTTTCCTGTAGCAGCCCGTATCTCTTTGGGTTTCCTCATTATGTGGCCGAACTACTGAAGTTACCCAATTTTTACGGAATCTAGCAGTTCTGGTTCTTTTTGCATCCGTCGCATTACTTCTGTGTTGGTAGTTTTTGGTGTCCAAGATATTTTCAGTATTATCCTGTAAAGCCAGAGTTCGAACGCTTCAACTCTCCTGGCAGTCTCTTTAGTGAGTGTCCGTGTTTCCACGCCATACAGAAGGACCGAGAAAACGTAACAACGCCAGAGTCTAAGCTTCATGCCTAAGGACAGATTATGGCTTTTAAATAGCGAGCTCATTTTAATAAACACAGAGCGGGCCTTCTCGATGCGACATCGTATTTCTTGAGAGTTGTCCCATCTCTCGCTAATGATTGTCCCCAAGTGTGTGTACTGCCTTATTCTTTGTATTCTACTGCGATTGATGTATAAACTGTCTTCCGCGATGTTCCTTTTACTTACCATGAGGAGTATGGTCTGCGTTCATTACCAACCGGTACTGCGAGCTAATTCTCATCCATCAAACTCTGTACCTAATCCTTGAAGATTCTCTGCAAACTCATCAACACTATTTCTTACATTGGGGGCTACACTATGCAGTTGTTTGATTGCACGCGTTACAGAGGTAAGTTGCTATTCAGAGTTGGTTTAAGTATCTTCCCCTTTACATTACACTATCATAAATGGCAGACTTTAACGCCTCGAGCATGCTTTACTACACTAAATCGCAAGGGGAGCCTATTGCGTCAGGCAGCATGCAGACACTTAAGTGTTCCACGCATTCCGAGCGCTTCTTTGCCCTGGGAGGAAATGGGTATATTCGGCTCGCATTTGCCAATAACTGTTGTGTATATTTTCCTGACTGTACTTCAATTTATTTCAACAGATTTTCCTGGGTTTCAGTCAATTTTATTGTTTATTACTTAAAATGTTACAAATACGTTTCGGTGCCTTTCTCCACCATCACCACCAAAGCCCTTATAGCGTCTTACCTAAAAAACCGTACCATCCAGGTGAAAGTGGAGAATTCCACTTCTGTCAAAAGACGCATCGCGGCAGCAGTACCACAAGGTACAGTGATTTCGCCGCTGCTGTATACATTGTACACAGCAGACATTCCAAAACTTCCCATTACAAAAATAGCACTATACGCTGATGATACGGCTATCGCATCGTCTTTTTATGCTCAGGCTGCAAAATCTCGCATTGCACATCATCTGAGTTTATTGACGCCGTACTTTGACAAATGGAAACTTAAAGTGAATCCCAGGAAGACGGAACTTATTATCTTTTCGCGCAAATTCACTAACAACAAAATCTTATCACCACTCGTGGTCCAAAATACTCCTATCAAACCAACAAAAGAGGTGAAATACCTGGGATTCAAACTAGACGCCCGACTCCATTTCAATAAGCATGTTGACTATGCTGTACAAAAGACTGCCATGGCCCGAAGAAAGTTGTACTCTCTTCTGGCGCCAAATTCTTTCCTATCACCTCGAAATAAACTTCTGCTCTACACCTCCACTATAAGGCCCATACTGACCTACGGCTCCCCTGTCTGGCACTCTGTCTGTGATTCCACGAGACGACGTGTTCAAAGGACCCAAAATAGGTTCCTAAGAGGCGTCCTATCGGCTGACAGATACACCAGAATAACCGAAATGCACGAAGCTACAGGGATGGCCTATATAGCCGACTATATAGATACCATCGCTGAAAAATTTTATCATAGCGGAGTGCAAGGCTCAGTCCTTACGCGAAATATCACCCAAGTAAGAGCAAACGATCGCCCAACCCATGGTCCCCTGTATAAGCGACTTCCCATATTTTATGAGGATTTTGTCCCTGACAGTACGTGACGACAAACATTGCCTGCCAGTTGCAGACAGTCGTTTCTAGCAGGCTGGAAACGCACAAATCCAACATAACGTGATTTGACGGGTTCGTCCTGCCTCGTTCTGGCTGGTGTTGGCTGGTCCTTGCACCGATCGGGGCGGGGGCGGATGGATTCGGTCATCTAGTTGAAACTGCCGGCGGTTAACGCCACGGCTGACAGTATCAAACTTAAAGGTCGAAGCAAAAGTGGTTTTTGGCTTCCCTTCAGGAAGACCTTTTTTCCTTAATGAATGCCCCTCGAATAAAACCAAAACCGCCACTTCAAGACTATCTCCTGGCGTTGTCGTGCGTATGGCTAGCTCGGGAATGTCCATGTTAGGGCACTGCCCAGGTAATGGACGACTTAGCGCGCCTATTTAGATCATGGGCAAAGAGCAACCGGCCCAACATCTGGCTAGACATGGGAGTTATGTTTTTTAACTTTGTTTGTGAATTTTATTAATGAGAATGTTCAATAAATTTTTATCTATCTAACTATCTCCACCATCATCAGTTTGTATGTCTAGATGTTTCTACCTTCACATTCAAATGTCCATTCAAATGTAATTAATTCCAATTTAATGTCCATTCAAATGTGAAGATAGAAACATCTAGACATACAAGCTGATGATGGTGGAGAAAGACACCGAAACGTATTTGTAACATTTTAATTAATAAACAATAAAATTGACTGAAACCCAGGAAAATCTGTTGACAATAATTTGCCAATAACATTATCTACTCTATATCTATTCAAATAACAGTATCTACGCTCGACCAAAGTTGAGTGTTAAGCATGTAGTACTTAATAAGCCAGTGCCGCAAAGAGCGCTCCTAAGTGCGGCAGTGACGAAGTTATAAAAATCATCTTTATTTTTCGAGATGTTGATAAATTCGTCATTAGAATTGCTTGATATAAGTGTAGAAAATTCCTTTTTCTCTATAAAATATTAATTCACTTTTTACGAGAGAAGCCGACAACTGCAGCTTTTAAATGATTCGAAGTTGCAAAAGTGACGTTAATTTTGCAGAATATAAACAATTAATTGGGAAAATAAATCGTTTTCTTCAGTTTCGTTATTGTGCCTCAATTGGACATCACTTGGCATTAACAAAAAGCGTTAAAAAGTGTTATTTCCGTGGTGGTAAACCTGCAGTCAAATGATGAAGCAAATAGAAGAAAAAAATTAGTTGTATCCTAGGCCGCAGTTGCAGACGAAACATCAGGTTCTAAACCTGATGGACTACAGCCTGCAAGCCCGGAAAAACGTTTTACTATTGAGTTCGGACGTGAAAGCCTACTTTCCTGTAGTACTTTATTTGTAATAGTCTGTATTTCAAACTGCACCACATAAAATGAGACATATTTTATCTACGTTGCGCCGAATGCAGGGCCACAGTTTGAGTGGATACGAGACTCGTCCCGAAACACGGAACCCAAATTAAATGGGGACAGAACCTGAAGGACCCGTCGGATCTTCAGGTTCTGTTCAATAATTATTACTCGGTCTCCACTGTTTCGACTACCGGGTTTGCCGAGGATTCACGTCCCGCATTCTCATGAAAATGGAAACGAGGTAGCTTAGATATTTTTTTATTTTATTAAATTGAATTTAATTAAGTGTTTGCAGGTTTTTAATAATAACTATAGAATATGTGAAATAATTTGTACTATAGTTTATCGCTGCTTTTTTGTAGTCATACATAAAATCCGTTAAGACCCGAGGCCCCTATCGAAAAGTTTCAAAATTAAGACCTGCCAGATCTGTTCAAAAAGCAACATTTATAGTTGAGTTCATAGGAACATGGGGCTAAGGATTAGGTCGACAAGAAGTCGAGCCAGTCTATTACAAGAAATAATTTGAAAACCACTTTTAAGTACCAACGGAAGATTGGTTTTAAACTTTAGGAAACGGCAGATGTTCTTGAAGAAATCTTAAAGCGTGGCTGGCCTTTCACATTGCAGATCTAAACACACTTCCAAAACTGCAAGGACTCACTTCATATCTTTGCTTCTATCCTTTGGATGTTGGAATTGCTAATAAAGCCGTAAATATGGAAATCTAGTTCTCGAAACGGGCTAACAGAAAGATCATTGGGGCTGTTCCGATATTTTGAACCGTTTCGGACTGATGACGTTCTCAACCTTTCCGAAACGTTAAAGGGGACAAAACAATAGTCCAAACTAGAATTTTTTGGCACCAAAATAAACTTATGCACTATAGAAAACGTTTTTATAACCGATGCGATATTCTAACACTAATAGCTGAGTTCCGTCAAGAATTTTGTACCAGCTTTTAACACTCTGTACGCTTTGGGTGCAGGTTCCCATTCTGCAAAACATGATGAGCATCTCAAACCCGAATATGGGCATGGGCATGGGACTGACTCCTGTTAGAAAGCGCCGGGGAAATTTACCAAAGCATGCTGTTAAAATATTAAAGCGCTGGCTCTATGAGCACCGATACAACGCCTATCCTAGCGACGCTGAAAAGCTCACTTTATCTCAGGAAGCTGGACTGACGGTGTTGCAGGTAAAACTGGAAAAACAATGTTGGAATTGTCGAAAAAAGTTAATTCCCTTGTTAGGTCTGCAATTGGTTTATTAATGCACGCAGAAGGATTCTTCCTGAAATGATCCGACGAGAAGGCCATGATCCGCTGAACTACACTATTTCTAGAAGAGGCAAAAAACTGACTGGAGCCACCATGGTACCTGATCAAGGAAGAGTTGGGTAGGAACCTGCTATTAACCACTCTTTGAAATGGTGATAATTCCATTTCTTTGTTAATTAGATGGGCTAATGAATATGAGCACTCGGGGGCCAAACGAATGCGACTAAACCAAGAGTATGAGGACAGTATGACCCTGTTTTACCGCTCGGAGGCGGAAGATAGCAACGACTACGAAGACTCCAGTCACAGTGAAGAGGAAAAATTCAACCCAAACTGGCAATATGGAAGCATTACAAACGAAGTTTCCAGAGTTTACGATTCGGGGTAGGTCCCAATACACCTGCTTTGAAAATATTTTTCCTTTTTTGGTCTTTTCTGTAGCTCGCAGTACAATCACCAGATATTGCAGCCAATTGCAGGGCCGAGCCCCAAAGTGCAGGTAATGCCAGCCAATCAAATCGAGCCGGGTGCTCTGATGAACGATGAAGAAGACAAAGAGAAGTTCAAGTGTCTCTATTTGCTGGTTGAGACTGCCGTGGCAGTTAGACAGCGCGAGAAGGAGCAGGAAATCTCGCAAGTACCATAAATGTTGTGTTGTACCAGTTTTTAAATATTAGATCGTAAGATTTGTTATCGTTTTAAATAGTTGTTTATCAATGTTATATAAAATGTGCAGCATTAAGTTGTGGAAGTTGATCTCCTTGGCAAGCAAACACGTATAACGAACTGTGCACAGGGTAAGTTCATAGATTTAAACACTGAGCAGTTGAGCGGGCGAAAATGTAAAATTAACAAGTGAAACGTAAAACTCGTTAGTAGGATTCAATGTTAATTAATTAAAAATATAATTTATGGAAATCAGAAATATTACTGTATAAAAGTAGGCAATCAAAAGGAAAACACTGGTGAAACCTCAGTTTTCAAAAAAATAATAATAAAGATAAAAACGCCAATGATAAGTATAAATATTTTGCGGCCAGTAACGTACAATAAATTGATAAACTAACGAAACAGGTAGAAAAATCAGCCAAAAGAAACGCGAGGCAATTTAAATACAGCGGGAGTAAGCCAGTAAAAAAATAACGCAAGGAATAAGCAGGATGATAATGTACTTTTATTATTGAGTAGCATTAGCTGTTCCTAAACAAAATTCACTTTAAAATGGATGGACAATTAATAATCCGACTAGACTATTGGTAATTTTCTAAGCATAACCCAAACACATCAGGTATTGTACAGAATGTGCTCGTTTTTCAATTCCACGCCGATCTAAATGCAATTTCCCTTAACCCGGACTCTAAGAAGCTGCCAATTTAGGTTTGTCGACAAACTCCGTTCCATATTGGAATATATAGTAGGTGGTGGCAGCCATCATTCCACCCCAGAAAAGTAAATATAACAGGCATTCCGTGGAATATTCGGATGGTAAAAAAGCGGATGCTACAAACATAGAAGTGGCTACCAGTAGAACGGTTGGGAAAGTAACGTATCTCCAACCAGGAGGAGGAGCTATGGGTGATACTACTTTACCCACACCTAGAAACAGGTCTATCGAATCCTGTCGGAAGCCATCGTTGAAGTTGTTTTTGTAGTAACGAATCAACGAATTTACACCGTCCTGAAGAGCGCCTGCTTTTGTGCGCTTTCCTGTAAAAATAGATGCTTGAACACTTAACATTCATTTCTGAGCCTGGGTTTACCTGTTCGGGTAAAATCGGTCTTCAGAGCCCCAGTTCCCGAGTACTGAATGCTGATAAGATCAGCATGATCGGCCCAAATATTCTTATAGCGGGACTCAAACAAATGCTGATGTTCCAAAGCTTGATCTTGGCTCAAAATCGCAAATCGTCTAAGCACAATTTCCAAATTTCTATGAGCCAACATGCTTTGTACCACATTGGTTCTATCAAGGCAGTCTATGCAGTTTGTTCGGAAGACTCCTGCAACCGATCAAGCAAGTCAAGGTGTTTCTGGATCATTTACATGCGAAGCAAACCTTCTTGCAGTGAGGACAGAGTGCCGTCCTGCAATATCAGAAAGTAGCCCATTTCATCCTGATCTAAAGACACTCTGTCGATCAATCTTGACAGCCGGTACCATTTCATTTTCCGGCACTCTGCATGGAAGTCAAAAGGCTCGTATCTAACAGATGGATGCGCCAGGTGGCTTATTGTGTCTTTAAAGGCCCTTTCCAGGCTCCCTGTAAAACATGTAAGGTCCCCAACAAGCTCTAAGAAAAATGGTTAATTTTACCTTCGGATCCAACTTGATCCACTAAATCCACCATCACCTGTCTTCCATAAATCCCTGCCATGGATTCGATGTGTTTAAGACACGCATTTTGCTGCTCTTGCGGGTCGATGTTGTAATCGAGGGTGATGGGTGGCTTGTACCGGAGGTCGGGTTTTTGATACCAAAAGAGAGGTATTGAACCTCTAATCTAGAAGTCGCTATTTGAAGGAGTGATTTAACATTTACCCAGATCATATAACCTGCACAAAACTAGCTGTATCGCCTACATCCGATTCGACGATTTGTTCGGTTTCCACGAAATTTGCAACGTTTCCCTCTTGGTCAATGCCTCGCTTAAACCATCTAGTACCAGCTCTATTAACAATTCAATGTTCTGAATATTCTTGCTGAGACAACTGAGTGGCTAACACTAAGTGAACCATAATTCCTTTCATGTGAGAGATTCAAATAGCTGGCTACGCGGCTCAGGCTCGGCTCGTTAGGTCTGGACGCGGCATTAGACATACGAAGAATCGAAACGCCGCGTTCAACCTAACCAGCCAATCCTGATCAGCGGCAAATTCACCGACAGAATATGTATCGTTTGTCGGTGTTTTGACGAATCATCAAAGCAGCTTGTTGCGGATCAGGGTCAGCTCGGACTCGGTTCGTTAGGTTTGGACGCGGGATTTAGATTCTCCTGTATGGATGATGCGCAAGCCGAGCCCGAGGCGAGCCTGATGCGCGGCAAATTCCTTTGAAGTTTCGTCAAGAAACCGACAGAAAATGCTTTATCAGACTGAAGGCTTTCACGGCCGGTCAAATCACATATAGAAATGTTTTTCGGGCTTTGAAGCCGTGGTTCATGGGAATTTCTTCTTGACAGGAGATCACTTCGCCCACTGCCTCACCGCCTTTGATAATGTCCACCGCAGTTGTGGACGAAACGTCAGGAAGAAATTCCCATGGACCACGGCTTCAAAGCCCGAAAAACATTTCTATATGAGAAAATGCTTTGTCTGTCCATGTTAATTAAAGTTGACCAAGTTCAGATGAAAATCGCGGCCTGTTCTCTAACGATTTGCATCTTTTGCACGAAAACTGGCTGTAACTTCAATATTAACTTAAATATAGCATTGTGTATACTTTCCTGACTGTATTTCAACTTACTTCAAAAGAAATTCCTTGGTTCCAGTCAATTTTATTGTTTATTACATTACAGTTTGTCACTGATGGACAAACTGATGGTGGAGAAAGACACCGAAACGTATTTGTAAGGTATTTAAGTAATAAACAATAAAATTGACTGGAACCCAGGAATTTCTTTTGAATTAACTTAAATATAGCAAAGATCTTGCTCAACTGAACCCATAAATTTGAATCCTGCAGCCCCAAAGCTGAATTTTGTTAAAAAATCTAAACCACTTCATACAGTACTGATGAAAAATTTGCAGTCTATTCTGTAACAAACAACATCTCTTGAACAAGAGCAGGTAGGAACCTGAAATTTGGCTCAAATATAGAATAACTGATTTGGTAAATTTGCCCCCTACAGCCGTACAGCTAATAATGTTTATTTCAGCAATAATACCATTGCAGGCCGGAATTTTGGAAATCTTTTCACTTTTGAATCATTGAGCTGAATTACCTGTAGATACTCCTCCTTGAAACGATGGCCCATTTGAAGTTTTGTCCATTAATCACACAATAGTTGATGGAGACAAAACCGAGCAGTAAAGGCAAAGCGAACCTTCGAAAACTAGGACCTCGGAACGGTTCCAGCAGATTCTGGTTCCATACAAATCTAGAGGAGTCCATGCTTATGACCAAACTACCAAAATCAATTGATTTTATTACCTGGCATCCGAGCGTTCAAGCAGAGATTGCTGCCAAAACTCTGGGCTGATGTCATGCAGTCTTTGGATGGAATGCGTAATGTCGTAGCTGTAGCTAAAGTAGAAATTGGGTGTTGCCAGTACACTTTGTACCATCTTCAAGTACTCATTATTATCAGTCTGCTTCGCATTGCTTAAATGTATCAAGCTTTTGGGGTAGGGAATTAATTCACTTTTTACTAGTTTCCATATATGGTGCCCTGCAATGCTCCTGTCAAAAAATACCCACTTAACACTAATATTAATTTTTTGTATATTCTTTTTCTGACTACTTTAATTCATTCCAATGTATTCCTGGGTTTTCAGTCAATTTTATTGTCACTAATTATGGTGTTATGTGATGAGCCCTGCGTTTCGTCCCGGGTCTACCTATTGGACTCGTCAGTAAGGCTTATGTCGCCTTATACGCCAGACATCGGTTATACGCGTTCGGACGTAAATGACCGAGCCGGTGTAGATCTTGTGCGGTGAGATGTGGATGGTGCGGTGAGATGAGGTAGACCCGGGACGAAACGCAGGGCTCATCACATAACACCATAATTAGTGACAATAAAATTGACTGAAAACCCAGGAATACATTGGAATGAACTAATATTAATTACAATGAAATTCCTGGGTTCCAGTCAAGTTTATTGTTTATTATTTTATTACAAATACGTTTCGGTGTCTTTCTCCACCATCATCAGTTTGCATGCATGGCTGTTTCCACCTTCAACTCTGACCATTGCCAGAATTGCACTGCAAAAGAGAAGACACCGAAACGTATCTATTATAAAATAATAAACAATAAATTTGCCTGGAACCCAGGAATTTCATTTTAATTTGAATTTGAAATACAGACAGGAAACTATACACAACTAATATTAATCCTATTTTAGAGCTTCCCTTACCCGATTAAGTCTATTTGGGTGGCTATAACCAAATATCGACCTGCGAGTAGATTAATAGAGCCCAACAAACCGCAGAAGTCCTGCCGAGTAAGGGCCCCTGGGATTTGGCCTGAATTTTTCTGGATAGTCACATCCTCTGACACCCTATCGATTATCAGCAATTCTTCAGAGGTTTTGGGTTCTACATAGAATTTTTCTGGAGTTATGTACCTGAAATCAGCAATGCCATGCAATCGTCATGACCAAAGACCAAAGGACGTAATATATCGGAGTGCTCTTTAAACCAGCCAAAGCCCCATATCTTGTGCATGTAGTTGAGATGGGATTTGGATAAGGCCCAAAGACAGTTAATGGAATAGGAAGTACTGCATAAAAAGTTACTTACAAAGTTAAGTCGCCGTACACATCGGAGGTGGACATTGTTGCTTGAATTTGATCAGTAATTACCAAACGACACGTAAAAACTTAATTGTTAAACATTTTAATTTGCAACTAGAACCTGAAGGTTATTTTTATTGATTATGGCTACAGCAGTGACAAGACGTGTCTTTGGCTACAGATGGTTGCTGCCAGTTGTCAAGGTTTGACCAAAGTGGGTTTGGGTATATACATTCAACGCTTTGTATTTTATCCATTTTTTTTTTCAAATATTTTTTATTTTTATTTAAATATTTTATTAATTTTAATTGAATCTCTATGCTTAAAGTTTAATGTTCAAAATGTATGTTCGCTCAGTTCCGAAATACCTCCACACTTACGTGGGAGTGAGATAGCCGATTGAGTGAGGGCCTGAGTTCGCCTGACACCCTGACAGTAAACACTAAAAAGTTTGTTTGGTTATGTGTACTTGGACAAAGTTTATTTACAAGTAAACATTTATGTGTGTTTTCTTTGGGTTTGTATTCTTTTCATATCTGTTTTTGTTATCAGAAGGACAACATGTGCTAGAGAGGGCTCTTATTATTTATTATGTAAATGGTTAGTGTTCAAGTGTTTCAGTACGAAGTTGCAAAGGAAACTACCATCAAGCACCAATATCTGCTTATCAAGCAAGTGCTTTGAAACTTATAGTCTTAATTTGCTCTAATTTAAAGTGAATACTAAGAGCCCTTATCATACAAGCTTGAAGTATTTGATTTGAATAGGTTAAGTCTTTTCAAATATTCAGGGTGATCCAAATTCAAGCGATATAACTTCAACAGCATGTTGTACGTTGAAGTAGTTGTAGTAAACATCTTTATTTCTAAAAAAGGCTATCGACCTATCGGTCTTTCTGCCCTTGTTTAATACATGTAGTCCTAGTCCAAATAAAAAACAAAGATGAAAATTCTCTTATACTATTTTAATAATCTTATTAAATAAACTTTCCAATTCTAATGACAAGAAAAAATTATTTTATTGTCCAGTAGTCAGTTGCATTTGTAAGTGTTCGAGTAGCGTTGATGTAGGGAAATGGAAGCGGGATTGTCTGGTTGGTTTTGTGAGACAAAGGGGATTCAGTATGGTCCAGTTGTAGGGGTTGTTTGTCCATTTTGTCTGTAGCTGTATGAGTCTTTCCGAGATCTTTGTCATGTTTGTGCGTTCGTATAGTAGTTGGGTGGGGGGGTTGTGTAGTGGGTTTTGGGGGTGTCTTATTCGTGTTATTAGTCTTAGTGCAATTTGTTCTGTTGTTTGTATATAACGTTTTGTCCTTTCTGTTCCGTTGGTCATGAGTATATGTCCATAGTCTAGCAAGGGTCTACAAATAGCTTTATATATTTTGGTGGCGGTGTTTGTGCTAATTCCTCTGTCTTTGTAGGTTAGTGATCGGAAGTGTTTTGTTCTCTTTATTGTTTCTGCCCTGATGTTTCGTATGTGTTTAGTGAATTTAAGTTTGTGGTCAATTGTGATTCCAAGGTATTTTACGTCGTTTTTTGGTTGTGTCGTTTGGCCGTCTGCAGTTATCGTAGGGGAGTCAGCGTTGAGTCTGTGGTTTGTGAGCAGAAGTTGGTTTTTTGACGCGTTTGGTGTTAGTCTCCATTTATAAAACCATGTCATTGTGTTGTTTGTTAGTGTTTGGAGGCTTTGAGCTGCTCTCTCAGTAGTTTTGTCATGTACAATAAGTGCCGTGTCGTCTGCGTATTGTAATATGTATGCCGATCTGTCGATTTGATTTTTGTCTGGTAAGTTGTAATTGTATATGTCATGGCAGTATATATTGTAGAGAAACGGTGAGAGCGGGGATCCTTGAGGGAGCCCTTGTTCAGGGGAAAAAGAAAATGACAGTGTTTTGTCAATTCGTACTTGTAGTTGTCTGTTTTCTAGTAAGTTCTTTATGGTGTGTAGTAGATATGTTGGTGTGTGTAGTTTATATAGTTTGTATAGTAAGCCTCTATGCCAGACACTATCAAAAGCTTTGTTAATGTCCATAAACAGGCAAGCTGTCTTTCTGCCAGTTAGGTGGGTTGTTTGTATATTGTTAGTCAGAGTGAAGAGTGGGTGAATAGTCGAGTGCTGATGTTTGAATCCGAACTGATACGATGGTATGTACTTTCCGACCAGTTTTCCCAGTCGCTGCCCTATAATGTACTCAAAAACCTTGCTAAGTATGCTTTATATATTTTATTGAAAATTTAAGATAATCAACTGAACCAGTCACCATTTTTTATGAGTTAAAAGTGTGGATTTTGGGGATAATAGAATTATTTTATTGTTAACCTAGAATAGGAGAATTTTCATATTGGTTTTTTATCTAGATTAAGACTGCATGTATTAAACAAGGGCAGAAAGACCGATAGGTCGATAGCCTTTTTTTAGAAATAAAGATGTTTACTACTACTAGAATTATTTTACAGGATTCTAAGCCACTGAGGGCTTAGATACTTTAGTGAAAAGCGCTGATGTTAGCAGTTTTATCAAAATCAAATATCAAAATCAAATATCAAAATCAAATATCAAGCCCTCAGTGGCTTAGATACTTTTAGTGAAAAGCGCTGATGCTAGTAGTTTTAGGAAAAAATGGCATTTTATGATATAAAACATGAGTGAAAAATCACATTTTGTTTTAGTTTAATAGGTATTTTCTACACGCAAAAGAACTACATTGGCTGGAAATGGCCTTGCATGTTGCCAATTTAAGCATTGGTTTAGAAGTTAGATGCAAATAACGCGCTCGACCCCAAAATCTAAGCTCCTGACCCCCGAAAATAACAATAAACTAGCTAAAATGACTAGTAAATTCTTGAAAAACTGTAAACATTAGAAACTGCGATTCAAAAAACTTGATTTGAAAACTGAAAACATTGAAAATACATCTATTGTTGTCTATAAGTTGCTTTCGGAAAAAAGCTTAATTTTTTTTTAATTCTCAATTTTTTATAATCTTGTTCGACCATGTTGCGTTCGAATTTTTCCATCGTTTTTAGATTTAGATTCTTACTTTTTCTAAAAATGTTAAAGCTGGAGTTTGGAAAAAATTGCTACCGGCCACCATTTGCCTTGCATGATTTGATTTGCTTTATGAATAATTCCTTTTTTGATTGGAAACTTAGTTTTAAATATAAATTTTCGAAAACTCTGCAAAATCCTAAGTTTGACCTAAAATTGGTGGCACCAAAATCAGGACGATTTTCCTCAATTTAACATTAATTTTCTACATATCAAATTTTCCTACCCCGTTCACTTGCCATTAGTAATATTAATTACAACAATAATTATGCTTTGGAAGTTCACACAAAGAATTTACCGTAGTTTTTTGAGTACATGAATAATATCCAGAATGTCAATTCTTTAATGAAGAATTAATAGAGGCAGTTGTCCAAAGGAGTAAACCCTAAAAGAATAGGCAATAATCAGCTCATGTTATTTCTTCTTATGTTTAGATTTTCCACACTCACGGGATAGAAAATGGAAAGAACAGCTATAAATTGCAAATTAAGTGACTTTGTGTGGGCCAAAGTAACAGGTACTTCAAAATGTTTAATGATTTAAGTTAAATCTACTTTAGGATTAAAACGCTATCCAATGTCTTAAACGAAGTTCTTATTGACGTTTCGCAATCACCAGTGACCTGCATCCTCAGATGCAGGCCTTCTTCGAGCCAGATTTGGCTCGGCAGCCAACTGATGCGATTTCTCATACGTAGCCTGTTGGAGGTGACGTGGATTCTCTTTCGAGAACGGATATTCCCATATAGAGCTCAAGAAAGCGGTTAAAAAACAGACTCTGAAGATGCAAGCGACTTGTGCTTACGAAACGTCGTAAATAAATTCTTCACCGCGACCTGAAGCTCACAAGTTTTAATAAATCAAGGCCTTTAAATGTTTTATTCCACATACAGGTTACAGCTACTGGCCAGGCGTAATTGTACAGCCGGACTCTCTCGCGCCACCAAAAAATAAAAGTGACATGGAATGGGTGTATTTTTTCGGTTCGCACAACTATGCATGGGTGTCGATCAAGTTCATCAAGCCTTACAGCGAATTTAAAGAGAAATACGGAAAGAAATGTCCTCAAGGGGTCTTGGATGCCAAATATGAACTGCGGAAGCACATAAGTAAGCGATTTATCCACCGTTACAGTGCAAGTTTCAGTGATGTGAACTTTCAGAAAGATTAACGGTGAATCCGGATTATGAATTCATCATTGTAAAATTTATGCCGAAAGACAGGCGAGCGCGTAGCGACAGCACATTGTCGCAGAGGTCAAGAAAATCATCTAAATCTTCTAGAAGATCGAAGTCTTCCAGGTAAAAAATTGGTCAGTTGGACATCGACTTGTTGTAAACCAGCTTCATTTCAGATCTGCTGCGGATGAGCAGGAGTATGACTTTATCCCAGAGCCCCGAGTGGAGGTCACTAAATCACGAATTGGAGTGTTGGCTGGCAACATTAACGCAGAATCGATAATCAAGGTTTGCCACTTAACGAGGAAAACGTATACTCAAAAGTCCCAATAATTGTCTCAATTTGCAGGCGCTGATTTCCTTTAAACATAAGATGGTAATTTGGAGCGAAAGCGAGGCATTGTGTCTAGATATGAAGCAGCAGTCCGCTGAAGCAGATACTGCTTGTTACGTCTATAAAGAGCCAAGAGATGTGGTGAGTGGTCGCTGCAATTTTAATCAGTTTTCCGTTAAAGCATCCACTTATTAGGTCAGAACCGCTGATATCATTTTCAGCTTACTATCCAGCAAAGCTGAGGCCGTCAGGATGCTTGAAAGATTCGGCTACAAAAATGATAACGACTACCTTTTAAAAGGGAAAATTTATATTGAAATGACCACGATCGACCATGAAACGTCCTTAGCAAATGCGGATATTCTCGAAGCAAAAGGAGGGACTTATTTCGAATTCATGGTAAGACTGTTGGTGCTTTTTTGCGCAAACTTTTCGATAAGTGAGATAATTTGCAGATCGATGGCACCAAACAGGACATTGCCGATGGGAAAGGCATCGTATTAATAGGCGGAAAATGCGACCAGTTGCAATCCACACTTGGGAGGTTTGAATCGTGTTTTTGGGCTCTTGGCAAGGTGGATTTTCTTACTCTACTTTTCTTGTCACTTTTATTAAAACTGACCTTTTCTAGGCCTCGTACTTTGTGGATTCCAGCACGAAAATTTTCGCAATCTTCCAAATGATGAAAGCCATATTCTTGGCTGGTTTCACTGAAATCTTGGCACTTGCAGACAAAAGTGTCGACTTGAAAGTATTTTTTGAGCTCTTTAGGGACTCCCCCCTTCACAACCGCTATTTCGAACGTAGGCCCTTTTATTGTCGCTCTGTTTTGTGAGCCCTAATTCCTGTTCTTCCATCAGGTGTTTGCGATAAAGTTGAAAACAATACTTACTTCGACATTCAAGAATCCCTACCGGGCCTACAGCATGATCTACAACGGATGTTAGACTTCTGCAATGTATGGAAGCAACCGGCTGCCTTGACGTCCACAGCCAATCAGCTCTACAAGCACGCCAGACGCATGGGTTTGGACGAGCGGGATTCTTCAGCGATGTTTCTTCGAGCGAAATAGCAAGTTATCAATTCTGATTTATTACTAAACTAGATTTAGTCGAAGTAATGTTTGATGGAATATTGAAAGGTTAGTTTTCTTTGTCTGTGTGAAGATGTGCATAGATTCGTTCGCTTTTGAGGTAAGTACTGTTCAGAATCACTCGGATTCCCATTGGTTAGAAAAGTTTTCATTTTTATAAATAAACTTCTCAACTGTTCAATTCATCTTCTAAACTTGTTTACCGATTTTTATTTTATTAAATGATATTTGTTTCCTTTGCTTAATTATGTCATTTGCATTTGCATTTATGTTCTTGCTTAGGGACGATCGAAGTGGGTGTAAGATTCATGAATATGGTCAGCAATGTCTTTGTTAGAATGCTAAAGATTTTTTCTTTACTTTTACCATCCTGTTCAGTTTTTGATTTTCTTTGCTGTTTTTTCTCTTGTTCCCTGATTGGCAGTATGCCGAGTTTTTTTATGATTTTTATAGTTCCTACTAGGAGATTTTCTTCACAGCAGTGCGGATGTATGTCACTATTTTTTCGTTCAGTTGGTTCTAGTATCTTCTATTCCCTGTGATATAATGCGATCCAGCGCCATCGGTTCTTCGCTCTTGGTCAAATAATTATTGGGCCAAAGATGTTGCGTAAATTATGTCAAGTGGGTGCTGCTGGCGATAGTTTTTTGCAGGTTTTAACATAAATTAGCATGAATTCTGATTTAAATAGGGCCGTCCCGGAAAAGCGACTAGTCCGTCCACTCATCAGGCTTATAATTCTACAATCATGGCATTTTCACACCCTCATCACCACTCACGTTTAGTAGTGTTTTTCCCTGAGCGTAGTCAAGATCTGGGGCTTTTCCATTAAATTAAGTCGTCGTATCACTTAGTCACATGCAATTGCGGGTAACATACTCACACATTGCTTTTTTGGCTCCATGCGTTAGATTTAGCTTGTTATGAAAAATTTCTTGCATATAAACTTGCGTGCATAGAAATCGGCCCACTGTAAACTTTTGACTTTAACTTTTTTTTAAACTATTTATCAGATCAAAAAAGAAATATGCTGTTTGAAAGACATTTTAATATGCTTTAATGTGAGTATAAATTTATCAAGAAGACTACGTAGCAAACGGTAAACACATGAAACGTGTTTATGTGGTGATTGCAACGAAAATAAAAAAAATTATCAAATATTAAAATTATTGCGTTTGCAACTGAAATTTGCATATTAATTCGTTTTTCATAGTCTCAATAGTGTTTAAGTGTGTTAGTTTAATGCATGCTACACCACAAAAAGCCGGCCAAGTTATTGCTTTAATCGAAAATGGACTTAGTCAGCGAGCTGTTGCTAGACAATTGGATATGACAAGCGCAGCGGTTCGAAGAGTGTGCAAACGTTATGAGGAGACTGGATCCTTTCATAGGCGACCTGGAACAGGCAGAAGGAGATTTACAACCGCTCGTGATGACCGCTTTATTATGTCAACATTAAGAAATCGTCACCTTAATGCCGTTCAAGTGCAACGACAGCTCCGTAAGGTGCGAGGAGTGGCTATTAGTCAGTGGACAGTAAGACGAAGACTGCAGGAAAATAAGCTGACCCCTAAAACACCTGCGATTGGTTCAAAACTTACTCCAGCTCATCGGCAAGCACGCATGCGTTTTGCACGGGATCATCTGAATTGTACGTTGGAACAATAGGGATCTGCTCTGTTCTCAGATGAGACCAGAATATGCCTCCATGGTAGCGACCGAAGAAGGAAAGTGTACCGAAGACCAAGAGAGCGATTTGCAGATTGCTTTTTTGAAGAGCGGAGTGCTTATGGAGGTGGTTCCTGTATGATTTGGGGTGCAATTTCTATAGGAGCACGAACCGACTCTCAGTTCATTCGTAGGGGCGACCGTGTTCACGGAAGGAGAGGTTTAATGGCTGTTAGATATATCGAGGAGATTTTAGCAATTCATGTGGTACCTTACGTCGACTACATTGGAGACGAATTTACCTTTATGCATGACAATGCCAGGCCGCACACCGCAAGAATCGTGCAAGATTACATTGCAGAAGTGGGTTTTCGGGTTATGGAGTGGCCAGCATACAGTCCTGACCTAAATCCGATCGAACACTTATGGGATGAGCTAAAACGAAGAATTCGAGCTAGACTTCATACCCCAAACTCGATCCCAGAGCTTATTGTTGCAGTAGAAGAAGAGTGATTAACATCCCTCAAGAAACAATAGCACACTTGATTAGATCTTTGTCTAATCGTATGAGAGAAGTTATTAAGGAGAGGAGGTCCTACCCATTATTAAAAAATTAAGTGTTAAGTTTTAAATTGTCAATTACCCTATTTATGTTAATAATAAAAAAGCTTAATTTGCTTATTGCAATAATTTCACTATGTTAAACAGGATACTCACATTAAAGCATATTAAATTTTCTTTCAAACAGCATATTTCTTTTTTTGATCTGATGAATAGTTTAAAAAAATATATAGTTAAAGTCAAAAGTTTTCTGTGGGCCGATTTCTATGCACGCAAGTGTATTTGCTTTTTTTCCTCTATGCGTGTTGCAGGATTTGCATCTTCACCTTTGCAGATTCCGAATCCTTACATGGAAATTACACTCTTGCAAACTTTCCAAATTGCAACAATTTCCCCTTCTTCCGGTGTTTTAGACTGTCTCAGTTTTTTTCCTAGGGGTTTATGTATTTTCTAGGTTCGCCTTTGCCCATTTCCTCCTTTCATCCATCAAAGCAAGCATTTCTGTATTTTCTTCATTTTCCTTTTTAGCTTTCCTTCACTTGTCGTTTGCAACATTTTTTAGTCTCGATGGCTGCATTAACACCATCTGCAAGATCTCTGTTAATCGTGTTATCGTACCCTCATATCATGTTTGGCTATGGTCGTCAATAACTTGACTATGATCAGTTTGCAAACTGTTTTTTTTCTTCGGGGGCTTTCTCCCCGGGCGAAAAAAATCTCTTCTATTAATTAGGGAATTAGAAACTGATCTAAATTTCGGATTTTCATTATTGAAAAAATATAACTAAACGGTGTTTTTTTAGTGGTATTGAACTTTAAGCTGAAATTAAACTCATAAAATTCATGTTAAGGTCATGGTACAGGCTTTATTGAAAGACAATTGTATGCTTAAATATGATTTGGGGCATATGGGCGCCGCGGCTGGTTTGAATGAAGAGCAATCCACGAAAGAAGTTTCGACCACTTTGAATCTACTAGACCATAAAAAATTACATCAAACAGTGAGTTTTTCTGGATATAACGGCGTCTCAATGATATCATGGAAAACCCGAAAGCTTTATAGTTTTCGGGTTTTCGCCGCTCCAAATTCGACAATTTATTTCGAAAATCGCTGTTCAGTTCACCGTGCGCTATGTTCATTTTACGGTCGACATAATCGTTTTTCGCTCAATGGTTGCGTAAATAAACTAAATTGGCGGATTTGGAGCGACGAAAATCCATAAGACATTATCGAGACCCCTTTAGATCCAGAAAAACTCACTGTTTTTTGTGCTTTATGGTCTGGTAGAAGTTTGGAAGTGGTCGAAAATTGGACATCCAGATTGCTCTTCATTCGAGCCAGCTGCGGCGCCCATATGCCCCAAATCATAGTTAAGCTATAATGGCATACAATTGCCTTTTCAATAAAGCCAGTACCATGACGTTAATATCATTTTAATAAGTTTTATTTCAGTTTAAAGTTCTATACCTCTATATCCATTCAAGCAAAAATCCTCGAAAAATGAGTGAAAAAAGACAATAACTTGGCCTGTAACGACCAAAATCATTCCATTTTGTTTTTAAATTATATATTTTTTCATGTGTTTTGATTTCTTATTTAAGCTTTTCACGAACAATTTGAACGTTTTTTCATATTCAACTGCATTTTCCCCATTCAAACCAAATCACAACCGATTTGTATTTACCAACAATAGGTTTCTTCCTCACTCGATTTATCTTTTTTGTTGATCTTTTCTGTGGTTCAGTAGTAGTAGTAAACATCTTTATTTCTAAAAAAGGCTATCGACCTATCGGTCTTTCTTCCCTTGTTTAATACATGTAGTCTTAATCTAAATAAAAAACAAATATGAAAATTCTCTTATTCTAGGTTAACAATCTTATTAAATAAACTTTCCAATTCTAATGACAAGAAAAGATTATTTTATTGTCCAGTAGTCAGTTGCGTTTGTAAGTGTTCGAGTAGCGTTGATGTAGGGAAACGGAAGCGGGATTGTCTGGTTGGTCTTGTAAGACAAAGGGGATTCAGTATGGTCCAATTGTAGAGGTTGTTTGTCCATTTTGTCTGTAGATGTATGAGTCTTTCCGAGATCTTTGTCATGTTTGTGCGTTCGTATAGTAGTTGGGTGGAGGGGTTGTGTAGTGGGTTTTGGGGGTGTCTTATTCGTGTTATTAGTCTTAGTGCAATTTGTTCTGTTGTTTGTGTATAACGTTTTGTCCTTTCTGTTCCGTTGGTCATGAGTATATGTCCAAAGTCTAGCAAGGGTCTACAAATAGCTTTATATATTTTGGTGGCGGTGTTTGTGCTAATTCCTCTGTCTTTGTAGGTTAACGATCGGAAGTGTTTTGTTCTCTTTATTGTTTCTGCCCTGATGTTTAGTGAATTTAAGTTTGTGGTCAATTGTGATTCCAAGGTATTTTACGTCGTTTTTTGGTTGTGTCGTTTGCCTGTGGTTCAATTTTATTTAAATCAATAATTTTAAAATTAGGAATAGATCACTCTCCACTTTTCTCATAAAATTTATCTCGAAAGTTCATTGTCTATTTTGTGTGATTTTTGGAAGTCTATTTAACTCTTGAGCACAAACGTCGATTATCAGGAAGATTTTTTCTTCAGTTCGTGTCGTTCGATTCTCGTTAATCTTCTTCGCTTTCGTCTTGGAAACGCAGCAGTTTTTGGTAATTTTTCTTCTTGTAAGCGTATGTTATGTACGTTTGTTTTATGATTTTTTATAAGGTTTATTTGCCAACGATTTGAACATTTTTTGATCATATTGCACTGAACAAAATTGTTTTTTTTAATCGCAAAAGGCTTCTTTATTATCAACTCTTTGCTGCTTTCATATTCAACTGTATTTTTCCCCATTTAGAAGAAATTACTTACTCAAAATCACTACAGATTTGCATTAAACTCAATGGGTTTCTTTCAATATTATACTTTGAATTTTTTTTAGATTCGTATTGCCCACCTTTGCTATACACCTCCAAAGTTCTTCTGCTCTTTCTTTCTTCTTCTGTGTTGGCTTTTTTCAATATTTCAAGCAATTTTTTTGCGACCAAACAGAGAGGCTTCAGCTTATGGAATGGCCATGTGCTTTTTAAGTGTCTTTAGCCCGTTGCTTTTGCAAATAAAAATCTGAACGGTTGGGGTATACAGTGTGTCCAGTATAAAATGATGTACATGGGGATATTGGAAACCGTTAGAGTTACAGGGTGGACCAAATGGGGAAAAAGTTGCGCAATCAAGTGCCTATAAATAATCTGTCATCAACTTCTTTGAACTCGGAATAGCAACGGATATACAGGGAAAAAAAGAAAAAAGTGCGTTTTATAAAATCCTTTATATCGTGTTTATTATAAAAGATACAATAACGAAATTTTCAGGGTGGGGGTAAGAAATGAGCGTGAATTTGAAAATAAAGTAAAAAATAATCTAGGCCCACTATGTTCAATGGGGCCGAAGTCAACTTTTGTTTTTCTTATGGGCGCCATATTGAATTTCTGCATTTTTAAATTCCCCTTTAAATATGCTCTTCAACCATGTATAACATGTTTATGTTAGGTCAAGATAAATAATTAAAATTAACAAAATTAAGATTTTAATGGTCGTAGGCATTGATATTTCTATTAATTATTACTTGAAATTATTATTGATCATACATCGAACACTGCAAAAGAACAAGTAACATTTTAGGATTAAAGTAGGTGTTCAAATAAGTCACCGTTTTCTCGCACGCACAACATACATCGTCTCATTACTGCTTCACAGGATTTTCTGGGGTAATTCTGTTAACAGCATTGCCCCATGCAAAAAGATCAAGCGGTGTTATGTCAGGGGATCTCGCAGGCCATCGTACTGGTCCCAGGTTGCCTATCCACTTGTTGGGAAATTCGTGATTTAAAAATTCTGTGATAATACGTCCATTATGTGGCGGCGCGCCGTCTTGTTGGAAATACAAGTTTTGCAGGGTAGCTACTGGAACATCCATAACTGCTTCCGCTACGTTAGTTTGTAAGAGGTTCAAATATGTCTCGGAATTTAACTTCTCATAAAAAAAATGGTCCAATCACGTGGGTACTCACAATACCTAACCAGACGTTAAATCCAAACCTAACTGGGTGCCTAACTTGACGAACTAGCCATGGATTTTCATCTGATCAAAAAAAACCTGTTAATTTTAATTATTTATCTTGACCGAACATAAACATGTTATACATGGTTGAAGAGCATATTTAAAAATGCAGAAATTTAATATGGCGCCCATAAGAAAAACAAAAGTTGACTTCGGCCTCATTGAACATAGGGGGCCTACATTATTTTTTACTTTATTTTCAAATTCATGCTCATTTCTTACCCCCACCCTGAACATTTCGTTTTTGTATCTTTTATAATAAACACGATATAAAGGATTTTATAAAACGCACTTTTTTCTTTTTTTCCCGTGTATCCGTTGCTATTCCGAGTTCAAAGAAGTTGATGACAGATTATTTATAGGCACTTGATTGCGCAACTTTTTCCCCATTTGGTCCACTCTGTATCTTTAACGGTTTCCAATATCCCCATGTACATCATTTTATACTGGACACACTGTATTTCGTCGCGTCCGGGAACATGACTATTCCTTCGATTTTCAAGGATTTAAATTATCTCCTTTTTTCACCAAATTTACAAGTTTTTTGCTTATAACATTTTTCCGCTACGTAGACAAAAAATAAGCGCACCACTGAATTTTCACTGGATTCAGCAGCTCAAAACACATGAAAATTTACAACAAAATGGACAAAATTGTCTTTTTTTCACTTGGGAGGATTTTTGCTTAATTATTTTTTGACGCTACTTAGAGAAAAACTGTTGGTCCCATTCAATTCAGCAGCAAAAAATACGTAAGAAAAAATAGCCAATAATGGAACTCCGAAATGTAGACAGGTTTTTAGAAGGATAAACAAACTAACACGTTTTTTCCATATAAAAACAATGGGAAAATTGAGGGGCTTTGAGGCACGCGGATAAATCGATTTTAAAGGTTCAATTCCTTTTTGCGCAGAGTTTTTAGAGCCTGTAGAAGAGATTTTCACCCGGGGAGAAAGTCCCCGAAGAAAAAAATTAAGGCCCGGCCTAATGTGCATGATACTGGTTGGTCACTGAAACTCAAATGATCTTTGTAAAATTATTTAAGTTGCTATATACCAATGTCAGACCAAATGCAATGACCAATGAAACAGCTCTAAATTTTTTACTATCATACTTTACAGAAACAATTTAAAAGTTCTAAAAAACTCTCAACGCAAATAGGGAAACACTTATAATAAACCTGCATTATTATAAGAGAGAAGGGACCTGAAGTGACTCAAAATCTTGTACGATATATGCAAGCAGAGTCGTGGTTGTCGCAACCTAATTTGCGAGCATTTTTCAAGATTTCATTCACATTTGAGGCCAGCGGCATGGGCTGTCTGAATTTGGTGGACATTTCCAGAGCGAGAGTCATGTCCGTTTGAAGTTGCTCGATTGGTTCTTCGGTATCTTGGGCTGAGGTGAACTTTTTAGATACTATCGTATTGGATTTATCTAAAAATATATGAGTTGCACTATTAAAACCCAATTAGGTTCCAAAGGCTGGAGAAACTTACGCTCCAGGTAATCGCTGGACATGTGGGTCATTTTGAAAATGTTATTAAACGCTTCTAGTTTGATGCTGCATCGATCGGCCATGACGAATCCTTCTACCAGAGATGCCAGAAATATGCCTCTCATCATCTGGAAAATCATGTGGATTTTGGTGGCTGATCCAATTTTCCCGAGCAAAAACGAGGCCTGAAACCGCAAAATTATCAGTGGAAAATTTATTGCCAATTCCCAAGTCCCACCTTGCTAATAGCTTTGAAACATGACTGACAATCGACGAACAAGGGCTGTAGTCCAGCCGCCAACACTATCACTTCTCCTTTGTTAGCCTCCTGCTTGTTCCCTTGTAACTGCAAAAAAACAACATTTAATCGGCCATAGCGATAAATAAGCGGAATCTTAATATACCATAGCTTCTAGATATGTTCCGCCCTTCTTTGTAATCAGATCGTGAAAATCCTTTGATGTTTCAGGATCGATACTGGTCATCTCCACAAAGCCCTTGCCCTTTAGGAGATCGTCGCATTTATCGGATATGCCCAATTCATTTAGAACCATCTTTTCTTGGTCGGGATCGGTTAAGCAGCTGAACGTTATATTTGCCGTTTTCACCTAGATTATTAAAGGCGTTTGAATAAATGTTGTACATACAAGCTATAAATGTTGATTACATTTATTTATTTAGCTGGTTTCACGATGATAATTATCTGCGAATGGATTGAAAATTGTTAGATCACACCGTTTCGGAGATGGCACTAGAAGAACGTACATCTTTTTTCATGGAGGCCCTAGTTTTGCAGCGCTTCATCCCCTGAAGAGGCCCCCAAAAATTTCTCCGAAACTCTTATAAAATAGTCGCCGCTGCTGTATACATTGTATACAGCAGACATTCCAAAACTTCCCACTACAAAAATAGCACTATACGCTGATGATACGGCTATCTACGCATCGTCTTTTTATGCTCAGGCTGCGAAATCTCGCATTGCACATTACCTGAGTTTATTGACGCCGTATTTTGACAAATGGAAACTTAAAGTGAATCCCAGGAAGACGGAACTTATTATCTTTTCGCGCAAATTCACTAACAAAAAAATCTTATCACCACTCGTGGTCCAAAATACTCCTATCAAACCAACAAAAGAGGTGAAATACCTGGGATTCAAACTAGACGCCCGACTCCATTTCAATAAACATGTTGACTATGCTGTACAAAAGACTGCCATGGCCCGAAGAAAGTTGTACTCTCTTCTGGCGCCAAATTCTTTCCTATCACCCTCGAAATAAACTTCTGCTCTACACCTCCACTATAACGCCCATACTGACCTACGGCTCCCCTGTCTGGCACTCTGTCTGCGATTCCACGAGACGACGTGTTCAAAGGACCCAAAATAGGTTCCTAAGAGGCGTTCTATCGGCTGACAGATACACCAGAATAACCGAAATGCACGAAGCTACAGGGATGGCCTATATAGCCGACTATATAGATACCATCGCTGAAAAATTTTATCATAGCGGAGTGCAAGGCTCAGTCCTCACGCGAAATATCACCCAAGTAAGAGCAAACGACCGCCCAACCCATGGTCCCCTGTATAAGCGACTTCCCATATTTTATGAGGATTTTGTCCCTGACAGTACGTGACGACAAACAAACATTGCCTGCCAGTTGCAGACAGTCGTTTCTAGCAGGCTGGAAACGCACAAATCCAACATGACGTGACTTGACGGGTTCGTCCTGCCTCGTTCTGGCTGGTTTCTTGCACCGATCGGGGCGGGGGCGGATGGATTTGGTCATCTAGTTGAAACTGCCGGCGGTTAACGCCACGGCTGACAGTATCAAACTTAAAGGTCGAAGCAAAAGGTGTTTTTGGCTTCCCTTCAGGAAGACCTTTTTTCCTTAATGAATGCCCCTCGAATAAAACCAAAACCGCCACTTCAAGACTATCTCCTGACGTTGTCGTGCGTATGGCTAGCTCGGGAATGTCCATGTTAGGGCACTGCCCAGGTAATGGACGACTTAGCGCGCCTATTTAGATCATGGGCAAAGAGCAACCGGCCGAACATCTGGCTAGACATGGGAGTTATGTTTGTTAACTTTGTTTGTGAATTTTATTAATGGGAATGTTCAATAAAATTTTTATCTATCTATCTATCTTATAAAATAGTGCGAAGGGCCGCGCTCTTTTAGGTTGTCCCAAAATGCTCAATCACAAAAATCCCGAAATCTTCATAAACGAACTACGCATTATTTTTTCCAGGTGCAAACTAAGTTTGAAAAGCTCTTCATCTTTTAATAAAAACATGGAGTTTGATTAGGAGTCGTTTAAACTTGTATATTTCGGAAAAAATGCTTCTCAAGAGGTCCGAAAATGGTAAATAATTAATATTGGAAAATCTGATTGATGATCAAAAATTCGATTAGGATGTAATAAAAACCACTTACCACCTGCCTTGGACTGGTGCATGTTTTGAAAAATGTTTTATGCCTATCAGCATACTCTTGTAGCTCTTCCAATAATGCGGAGCTTCTGCTCCACACGTAGAGCTTATGTTTAGATTTAATCAGATTCTGCAACGGCATTAAAAGAAAATCACTCGACTTGTTTGGTTGCCCCCTTTTAGGCCGTAAAGACATATTATCTAATATTCTGCTTTTGCTTACCTTCAGGATACCTTCAGAGTATATACTGCCAGCCAAAAAACCGAAGAACTTGTGCGAAGTGCCCAAATTAACCGTGTTAACTGTGAGCAAACCCGGGGTTCCTATAGCATTTCCCGATGTTGCTTCCGATATTGATGCGGCGATGTCTGTTTTAATGGCATCTTCGATTTGATTGGAAGGAGATGATCTGAAAATTGAAATAGCGACAAAAGCGAATGGAATAAGTTTCGACTATTTTACCGATGCTTTTTCTTGACAACTGGTGTATTTTTCTCCTTAAGGGGAAACGGCCTTTTTTTATCATTTGTGGTGCCGCTGCTATTCAACCCAGAAGACTTCTTCGGCTTCTTCGGACTTGGCCTCCGCGCGATATATTTCGCAAATGAAATCTTATAATCGGGATTTTTAGACATGTTATCTGAAAAGTAACCGAAATAGCATCAAAATCCCGGATAAACGCAATTAAAAAAAATCCTACCAATAATTGCATCCATTTCTTCCATTGCACCCTCTGTGTTCTTCTTCTTGTATTGCAACTTAAATTCCTCGTATGGTTTAATGTTCTTGTCCTCGATCCAGGCGTAGTTATGAGTGCCCAAAAAGTAAATCCACTGCATTTCTTTGATTGTTTTTGTGGGGGCATCCGGATCAGGCCGCATCACTATCGCTGGCCAGTGATTGTAGCCTAGAAATGGATGGATTTGATTTGAATTGAGTTGGAAACTTAAGTAAATATAAACACGTACCTGCCATTTTGGCCCATACAAAATCGTTCTCTTTAAACACTGCACTATCCATATCTGCTACTAAAAATTATTGGGTCCTTTTTAGGTATTCCCGTTTGATGTTTTCCCGTTCGGACACTGGCGGAAGGAGAGGGTATTTTCCTTCGCGGCGCCTCAAAGCACGAACTTCAAACTAAAATAAGAATAGAACCTGAAATAGAACCATTTAATATTGAGGAGGGACATGCATTTTTATCTTGCAGTTTCTAGAACTGAGGTTTCTACTGTTTAATGTATTGTTTTGGCCAATCCGTTAATCTAATGTTTGGAATGAGCTTTATTAGAAAACAATTGTTTAAAAGTCCAAGGAAGGATGAGGTCGTTTTCCCTGTATTTAACTCATTCGCCTTCAAGGTTTTTATATCAGGCCACTTTATCTACAGTAAAAACAGGAATCCTAACAGGACTTTCAGAGGCAAACCGATAAGAAAGCTATTTACTCTTCGGAACTTGGAAGATGACAACATTCCACAACAAAATGAGCAAATATTAAAGTAAACTGCTCAACAAAATTAACTTTATATAGCTAAATTTGTCGTAACTTTGGAACTGGATAAATTCTGGCTGTTTTGAGCAATTTGGTTTTTGTTCGAGGCGTTATTTAGCCCGATTTTTTTCTGATAGTTAGTGTTTTGAGAATCATTAAGCATCTCAAAGAAATTTTCTACAGGGCGGCGAATAAAAAAATGCAAATTTTCGCAAAAAAAAGTTTTTTTTTGAATCTCAACACCAAAAGTTTAAATATAAACCATACAGTTCGAAACTGTTTTTGCATTTTTATGCCATATTTTCTATTTGTCTTTTATTCAGGGTGGTCAGTCAGAAGAATCGTACAAAATCCTGATTTTTCCAACCTTCTTAAAAGTGAGTCACAAAATTACTGTCCAGTCAAATGCGGTTTTGCTGTAAAAATACGTATCTTCCAAACTAAAACAAGGAGAATTTTCAAATTTTCACGGTCTTTAGAAGACACTAGGATCTCAAGATGCAGAAAATTTCAAAAGAATCATACAAAATCCTGATTTTTTCCACTTTGTTAAGCGTGAGTCTCAAATTTCCTGTTTTCAGTCAAATGCGTTCTCGTATTAAAAAAATTGTATCTTCCAAACTGAAGCAAGGAAAACCTTGAAAGTTTCACCGTCTTTAGAAAACAGTCGGATCTCAAGATGCGAAAAATTTCAGAATAATCGTACAAAATCCTGATTTTTCCAAGCTTCTTAAAAGTGAGTCTCAAAATTACTGTCTTACAGTCAAATGCGGTTTTGCTGTAAAAATACGTATCTTCCAAACTAAAACAAGGAGAACTTTCAAATTTTCACGGTCTTTAGAAGACACTAGGATCTCAAGATGCAGAAAATTTCAAAAGAATCATACAAAATCCTGATTTTTTCCACTTTGTTAAGCGTGAGTCTCAAATTTACTGTTTTCAGTCAAATGCGTTCTCGTGTTAAAAAACTTGTATCTTCCAAACTGAAGCAAGGAAAACCTTAAAATTTTCACCGTCTTTAGAAAACAGTCGGATCTCAAGATGCGGAAAATTTCAGAATAATCGTACAAAATCCTGATTTTTCCAAGCTTCTTAAAAGTGAGTCTCAAAATTACTGTCTTACAGTCAAATGCGGTTTTGCTGTAAAAATACGTATCTTCCAAACTAAAACAAGGAGAAATTTCAAATTTTCACCGTCTTTAGAAGACACTAGGATCTCAAGATGCAGAAAATTTCAAAAGAATCATACAAAATCCTGATTTTTTCCACTTTGTTAAGCGTGAGTCTCAAATTTCCTGTTTTACAGTCAAATGCGTTCTCGTATTAAAAAAATTGTATCTTCCAAACTGAAGCAAGGAAAACCTTGAATTTTTCACCGTCTTAGAAAACAGTCGGATCTCAAGATGCGAAAAATTTCAGAATAATCGTACAAAATCCTGATTTTTCCAAGCTTCTTAAAAGTGAGTCTCAAAATTACTGTCTTACAGTCAAATGCGGTTTTGCTGTAAAAATACGTATCTTCCAAACTAAAACAAGGAGAACTTTCAAATTTTCACGGTCTTTAGAAGACACTAGGATCTCAAGATGCAGAAAATTTCAAAAGAATCATACAAATTTCTGATTTTTTCCACTTTGTTAAGCGTGAGTCTCAAATTTACTGTTTTCAGTCAAATGCGTTCTCGTGTTAAAAAATATGTATCTTCCAAACTGAAGCAAGGAAAACCTTAAAAGTTTCACCGTCTTTAGAAAACAGTTGGATCTCAAGATGCGGAAAATTTCAGAATAATCGTACAAAATCCTGATTTTTCCAAGCTTCTTAAAAGTGAGTCTCAAAATTACTGTCCAGTCAAATGCGGTTTTGCTGTAAAAATACGTATCTTCCAAACTAAAACAAGGAGAACTTTCAAATTTTCACGGTCTTTAGAAGACACTAGGATCTCAAGATGCAGAAAATTTCAATAGAATCATACAAAATCCTGATTTTTTCCACTTTGTTAAGCGTGAGTCTCAAATTTACTGTTTTCAGTCAAATGCGTTCTCGTGTTAAAAAACTTGTATCTTCCAAACTGAAGCAAGGAAAACCTTGAAAGTTTCACCGTCTTTAGATAACAGTCGAATCTCAAGATGTGGAAAATTTCAGAATAATCGTACAAAATCCTGATTTTTCCAAGCTTCTTAAAAGTGAGTCTCAAAATTACTGTCCAGTCAAATGCGGTTTTGCTGTAAAAATACGTATCTTCCAAACTAAAACAAGGAGAACTTTCAAATTTTCACGGTCTTTAGAAGACACTAGGATCTCAAGATGCAGAAAATTTCAAAAGAATCATACAAAATCCTGATTTTTTCCACTTTGTTAAGCGTGAGTCTCAAATTTTCTGTTTTCAGTCAAATGCGTTCTTGTGTGAAAAAAATTGTATCTTCCAAACTGAAGCAAGGAAAACCTTAAAATGTTCACCGTCTTTAGAAAACAGTCGGATCTCAAGATGCGGAAAATTTCAGAATAATCGTACAAAATCCTGATTTTTTCCAGCTTATTAAACGTGAGTCTCAACATTACTGTTTTCAGTTAATGTTGTAAAAAATCGTATCTTCCAAAGCAAGTCAACAACAATTCGAAATTTCACCATCTTGAGAAGACATTTAAAGCTAATGATGCTGAAAGTTTCGTAAAAATCACCCAAAATAGAGTCTCATAATTAGTTTGACTGAGGTCAGATTCTCAAAAAAATAGACTTTTTGGTGTTGCAGCGATTACTTTTCTGATCTTGGATCGATTTTCTGGATCTTGAGTTCATGTTGAACCTAAAACTTCATAGGCAATTTAAGACGAAAATTTGATATACCTGCAGGGTGGCATAAAAAATTACCCAAATCAGAGTTGCCACTGAAATATGTGACTCTGGCAGATTTTCAACTAGTAAGTTTACTTTCAAATGCTTCGTTCATGCATGCAGCCCACTACTAAATTTTTAAAATCGGTTCCAATGAATAAACTTTATCAATGCAATACCAACAAGTTGATTTTTTTTGAGGCCACTCTGTAAATGAGCGAGATGGAGGACAAATTCTAACTTTTTTTGAGATACGAGGTCTTAATGCCTGTGGTGCTGAAAACCAACTGAGAGCATGTGGAACTTTCACAAATTTTGCATTATTTCATTTCCCACTCTGTAGAAACTTGATCTGAACCACTAGTTTTTTGAAAAATCACGCACTAACCGAAAAAGAATTGCACTAAAGAGCGCTTCAATCAGAAATCAAATCGCTCTCAACAATCAGAATTTATCCAGAGCCAAAGTTAAGGCAAATTTGTAATTGTTCCGTGTAAGGTTCATTTTGTTGAGCAGTTTATATGGATTTGAATTGAAAATGCCTGAGAGAAAGAAACTAGGGCTTTATAAGGCTAATGTTACAGCACATGAAGTGCTCCTTAACCTGTAACCTACTCTCAAGTGACCCTCACTTACCTGATCCGCCCTCAACTTCCAGATAATAGTTAAATATTGCCGAAAATGCACTAAGACGCCCTAAGTGAATGGTTTTTCGGTCTCAAAAAAACAGGTAAACAATGCTGTGCTCGTTGGCGTCCACAAGGCAGTTGTTTACTCATCCGGGTGGCAATTTAATTCATATAACCACTCACCCAAAATGTTTTGCACGCCTTATAGTTCTCGATCGGGAAGTGGCACTTGTCCTTTTGGTAGTTATACTTGTTAAAGCACTGATACGTAAGTTCTTGTTCTTTTAAACAGGGATTCGTTTCTTCTTGATTTCGCTTCTGCCCCTCGCCTTTCATCACTCCGGAAAAATAGACGCGCGCGATGTCAGCAATATAACACAATGACAACTGAAAGGTAAGGTTATATAAACACTCAAACAGTTCTCTGTTTTACCTACTACCATAAAATTGACAAATTTGAAATTCATTAGCGAGGTAAATGAGTTGTTGGTTGTCTACAATTGAGCAGAAAATTTGAAATATTTATTAATCAAAGAATGAACAATGCAAACCGGACCATAACAATTTATAATATTTCTTTATTGCCAGCCAGCCACGCCCAATTAATTAGTGCCTTTGTCTTATTGCATCACGAGCGCCATCTAGTGCCAAAGTTTACATTTTTTAAAGTGGCAGACGTGACGTTTATAGTCGTTTCAAAGTTTCTTTTTTCTTATATTTTTCCTGTGGTTTTCAGCAGTTTTTCCTGAATTTACCGTAAGTTTGCACTGTGATTATCTTTTAGTGTGTATTGGTTACATTATTGTATAATTAACTTAAAGCGATTTAAAAAATATATATTTCTTGAGCGATTTTGAAGAATCAACCCGAAATGAACAAAAAATTAAGAAAAGTCCTCTTTCAAATTACTTCCTTCGTTATAACATGCCTAAAATATATAGGTTATTATGATGAAACATTCTGTATAACCAAATTTTCAAAAATTTAGTGCTTTAGAGCTTTTATGGCCAAATGCACCGTTTCTGCTTAATCCACCGTTTACTTAAACCTCAGTTAAAGTATAATTACTGTGTATATTTTCCTGACTGTATTTCAATTTAATCCAAAAGAAATTCCTGGGTTCCAGTCAATTTTATTGTTTATTATTTAAAATACAGTCTTAAAAAAGACAGTTTTAAAGTACAGTCAGGAAAATATACAAAACAATTATTTAAAATGTTACAAATACGTTTCGGTGTCTTTCTCCACCATCATCAGTTTGTATGTATTGCTGTTTCTACCTTCACATTTGGTGAGTCATTATGAGGGTAGAAACAGCCATACATACAAACTGATGATGGTGGAGAAAGACACCGAAACGTATTTGTAACATTTTAAATAATAAACAATAAAAGTGTACTGGAACCCAGGAATTTCTTTTGGATTAAAGTATAATGTCTTGCACCGGCGTTTTTAAGCCACCGAAATTAAACTCGGTGATGGCCGATTACACCGTCGTATCTTAACTAAGGATTAGCGCTAAACCTGGTTTATCAAGCCTATTTAACTTACACCGTCAGTTAAACTTAGTTTGCCAGCTCTAATGGCCGATTGCACCGCTGCTGCTTACTCCAGCGTTTACTTAAACCATAGTCAGTTATATAAACCTCGGACAAAATGTAATGTCTTGCACTGTCGTCTTTAAGGCTAAGATAAGATTTTCTGTAAGCCAGTGATTCAAAGCGGCGATGAGGTATTTACAAAAGGATCCTATAGAATGAAGACATTTTTATTTAACCAGCGCCGGGTTATCCTATAACCAAAACAAAAAGCGGCTACAAGGGGATCCGCGGAATAGAGAGAATCCGAACTTTGGACCCAATCGAGAATACCAAAAAGTTTTTTGTTATTCAATGAATGCATAATAAATAATAATTAATAATCTCGAATTAAAGTCTGCCCCAGCCACTAGTTATCGTACTGCGAGACAGGGAGCCCAAAAATAAATACAGAGGGTCCGAAAACAATCTGGATGGGTGTGGATGTGTGTGGATTTTTATTCTAGGGCGAGTTCTTACGAACTTTGGCTCCTTCTGGGTGCCTTGTTGGCTTGATTTGAGTTCCAATTTTGATTGGTGCAAATTGCACCCCCTAGCCCTTGTACCTCTGCAGTTTTATATGAGAGAAAGAAAAAAACCAACGCTGAAGCGGTCAAGGGTTGGGTGAGGGGAAAGGGGGGACGGTGGGATGATTAGCTTAGGGGTTTTAAGTTGGGAAATCCCATTCCATGGGAGCCATAATGGACGTTTGGGCCCGATTTCCTCGATATTCGCCATGAGTAGTAGTAAACATCTTTATTTCTAAAAAAGGGTTAGGGAGAGTTCATAGCTTTAATTGGCTCGATGCACGAAATTCGCCGGTCAGCCTATTTTTCTGGCGTCCTCCACGTGTGCGGTCACACGTGGCTTTGTTTGAAGCACTTTTGTGGGCTTTTTGCCGGAGCAAGGAGGTTTTGTCGAGTTCTATACCTCCCTGCGGTACTCCCGTGCCCGTATTCTCGAAATCAGCGAACGATGTTCGCATAGGAATAAGAGGCGTGTTCTCCTGACTTGTCAATACCGTATTCTTCAAATGTGATACTGTAATGACTGGACTTTTGAAATGGGACTGTGTCTCTATCGGACTCTGAGGAATTCTCCTGCTCCACACCAGTTTCAGCGGAATGCTGCTTCAACCTACAGAGTGTAGTTGAAGTCTTCTGCTGCCAACAAGTATGATTTCGGCCTGTTCAGCTCAAGCTAGCCGCAAAATCGACATAAACATCACAAAATTCAATTCCAGAAACTGAAAAAAATTCCAGTAAAATTTTATTTTGATTATTTAAACAGCCTTAAACCGAAGTTTAAGGCTTACAAAAAATTCCTTAGACCCATTTATATTGACCCTCTCCACGGAAATCTTTAGTAAAAGGCGAAAGATTTATTCGCTTTGAAGAGAGTCCAGGGTGAAGTTTTAATTCGAAATTTGCCCAGTTAAATCGTCGACGCGGGTTATGACTGTTAGTTAAACCCACTGGCGCTATCCCGCCGGCAGATATGAACTACAATGTTCGGAATGTTGAATCAAGCCATTTCCAATAATGGTGAGTTTTCGCATGTTTCTAAGGTCATAAAAAGTGAATGCCGAAAGCGAATACATGGAAGCGAGCCTCTTGCGAATTCGTCTTATCGGTATGGCCATAAAACTTCGGAACGAGTTTACTTCTTTAATAATTTTATTAAATAAATATTAAAAATATTAAAAAATAACAAATGAGAACCTTTAAAAAAAACCTAATATGTGATAAATATTTAAATGTTATCAACCAGAGCTAAATGGATAAAGGAAAATTTCCAGATGGGCGGAAAAAAAGCATTGTCGGAGACATTAGATTATAATTTAAAACCTTATCAATTAAATTCCAAGTCACTTTTACAATCTGGGCAAAGTAGTTGACCGAAGGGCGATTTCTTTGGGTTGCGCTAGTCTAAAAATAGATTCTACTCTCGGATCTAGATCGGCTAACAATAAACCAGGAATCCCTAACTCCACCAAAAAGGGTCGCTTTGGGTTCCTCTTTCGAACGAACAAGAAGTCGCATACAAGACGTTGCATGAGCAACCACTGAGGACCCCAGAGAGAAACTGGAGCTCTTTGCAAATCATCTAGAGCTCCAGTGCAAAGTAAACCTGGTTGATCACCCAGACCAAGAAGAGGAAGTGGAAAACATAGTAGCCGCCCACTTCCAAAACTGACAGACAACAACACAAGTCAAGAAAGTCACCAGTGAGATCATCCAGGACATCATCAAGAGGGCAGGAAAGAAAAAGACCCTTGGACATGATGGAATCTCAAATGAGGTTCTCAAGAAATTCCCGAAAACAACAATTGAGGACCTCACCACAGTGGCAAATGCAATCCTGGACCTTCAATACTTCCCTACCACATGGAAGAAGGCAATAGTGGTATTGGTGCCCAAAAGGAGAGCAAGCCGGAAGCTGCTTACGTCATACAGGCCCATCAGCTTACTACCCATGATGGGCAAAATTATGGAAAGATGTATCCTGAACCACATCCAGGATATAATAGAAGACAAGAAGGTGCTGCTAGATGAGCAACATGGATTCAGGCCGGGTCATGGCACCACCACACTCACGACCCGGCTCACAACAAGGATCCAGCAAAAGTTAAACCGCCGAGATGGTCTAGGAGCTGTCTTCCTAGACATGTCAAAGGCGTTTGACAAAGTTTGGCACCAGGCCCTGCTAGCCAAGATGATCAAAGCTGGCTTTCCGGGACACCAAACCAAGCTCATCAGCAGTTACCTATCTGGACGCAGCTTCCAGGTTAAAATAGATGGTCAGCTCTCAGACAGCAAACCGGTGATGTCAGGAGTACCCCAAGGATCAGTGCTGGGCCCTACCCTCTTCAACATCTACATGGCAGACTTCCCCACCACCAAGACAACAGAGTGCTACATCTACGCAGATGATGTAGCACTCACTGCCACAGGGAACGGCGCCTACATGAAGGAGAAACTCCAAAGACATCTCGGCCAGGTCCAGAAATGGAGCAGGAAATGGAAAATGGAGTTCAATCCGGTGAAGACGCAGACCATACACTTCACCACGAGAAGACTCCAGAACCCGCCAGGCCAGCTGGAGCTTGAAGGACAGCGGCTACCATGGAAGTCCAAGATAACCTATCTTGGACTTATCTATGACAAGCGGCTGGTCTGGCACGAACAGATGACAGCCACTATATCGAAGGCAAGATACCTGCTCCAGGCCTACTACCCGCTGCTGACAGGTAAGCTCTTCCTAAGAACAAAGGTCCGAGCTTACAAGCAGTTAATCAGACCTGTACTGACCTATGGATCACCAGCGTGGTCCACGGCCAGCACCAGCCAGAAACTCAAGCTGGCAAGGATCCAGAACAGGATACTGAGGACAGCAGCCAAGGCCCCGTACATTGTGAGGAACACAACCCTTCAAAGGGACCTGAAGACAGAAGACCTGCTGGACCACATCCAGGGCTTAACATCAAAGTTCCTGGACAGGGCCCGGCAAAGCAAGAATCCCACAGTCAGGGATTCTTGCACAAAGAGCTTTTGGCAAGAAGTGCATAAACAGTGGCTGCATAACAGAGTGGTATAGTATAAGTGGGTATTCCCAGGTGAGTGCATCCTGGCAGAGCGAAAGGGTGCAACGGGATACACAGGTCAAGTGTTCCTCTACCCTTCATAACAAGTGGCGACAGCCAACCTTGAAATCAAGTTCAAACCCGAGCCGCTGATTGAACGTTAAATGTAACCAATCAATGCTAAAATAACCAATTGTGAATCAAAGTTGTCTCCCCACAGGGTGATTTGACATAGAGTATACGGTATTTCAACTTAAATGCAAACTCACTAATAATTTAGGGTCTACATTGTTTTTACTATTATTAAGACCGCCAGAGCGTGTGAGTGAGGAATGAATGCCTGTGCTCGATTTAGGATTTTTGATTGTTGCTATTATTATTTTTAATTACACGTCTTTATTAGCTAGCACAGAGTTTTAATGTAGGAAGGATCAGCAAATCTCGAAAGGGGATCAAATTTAAACATTGATTCTCTTTCCCGCGTTGGGTTGATCTTTTGTGAAAGATCAACCGAGTGTTAGTGACAGAAATTACCTCCTCACTAAACAAGCATAGTGGTTCCAACCGAAAAAAGGGCACAATGAACTGTGAAAAGTACCTACAAACCAAGCAATATTGTTCCTCCCTATGAAAAGATGTTAGAAATGTGTGTGCACGAACAAATAATGGTTTATACGGAAGAAAATAGTTTAGTGACATCAAGCGGACCCCAGCCCATATGCGGACCCATAAGCGAATCTTAAGTGAAACTTTTTTTATAAACTGCTAAAGTTTCCATTGGGATCCAATCCTGAATGTTGGGAAATGAGCAATAACGGATGACACTGCAGAAATGGAAAAATCGTCCATAACCTTATGAAACTTTATCAATCGTATTAATTAAACCACTTGCCCGAATCAAGTGAACTTCACAGCTAATCATGAGTAAAAGTTTTCTTATACTGCTAAAGTCCCCATTGGGGTTCATGTCTTCAAATGTTGGGAAATGAGCAATAGCGAATGACAGTGCAGAAATGGCAAAATCGCCCAAAACCTTATGAAACTTTATCAATTCATATGAATTAAACCACTTGCCCGAATCAAGCAAACTTCACAGCGAATCTTAAGTGAAACTTTTTTATAAACTGCTAAAGTCTCCATTCGGATCCATGTCCTCAATGTTGAGAAATGAGCAATAGCGGATGACAGTGGCAAAATCGCCCAACACTTATGAAACTTTATCAATTCATATTAATTAAACCGCTTGCCGAATCAAGCCAACTTCACAGCGAATCTTAAGTGAAACTTTTTTTTTATAAACTGATAAAGTATCCATTCGGATCCATCTCCTGAATGTTCGGAAATGAGCAATAGCGGATGACAGTGGCAAAATCGCCCAACACTTATGAAACTTTATCAATTCATATTAAGTAAACCGCTTGCCCGAATCAAGCTAAATTTCCCGCGAGTCTTAAGTGAAGCTTCTTTTATAGACTATTAAGTTCAGCATCCTGATTAGGCATGGGTAACACTGAGTTGAGTTGCGCTTTTGAGTTGTTGCCGCTCTGTGAGTTGATGAGTTATAACTCATCCTGTCTGACTGCGCCGCACCTTTTATTACGCTATTACCCTTGTGTGGGACTTCGTCCACCAACTCGCAGGTGGCAGCATCAACCCTGGTTACAACAACTAACCTCATTGAAGATGGCAGACATCACAAAAGCTTCTGAACTTGAGCCTGCAGAAGCGCCGTTAATTGCACCAACAAACTTCCATAAAAACAAATCTGCGTTCTAAATTAGCACAAGCGGCTACTTGAAATTTCTACATTATAAAGAGGCATAAAGGCGCTTCACTGAAACAAACATTTGAGAAAATCTAAACCATTACTGATTTTTAAGAATCTTCTGTGTTTGAGCCGGCACAGGAGCGGTTAATTATGCCAACAAAATTCTATAAAAATACATCTGCATTCTAAAACAGAGCCAACAGCCCATTTGCATTTCTGCGTTAGAAAAAAGCATAATCAAGCTTCAGAAAAACGAAAATTCGCAAAAATCCAAGCATTTTCGGATTTTTAAGACGCTTCTGGACTTGAGCCTGCAGAACCGCGTTTAATGGCACCAACAAACTTCCATAAAATAAATCTGCATTATAAAGCAGAGCAAGCAGCCTCTGGAAATTTCTCCACCCTGAAGAGTCATAATCAAGGTCTCCAAAAACAAAAATTCTGCAAAATGTGGCACACTGAGGCATGGGTAACACTGAATTGAGTTGCGCTTTTGAGTTGTTGCCGCTCTGTGAGTCGAATGAGCCCACGATGCATGATTACACGACAGCACATTTACCGATTTATCGTCTGCCGTACGGCGTAATATATAAATGAGTTTACTGCAACATAAACTGCGCTGGTGAGTTACTGCGCCGGTGCGTTGGGTTGGCGCACCAAGTCATTTCGCCGGCACTGCGCCGGCTCTTGAAAATTCACTGAGTTACCCATCTCTAATCCTGATATCTGTCTTGGATGTGGAGAGATATGATCAAATAAGAAAAATTAAACCAGTAATAGATACGAATGAAACTCCAATTCACACCGCAGTTCCATACGCGCTATCGTATAAGGACTAGGAAAGGCATTAAAACAATCTCATAGAAATTTGCTTGTTATATTTATGGCAATGTAACCACCTATCCATGGTATACCGGCATAGTCGAAGAAAATAAATATCGTACTGTAATAAATAACGTTGAGTCTACACAAGGCTGAGTATATTTAAAACCTGTATCAAATACTACACGAAACAGCCCCGTACAATAATCCTGAAAGCGAGCAGCGGTTCTACAATCACATCATGTTGAGTTCAGTAGCGTAACTCGCGACAATAATGCAAAATGCCTACAAGTAATGCGCCCAATGGAGAGCCTAACTATAAAATAACGATGAATCTCTTAAAAAGTCCCCTAATTTTGTACTATTAATATGCCCGTACTTATCTATATTATTTATAAATAATGAAAGTCCACTAACAGGTACTTATCAGTTACAGATCAAGGTCCATTAGGGCTTCTAAGATTAATGTCGAGAGCAAGCGGTGAAGAGTCGCTTGCGGCGATGGTTGTGTCATGACTTCATGTGAATTTGCTATCAACAATCATTCATAAATAAATAAATTAAGTTCAACATGGGCCAAACCAGCTTGCCACAACGGTTTCTTGAGTTAGCATTTGCTGTTTTATAAATGGGCTGATGAATGGCGCCCAATGTACAACTCAGTTGTGTATAAGTTGGTCTGCTCCTCTAGTGGCATGAGTCTAAACTAAAAATATACAGGGACGTTCCAAATCGACGAAACACAACAACATCCTAACCTAAAATCACAATAAAACCCGCGATATAAAAAAAATATCTTCACGAAATAAATCTAACCAAATCTGGCCAAACAAACTAAAACTATACAACTAAATGTTCTAGAAGTCTGTTTTTGGTATCACTTGGAGGGTGGGGGCAGTTTATCGATAATGAGAAACGAAAACGGTGATCACAGCATTAAATTAAAAGCAGTTACGCCACTACTGGTAATACTGATCTAGTTGTGGGAACATTCCAGAGTTTGCATGGAACATCCGTGGCACCTCTCGTCCGACTTGCACATCATCCCCTCCCCACAAACACCGAGGATGTTTAGTGATCCCCCGCATCTTTCGCCTGGTCCTTTGGCGCAGATTCTTCGACCGCAAGCGTTCCTTGCCTCGCCCCAAAAGCACACGCTAGGGGGATCCTGGTCGCATTCCTGTTGCGTCACACACGAGGTACATATCCAACGTTCTGTTATTGCCCTGCAACATCATTTTTTTCCCTTAGTTTATTTCAGGTTTTTTTACGGCTTTATTCAGAGTCTTTTCATATATTTTTGTTCGACAATTTTATGATATATTATTCAACGTGGCAACAGCGCGGATGATTTTATATTAGAAGTCGGATGAACATATGTTTAGATTTTTTAAGAAGCTATTCGGAGTTTTTATAATAAACACATTTTGGCCAGGACACAGGAATTAATTAAAAATTTGATATTATTTGCTCGAAACGAATGGCGTGCACACAAGCTTTAATAATTGAAAAATTATTTTTAAAATATGAAATTGGGACTCTTTTTGATTGAATCTCCCCGCATGACACAGAAATGAATTATTATGAATTAAGTATATTGTTGTCTATACAGTGTCGATCCCCAAGGGGTCGGCACAACTTTGCACACACATCGAAAATAGTGCAGTTTTGCTTAAAATATTCGAAATTTTGACGCATTTTGAATGAAAAGATCTTCTTGGCGTGACACAAAAATGAATTAAGGGTGAATTTTAAAACAGATATTGTAACGCTTCTAACCAGTCTCGTGCTCGGAGTCATCGGCACAACTTCCGAGTCAAAAATTGTGCCGTTTCACTTTGGAAATATGTAAATTGGATACTTTTCGAACGGAAAGTTGTGCGAAACCTTCTGGCACTGTACAGAAATGTATTAAAAGTGAAATAATAAACAAATAGTAGTGCGTTCTGTATAGAGCCGTGCACGCAGCGCTCAGCACTAGGCATGGGTAACACTGAGTTGAATCCGGTTGAATGACACTTTCACAGCGCATAGAACTGTAACTGAAAAGGGGTAAATTGAGATGGTTCTACGTTTTAAGGTTTGTTTTTAGATGGCACCACCATGCCGTGACGCGGAATACATACGTTTTCTTTTATTGACATGATATATTTATCAGGCTGATAACTGTTTGTAAAACTTGCAGTTTTCGGCCAGAAAAAACTGGTGAACACTTCAAACATTTCAAGTTTCGCGCTTCGAACATAGGTGGCAACAAAAACTTTTTTTCGAAATATAGCTTGTCAATTACGGTTTGTGTGCCGATGGGTACAGATGCGCTGTGAAACTGCCATTCAACTCAGTGTTACCCATGTCTATTCAGCACTATTTAACGTCAGAAAATTTGCCGTTTCTCTTTAAAAATGCGAAATTTTGACCCGTTTTGAATGGAAAGTTGTGCTGCAATTTAGACACAATTAAAAAAAAATAAACATATGTTTTGCGCTCTAACCAGCGCACAACTTCATGATAAAAAAAAACTGTCGTTTCGCTTAGATTTTTCGCGAAAGATTTGAAATTTGGACTCTGTAAGAGAGGAAATTTGTGCTGAACTTTTTGACAGGGAACAGAAAGGAATCAAATCAAGTGAATCAGTTGTTCCATTCTAACCAGTGTCGTGCCCAGAGGGCTCGGCACAACTTCAGCATCGGAAATCTTGCAGCTTTACTTTGAAAATTCGAAATTTGGTCTTAAATTTGGTCTTAATTAAAAGTGAATCAATAATGAAATATTGTTGTATTGTGTACAGTGTCGTGCCCGGATGTCTCGGCACAACTTCGGAAAACGGAAAATCTGTTGTTTCTATCAAAAGAGATAGACTTTCGAGGCCATTCCTTGAAGCAAGTGGGTTTTTCGGGTTTTTAGGCCGTCGTTCGGTAGAATTTCTTCTTGACGTTTCGCAAGCACGTGTGGCTTGCATCTTCGGAACAGTGTAAGCGTTCAAGCAAACCACTTCTGAAGATGCAAGCCACACGTGCTTGCGAAACGTCAAGAAGAAATTCTACCGAACGACGGCCTAAAACCCGAAAACCCACTTGTTTCTGTTGTTTCCCTTTGAAAATATGAAATTTGAACACTTTTCGACAATTGTGTCGAATTTTTGGGCATTTCATACACATTAATTGAAAATAAATTCGAAAACAGATGTTTTTGCGCCCTAATCAGTGACGTGCCCTGAGGGCACAAGTTCAACATCAGATAGTTTGCCGTTTCTATTTAAAAATACGAAATTTGGACTTGTTTTGAACGGAAAGTTTTCTGAGCCTTTGGACAGCACTCAAAAATGAATTATTAAACAGATATTTTTGCGCACTTTTCTAACTTCCTGGCCAGTGTCGTGACTGGAGAGCTCAGAACAACTGGACCATCGGAAATTTCGCGACTCAACTTTGAAAATATGAAATTTGGGCACATTATCAATGGAAAGTTGTTCTGAACCTTATGGCGCGGCATCTAAATTCATCAAAAGTGATTCAGTAGGACAATACCGTTGCCTGAAGGGCTTGGCGCAACTTTACAACCACTAAATTGGCAATTTTTCTTAGAAAATTTTACAATTTGAATGAAAAATCGAAATTTTTTTAGAGCTTTGTTACGCCTGTAGCTTCTGGGACAACTTCATTAGAAACAACCGGATTTACATTGACCTAGGCGACTTTAAAAACAATTTCTTAAGTGTACTTACATGGCATCTATGCTGGAGGCCAAAGTGAGAGCAATACTCAAGACTAAGATGATTCCAGTGCTACGATTCATAGTTGAGCGGCCCTTGTACGAATTTATGATAGGGTTCGTGAAACGTGTCCTGCAAACAAATCACCATCACTTACTAAACTTAACTAGCCGTAAAACTCCGGAGCGATATTGCTTTTATATGCTTAAAGTCGTTCAGGTAGTTGGTATTTCTTAATCTTCGTAAACCTTTTTTTGAAACGCAACGACAATACCCAGTCATTAAAGTAGGAAACAATTATAATTCAAATCAAATAAATAGGCAATTATACCATGCATGTCTGGGCATTATGGGTTGGTTAGACGCCGAGGCTAATGCTTTATTAATCACCCATTATTGCATTAGAATGGCTTTTAAGTGGCATAGAATTGGGACTAAGTGTTCATTGTATGATGATTGAACATTCATTTGTTTTGCATAATTTCGGTTCCGACGATGAGAAGCCATTTACCTTATGGTGCAACCAGCGTCTTTTTAAGTACACACCGGTATCTCTAGAGAGAGAGCGCCCTGTCACCGTTTTCGCACTGGTACCTGTTGCACACATCTATAGAGAGTATGGAGGCGAAAGGAAAAACAGTAACTTGACCAGGCGCGACTTGATGGTACGCACGACAAAGCGAGTACCCGAACCACTAAAGGCGGCAAACACGCGCCGCCATGTCTTATTTGCGATTTGATTTACCACCACCACTGGTCCAAGTCGGCCAATTCGCCGTCTGATTAGTCGATTTTCGGAGAATTCTTCTTGTTTTTCGGGTACCGCCATGCTAGCCGAACACCATTGATCTGGCGGGTGAACCCACATTTCTCGGAACCGGCGGGTAATGCCATTCATTTAGATTTTGTTTATTTCCTAAGCCAACCATAACATTTATTTCGCTTGATTTAGTAATTAGCTGGTACTACTATATACAGGGTGATTCAAAATTCGCCTCATTCTTCTGGGGGTGTTTTAGGAGGACAGGACAAATAGCAAAAAAAATTAGTTGTTATTAAAAACTGAGATATTTGCAAAAAACTAGATCAGAAGGATGGCAACAATGTTTTTCAAGGCAATCTGCCTCATTAACATTACGTAAATACCTGTTGCTTCTTAATTATTAACAACTGTAGTAGCAATGGGTAAACACAAAACAGAAAAAGTGAAAGCACAATGACATATTTTAAGGTTAGGAGAACGTTGTCATTTTGCCGTCAGTGCTGCCAACCTTTTTGGGGCAGATGAGTGATATACCTAAACTCGCGACAGACGTAAACAAAAACCTCCTGTGTATCAATGATTAATATTAATCAAATAAAATACAATTAAGTTGTTAAATCACAAGAGGTTTACGAATTTCTGCCGGTTTAAATCCAAACATGTTTGTGCCCCAAGCACTTTATTGTGCACTGTTCGCAGCGGTCTGGGCTCACATTTTGAGCAGCTTCTCGTATTCGGTTAATTATCTCCTGCTCAATTTGTGCGGGTGTTCGGAAGATCAGATATTTAATGTGTCCTTGTGTCCTGTGTATCTAACATACGTGGTAGAAATATAGCCCTTCCTCAGGGGAGTAACGGGACAATTATCCAGTGTCTGGGAAAGGGTCAGTGGTTGTGCAATGCTCCGAGCCCTCCTGGAAAGCTCTGCTGCATTTATCTCCAATACCTGTTCCTCTGTGCCAGGAGATCTAGCACCTCTAGATCGTCCACAATCTGCGTCAATTGGCTCCAGGCCAATAGTCCAGTGTCTCTAGCCCTCTGCTGGTGTAAGTTCTTACAGCTTTTGCTATGTTACTGTGGCATTTCCCCATATCAAATCGCATATCCGCAAATTCGATGTTGATGTACATTTTGTGAAAGAAGCTTCAAAGTAAGCCACAATTTGACAAATGCCTGTTACCTACCCTACCTGTTAATGACAAAAAGCATCGTTGCCGCTTTAATTTTTTATCAACAAATTGTAGAAAAGTACTTTTTAAATATCCAAAATGTTTCAAAATAATACTTATTAACAAAGTTGAAATTCGATTTTCAACTGTTAGGTAATATATTCTAGAAATTTCGAAAAAAAAATTTCAATATTTTTCTCGTAGTCTCCAAGTGAGTCCCTATAACCCCTTAAAAGGAATGACGCCACTTTTGAATTACCCTGGATAAGACGGTACTACGTAAGTAGGTACAGGTCTCAAAGGTGCCCCCAGGACCGGGTTTCGACGTTTCGTTAACATAAAGTTCAGATTTCTGGAGAGTGATTTTCAGGCTAAACCCAGCTGATGAGAGCTGATAGGCCTGAACCCCGATCCTGGGGGAGCCTGAGATTAGCACGTCGCGGACGATGTCGAAAGTTCAATTGTTCGAATTATTCAGAGGTTTACTTAATTATAACTCTTCAGGCACGGCAATGCAATAGAAAAATTTTTGCATTAAGAATGACTATTTAAATGCTTTGGAAAGGAGACAAATCGATTAAAAGTCACTTTGTTAATAGAGGCTGTTGCTGCCAAACCAGCGTCGACCTGGAAGTTTTGGCACAATTCTGGAATCGATGAATGTGCACGTTGACAATGGCACGTTTACAGATTTTTTATTTGGAAAGTTGTGCTCGAGAATTGCATTAAAATTTTGTTGGAATTGGTGTTGTGCCTCAACCAGTGCAGTGCCTGGAGGTGTTGGCACAGTTTATTAGCTGATTTTTATCCAATGGCAGCACTTTCAGTGGAGAATTCATGCTCCAGAGTTGATTCACAGATCCAGGTTCTGGCGCAACCTCACGCAAGATCCATGCAACTTTGTACCCGTTCACTTTCAGTGCTAAACTTTCAAACACAGCCATTGAAAGAGTACGGGAGTCTTTATTATTTTGCAACATCAAGGATTTGATGACATTGAAGAAGGAAAGTGACTTTTGAAAGTGGGGGTTTAAAAGATAGATTAGAAGATATTGCAAGTCACCCAGATAGTAAATGATTTGGTGGAAGATCGTAGACGAAATCAACAATTGTTACTCAATGTGTGCGGCCTTAAGCGACACAAACAAGACAGCACGCTTGTTTTCCGTGCCTTTCCGTAAATAGAGTAACCAATTATTTATTTATAAGACTACTTACAAAATAGCATTGGAAACCGAATGATGAAAACAAGACATTAACGTTGGCCTGATGGGGTCATGCGAGGGACCTTTCCTGAATGTGAAGACTTTGATAACGCTAGACAAGGCTGTGCAAGTGAGCAATGGATTCCGGCAATTCGTCTACAGATTTGTAGATACAAAAATCGTTTTTAACAAATAGCGGTTTTCATAGCCTGAGTTGGATAAATGGGTTAGAAATAGACACGCATCTTTTATCAGTCGGAATACTCAGCGGCCAATCGGTTGCGCAATGCGGCGTGTTTTTGCCAGAAAAAACATTGACAAAACATGTTTTTTTAATGCGAAAATCCCATATTTATAGCCGCGGCATGAATTGCAAGCCGGCCGCAGCCTCTTGATCGGAGGGGTCAAAGGCTCTCAAGTGAATGAATGACCCAATTGAACTGTGCAATAAATGCATTGTCCACCTGCTTAATCGGTTTGTTTTCCCAGTCGACGAAACAAACAACAAACTCTCTTTTAGCTTCAACGTTTAAGGCCTGCACATCGACTCATTTAGTTAGATTTAGAGCAAAACACTCTCCTCTATCTGTTGTTGAATAAACAAATTAGCAGGGTATCGCTATTGCTCGATTAGCCGATTTATGTAATTGTTAAAATCAATCAAAACAAGAATGTGCTGCTATCGCATTCATGAGCAAAACCCGGAAAAGTAGTACCGATGCGTAGTGACCTGTTGCCTTTGTTTATTTATACACTGTGTCACTTTGAACGGCTCTGAAAATTCTGAACATCCTTGAATTGTGCGACACTTTGTAGGAGCTTAATGGGGATACCCTAATCGGTTATCGGGCAAAAAATATTTTTCCAAGAGCTCAGTGCTTCCAGCTTCCAAGTGATCAGATATTTAGATATAAATAAAGTCTGTGTAGATCTCCAGTTTGGAAGGTTCTGAAACTTCAACGCGATATGGATTCGAATGAAATTTGGTCACATTGTCGTCGAATGTATTTCAAATATTTGGTAGGAGTTTCAGAGAAATATCTTGGGTGATTCGCCTTTGAGAAGCCTTTGAACGATCAGTGCCAGCCACTGGGCACGTGGTAACCCAATACTAGAAACACCCTGTATAAAAATAGTGGAGTTATCTCAAAAGGTTTCGGAGCCACAGTTCATTTGCTCAAAGCAGTACACTGGTCAGAAATGGCGATTTCCCAAGTCGCAAGTTTGAAAGCGTCTGATAGATGAGTGCCTGCTTGGAACCGGGTGAAGTTGGTGGACATAGTAGCCCGATATATCGGAAACATCCTGTATCAAAATGATGGAGATATGTGGACAGATTTCGTACCCACATTGATTTCTATAAAGTACTACAGTGGTCAGAAATGACGATTTCTGATGTTCCAAGATCTGATGTTTCTGAAAGATCAGCGTCTGCTTGGTAGGAGGCGCAATTTGGTCTCCTGATAACTCGGTATACTAGACTAGTATACCGAGTATTAGTTTGAGGTAAAATTTCGTTACACGGTAGCCTGATATGTTGGAAACACCCTGTATAAAAATAGTGGAGTTATCTAAAAAGGTTTCGGAGCCACAATGATTTTTACAAATTCCTACAATGGTCGAAAATGACGATTTCTGATGTTTCAAGTTTGCATGCTTCAGATAGATTATGCGTTTATAATTTGGTCACATGGTATATTGGAAATTCCTTGTATGAAATAGATGGAGCTCTGTTGACAGATTTCGGAGCTACCACAATTTTTTTCTAAGTAGAAAAGTTTTTCTAAGTAGAATGGCGATTTATCAAGTCGCAAGTTTGAAAGCTTCTGATAGATGAGTGCCTGCTTGGAACCGGGTGAAATTGGTGGACGCAGTAGCCCGATATATCGGAAACATCCTGTATGAAAATGATGGAGATATGTGGACAGATTTCGTACCCACATTGATTTTTATAAAGTACTACAGTGGTCAGAAATGACAATTTCTGATGTTCCAAGATCTGATGTTTCTGAAAGATCAGCGTCTGCTTGGTAGGAGGCGCAATTTGGTCTGCTGATTGCTCGGTATACTAGAAACTCCCTGTATGAATGGTATGAAAATATCTTGAAGAGTTTCGGTAACACGATTCGATTTACGGAGGTTTAGTGGTACGAAATGGCGATGTCTCAATTCTCAAGCTCGGAAACTTCTGAAAGATCATGGCTTGCTTAGTTTGAGGTAAAATTTGGTTACACGGTAGCCTGATATATTGCAAACACCCTGTATAAAAATAGTGGAGTTATCTCAAAAGGTTTCGGAGCCACAATTGATTTTTACAAATTACTCCAGTGGTTGAAAATGACGATTTCTGATGTTTGAAGTTTAGATGCTCCAGAAAGATTAGGCGCTTATAAGTTGGTCACATGGTATATTGGAAATTTCTTGTATGAAATGGATGGAGCTATGTTGATAGATTTTGGACCTACAATTTATTTTTTCTAAGTAGAAAAGTGGTCAGAAAGGCGATTTCCCAAGTCGCAAGTTTGAAAGCGTCTGATAGATGAGTGCCTGCTTGGAATCAGGGTGAAATTGGTGGACGTAGTAGCCCGATATATCGGAAACATCCTGTATCAAATGATGGAGATATGTGGACAGATTTCGTACCCACATTGATTTTTATAAAGTACTACAGTGGTCAGAAATGACGAATTTCTGATGTTCCAAGATCTGATGCTTCTGAAAGATCAGTGTCTGCTTGGTATGAGGCGCAATTTGGTCTGCTGATTGCTCGGTATACTAGAAACACCCTGTATGAATTGTATGAAAATTTCTTGAAGAGTTTCGGTAACACGATTCGATTGACGGAGATTTAGTGGTACGAAATGGCGATGTCTCAATTCTCAAGTTCGGAAACTTCTGAAAGATCAGTGCTTGCTTAGTTTGAGGTAAAATTTGGTTACACTGTAGCCTGATATGTTGGAAACACCCTGTATAAAAATAGTGGAGTTATCTCAAAAGGTTTCGGAGCCACAATTGATTTTTACAAATTCCTACAATGGTCGAAAATGACGATTTCTGATGTTTCAAGTTTGCATGCTTCAGATAGATTATGCGTTTATAATTTGGTCACATGGTATATTGGAAATTCCTTGTATGAAATGGATGGAGTTATGTTGACAGATTTTGGAGCTACAATTTATTTATTCTAAGTAGAAAAGTGGGCAGAAATGGCGATTTCTCAAGTCGTAAGTTTGAAAGCTTCTGATAGATGAGTGCCTGCTTGGAATCAGGTGAAATTGGTGGACGTAGTAGCCCGATATATCGGAAACATCCTGTATCAAAATGATGGAGATATGTGGACAGATTTCGTACCCACATTGATTTTTATAAAGTACTACAGTGGTCAGAAATGACGATTTCTGATGTTCCAAGATCTGATGTTTCTGAAAGATCAGTGTCTGCTTGGTATGAGGCGCAATTTGGTCTGCTGATTGCTCGGTATACTAGAAACACCCTGTATGAATTGTATGAAAATTTATTGAAGAGTTTCGGTAACACGATTCGATTGACGGAGGTTTAGTGGTACAAAATGGCGATGTCTCAATTCTCAAGTTCGGAAACTTCTGAAAGATCATTGCTTGCTTAGTTTGAGGTAAAATTTGGTTACACGGTAGCCTGATATATTGCAAACACCCTGTATAAAAATAGTGGAGTTATCTCAAAAGGTTTCGGAGCCACAATTGATTTTTACAAATTACTCCAGTGGTTGAAAATGACGATTTCTGATGTTTGAAGTTTAGATGCTCCAGAAAGATTAGGCGCTTATAAGTTGGCACATGGTATATTGGAAATTTCTTGTATGAAATGGATGGAGCTATGTTGACAGATTTGGAGCTACAATGTATTTTTCTAAAGTACTGCAAGTGGTCAGAAATGGCGATTTCTCAAGTCGTAAGTTTGAAAGCTTCTGATAGATGAGTGCCTGCTTGGAATCAGGTGAAATTGGTGGACGTAGTAGCCCGATATATCGGAAACATCCTGTATCAAAATGATGGAGATATGTGGACAGATTTCGTACCCACATTGATTTTTATAAAGTACTACAGTGGTCAGAAATGACGATTTCTGATGTTCCAAGATCTGATGTTTCTGAAAGATCAGTGTCTGCTTGGTAGGAGGCGCAATTTGGTCTCCTGATAGCTAGGTATACTAGAAACACCCTGTATGAATTGTATGAAAATTTCTTGAAGAGTTTCGGTAACACGATTCGATTGACGGAGATTTAGTGGTACGAAATGGCGATGTCTCAATTCTCAAGTTCGGAAACTTCTGAAAGATCAGTGCTTGTTTAGTTTGAGGTAAAATTTGGTTACACGGTAGCCTGATATGTTGGAAACACCCTGTATAAAAATAGTGGAGTTATCTTAAAAGGTTTCGGAGCCACAATTGATTTTTACAAATTACTCCAGTGGTTGAAAATGACGATTTCTGATGTTTGAAGTTTAGATGCTCCAGAAAGATTAGGCGCTTATAATTTGGTCACATGGTATATTGGAAATTTCTTGTATGAAATGGATGGAGCTATGTTGACAGATTTGGGAGCTACAATTTATTTTTTCTAAGTAGAAAAGTGGGCAGAAATGGCGATTTCTCAAGTCGTAAGTTTGAAAGCTTCTGATAGATGAGTGCCTGCTTGAAATCAGGTGAAATTGGTGGACGTAGTGGCCCGATATATCGGAAACATCCTGTATCAAAATGATGGAGATATGTGGACAGATTTCGTACCCACATTGATTTTTATAAAGTACTACAGTGGTCAGAAATGACGATTTCTGATGTTCCAAGATCTGATGTTTCTGAAAGATCAGTGTCTGCTTGGTAGGAGGCGCAATTTGGTCTCCTGATAGCTCGGTATACTAGAAACACCCTGTATGAATTGTATGAAAATTTCTTGAAGAGTTTCGGTAACACGATTCGATTGACGGAGATTTAGTGGTACGAAATGGCGATGTCTCAATTCTCAAGTTCGGAAACTTCTGAAAGATCAGTGCTTGCTTAGTTTGAGGTAAATTTGGTTACACGGTAGCCTGATATGTTGGAAACACCCTGTATAAAAATAGTGGAGTTATCTCAAAAGGTTTCGGAGCCACAATTGATTTTTACAAATTACTCCAGTGGTTGAAAATGACGATTTCTGATAGTTTGAAGTTTAGATGCTCCAGAAAGATTAGGCGCTTATAATTTGGTCCACATGGTATATTGGAAATTTCTTGTATGAAATGGCTGGAGCTATGTTGACAGATTTTGGAGCTACAATTTATTTTTTCTAAGTAGAAAAGTGGTCAGAAATGGCGATTTCTCCAAGTCGCTAAGTTTGAAAGCTTCTGATAGATGAGTGCCTGCTTGGAAATCAGGTGAAATTGGTGGACGTAGTAGGCCCGATATATCGGAAACATCCTGTATCAAAATGATGGAGATATGTGGACAGATTTCGTACCCACATTGATTTTTATAAAGTACTACAGTGGTCAGAATGACGAATTTCTGATGTTCCAAGATCTGATGGTTTCTGAAAGATCAGCGTCTACTTGGTATGAGGCGCAATTTGGTCTCCTGACAGCTCGGTATACTAGAAACAACCCTGTATGAATTGTATGAAATTTCTTGAAAGAGTTTCGGTAACACGATTCGATTGACGGAGGCTTTAGTGGTACGAAAATGGCGATGTCTCAATTCTCAAGTTCGGAAACTTCTGAAAGATCAGTGCTTGCTTAGTTGAGGTAAATTTGGTTACACGGTAGCCTGATATATTGCAAACCACCCTGTATAAAAATAGTGGAGTTATCTCAAGGGTTTCGGAGCCGCAATTGATTTTACAAATTACTCCAGTGGTTGAAAATGACGATTTCTGATATTTGAAGTTTAGGATGCTCCAGAAAGATTAGGCGCTTATAATTTGGCCACATGGTATATTGGAAATTTCTTGTATGAAATGGATGGAGCTATGTTGACAGATTTTGGAGCTACAATTTATTTTTTCTAAGTAGAAAAGTGGTCAGAAAGGCGATTTTCCAAGTTGCAAGTTTTGAAAGCGTCTGATAGATGAGTGCCTGCTTGGAATCAGGTGAAATTGGTGGACGTAGTAGCCCGATATATCGGAAACATCCTGTATCAAAATGATGGAGATATGTGGACAGATTTCGTACCCACAATTGATTTTTATAAAGTACTACAGTGGTCAGAAATGACAATTTCCTGATGTTCCAAGATCTGATGTTTCTGAAAGATCAGCGTCTGCTTGGTAGGAGGCGCAATTTGGTCTGCTGATTGCTCGGTATACTAGAAAACTACCCTGTATGAATTGTATGAAAATTCTTGAAGATTTTCGGTAACACGATTCGATTACGGAGGCTTAGTGGTACGAAATGGCGATGTCTCAATTCTCAGTTCGGAAACTTCTGAAAGATCAGTGCTTGCTTAGTTGAGGTAAGACTTGGTTAACACGGTAGCCTGATTATGTTGGAAACACCCTGTATAAAATAGTGGAGTTTATCTCAAAAGGTTTCGGAGCCGCAATTGATTTTTTACAAATTACTACAGTGGTCGAAATGAGGATTTCTATGTTTCAAGTTTGGATGCTTCAGAAAGATTAGGCGCTTAAATTTGGTCACATGGTATATTGGAAATTACCTTGTATGAAATTGATGGGCTATGTTGACAGATTCGGAGCTCCCATTATTTTTTCTAAGTAGAAAAGTGGGCAAAAATTTCCTCAAGTCGCAAGTTTGAAAGCTTCTGATAGATGAGCGCCTGCTTGGAATCAGGTGAAATTGGTTGACGTAGTTGCCCGATATATCGGAAACATCCTGTATCAAAATGATGGAGATATGTGGACAGATTTCGTACCCACATTGATTTTATAAAGTACTACAGTGTCAGAAATGACAATTTCTGATGTTCCAAGATCTGATGTTTCTGAAAGATCAGCGTCTGCTTGGTAGGAGGCGCAATTTGGTCTGCTGATTGCTCGGTATACTAGAAACTCCCTGTATGAATGGTATGAAAATATCTTGAAGAGTTTTGGTAACACGATTCGATTTATGGAGGTTTAGTGGTACCAAATGGCGATGTCTCAATTCTCAAGTTCGGAAACTTCTGAAAGATCATGGCTTGCTTAGTTTGAGGTAAAATTTGGTTACACGGTAGCCTGATATATTGCAACACCCTATATAAAAATAGTGGAGTTATCTCAAAAGGTTTCAGAGCCGCAATTGATTTTTACAAATTACTCCAGTGGTTGAAAATGACGATTCTGATATTTGAAGTTTGGATGCTCCAGAAGATTAGGCGCTTATAATTTGGCCACATCGGTATATTGGAAATTTCTTGTATGAAATGGATGGAGCTATGTTGACAGATTTTGGAGCTACAATTTATTTTTTCTAAGTAGAAAAGTGGTCAGAAAGGCGATTTTCCAAGTTGCAAGTTTGAAAGCGTTCTGATAGATGAGTGCCTGCTTGGAATCAGGTGAAATTGGTGGACGTAGTAGCCCGATATATCGGAAAACATCCTGTATCAAATGATGGAGATATGTGGACAGATCTCGTACCACATTGATTTTTATAAAGTACTACAGTGGTCAGAAATGACAATTTCTGATGTTCCAAGATCTGATGTTCTGAAAGATCAGCGTCTGCTTGGTAGGAGGCGCAATTTGTCTGCTGATTGCCTCGGTATACTAGAAACTCCCTGTATGAATGGTATGAAAATATCTTGAAGAGTGTTTTGGTAACCACGATTCGATTTATGGAGGTTTAGTGGTACCAAATGGCGATTTGTCTCAATTCTCAAGTTCGGACAACTTCTGAAAGATCATGGCTTGCTTAGTTTTGAAGGTAAAATTTGGTTTACACGGTAGCCTGCTATATGGCAACCACCCCCTATATAAAAATAGTGGAGTTATCTTCACAAGGTTTTCAGAGCCGCCAATTTGATTTTTTACAATTACTCCAGTGGTTTTGAAAATGACGATTTCTGATATTTGAAGTTTGGATTGCTCCAGAAAGATTCGGCGCTTCTAATTGGCCACATGGATATTGGAGAAATTTATTGTATGAACTGGATGGAGCTATGTTGACAGATTTTTGGAGCTACAATTTATTTTTTCTAAGTAGAAAGATGGTCAGAACGGCGATTTCCAAGTGGCAAGTTTGATGAAAGGCGTCTGATAGATGATTGGCCCTGATTGGAATCAGGTGAAATTGGTGGACGTAGTAGCCGATATATCGGAAACATCCTGTATCAAAATGATGGAGATATGTGGACAGATTTCGTACCCACATTGATTTTTATAAAGTACTACAGTGGTCAGAAATGACGATTTCTGATGTTCCAAGATCTGATGTTTCTGAAAGATCAGTGTCTGCTTGGTATGAGGCGCAATTTGGTCTCCTGATAACTCGGTATACTAGAAACACCCTGTATGAATTGTATGAAAATATCTTGAAGAGTTTCGGTAACACGATTCGATTTACGGAGGCTTAGTGGTACGAAATGGCAATGTCTCAATTCTCAAGTTCGGAAACTTCTGAAAGATCAGTGCTTGCTTAGTTTGAGGTAAGACTTGGTTAACACGGTAGCCTGATATGTTGGAAACACCCTGTATAAAAATAGTGGAGTTATCTCAAAAGGTTTCGGAGCCGCAATTGATTTTTACAAATTACTACAGTGGTCGAAAATGAGGATTTCTAATGTTTCAAGTTTGGATGCTTCAGAAAGATTAGGCGCTTAAAATTTGGTCACATGGTATATTGGAAATACCTTGTATGAAATTGATGGAGCTATGTTGACAGATTTCGGAGCTACCATTTATTTTTTCTAAGTAGAAAAGTGGGCAAAAATGGCGATTTCTCAAGTCGTAACTTTGAAAGCTTCTGATAGATGAGTGCTTTGGATGAATTTTTTGGATGAATGAAATTTGGGCTCTGTAAGAATGGAAAGTTGTGCTGAACGTTTGGCAACGACGCAGAAATGAATTAAAAGCCAATCAATAATCAAATGTTGTTCCATTCTAACCAGTGTCGTGCCCATCGAAAATCGGGCAGTTTTAAAAATGAATTCGAAAACCGATATTGTAACGCATCTATCCAGTGTCGTGCTCGGAGTCATCGGCACAACTTCCGAATCGAAATCGCGAACGAAAATATGTAATTTGGATACGTTTCGAATGGAAAGTAGTGCGAAACCTTCTGGCACTGTACAGAAATGAATTAAAAGTGAATTAGTAAACAAATATCACTGCGTTCTGGCCAGTGTCGTGCCCGAAGGAATTTTTTAGATTTACTTTGAAAATTCGAAATTTGGACTCTTCCACTGGAACCCATTCTCATGACACTGAAATGAATTAAGAATTGAATGAAATGACACTGAAAAACTGGTCTCTCTGTCGATTTAAACAAACGATTAATCTCAAACATCATCATCAAATGATCTAGAGTGCATCAAATCTTGTTTGTATCCTGCAGCATATTTTCGCTTGCATATCGCGATTTTCCGAGGAAAACATGTTTGCCCACTCGAAAATTAAAAATATTCGCGTGCTGAGTGGAAACAAACTCGTCCGTTCGTTGCATTTTTGATAACATCACGCCCCAAGGTTAATCAACAACGTTTCATTTAAAAACCGACATCATCTGGATGGATCAGTGAGAACAAATGAGCAGACACGATCGAGAACTACCTACGAAGACAGTTGAGGAGGTTTTCGTGGAACATCCGGAGGAAGAATGATGTTGCGAGCATTTCAACCCGAGAAATGAATCAGAGCTGAGGCGAACTGATACCTAGTGATTGTTTGTCTGAAACAAAGGTAGGCGAGCGTGGCAAACAAGCCGATTAAAATCGGCCCACTTCACACATGGAGATCCAGAAACAAAAAGAAAAACAACACGTCGCTTTCAGTGGGGGGCTCGGCCTGAAAATTCATCATCACATGAATGAAAATCGCCAGTCGTCCGACTGTGCCAATTCGTTGCGATCCAGACTGTGGACAAGTTTATCTGGATTTTTCGTTTAGTGACCCATCCAGAGTGCGTTTGGAAGACGTTTGCGGTGGCCATGGGCATGATCACTAGAGTTCGCGGCCGTTTAAGGAGCCTTCACACCTTACCGAAGTTGGATGAAAAAGTGCGCGATGAGAAAATTGCCGAAACAGGTAACACACCAGACCATCCAGCTTCAATGGCTAATAGCCTGGCCCACTGACCACAAATCTAAACGCTTCTAAGCAGTTCAAAGTCTATATTTAGCTAATCATCAGCTTCATATGGTTCAATTGCTCAATTTCGCTTCAGGGCCCCCATTTAACTGTCAACGGCCAATGGAGACAACATGAAGATTAATCGTTCAAAAGCCTACAGATTTACCACATTAAAGTACTGTTTAAATTGCTGGGTACCTTTTGCAGATATACAGGGTGGTTCAGGCGTATAAGTACGTTCAAAACTTTTAACACTCTGTATATTGGAAACGAACGGGATCTTTTTCGGTTTATTTTGGTGTTTTTACGAAATTTATTGGGATTTTCGTTATTTCAATCAAGAACCGTTGACGGTTAATCAAAATGACATATGACATGTCGGATGACAGTGCTGGATTGCTTCGTTTTATGTACGGATGAAGGGCCCTAAATTCGTTCCCAAACAAAACCCTCATTTCATCAATCAAACACTCTCATTATTGATCAATTGGAAAACCGGTTGGTATAAAAAATTGAATATTTTGACAAAAAATTGTTGCCAAAATCAGTTCCGATATCTTTATTCATTGACACTAACTTCTAATTTGACAGCTGTTAACTGAATGTTAACCTAAGTATGCATTTCAGCAGATAAACATTGAAAATACAAAAAGAAAGTGATAATGGCTTCTATCCAAATTTACCGAGTTTAATTGGCAACTGGTTGGCGAAAAATGCAAAATTTCCATATCAAAAGCATGATTTAGGAGGGCATGACCTCAAGACAAATGACAACTAAAAGTGTCACTGGTTAGCTTCATGTCAATGTCAATTTCTAAACGCCAAAAGTCTTTTTGTTGATATCTAATCCAATTGTAAACACTTTTGTATTATGAAAATAGCTCAAAAACAATAATATCAAACCAACACTGCCCACACAAGGAGAACGACGTAGCAAATATTGACCAGTGGGCTAATTCTGTCAATATAAAGCAAATTGTTATCTGGATTAATACAATTGTTTGCTCTGGGCGATTATTCCCTAAAAGGTCACCTAAAGAGACTGAAAGATTATAACCCGATTATCTATCTTCCAGTTTGTCTACTCTCCGTGCTGTTTTTGCTACCCTACTGCTCCAGAGGCCACGCCCCTCTACTGGTAAGTTTAGGCAGCTGGTTCCTGACCACCTACTCGTTTTTGGTACTGCCGATTTTGATTTCCGCCAATTACAAGTACCCGGTCAGATGGCTGAGGCACATTATTCGAAAATTGCCCGGTAAGTGATTTTTCCGATTTTCGGTTGATGTGCAAAACTCTTATTATTGTAAACTAAAACTTACTCAGTGTCTTCGAGTGGACGTTGGCAGAGCTGCTTGGGGCACTGTGTGGAGAACTTGACATTGTCCAGGCTTTTTATACCAGCAAAAAAACCCACCCTCAATGATAGTCGCCTCATTTCCATATTAATTAGATGTGGTTGAAAATATCAAGTCGCCTATATCCTTGCCTTCATTTTCTTATGATTATTAATTTAGGTCGCCGCTTTAGGGTGCAGGCTGGAAACTAATAGTAATTAAAACGATAACTTTTTCCGATCAGATGGAGTTTTAAACAGTTTGAAGTTCCTATCAACTTCAACTGTCAAATGTTTCCAATCTTTTCCTGTCAAGATGACAGGTAGTTGCAGTTGCTTACAGTAAAATTGGCCTCAGATCCTCAATAAGGCTCCAATAAATGATTCTTTAGCCTGTGAAAGTCACAAAAGGCACAACGCAGACAGTTTAGCAGCTTCCAAAATTTGAAATTTAACCGTTCAAATTTGACATGTGTCATGTTAGTTTGAAGAGCATTGCACTGATGACGAGTTGATAGCATGTGCTGGGAAAAATCCGAGCAATTCCGGTAAAAGAAGCAATTTGTGATTATCGACGACGCTCATTACGATTTACCGATGTAAAAGTCAAAAACACTAAGCCGACATATTTGTCACTGTCATATTTTGAAAATTGACGGTTAAAATTTGACACATGTCATGTTATCGACTTGAAGAAAATCGTACTGATTTTATTGGAGAGCTTGTAGTTGCGGAAAACGTTTATTTTCTGATCAACATTGAAAAAGAACGTAAAAACAGTTACAGTGCGATTTGAATGAGATCTCGAGAGGTTTTGGAGTGAAACGTCTTTTATATGCTAGAAAAAATCGAAGTGGCAGCTTGTGCTAGATTAGATCTTACAAAAAAAAGGTTTAAAGTCGGACTAACATTTACAAAGAACCCTTTAAAAAACAGTGCCCGGGACGATTTGTATGACATGTAGAGAGCTTTTAGTGTGAAGGGTCTTCTATACCGTAGAAGGATTTCAAGTTCCAGCTTGCTTTCAATTAGACGTTACGATTTTTTATTGGATTGGATTTCCTGCAGTTGCGTGAAAATATTGAGAGCTTCTGGAGTGAAGCTCGTACCATATCCTGAAAATCCTGAAATTCCAAGTCACAGCTAGCGATTTTTTTACATTTCCAAAGCATACAAAAAACAGTATCTGGAGCGATTTGAATGAAATGACTCTTGACTTCTATGTCCTGGACAAATTTTCATTTGCAACTTGCCCTAGATTAATTAATAATTATTATTATTGATGACGCTGATTACGAACGAGTTACGGATGTCAAAGTCAGAAATACCACACAGACAGATTGGTTACTGTCACAATGTGAAAAACAACAGTTGTTATTTGACATAAGTCATGTTAGTTAGATGGCGCTCACCACAATTTTCCTATAGAAACGTCAAAGTGACAAGGCAGATATTTTGGTCACTGTCAAAATTCACTAGGTGTGATTTGACATGTATTAAACGTCGAACTTCCCGAAAATAACGTATTACTCATTCGAAATTGGGCGCTACTATGACAGCATCGAAAACAAGAACTTAATTATTTGTTGTTATTATTGATAGTGGTCATTACGATTTCCCAAAGTAAAAATACCAGTTTGATAAGCCGGGTGCTGCATACCAGGAAATGTCAGCTATATTTTTAGAATCACTCGAATGCTTGCGACTAGACGTGTTTATTTACATTGTAACTGCAGCCGTCTATTATCTAAAATAAATTAATTACGACAGTGGTTGATTAAGAGAAAGAGAAAAAAAAAACATTGTTTACGAAGAGTGACCTATCTGGGTACCACCAGCTATTATCGATAGGATCCTTCTGATGCGTCTTCTGAGCGCCACAATTCGCTTATCGGGCGACCGTTATCAGACTACAGCCTATATCTGAACTAAATTCTATTTTTGATTTCATGCGGGCATAAAAACCGAATGGGAACTATATAAATAGAACAAAGACATCAGTGTTTGATTAATGGGCTGTTTGAAAGCATCAATTTTTAACGATTTGGGTTAGAGAAGAGGTCGCAGTTTGGATAATCCCCCATTTATTAATGAAAGCGCTAATCGGATGGATCGGATGGAGCTTCTGAAAGTGGATGTGAATTAGAAAAAAAAAACGTTTTTTGTCCGTTTTAATTTTAGAAAATTTTGAGGCTCTAATGGTTTGCCAGTCAAAAGTCTCTTCGATAAAATCCGAAAATTTATCGTAAGCTCAAAAATGTTTGAATTGTCCGCAATCTGTTGAAAGCGAAATGTTGTTTTCCTTTGATTTAGGTCATGCTTCGTAGGCCTGCATTAAAGTGCCAATTACTACCGCTCTAGAGTAGATAGAAAAATTCCTTCATAAACAATTTTTAGCGAAATGTCTGTTTAATATACGTCCCAGAATATAAACAAATTGAACGAATGTTGCTTTTCTTGCGAATTCTGAACTGTAAAGTTGCTGTTTTTTTAATTTGTTTATGATACGCAAACCTGTGTTTAGCTGCAAATTTATTCTAAACTTGAGCAGATAAGGTCCAGTCAGATTTTTAAACAATTTTCTTGCAAATTTTGACTGAATCCTTTTTTTTTTAATTAGTCGTGCATCGTTTAAGGTCACATTGTCGTTCTTTGATTGCTGATTATTTAATCAGTCATGGATTTAGGCTGCCATTACTCTTCAATGAGAGCTTTTAGGAGACATAGGGTCATGGGCGATGTCACGTAGGCATCACGTTAAAGTCCTCATTACTCCCGATCTAAAGCCGATCGAAAGATTCTTTCATTAAACAATTTCATAGCGAAAGGTCTGTTTTATAGATGTTGCAGAGTAGTAGTAAACATCTTTATTTCTAAAAAAGGCTATCGACCTATCGGTCTTTCTGCCCTTGTTTAATACATGTAGTCTTAATCTAAATAAAAAACAAATATGAAAATTCTCTTATTCTAGGTTAACAATATTATTAAATAAAATTCCAATGACAAGAAAAAATTATTTTATTGTCCACTAGTCCGTTGCGTTTGTAAGTGTTCGAGTAGCGTTGATGTAGGGAAACGGAAGCGGGATTGTCTGGTTGGTCTTGTAAGACAAAGGGGATTCAGTATGGTCCAGTTGTAGGGGTTGTTTGTCCATTTTGTCTGTAGATGTATGAGTCTTTCCGAGATCTTTGTCATGTTTGTGCGTTCGTATAGTAGTTGGGTGGGGGGGTTGTGCAGTGGGTTTTGGGGGTGTCTTATTCGTGTTATTAGTCTTAGTGCAATTTGTTCTGTTGTTTGTGTATAACGTTTTGTCCTTTCTGTTCCGTTGATCATGAGTATATGTCCAAAGTCTAGCAAGGGTCTACAAATCGCTTTATATATTTTGGTGGCGGTGTTTGTGCTAATTCCTCTGTCTTTGTAGGTTAGTGATCGGAAGTGTTTTGTTCTCTTTATTGTTTCTGCCCTGATGTTTCGTATGTGTTTAGTGAATTTAAGTTTGTGGTCAATTGTGATTCCAAGATATTTTACGTCGTTTTTTGGTTGTGTCGTTTGGCCGTCTGCAGTTATTGTAGGGGAGTCAGCGTTGAGTCTGTGGTTTGTGAGCAGAAGTTGGTTTTTTGACGCGTTTGGTGTTAGTCTCCATTTATAAAACCATGTCATTGTGTTGTTTGTTAGTGTTTGGAGTCTTTGAGCTACTCTCTCAGTAGTTTTGTCATGTACAATAAGTGCCGTGTCGTCTGCGTATTGTAATATGTATGCCGATCTGTCGATTTGATTTTTGTCTGGTAAGTTGTAATTGTATATGTCATGGCAGTATATATTGTAGAGAAACGGTGAGAGCGGGGATCCTTGAGGGAGCCCTTGTGCAGGGGAAAAAGAAAATGACAGTGTTTTGTCAATTCGTTGTTGTAGTTGTCTGTTTTCTAGTAAGTTCTTTATGGTGTGTAGTAGATATGTTGGTGTGTGTAGTTTGTATAGTTTGTATAGTAAGCCTCCATGCCAGACACTATCAAAAGCCTTGTTAATGTCCATAAACAGGCAAGCTGTCTTTCTGTCAGTTAGGTGGGTAGTTTGTATATTGTTGGCCAAAATAAAGAGCGGATGAACAGTCGAGTGATGCTGTTTGAAACCAAATTGGTAGGTAGGTATATACCCTCCAATCACTCTTTCAAGCCGCTGCTTCATTATGCCTTCAAAAATCTTGCCCAGTACTGGAAGCAATGTAATTGGTCTGTAGTTGCTCGGTTGTGTATTGTCCAGTCCATTTTTGGGTATAGGGATTATTAAGCCGTTTTTCCATGTTTCCTGGGATTCTGCCATTTGTGATGCAGTTGTTCAATTCAGTTAGGATCAGTTTGTGTGTTTCTTGAGTTAGGCTTTTCAAGAGTGTTGCCTTAATTTTATCTTTCCCCGGTGCAGTGTTTTTGGTGTGCGTTAGGGCTTCATCGTACTCTGTCTGTGATCAGTCTGTAGTGTAGTTTGGTGAGCTGTTAAAATAGTTCAAGTACCAGTCGTTGATCAAGTTCCAGTTGTCATTGTCGAAGTTAAGGTTTGTCGATATGCTGAAGGCCCTTTGATAGTGTCTGGCGAATGCGTCCGCTTTCTCTTTGTCTGTGTAGCGTTCTATTCCGTTTTCGTCAATTGTGTCAGTAGTGCCAGTCTTCCTGTATTGCGCCAGTTTCTTAATTTTTCGCCAGTATGTTTTGCCTTTGTCCTTCTGTATTCCTTTACATGTTTCTAGCCATTTGTCTTGTCGGTATTGTCCAATCAGAGTTTTAATGTTTCTGTTAAGTTGGTTCAGTGTCTTTTTTAGGTCGTTATTTTGAGTGTTTGTATATAGTCTGTACAGTTCTCTCTTATGTTTTATTAGTCTCAGTATGTATTTGGGCAGTGTATGTCGGTAGAAAGCATTTTTTATTTCCGGGCTAAATTTTTGTATGGCTAGTGTAAGATGTTGCAGATTATAAACGCATTCAACATTTGTTGAATTTTCTCAAATATAAGCCTGCTGCAGACATGTCTTGTAAGTTCTTTCATGTTATGTAGACTTGTGTTCAGATGCCCATTTCTCCTAAACTTAAACAACTAAGAAGCAGCTTTTTAGCACTTTTCTAGCAAAAAGTCTCCTCAATTAAAGCTGCAAATTCTGACTACTTAAATCTTAATTTCAGAAAATCATTCCTGCATCGTTGAAAGTCACATTGCTGTTCAGGTCGTCGTGTATTCAGTTCAGGCTGTCATTACTCTTTAATTTTTGCGATTTTTTAGACAAAAGTGTCTTTTTAAACCCTGCAAGCTTCTTATAAATCGAACATATTTTGTATTTTCGATAAATCGTAGTCCTGCGATTTGGGTCATTTTTGCAGGGCTGTATAAAATTGCTATTATTCTGAAACTAGAGCAGTTAGGATGCTTCTTTTTTTTACACTTTTGTATCAAACATCCCACATTTGGTGCCAATTATTGAAGCTTACGCTTTTGATCTGCTCCAAACTTGAGCAGTTAGGAAATATTCTTTTAAGGTTGTTATAGCAAAAAGCCTCTAAATTGTCGGGAAATTGTTGAAAATGAAACAAGCCGTGGCAAACACGGTTCTATGGAATATCTCCCATTTCAAATTAACATTGTTGCCTGATTACGCCACTTATTAACTTGTTTTTCTTGAAGGTCCAATAGTTCACACATTCCATTTCTTTTCCTGAGTGTATTTACACTCTGCGGTTGTTGGCCGACACTTATCGATTTTTGTAGTGGAAAACAGACATTAAGCCAGATAACACTAGTTGCTGAGCTATTTATGTCTATGTTGATCTATCTATTTGAGGTAGACAACTGGGAAGATTCACTTCGATTATCGCTTGAGGCCAATGGACGCTCTTCGAACTATTCTATATCAAAGAAATATTTCATTTTGATGTTCTTCTTGTTGCGTGCTGTTCCGCTCAACGTTGACCTCAAATCGTATTTAATCTTCAATTTTCAATATAAAATCAGTAAGTTGTCGATTGAAAAATTGTGTAGAGCCAACAGGAACGACACTGGTTGCATAGAACCGGCCACTCTTTTATTAGATTGCTTTAGGCTGTACTTATATTACTGTGTTGTGCTCGAAACCAGCGTTTGCATTGGTACAAAACTTTAGCTCCCAATCGATTATCAATAATCATTAAACTGTTCAATTTTCATTGTAAAACCCGAGATGTTGATTGAGAAAATGTGCCGAGCCTTGCGAGCGCAACACTGATTGCAATAGAACACGACACTCTTTTATTAGAAAGTTACAGGTTGTTCTTTCCTTTATGCGTCGTGGCCCCACTTTGGTAACAAGTCGTCTCTAAACTATTCAATTTTCATTATAAAACTCGCAACTGTTGATTGAGAAAATGTGCCGAGCGCTGCGAGCACAACACTGATTGCAGTAGAACATAACACTCTTTTGTTACAAGCTTTAAGGTAGTTTTTCTCTCAGTGCGTCGTTTCCGAAAAAATCTGCACAACTTTCGCACCAAATCGGCTCCAAATTGATCAATTTTCTTTATAAAACCCGAACTGTTGATTGAGAAGTTGTGCCGAGGCCTGCAGCCACGCCACTGGTTGCAATAGAACATGACACTCTTTTATTAGAATGTTTCAGGTTGTTCTTCTCTTAATGTGTCGTGGCCCCACTTTGGTACCAGATCGTCTCTAAACTATTCAATTTTCATTATAAAACTCGCAACTGTTGATTGAGAAAATGTGCCGAGCGCTGCGAGCACAACACTGATTCCAATAGAACATTAAACTATTTTGTTACAAGGTTTCAGGTAGTTCATCTCTTAGTGCGACGTTTCCGAAAGAATCTGCACAACTTTCGCACCAAATCGGCGCCAAATTGATCAATTTTCTTTATGAAACCCAAACTGTTCATTGCAGAAGTTGTGCCGAGGCCTGCAGCCACAACATTGGTTTCAATAGAACATGACACTCTTTTATTAGAAGGTTTCAGGTGGTTCTTCTCTTAATGCGTCGTGGTCCCACTTTGGTACCAAATCGTCCCTAAACTATTAAATTTTCATTATAAAACTAGTAACTGTTGATTGAGAAAATGTGCCGAGCGGTGCGAGCACAACACTGATTGCAATAGAACATGACACTCTTTTGTTACAAGCTTTCAGGTAGTTCTTCTTTTAGTGCGTCGTTTCCGAAAAAATCTGCACAACTTTCGCATGAAATCGGTGCCAAATTGATCAAGTTTCTTTATGAAACTCGAACTGTTCATTGAAGATGTTGTGCCGAAGCCTGCAGCCACGACATTGGTTGCAATAAGACATGACACTCTTTGATGGGAATGTTTCAGGTTGTTCTTCTCTTAATGCGTCGTGGCCCCACTTTGGTACCAGATCGTCTCTAAACTGTTCAATTTTCATTATAAAACTCGCAAGTGTTGATTGAGAAAATGTGCCGAGCGCTGCGAGCACAACACTGATTGCAATAGAACATGGCATTCTTTTGTTACAAGGGTTCAGGTAGTTGTCCTCTTAGTGCATCGTTTCCGAAAAATCTCCACAACTTTCGCACCAAATCGGCGCCAAATTGATCAATTTTCTTTATAAAACCCGAGCTGTGGATTGAGAAGTTGTGCCGAGGCCTGCAGCCACGACATTGGCTGCAATAGAACATGACACTCTTTTATGAGAAGGTTTCAGGTGGTTCTTCTCTTAATGCGTCGTGGCCCCACTTTGGTACCAAATCGTCTCTAAACTATTAAATTTTCATTATAAAACTCGCAACTGTTGATTGAGAAAATGTGCCGAGCGCTGCGAGCACAACACTGATTGAAATAGAACATGACACTCTTTTGTTACAAGCTTTCAGGTAGTTCTTCTTTTAGTGCGTCGTTTCCGAAAAAATCTGCACAACTTTCGCATGAAATCGGTGCCAAATTGATCAAGTTTCTTTATGAAACTCGAACTGTTCATTGAAGATGTTGTGCCGAAGCCTGCAGCCACGACATTGGTTGCAATAGAACATGACACTCTTTGATTAGAATGTTTCAGGTTGTTCTTCTCTTAATGCGCCGTGGCCCCACTTTGGTACCAAATCGTCTCTAAACTATTCAATTTTCATTATAAAACTCGCAACTGTTGATTGAGAAAATGTGCCGAGCGCTGCGAGCACAACACTGATTGCAATAGAACATGGCATTCTTTTGTTACAAGGGTTCAGGTAGTTCTTCTCTTAGTGCATCGTTTCCGAAAAAATCTGAACAACTTTCGCACCAAATCGGCGCCAAATTGATCAATTTTCTTTATAAAACCCGAGCTGTGGATTGAGAAGTTGTGCCGAGGCCTGCAGCCACGACATTGGCTGCAATAGAACATGACACTCTTTTATGAGAAGGTTTCAGGTGGTTCTTCTCTTAATGCGTCGTGGTCCCACTTTGGTACCAAATCGTCCCTAAACTATTAAATTTTCATTATAAAACTAGCAACTGTTGATTGAGAAAATGTGCCGAGCGGTGCGAGCACAACACTGATTGCAATAGAACATGACACTCTTTTGTTACAAGGTTTCAGATAGTTCTTCTCTTAGTGCGTTGTTTCCGAAAAAATCTGCACAACTTTCGCACCAAATCGGCGCCAAATTGATCAATTTTCTTTATAAAACCCGAACTGTTGATTGAGAAGTTGTGCCGAGGCCTGCAGCCACGACATTGGTTGCAATAGAACATGACACTCTTTGATTAGAATGTTTCGGGTTGTTCTTCTCTTAATGGGTCGTGGCCCCACTTTGGTACCAGATCGTCTCTAAACTATACAATTTTCATCATAAAACTCGCAACTGTTGATTGAGAAAATCTGCCGAGCGCTGCGAGCACAACACTGATTGCAATAGAACATGACACTCTTTCGTTACAAGGTTTCAGGTAGTTCTTCTCTTAGTGCATCGTTTCCGAAAAAATCTGCACAACTTTCGCACCAAATCGGCGCCAAATTGATCAATTTTCTTTATGAAACCCGAACTGTTCATTGAAGATGTTGTGCCGAAGCCTGCAGCCACGACATTGGTTGCAATAGAACATGACACTCTTTTATTAGAAGGTTTCAGATGGTTCTTCTCTTAATGCGTCGTGGCCCCACTTTGGTACCAGATCGTCTCTAAACTGTTCAATTTTCATTATAAAACTCGCAAATGTTGATTCAAAAAATGTGCCGAGCGCTGCGAGCACAACACTGATTGCAATAGAACATGACACTCTTTTGTTACAAGGTTTCAGGTAGTTCTTCTCTTAGTGCGACGTTTCCGAAAGAAATTGAACTACTTTCGCACCAAATCGGCGCCAAATTGATCAATTGTCTTTATAAAACCAATTTTTTCATGTTGTTCATCTACAACAGTGCCGTGCTCGAAGGGTTCGGTACAACTCCCATTCAATATCCTAATTACTTATTGTTCTGCATTCTATATTGGAAGCAAATGCTTGATTTGGCTCTGTTTTGTTCCAGGAATGGCAAAGAAATTCTCGCGCCCCACGTGGAACCTGATCCGCAAAATCTACGCACCTATTGACCGATGCGAGAAGAGCTTCATGAAGATGAAGAACATTTCCAATTTAGCCACGCAGGTAAGTGTAGCTTGAAGACGTGTGAAGTGAGTGGCTTACCAAAGGCTTTTTAGTTGGTGTTCTTCATGCTGTGCGATCGCGTCCTGTTGTGCAGCTTCGGCGGCAACCACTGTCCCCAGAAGAAGGTCACTGGACTCTACTCCTTGATGTTTTACAACGTGTTCGCCTATTGCGTCAGCTACATCAAGGAGCTGATCGAGAAGGAAGATTGGTCGATCACGGTCAACATGACTCAACATAGCAATATCAAACACTTGGCCATGTCAGCTACGAAGATCGTCCTGGAATGGACCAAAGCGGTCACGTTCATCATTACCGTCACGTTCATGCTCTTGGTGTTTGGTCTGGAGCAAGGTCTGGAACACTATCGTCCTACTGCCCTCTACACCTTCGTCACCTGGACGTACTACATGTGCACTGAGAAGGTGTTTGTGGATCTGTTCCTGCCCACTCTACTGCTGCTGAAGATCAAATCCCTGGAGGCTCTGGAACAGTTCTATGCGCCAGTTTTCCTCCGCTTCTACACAATTGGTTGGGCGGTGTTAATGGCAATCTGCTTGATGCTCTTGGGTCAGTTCCACTTCGCTTTCTTCGCCTTCTACATCACCGTCTACCTCAAAGTCAAAGACACCATCTTCAACTGTTTGAGGACGCTGAAACGTGAACAGGCGATGTTGGGCCAGTTTCGTTGTGCCACTTTTGAGGAAATCGAAAATTGCGATGATGTTTGTGCCGTCTGCTTGTGCCCGATGGAACGCGCCCGAGTGACCCCTTGTCAGCACATGTTCCATGCGAGCTGTCTTAGGGAGTGTTTGAACAATTCCAATAACTGTCCCATCTGCAAGAGGGAGTACGTGTTTGTGCACTAGTTTTGAGGCGTTTCGTCCGCAACAGTCATATCGAGCGAATTCGAGTTTATTAAACTATGAAAACGACTCTGAGGTGAGCGAGCACACCCAATGTGGAACAAACTATTTAGAAATTTTCAGGTGAATTTTCAAACAGGCCTAATGCTCTGATTTTTTCAAAACTTTTAGAGCAATTTTATCTTGTCCAATAGCATAGAGCCATTTTCTAGTGTCTCAGTTTCAATCTGCGCAAACTCAACGGTGACTGTCCATGTTAGCTAAACTTTTGCTTGTCAATGTCACTTCTATGGACGATAAACTTGAATTCTACCTTAAAAACACACTATTATTTATTCGAGAAGTGTTTAACGTGTGATAAAATGCAGTTGGTCTGCTCAAATCTATTCTCTTCGCTTGACAGATGAGTTTGGAAGATTTACAACTTGAAAATTCCGAATAAGTTGGCACTTCTGATCCCTGATATTAAGTAAACCGCTTCTTGTCGTTGTCAATGTCACTTAGTGAATGCTAAATTTGATTTCTTGTTGAAGAACACCTTTATGTGTTATAGAAGTGTTTAGGGAGCGTCCAATTTCAGTGTGAGTACCAGAAGTAATTTCCTTCAGCTAAAAGATAAGTTTTGAAGGTTTGCAGCTTGAAAACGCCGTATAAGTTGGCACTTCTGATCCCTGATATTAAGTAAACCTCTTCTTGTCGTTGTCAATGTCACTTAGTGAATGCTAAATTTGATTTCTTGTTGAAGAACACCTTTATGTGTTATAGAAGTGTTTAGGGAGCGTCCAATTTCAGTGTGAGTACCAGAAGTAATTTCCTTCAGCTAAAAGATAAGTTTTGAAGGTTTGCAGCTTGAAAACGCCGTATAAGTTGGCACTTCTGATCCCTGATATTAAGTAAACCGCTTCTTGTCGTTGTCAATGTCACTTAGTGAATGCTAAATTTGATTTCTTGTTAAAGAACACCTTTATGTGTTATAGAAGTGTTTAGCGAGCGTCCAATTTCAGTGTGAGTACCAGAAGTAATTTCCATCAGCTAAAAGATCAGTTTTGAAGGTTTGCAACTTGAAAACGCAGTATAAGTTGGCACTTCTGATCCCTGATATTAAGTAAACCGCTTCTTGTCGTTGTCAATGTCACTTAGTGAATGCTAAATTTGACTTCTTGTTAAAGAACACCTTTATGTGTTATAGAAGTGTTTAGGGAGCGTCCAATTTCAGTGTGAGTACCAGAAGTAATTTCCTTCAGCTAAAAGATAAGTTTTGAAGGTTTGCAGCTTGAAAACGCCGTATAAGTTGGCACTTCTGATCCCTGATATTAAGTAAACCGCTTCTTGTCGTTGTCAATGTCACTTAGTGAATGCTAAATTTGATTTCTTGCTAAAGAACACGTTTATGAGTTATAAAAGTGTTTTGCAAGCGCCAAAATCCATTTTCTTCACTTGACCGATGAGTTTGGAAGATTTACAACTTTAAAACAGCGTATAAGTTGGTCCTTCTAATACCTGATGTTAACTAATCTTTTGTCTGTCATTATCAATGTCACTTTGCAGATGCTAAACTGAAAGTCTTCCTTAAAAGACACTTCCATTTATTTCAGAAGTGTTGAACAAGCGAAAAACTTCAGTTTGAGCGACATCATCTATTTTTTTCACTTGAGAGATGACTTTGGAAGCTTTATGAGTCAAAAACGTTGTATTGATAGACACTTCTGATCCCTGTTGTAAATTGAACTGTCATTGTCAATTAGTCTCTTAGCTATTCTATTCCATTTTCTCAACTCAAAAGATCAGTTGACAGTTATGAGCTCTGATGTTCACCAAACTACTTAATATCAATGCCAGTGTCAATTTTAAAAGACAAAACGCGTGCTTTTAAAGAAATATGCACGTTATACATAAGATGACTAAAAATTCCGAACGTAAACCCACAGCTTTCCCATCTGAGAGATTAAAAAATAAAAAACGCTGTATAAATGACAGTCAAGACACCCAAGCTAAGATGGTACTTCTGTTTCTATAGAATGAACGTCAATGTCAATGTCACAATTTGACGCATAATCGTGATTGACAGATATTCTAGCATCCTCTAGACGAATATGCTAGAATATCAACTACAAATCAACTCATTTGGATGTCAACAAGTCGCGTTTAATAGCCGGATGTTGAAATCGTAAAAGCATCTATTTCTATACATTGTGACGGCACTAATGTGGGAGGCACGATGCCCGCGAAAATAATTTTTCAAAATCATCTCACAAGCATCGAAGCTGAAGCAACACATTTATTTTCTTCGATTAATTGGGCGACGCCGATTGATGAGGCTCGTGCCATATTTCCCAATAAATTTGTGTCAATCACGCAAAGACTTAATGAAAACAAAATAGATAAGTTGGCTAGAGAGGCACCCGACGGGCGCCAAAATATGATTTATATTGTGCAAGCTCGGGCCCGAAAACGCTAAAACCTTGGGGCTATTTTTTCATCAGTATGACGCGTTGGAAAAATGTGATGTTTCGCATGTTTTCCCACGAAAACAACCGGAAATGCTTCGGAGCCAAAAACCGATCGACTATACTAACTGAAAGTACATTGTTTGAATTTGGTTGTACTTGACATTGACAAGGGAAAGTGCGGTTATTTGTCCCTTCAGAAGTACCAACTTATTTATAAACCAATTGTTTTGGCCAGGAATATACAGGGTCATCCACTCAAATATCTTGTTAAAGTTTCAAGTGTTTAGAGGTTATGATAAATTTTGCGTCAAACTAGCGCATGTGTCTCAACTGAAAGGTAAATTGAGAAATGTTTAAGTTATGTTGAGCTGATCGGGCAGGAAAGGCACCAAATCCTACTCAAATCCAAATGCCTCCTACTTTTTTAAGTAACTCCAAACTTTGTCTAATGTCAATGTCAATGTCAGTCAGTAATCAAATGGAAAAAATCTAATTCCTAAGCCTATGAAAGTAGCAACTTGAAATTTTACATAGTAAAAACTTTTTTATTTAAGAGCTTGTCGCTGTTCCTCAAAGGGTTCGGCACAACGTCGAAAAGGAAACCTAAGGTTCTAATCACTGCTAAAGTTGCAAACAGCAGACATGAAACTGGGACTATTGGAATGTAATATTTAACTCAACCCATCACTATACAGAGCGTTCCTCATAGAGATCCGCCTAGCTAATAGGTCATTTAATCAAAATATGTTATTGATGCGACTGTTTATAAAATGAGCAAAAGCTCACTTTGAGAATTCAGGCCACCACAAATTGTTTGTTTTAACATTCGGGCATCGCTTGCCAAAATTTTCAGATATAAACAGAAGTATTTATGTTCTAGATGCATTAACGTCACAGACGAAATATTTTTAAGTGAAAGCCACGTATTATTAGTCCTGTTGTCCATATAGGCAAGTATACATCGACACAAAGCGTTTGAGTTCTTTTCGATTTGTTTTCGTTGATGTTTTAAGAATGGAGAACCCCGTGACTGCTTTCTTAGGTTAAGTTTTTCTACGTTTTTTAGCTAGAGTTAAATTGGGCTCTAGCCCAGCTAGTTTTATATGAAAATTTGTATTCTTTGTACGTGCCAAAATAAACGTTATGTATAACCTTGAATTTACTTTTGCTCGTTTTACGCTAAGTTTTACGTTAAGTTTTACGTTAAAAGACTATATACACGGGGACCAAAAAGGTTGTGGTCATTTTCTTGAACGCATATCGCTGTCCAACGGCGTTTCCTCTGAGTTTCAAGCATTTATAAATCAAAATCTTAAGGTATGTTGCGCTAATCATAAAACTTTTTCAGTGTTATTCCTTTTAGGACACTCTGTATAGTCACAAGATGTACAAGGGTTAAACGCAAATATAAAATGCAATGGTGCATTTCTGAAGTTCAAGTATGACTACTTTTACAAAGTTAGGTATACAGGAGTTTTTGAGCCTAAAAACCCAAATCTGTCATCAGAGTTTCAAAAAAGCCGTCACTTTTTGTTCACCCTGTATACCCACTCGTAAAACAGCAAATTTAACGGCGCCCGGAAACACTTTGACCCAGAATACTTTTTTGTGCACAAAGTCGATATACTGGGTGGGCAAAAAGCTGTGGTCGTTTTGATGCACAGATAAGCTTCCTACGGGCCTTTAAAACCCCCTGTATACCAGTAAACGTTTTCCTTGAAAGTTCAAAACAAAAATTTAAATAAGTATGTTTGACTAAGGTAAGTTGCGTTAAATCATTATAAATTCCCGCCGAGTCTACCACTTGGTTATGAGTGCCATTACGTTTAGGACACCCTGTATAGTCGCAAGGTGTACAGGTGTGAAACGATACGTAAATTCCGGATGAGGCCTAAAACTCCCGCCTGTAGTTTACAATATGTATAATCGTACTGATGAAGATAGAAAGAAATAGAAATGAAGAATTTTAACGATTTAAATTGTGTTTTTTAAAAGATCGGGAAAATGGTACGATGGATTTTAATGAAACTCGCTGTAAACAAAATTTTCTCAGACTTTTGTCGCCGTGGACAAGAATTTGTTTCTGACATTTCGTAAGCATGAATTTTTTTTGTTTGCCCGGCGGCGGCTGGAGGGTAAAAACTTCTCGAAGACACTTCTTAGTCTTCTGTAAGAATGGTTATTTTCTGTGGCCTGGAGCTGCCGCAGGTAGGTTTCTGCCGCATATCCCCCACGCTGTGGAGGCATACGTCATCTGCGGCAAGTTACAGTTTTCCACGCACATGCTCTTTTTGCCACGAAGATGACATTAGAGCTGTGTCGTCCGCAAAGAGAGCCAGAGTCGTTTGGGATGTCACTGGTAAAGATGTTGTATAGGATCGGGTAGAGTACCGCTCCTTGCGGCAGTCCGGCTTCTGTCCTCTGATGGTAAGCATGAGTGCATCGCTTGGCGCAGCAGCCACCTCTGAAGATGCAAACCACTCGTGCTTACAAAACGTCAGGAAGAAATGATGGTAATTATTAAGCACATCAGGATCTCTCGCGCGTGGTCAACAATATGGTCACCGTATAGAAAATCCTTATACCAACATCAAATTTTCTTAGTGGCGTTTTTTGCAAAAATGCTGTTTTCGACTACTTTTTACCGATTGAAATTCACTACTTTTCCATAAGATAACAAAGGACGCCTTGTCCCCATTGTCTATCAACCCGAAGCAGTTCGGAAAATTTCGCGCATTTGCCAAATCTACATTTTGTTTATGTTTGATTTTTCGTAAACACGTTTTGTAGATGTTTGGAAAAATGGAACACTTTGCATAATTTGCACGTGGGAAAATATCCGCATTTATAAACAGAGCCGTACTTTTGTGCGACAAAAACCCGCACGTTTAACCTAACACTTTCCTGCCTCAAATGGCAAAACGCCACGTTGACAAACCTCAAAACTTTGGACAATTTCACTCAAAATTCCCGTAAGAGATGGCTTCGTTCTTCCATAGCAGCGACTCGCTGGATTCAATCAATCCGGGCACGCGTGGGTCCCTCCAACCGGCACCTTAACAGAACATTCACGGGATTTTTGGTTTCAGGCTGGTGTCCGATTGTGTTGGAGTGGATTGCCACCCTCAAATCCGAGCTGATGGAAGAGATCCACAATATTGAACAGTTCGTCATCAAGCTGCATAACATCTATGCGTTCGCTTGCCAGGTAAACTAAGGTCTGAAATCTCGCAAGTGATTTAGTGCCAAAATCGTCGTTCCAGATCAGCTTTTTTCTGGTCTGCGAGCAACAGGTGGATCGTCCAGACTCTTCGAGTTTATCGGCGGACAAGGACATTGTCCTGGCCTTGACCACCGTGCTGTTCTACTCGGTGTTGGGGTACTTTGCCACTCGAGTGCGTGATATCTACCAAGGCAACCGGAACCGGGTGGTCGCTGGAACGCCTTCTTTCACCAACTATCTGAAGTGGCTCTGCAAGATCATTCTGGAATGGGCCAAAGCAGTGGTTGTCGTCCTTTGCCTCAGAGAACAGGGCATTCAGTACGAACCCAAAGTAGCCTACAGTCTGATCACCTTCATCTACTATCTCTGCACTGAGAAAATCTTCGTGGAGATCTTCCCCCAGCTAGTGGAGGCTCTGAAGATCGACAAGCTGGAGAATCTGGAGCACCTCTACGTGCCCCTTTTCATGAACGCTGTTGCCATCGCTGCAGGGCTAGTTGTGGGGCTCTACAGCCTCTACTTCAACTACTCCAACTTCATTCTGCTCAGTCTGTACTTCATGGTCTATCTGCGCATCAAGGACGCCTACTACAACTACTGGGAGCTGCTGGTTACTGAGCGCGACACTTACTCAAATTTTCAGGTGGCCACGAGCAAAGACATTGAGGATTGGGACGATATTTGCGCCGTATGCCTGAACAACATGTCCAAGGCGCGCATCACGCCCTGCAATCATCTCTTCCACCCCTACTGCTTGAAACAGTGTCTGCGCAGCTCGTTTTACTGCCCTCTATGCAAGCGCAACTTTTTGGAAAACAGGATCTACGTCAAATAAACGCCTGCGCTCAGTTTGGATCAAATTATTAATAACACAAAACCGAACAGGATCTTGGTACACATAACACCCTTATTGTCTGACTAGAGCTCAGAATGTTCAGAAGCCTGAGCCTTGGATGGATTCAGTGTAAACCATCCAATGAGGGAAACAATGAAACCTACACAGTATTAAAGATCTAGAACCGTCACATAATCTACTGGGTGTCTCAAAAAATTATGGCAGACACCTGCCCAAATCCCACTTACCTTTTAAGCAATTTCAAATACAAGTATTTCGTATAAATAAAGATAAGAACTTCAAATCTGCCAGTAGATTTTAAATGACCACAACTATTTGGCCGCTCCAAAAAAGTTATGGTTATTTTAATGTACACACAGGATGTTACAAATTAGGGGTGATTAGCATTGGGATCTCGCAAATCGTGAGAGATGCAAAATCGGTTAAATTAGGGCAAAGTTGCGCATTTTGAGGCTAAATGGTGTATTAAAATTTCAAAAATTCCTCTTACTTTGATATATAAAAAACAATGGTGATGATGGTGGGCGAAAAATGAAAAAATGAATTCCATATCTGATGGTATAATGTTGCAGAGTAATCATGTGTTCTAATAATGTGTCTTTTATAATAATAATAATAATTAAAGTATAATTTAATAATTGATATTCAAATAATTTTAAAACATCTCTCCAAATAAGCTCAGAAAAAAATAAAAATCGTTTGAGCAATTCTCGGTTTTTTCCGAATATTTCTATAAATAGTAGGAATTTTCCCACTTTTAAAACGCAATTCTGTTCAGCATCAAAATGCGCAACTCACCCTCAATTGACCATCTCTGCTCCGGTATTACACTACGCACTTTTCTCCAATTTATTGGGCCAATTATTGAAGGTCACCAGATATGATCGTAAAGCGTTGAATTGGGCTGCAATCGATAAATTGTACAATTTATTGTGGACTTAAAGCATGCTCGAAATTATTGCGTATTACTGAAATTGCACCAATTTATTGCGAGAACAATATCCAAGCGTATGTCCAAGTCAATGACGGCCAAGAAGATGACCTTCAATAATTGGCCAATAAATCGGGGAGCCGATTGATCCCAATACTAACACCTCGAATTTGTCACACCCTGTATGTTGCGGTACGATTGTCCCAATATCTGATGGAAGATTGATTTGCATTTTAAAAAACCCTGTATTTCAATTTTCATTAAAACATACAGTTCCGCTCAAAAACAAACAAAAAATGTTGGCTAAGGTAGGTTGCTTTATTTCATCATTATTTCCGGCCAGGAGTCTACCTGTCTGTTTTGGGACACCCGGTATAGGCTCAATGTATACGGCAGTTAAACATTGCGCTGTAGGATGCCTAAAACTCGCCGGTATGCTCATGGAGTTATTAAGGCGGCTGTTTCTTCACGAGCACACGAAGAAAAAGCACACGGAAACACACGAAGAAAAATTAGCTCAACTGCAGTCCGTTGCCATTGAACAGTCTTAATATATACAGGGGTTTTCAAATTGCGTTAAAAAAACTCTTGCAATCAAAACAAATTTGATTGAGCTGTTTGGGTTAAATGCCTACTACTTGAACTTGAAACAGCCGCTATACAGAGTGTGCTCATAAAGTTGGCTCTGGCAACATTCCACGCCATTAAACTGCCAGTTCTGACCGAGCCACTAAACTTCCTACTGAGCTGGGCATGATTTTCATTGGTTCCAATACTTTGCCTCGGGCCAGCCTTCTGAGGACACCCCGTAGCATAAAATCGAAGATATATCACAAGTGGACCTACAACAGGACCTTACATATCCTTCAAAGAATTAACCGCCCACCCCAGAACCCTTCTATCAAACCCGCACGTGTATAAATTGACTCCACTGAGCATCTCGTCTGACCAGGCCGTGCAAGCAACCATCCGGTTGTGGCCTTGGCGACTAGATCTGGGCAATCTAGCCAACCTGCAAGGAAAACGCCGTCAAATTCCTAGCCCTCTAAGCCCTCAATACCTCCTACCTCACTCCGGATAGATCGTACAGACGAATATGGCGGTTGTCATGAGGAATTGCAATCACGCCATTGGCCGAGACCGAGAGGCGATTAACCGCCGAGTCCACTCGAATGGTGGCCACTGGGGATCTCATATTCCTGAGATCCCACACTTTGACGCTGCGGTCGTCCGAGCTGGACACCACCTTGTCTTCCCGCGCAAATACCGAGGAAGTGACGCTTCTGCAAAACGAGCCTTATCTTATGGGGCGCTTTGAAGCAAAAATTTTCCACTTACTCTGTATGCCCCTGAAACACCGACACAGCATGAACGGCTTCCCGGAAGTCCCACAGCCGAAACGTGGTGTCTCTGGAGGAAGTCACCGCCAACTTCTGTGTTGGATGGCTGGCGGTGTGGGTTAGCTCTTGATCGTGTCCTGGAGAGCCACACATTTATTAATAAATTACTTCATAACCTCACTTCACAACATCAGTTTTCATTGTTAATCACCCATTTTCCCGCCAACTGCTATAACTCGTTAAATGAATGACGCCAATTTCGAATCACCCTGGATATGTAGATAAAAGATTCACGAATTAAGCTTACCAAGGAAAAGTAAGGCGATTAAGTGGTAAGCCAGTAAGTCCGGCTCGTGCTGGGTTATTTTAAAAACGAGACATTTTTAAAGTTTAAATAACAAAAATGAGTTTATTAACTTAGAAATGTCAGAAGAAAACAAAAAAAAGACGATAACTGCACACTTCAAAGATACATTATCATACGAAGGAAATATTTACATACACATCCTCAATCTTACCTGCGAGAGTCAACAGCTGAGTGCAAGTCTCAACATCATGCAGAATAGCCAGCCGGTCCCAGGAGGCTGTGATGGCCAGCTCAGCTCCGGCCAGCCACTCGGCTGCGGCCACAGCACCGGAATGCCCACTCAGCTCCCCTACTGGGGTTCTTAGATAGGAGCCCCGCTGCTGAGCCACCATTTCCGACGAGTCATCGCCCGGCACCAATTGCTCGCTACCTTCTTCTAGCTCTTCTTCCGAAGAGTGCCCCTTCTGGATTGGGATAGAAGCAGTGAGCAGTGGCCAAATTAGAGTGACTGGCTTACAGGTAGGTCCCAATTGAGGGCCGCTTGCCAGATATGCGCGACTCCATCGCCGCCCCCAGTCAACACCAGGTCCTTAGCCGGGTGAAACCTGATGGAATTCACTGAGCCTGAATGGCCTTGGTACTGGAGCAGGCATCTGGTAGACTCAATGCTCCAGATGCAGGCTGTATGATCTGTGAGGATACATTCAAATTATTAACATCAGACCGTCGCGTTAGCGGTTAATAATATGCACCCCTTATAGAAAAACTGTGTACCAACAACTTTTCTTAGTGGTGTTTTTTGCAAAAATGCGGTTTTTGACCACTTTTTCATGATTGAAATTCACTACTTCTCCATAAAGTGGCCAAAAACCGCATTCTTCCAAAAAACACTGCTAAAAAATTGTTGGTATAGGGATTTTCTATTTTGTCAAACGCGAGGACCTGATGTTCTTAATAATTACCAGTTAAATAACATAAGTTAAAGTACCAGGGACACCAGGGTTAAAAACTTCCAAAATCTAGCCAATTTGAAGCAGAATTTCCGTTTCTTACCTGCTGAGGCAGTTCCAATGATTGGGACTCCTGGTCTAGCTACTGATACCTCCCAAACCCCATCCTTATGCCCCACGTACTCTTTGAGCAGACTGCAACTGTACTGGGGGGCTTTGAAGCTGGACACGATCTTGCTGGTTTGCGCCTTCAATTTGTGAGCAGTCTTCGACTTCTGTGAGGATGAGCTGACTGTAAAATGATCAGGGTGAGTTAAACAGGTCCTCACCGCCCTACGCTTGACCCGCACTCACGTTTCTTTGTGAGCACCTTGGAAAAATTGCTCTCAAAGTCTGGACAATCCGGCTTATCAAAGGTGTCCTTTTCTAGCTTCTCGTTGAGCATTTCAATCTTGTCCTGCACTGAAAATACATGAGACAATTGCCCTTAGCTGTTGCATGGAATTGGATCAAGCCTACAGTTCTGATTTTCCTGATAGAGCAAATCGAACTCGCGCTCTATTTGGGAGAACAGTGCATGCAGTCGGGCTTTGTAGGGCAGGGAAATTGAGTCGTTTTCAATGTCGCTCTTGAAGCCAGTGGAAAAGTCACTGTCCATGATGGTGGCGCTCTGGGGGCGATTCAAGGAGCCCCTTTTGACTTTTTGGATTTTGCTGTAGGCCGCATGCGGATGGCCTGACATGATGAACGGGCGCTGCAATGGATGATTTAGAGTAAAAACTGACAGCCACACTGGGGGGCTCACTCTTTTGCAGGTTAGGACTTTGAGGGTGGTTCTACAGAGACTGTGATCAAACCATCTGGTGACACAGTTATGGCGACCAATCAATTGATGAAACTCTGGCTGGAGGTCAAGGTTTCAGGTGCAATTAAGGTTTTTATTTAATTTAATTAGTTGAAAACATTCAGGGCTTATGTGACAATGATGGAAATGACAACTGGAGCCACCCTAGCAATAACCTAAAAAATCCACTGATTAGGTGATTAACGTTGCAAATTGGCTGTTGATCAACTTAGTTTTTTTCTTATTTACCCTTTTCAGTGATTTTTACGTTAATTGTGGGCAAATTTCCGGTAAAACCAGCTCTTACAGCACGGTAAAAACAGGTTTCTATTTGGGAAGCCTTCAAGCAACTCAAGAGGGCGGGCGCAGTATGATAGATTTCCCAACCTCATTTCCTTTGTTTATGTGTTCCTTTCTGATTCAGTTTGCAGTTGCTGCAATGATTGGCCCTTAGTGCGGAAACAGAATGAGCCTCCCATTTTTATCCAGTGAGATTCTTTGTGGTTCACTCAGTGTTTTTAGTAAATTGATTTAACTATGCGGGACGAACAAGTCGCATTGTTAAGAATCCACAAAGACAGGTTACTGCGACTCACCGAGCTGCAGTCTTTGGCCAAAAGCCTCCAGGACTGTACGATTTTCACGGAAACTGAGGTACGCAACCTTTTCGCAAGTCACGATGAGCGCATCAACAAAATCAGATTCCTCGAAGCGCTTATTGATAAGGAAGAGGTTGCTTATAACTGTTTGGTTGATTGGCTAACCACGATAGGCCAGTCTGAACTAGCTCGAACACTCGCCGCAGAGAAGTCCGGAATTACACCGTTTGGAACTCCTCTTTATGAAAACAATGACGAGGACACTGAGGACGACATCAACTCATCTATTGAATCTGAGGTGTTTTCACCATTTAATCACAGCCAGATCCCATTGGCCATTCAAGTAGATCTTGCTACTAAGTTCCTGGACACTTCTCAACACAACCCAAATATTCCGTACTATAGATGCAGATCGAAGAAGAGGGGGAATGTCCTGATTATTAACAATGATAACTTTACACATGACCGACATAAACCCCGAAAGGGGGCCAAAGTTGATGAAGACAATTTGACTGAGCTGTTCAATCAAATGGGTGGCTGGGTAAGAACCCTTCTTTAGTAATACACTAGTTCTAATCAGTTCGCGCAAAGGAGAAACGTTGCATAGGAATTCAGGAAAGGAGAAATCTTCAAAATATTTGCTTGTGTTGGGAAAATGGTACAGGGTGATTAAATTGTTGATTGGGGAAGTAAAGGAGGATAGAACAGTTCGTATAAACATACGTGCTCAAACGCGTTGTTTCTGAAATACAGGGCTTTGTCTGTTGCAGCGCTTTGTTCTAACGCTTGCAGTATACACTGTCCAAGATAAGAAGGGGCCAGTATGGGGCTATCTGAAACCGTAAATGATACGAAGTTGGTTAAATGGGAAACTAGTTGGGCAATTAAAAGACCATTAAAATGGCGCTTTCGGATATTTGATACAAATTTTCGTTTCCTACTTCTTATGTTTTTCTGGCGTTAATATCAAAGCTGGAGCAAAACTGACCACACTTTCCCATGACCACTAACACCATCTTATCAGTTTTTTTTCCCGACGTTTCGTTTTCAAGAAACCGTCATCAACTTTATTTTGTTAAAAACGCTCTTGTTTTTTTTTAGCAAATTCTGAAAGCCCTTTTTATTCTGATTTCAACCATGTATAACATATCGCCATTTAGTTATGTTTTGATCGGCTTTTTAATAAATCTTCGAAAGTTTGTAGATACGGACTTCTATGGAGGAGGATATGAATTGAAATTCACTTGAAAAAAATCTTAAATATTTACTAAAAAATAAATGCAAGAAATAATAATTTTATAAAATTATGGTTGTGTATATTTTCCTGACTGTACTTCAATTTATTTCAAAAAATTCCTGGGTTTCAGTCAATTTTATTGTTTATTATTTAAAATGTTACAAATACGTTTCGGTGTCTTTCTCCACCATCATCAGTTTGTGTGTATAGTTGTTTCTACCTTCACATTTGACTGGTTATTTCAATATTAAAATATATCCATATATCCAATTATACACACAAACTGATGATGGTGGAGAAAGACACCGAAACGTATTTGTAACATTTTAAATAATAAACAATAAAATTGACTGAAACCCAGGAATTTTTTGAAATAAATATAAAATTATGTTCAAGTTCAAATGTTCAAGAATATTACCTTCGTTTTCTAAACACAAATACCATTTTCAAACGGCAAAACTGACCTCATAAACATAATTCTTGAAGTACCCCCGCAAAAAAAATCAAGTGGAGCGAAATCGGGTGATCGTGCTGGCCAGGGCGTCTCAGAATAAGTACTTAACTATTCTGTCTTAACTAGTCTGTTCGAATAGAACCGACCGTTATTCTCCAACCCTTCTTGAATTGTGGGCAGGTGCACCGTCCTGCTGAAACCCATAATTGCGTACTTCGACTAAAGGCAGATTATCGAGGGTTTCTTCTAAATAATTTTGAAGCAAATTTAAGTATCGTTCCGTTGTCAAATTCTGATTGCATTGCATCGTAATTAAAATCTTCGGACGCTCTAGAAATTTGTTTTCCAGCCCGATAACTTTCTAGTTAACAGTTTCCATATTGGTCTCCACTTGCATTCTTCTTGTCCCCAGCTGCTCTCCTCTGACAGCTAGCGTTCCTATCAGTTCTTGGAGCACCCGCACCAGTTTTCCATCTGTTTCTGTATAAGAGCAAGCAGATCAGCAAGTTGATCCTCTATTACTTTATGTTGTATTTTAGTCCCTAGGATAAAATTCACAATGTCGAGTACATAAACAGTCACGCACAGTTCAGCGCAAGCGTGTTCTCAAAAGTTTTTTGTTTCGGGGTTCGAATAATACATTTCAGTAGAAAAGTAATCTTTTTTACACACAAAGCAGCTTTCTTTCGTGTCATGGAAAGTGAAGACTCAAATTCCGTATCGAGCAAAACCCCAAATTACGTGCCCATCCCCAATTCCAATGGCTTACCGTACCAACTGCAAAGTGACCTCAATCCTGTCTTATCCAGTGTCCCAGACTCTCCAAGAATGTAAAAGATATGTATAGCCGCTCTAAGCCACATGAAATCCTTTCAAATCTGTGCATATTTCCAGATTATCCAGACGGAGAGTAACCTGACAGCCGCCGAAATGCGGCATGTCTTGAAGCAGTTTGCACAACCTGATCGGGAGAGCCCTTCTGACGCCTGTTTCATTTTCATAATGAGCCATGGCGAAGACAAGCTGAATGAAACCATCATTTATGGCACTGATGGCCACTACTTAACTACCAGCGCCATTCAAACCTACTTTACCAATGAAAATTGCTCAATGTTTCGGGGAAAACCTAAGGTGTTCATCTACCAGGTGTGCAGAGGTAATGAGTTGGATTTGCCCCGGAGATATAGTACGGAGTTTGATGGGCGTCGCAAGAATTCGTCGCCGCCTTCCGAGCCGATCGAGACCAGAAGCGAGCCGGTTTTTGAGCACTTTCGTCCCGTTGAAGACATGCTGATCGGACATGCAACCATGCAGGGCTCCAAAGCGCATCGGGATCCATATAGAGGCACCTGGTACATCGAGCTCATCTGCGAGCACTTCATGAAGTTGGCCAAGCATGAGTCCGTGGTGGATTTACTGGTTAAAGTAGACGAGGGACTACGCAGGCGTATGTCAGAGATTGGCACGGTGCAAACGTCTGAGCACACCTCAAAGGGTTTCAAGAAGCTCTACTTGAACCCAGGGATATTTGAGGAAAATGGCAACCTGGTCAAGTTTTGAGGGGAATGTTGCCAAATAAAGTTATGTGATATATATTTAAAGGAATTGACCTGGACATGATCGTTGTCAGTTTTATTGTAGGAAGTTGTGTCTCACCGATCAAATTTGCCTTACCGATCAAATTTGCGTTTCCCTGACCAATTCGTCCGGTCTCAAATTAGATAGGAACAAAATGAAAATAAGACTTTTTTTCCGATTGTTCCGCACAAAATTGATCGATGGACAATAGGCTTTTTTATATTTTTTACTATTTCAACCACGATTGTGTCTCTTTTCATGTTGTTCTTTGTTTGCCAAGTGTGATTGTAAAATTCAAGTTGAAAAACGGTTTTCCTTATTTGTATGTAAGTACAGTTCTCTGCCTACTCACATCAGATCTATTTGACGGCGTTGATGTTACCTAAAGATTTATTGTTCGTCAGTTCCCCTAGTAGTTGAGTCTAGGCCTGGGTAACTCTGTGTTGATGCCGCTCTGTGCGTCGATGCGTTATAACACCTCGCGTCTTACGGACCAACACCTTGAATAACACTTAAATTTAAGATGGCAGACTTTGGATTGCCAGTTCCTGAATGCCGCGCGCAGTAATCATATGATTCCCGATATCCAAAACTAGTTCGTGTTCAAAATGCTTATCTACTGATGAATTCTTGTATATCTCGGTTCAATATGGCTGTTGGCACAAATTGAAGCACTGACAATGTCGCCTACACATGTTACCAAATAATATTTTTTTCAGCACGAAATAATCGCAAATGAAAACTATGTTACTTCTACGATTTCCGACACCTGTTGAATCAGACAAATATTCGGATGTTTTCTCTGAAAATTTGCTTGTGAGACAACTAGGCTTCACCAGAAGAAAATATGTTGCGACTTAGCATCGGCTTACGGACCACTACACATCACGTAACATAAGGTCCTCTGTTATCTCCCAACACATTTATCGTATGTATTTACTGCATCATAAAATGCGTTAACGCGTTGTATTGACGCGACAAGCCGCATTGCCATTAGTGCGTCAACACCTAAAAATCCACTGTGTTACCCATGCCTAGTTGTGTCAAATGAAAACTGTGCCGGTAATAAAGTTCCGGAGTAAAGAAAGTTTTTTTGGAGAAATCTTCTTTCAATCGCGAATTCTGATTCTTTTGACCTCAAAGCAGCAGTAGAATATTGTCTATCGATTTAACAAAAAAAGGCAAAATAATTTGAGTTTAAAGGGGCAACTGCTTGGGGATTATCTCTCATGCCTCTCTCTCATACCTCTGGGGATTACCTCTCAACAGCAGACATTCCCTAAGTTTTGCATTTCAAATTATATTGCTCTCGCTCCTGGTATAGTATATGGTAACAGGCAGTGAGACAATGACAATTCCATGACGACCGCTCGTTTTGTCTCGCTCCTGGGCACAGGGCCGAATGTAGCCGACTCGCTTCAAAAAAGCCACTTGTACGCTACGGGGGGCAGTCACTAGTTTAATAGTGTGTTGCTCAAAACCCCAATATTGCCTCTTTGAACAGTGGCGTAATTACACTCGATATGTGTCATTCTATTATGTAAGTAATTTAGTTTGTTTTTTTATTGTTTTTATATATTGTAGATGCGTAGTGAGAGCGATTGTTTGTAAGTGTGCTCAAGTTGCACTTGTGCTCAATTAAGCTGAATAGCTCCGGCTATTTTCACTGCCTTCTTACCCGGTTGTGCGTCACGTTAGTTCCACATGATCGCTCTTACTGTACAACGCTTTAGTGGATTTTAGTTCCATTTTCCATTAATAATGGAATGAACTCACCCAGGTAGCAGGCTGCCGTCATTTCGACCCTGCCTTGTACGCCGGATACCGGCTATACGTGTTCGGAAGTATATGAAGCGAGCCGGCGTAGCTCTTGGGCGGTGAGATAGATGTTGGCTGACCGCCACACCCGGCTGACGTTAACTTGCCGTTATTATAACGTCACAGGTTAATTGACGTCCAAATTAAAGTCTTATTGACGTGCATTTACACCAAAAATATTATGGTTTCTTGTTTCAGATAAAAATAACAACACTTTTTTTGCAAACTTGTGTACAATTTTCCGTCCAAATTTCTAGAGCATGATGCTTGAATCGTTATATTATAATTACTTAGTTGATTTTCCTCTTGTTCTGCAACTTTTTTCTTTCCTCTGCAGGAAAGTTGCATTTTGCAACTTACCTGCGACTGCACATAGTACGTACAAGGTCAAATACGTCTTTGTACTTTGTACTGACGTCAAATAGACGTCAGTACATATCTACACATTCGACGTCACTCTGTTTATGAGCGATTATATAACCGTTCTTTTCCTCACATAAGGGAGTCTATCTTTCTTTGTCTAAGGTCGTTTCTTTTTGAACGCCCTGAGTTCACCCTATTCGTTTATGAACATGCTCCTGGTCAAAGTTGGAAGATGACTTTAAAGGTCCATAATGACCAAAAGATGACGCCATATTCACGACAGTGAACGTCAGCTTGCTACCTGGGCAGTGAATCTGCTGCAGCCGTTAAACGTGAATTATTTAATATAAATTTATAGGAAATTCTTTATATAGTTACAAATCTATTTTTGTATCTATATACTATATATAGCGAAAATTATACATGTATATCTGATTAAAAGCCTTGTAAATGCTATTTACACCCAATTGGTTTCCTGTCTAAATATCCAAACATTCCATTCAATTGTTTAAAGGCTTGAAACGATCTGGATGGCGCAGGTAGTTGACACTTTTTCCAGTCAACGTCAGCATTTTTCGGCCAAAATCCAAATTTTCAGTGACACATCAAAATGGGGGATGTGCGTTTTTCCGACATCAGCGCTTCATACTATCCACCTACTTTAAAAGGCGGCTTTATAGGCGCGCACCCTCCCATGAAATCCAGCTCCTACCAATCAGGACACACTAGCTACTTCCAGAGTTTCAGAAATGAGCGCATATCCAGAATGCAAATGCCTGGGCAGGAATGGGGCGTTCTTACCAGTCCCTACACTCCCCATCCAGATATTTCCATCTATGGTAAACCCAGCAAGTACCTGAAGTTTCCCCCATCGGGAATCAGTATGCTGGATGCCGGCAGGCAGCAGGAAGTAGACGACTTTTACAGCGTGAGACTCAGAAGACCACTCAGAATGGTCGTTTGGATGTTACATTGTTGTAGGCCTGCCAGATGCATCGTGACCAATACAAAGACCATACGGGCAGTTTGCATCCGTTGGACTTCTTTAAGACGTCCGACTACAGCTACCAGTGTCCTAAAGATCCTACCAGGTAGGTTCCAAAATATTTATTTACTTGAATTGAGGCTTTTGAAAAGTGAACGTGATGGTTTCCTAAAATCATTCTTATCTGTTCATGTGTAATCACACAAAGTAGCTTCAGCCAATTTATCAGCTTTGCAAGCGTCAGCAGTGCCTTCATTCCCATGCTGAAACCTTCTAAGATGGCATTTAATTCACTTTGTAGTGTTTACTTGAAATGCCCGGAACGCTACACTCGCTACAAGGATCCGGTAGTCCTGCCTCTGACTTTGGAGAGAACCTACAGAGCCCCCATGTTACCGGAGCGGGCACTTACAGGCGTCTACAACCGGACTTCTTGCAAATAACAGCCTCAGTAATGCAATTCAACCGTCAAAAGGAGTATAAGCAGGAACTTACTTAAAGGTAAGTGGAACTCGCAGCTCATTTCTCGCTTTTCTCGTCGAAATTTTCTTCAATACATTGTGAGCAGTCCCTATAAGTTAAGCAGTGAGACAAGGGCAAGTCGATTTCAATGCTTTTTCTGTCTCGCTTCCGGGCATTGCTGCGAAAATTCGAGATTTTTCACGCCAAGGGTACAGTCAACAGTTTTACCCCCAAAAGTTTTACTTGCTTTATTGAAGACTTGTTTTCACAGGTGTCTTATATCACTTTTCTCTTCACTTTAAAACTTCATTCTTCCTTCACTCCTCCTTTTAAATCGTTCAAAAAATCCTTTAAACTCACGATCATACTTTAGTGCTTTTAAATCTATGCTGATTAGGATTTTTTGCTAATAATACCTTTAATGATACCGTCACTGATAAATTGTTTTGCAAATCTTACTATTATTGTTGGTCGTCTCCCGCTTATATTGTGTAAATTGTCATCAAAACATTGCGATCAGTCCCCGTACCTCAGTCAGTGAGACAAGGACAAGTTGGTGACCATGCGTTTTTCGTCTCACTTTCGGGTATTACGACGGAAATCACTGAGCGCACGATTCGCATCTGTGCTACGAGGGGCATGCAACAGGTTTCGCTAATAAAGTGAGCGGATATTTCTGTTTTGACTGATAACAGTTTTTATTTCTGACAAGAAGTATCACTATTACAACTAAGTCACCCGCCAAGGTTTTATTTGCTTCAGTTAGAGTTTAGTTTCTCTTTTATTCTCTAAAATGAGATACTTTCTAGCTTTTCTAATTAAAATTGGCATTTCAAATGTGCAAACTACTACTCTTCTCTATCTGATGTTGAAACGTAAAACCCTTATCGATCAGTCCCCGTAGATCAGGCAGTGAGACAAGGACAATCTGGCTTTCATGCTTTTTCTGTCTCGCTTTTGGGCATTGTGGCGAGTATTACAGAGCGCACGATTGGAGTGGGTGGGCCGTGCTACGGGGTGCGGTCAACAGTTTTCGACAATAACTTCAGCTACCTAATCGAATAGGCTTTTAAGCTTTGATTTGTTTGCAAAAACAAATAAATTTGAAAATCCCAGCAATTAAGAGACCAAGTGAATTATGTGCTTAAAATCCATTTATCACTTTATTATCTTATCGCAATACAATGTAAAAATAAGTAATTATAATTAAATATAAAACAATAGTGCGATAAACTCGGCTGTTTACCTTCCACAGACACTCGGCGAATATCCCTGCAGTAAAACTAAGTACCTTCATATACCGGGTGTTAGAAGCGGAAGCAAAACGAGTGAGGAAATTCGGACATTTTTCCCACTGCGTGGATGAACTCCTGTATTGACACCTTCCCGGAAGATTCTAAGCTCATTTCGTCTATCAGCTGCAAAAGTTTGGTAATTACCACCAATTCGGAATCAATTTTCAAAATCACTCACTATTTTAATGATGTGTTTTTCTTCATCTTCACAAATGTAGCTGGCTCGTTCTTCTTCGGTTCGGTAACCAACGCATTGAGTTAACCGTTGAATCACTTGCGCTAAATCGTCTTCACCCACAAAACCATCCCCATCGAAGTCTGAAAGTACCATTTATTTAGAGAAAACTGATTGAAGGAAATTCAATCCGGCACCTACCTAATATTCGAAAAGCCCATGCAGCTTTAACCGAGGCCGGACACTTTTCGGACATGGCCGAGCACAGATCTAGAATGTCCTCGAACGACATCTTCCCATCCTCCTCTGAGGAGAATACTTGGAAAATTCGCTCGCGAAATGGATTGTACTGCAACAGATAGATGTACAGTTTGGCTGTTGGTTAAGGCGCCAAATTTACCTTCAATTGAGTGAACACGTCTTGCACGTATTGGCAAGGAAAGCGACTGTTTAAGCTCTGCAGGGCGCCGGTTTGGTCGATTTGGCCGAATATTTTGTAGATGCTGTAAAAATACCAAAATACAAGTTTTTACTCGATACAGCACAACTCAATTTTAAGAAAAAAGTGTCTTTTTCGCCATATTAGTTATCGAGGAAACGGTCGATTCTTATGCCATAAATTGTGGTCGGTCCTTGTATATCACGCCATCAGTTGGTTTCTATGGCAACTATTTTGGGTATATTGTCGAAGATTACCGAGCGCACTCGACTTTTCTCGTATTAGTAGTCTTTTGCTCTATGATGTACTGTAAACATTGTGCGCGCTTCGCTCCGGTTTCACTTAAAAAAATTGCAGGATTTTTGAAGTCTGTGCGAAAAATTGGTTATTTGGTGCAAAATTAAGTTTTCCTCTATCGTTTTGTGATATTTTCTGGCCGATTTTGGGATTTTAGCCCGAAAAACGCCAATTTCCAGTTTGAGAACTGACGTCTTCTGTCAGATGAGTTCAGAAATTGCACTTTTTAGGGTCTTCTTCAGCCCTTTGAGGACTTTCTGAACTTGCTGGTTTCACTAATACCCTATTTGAGTACGAACATTAACAGTGGACAATGGTGAGTGCGATTTTCTTATGTCTTAAAAAGATATAAGGTGTGGTGTATGCCCCAAATTCCATGGCGAATCGGACATATACAAAACGGCCCAAACCTTACATGTTTAGCATGTTGTACGTTCGAATAGGGAATGCAAATTTTATGATAACATCAAATACAGGATGTTTTAATAATAATGGGAAATTATCTAGGAAATCCGGCGCTCTTGACTTTGGACTTGACTGTTAAAACATGTTGCCAAATTCCCACCAAAGTACAAAATCTCGCGCAAAACAAAAAGTAGGTATTTAATTAAAAGTTAAAAACTTAATAATAATAATACGTCCATACAGAAAATGATAGTGCAGTGTGAGTGAAAGAAAGCAATATCTCAAAATTGTAAAATTAGGGGTGGAAAATCAAAAAAGTTGCTAGTTCGCTAAAGGAAGTGCAAAATCAACAGTGAAAACTAAATTCAAAGAAATATGCACATATAAAATTGGAAAAATATATAGTCAAAGTGTAGATGAATCCCCGTTCTGGTGGAGAAAGCGACTTAACATTATTGAAAAGAAAAAAAGAATTAGTTTACCCTTCACCAAATTAACACAAAATATCCCAAACCCGACCAAATACCTACAAAGTGTGCCTAAGAAATAATCAAGTAAAAACAAATGATGGACTTGGCAAATGCGCTATTTTTTCCCTTCCTTTGTTATCTTATGTAAATGTGGTCAATTTCAGTGGGTGAAAAATGGCATTTTCTCGAAAAATCTACAGGAAGAAAGTTGTTTGTAATGAAATTTTGTATGAGGCGAGCAAATTTTTAATCGCAAACGCAAAATCCTGCGAGCGCCGGATTTCCTAGACTATTAGCTAATGATATTTTGAAATGCAGATTTGTTAAAATTTTCGACTGTATTTTAGAAACTACTTGAAATATGCAACTCACCTTTTGCATATATTTTACCAAAGACTTATTTATAACTACTTTATGAGCGTTTATAATTCGTTTTCTTGACGCGTCACTGGAGTATATTTTACGAATGAGCTCCGCTGAGAAAACGATTTGAAGGCCTCATTTCTCCAGAAAACGGAAACCTTCGTTAAAAGCTCAAGATGTGTTGCTCAAAATAATGTCAGTCGTTTGAAGAAAAATTTATATTTTATTATTAAATCAGCAATTAAAAGTAAAACTCACATTTGTTCTTCAAAAGTTTCATGTTTAACATTTTACTTACAAGTTATTTTTCCACTATGCTATTTTCGAATTTGAAAAAAAGTCAGTTAAACCACTTGCCCTGTTTATTTATAGGACTTTTTAGATAAATTTACTTCATTTGAAAAATCATTTTCTTGTCATGGTATCAGCATTAGGCACGCATATACAGGGCGATTACATTTTTTTTTTAATAGAGGCAGTAATAGAACTCACGAAAATAAGTGAAAACTTTCATACACTTCCGTGCATAGAAATCGGCCCACAGTAAACTTCACTTTAACTATATATTTTTTTAAAACTATTCATCAGATCAAAAAAAGAAATATGTTGTTTGAAAGACAATTTAATATGCTTTAATGTGAGTATAAATTATTGTGAGTATCCTATGTTTAACATAGTGAAATAAATGCATTAAGCAAATTAAGCTTTTTTATTATTAACATAAATGGGGTTATTGACAATTTAAAACTTAACACTTAATTTTTTTATAATGGGTATGACCTCCTCTTTCCCTAATAACTTCTCTCGTACGATTAGGCACAGATCTAATCAAGTTTGCTATTGTTTCTTGAGAGATGTTAAGCCACTCTTCTTCTACTGCAACAATAAGTTCTGGGATCGAGTTTGGGGTATGAAGTCTAGCTCGAATTCTTCGTTCTAGCTCATCCCATAAGTGTTCGATCGGATTTAGGTCAGGACTGTATGCTGGCCACTCCATAATCCGAAAACCGACTTCTGCAATGTAATCTTGCACGATTCTTGCGGTGTGCGGCCTGGCATTGTTATGCATAAAGGTAAATTCGTCTCCAATGTCGTCGACGTAAGGTAGCACATGAATTGCTAAAATCTCCTCGATATATCTAACAGCCGTTAAACCTCTTCTTCCGTGAACACGGTCGCCCCTACGAATGAACTCAGGGTCGGTTCGTGCTCCTATAGAAATTGCACCCCAGATCATACAGGAACCACCTCCATAAGCACTCCGCTCTTCAAAGCAGCAATCTGCAAATCTCTCTCTTGGTCTTCTGTACACTTTCCTTCTTCGGTCGCTACCATGGAGGCATATTCTGCTCTCATCTGAGAACAGAAACGATCTCCTTTGTTCCAACGTCCAATTCAGATGATCCCGTGCAGAACGCAGGCGTGCTTGCCGATGAGCTGGAGTAAGTTTTGGACCAATCGCAGGTGTTTTAGGGGTCAGCTTATTTTCCTGCAGTCTTCGTCTTACTGTCCACTGACTAATAGCCACTCCTCGCACCTCACGGAGTAGTCGTTGCACTTGAACGGCATTCAGGTGACGATTTCTTAATGTTGTTGACACAATAAAGCGGTCATCACGAGCGGTTGTAAATCGCCTTCTGCCTGTTCCAGGTCGCCTATGAAAGGACCCAGTCTCCTCATAACGTTTGCACACTCTTCGAATCGCTGCGCGGGTCATATCCAATTGTCTAGCAACAGCTCGCTGACTAAGACCATTTTCGATTAAAGCAATAACTTGGCCGGCTTTTTGTGGTGTAATATGCATTAAACTAACACAGTTAAACACTATTGAGATTATGAAAAACAAATTAATATGCAAATTTCAGTTTCAAACGCAATAATTTTAATATTTGACAAATTTTTTATTTTCGTTACAATCACCACATAAAAACGTTTCATTGGTTTACAATCCTTCTTGACAAGCCTTCTTGATAAATTTATACTCGCATTAAAGCATATTAAATTGTCTTTCAAACAGCATATTTCTTTTTTTGATCTGATGAATAGTTTTTTTTTAAAGTATAGTTAAAGTCAAAAGTTTACAGTGGGCCGGCATTTCTATGCACGCAAGTTCATAAATACCTGTCCGCAAATGCTGCGCCTCCGAGATACAGGGTATAGAAATTGGAAGTGTTATTTTTGGTTTTCCCGTTCAAACTCTTGTAGTTTTTGAGATGCTTATCTGCAATTTTGTGGTCTGTGGTGCACATCATTCAAGACGTTTTTTCTTACTTTCAGTGTTTAATTTAGAAACTTGTCTCTTGCATGTTTTTCGTATCTATCGCCGTTTGTGCGTTAATTGCAAAATAATCAATGATATGTAATTTTTGAATTACAGAAAAATGCCACAAATAGATACAATAAGACACTCTAAATCATTGTGTCGTTAAGGTCAGCCTACGTTTCAAAACTGCCAGACTTGAAGAACGGAAAACCAAAAAAAAATGTTTACATCCTCTTTATTAAGGTATTTCCCAATATTAATTGAATTCGCACTGTTCATATGTGGCATGTTATGCCCTGTGAGACAAATGCCTTACGAGATATTTCGAAGTAAGTAAAAAAAGTGTTCAAAGAGAGGCGCGGTGCGATGCACTCACTGTATCTGTACCATTAGATATTTACTTACTACAAGATCTCAGCTTTGCTCAAATAGGTCAAAATGGTATATTCTTCCAGAATGCCTTCTGTCAGGGCGGAAAACTTGCTCTTGGAGCTTCCCATTGCGGACTGGTTCTGACACTGAACTACTCGCACAATAAAGCGTCTAACAAAGGCGATTCTCCAGATGAATTGACAAATATTTAATGTTCTCAACAGCCACAATTATATGTTTAACACCAAAGTCTCGTGCTTACTTCTTTGCGAAATCATCGCGAATGATGCTCTATAAACTAACTATTATAGATTCGCTCCTTGCAATGATAGAATTATTACTGATTAGATATGATTATTCATTGGTTTTATCAAATAGAAGGAAAGCACTTGTCTGGGTGATAAAACTGATACTAGGACTAATTGTAAAACGACGAGGTGAAAACAAATTGTCATTGTAAACTGAGCAAACAAAACACACGGGTTTCTGCCTATTTACTACTTCAGTGCATCTGTGTCTACCTTATGCCCAACTAGGTCAATCATGTAAGTTACGCAAACATTCGAAATCCTAATGTCCAAAACCAGAATTATTGATGGCTTTTCTGGGTCTAGGCCTTTGGCGACGTTTTTCTGTATAATTGAACAAGTTTTTCTAGTGCGTAGCATAGATAGAGGTGCGCATTTCGGGGGGTTTCTGTACTGCTAAACAATGGGCAGGATTTCCTACGATTTCGTTTTTGTTTATTCAGCTTAATAAGTGGATTTAATTCACGTTGTTTATCGACGATAACAAATCGTTTTAAGTTTAAAAACTGATTATCTGGTTGATTTTCAGTGTTTTTTTTGTGTTACAGTTTTGTTAAACAAATATACTTATAAAATCTTTTTAATTATCTCGAAGTGCAAATTTAAGTCATGTTTTCAAAACCGCCCATTGTTTTTGGTTCATATTTAGAGAAGCAATAAAGTAACCGACTTTTTTCTGTCATTAATGGATAAAGCTTCAAAGTAGCTACTTTTCATACAAAACATTCTTAAGGCGGTTCTTCCAGTTTTCTCAGCAAGTTTAAAAGTGTAAAATTAGACCATTGTTCTCAAAACCGCGCTTGGTTTTTCGTTTATACTTTCAGAACCAATAGAGCAACTCAAGAAAGTGCGAAATTAGATTTTTTTTCAAAATCGCTTTTAGTTTTTTTTATATTTAGAGAACCAATAGAGCCACCCACTTTCTGTTGCCATTAATAGATAGAGCAACAAAGCAGACATTTTTCATATACTTAAAGCATCCCATTGGAATTTTTCCCAATTTTTTAGGACATTTGAAAGTGCAAAATTGTTACATTTGTTCAAAACCGCTCTTAGAAAATATGTATAAATATGTTTGGTTTTGTTAAAAAAGGTTGTTTTTTTGGGAAGATGAAACCTGTTTAATTATCTCAGGAAATCTCAAAGTGAAAATTGAAGTCATTTTTTCAAAACCGCCCCTAGTTTTTGGGTTATATTTAGATAACCCATAGAGCAACCGATTTATTTCTGTCAGTAATGGATAGGAGCATCAAAGTAGATATTTTTCGTACAAAATATCAATTTGGAATTCTTCTATTTTTCTCAGGAAATTTGAAAGTGCAAAATTAGATAATTTTTCAAAACCGTTTTTCGTTTTCGGTTGATAATGAAGAACCAATAGAGCAACCGACTTCTTGTTGCCATTAATGGATAGAGCATCAAAGCAGATGTTTTTTATTTAAAGCATCCAAATGGATTTTTCCTAGTTGTCACAGGAAATTTGAAAGCGCAAAATTAGACGATTTGTTCAAAATCGCTCTTAGATAATATTTATGAACATACACAATTTTGTTAAAAAAATTATAACAATTTTTTTTATGTCAACAAATCTCAAAAGTGAAAATTTAGATCATTTTTTCAAAACCCTCCTTAGTTTTTGGCTCATATTTCGAGAACCAATGGAGCAACCCAGTTTTTTCTGCCATAAATGGATAGGTACAGCTTACAGGTAGATATTTTACATGAAAAAAAATTCCTCATGCAATTTTTTCTAATTTTCCCAGGAATTTGAAAGTGCAAAATTATTTTTTTTTCCAAAACCGCGCTTAGTTTTTTGTTCATATTTACAGAAGAAATAGAGAAACGGAATTTTTGTTGTCGTTAGTGGATAGAGCATCAAATTAGGTATGTTTCCATATATAACATCCTTCTGGATTTTTTGCAATTTTCTCAGGATATCTAAATGGGCAAAGTTGGGCCCTTTTTAAAACCGCCCTTTATCTTTGGCTCATATATAGAGAACCAATGGAACAACCAAGTTCTTTCTGCTATTAATCGATAGAGCACCCAAGTAGATCTCTTTCATGCAAAACATCAATTTAGAATTTCTTCTAATTTTTTTCAGGAAATTTGAAAGTGCAAAAGAAGATATATATTTTAAAACCGCGATTAGTTTTTGGTTCATACTTAAAGAATCTATAAAGCAACGGACTTTTTGTTCTCATTATTGGATAGAGCATCAAAGTAGGTATGTTTCCATATAAAAAATCATTTTAATTCTTTTTGTAATTTTTCCCGGAAATAAAAATGGGCAAAATTAGGCCATTGTTCTGAAAACCGCGCTTGGTTTTTCGTTTATACTTTCAGAACCAATAGAGCAACTCAAGAAAGTGCGAAATTAGATTTTTTTTCAAAATCGCTTTTAGTTTTTTTTATATTTAGAGAACCAATAGAGCCACCCACTTTCTGTTGCCATTAATAGATAGAGCAACAAAGCAGACATTTTTCATATACTTAAAGCATCCCATTGGAATTTTTCCCAATTTTCTTCGTACATTTGAAAGTGCAAAATTATTCAATTTGTTCAAAACCGCTCTTAGAAAATAGCTATAAACATGTTTGGTTTTGTTAAAAAAGGTTATTTTTTTGGGAAGATGAAACCTGTTTAATTATCTCAGGAAATCTCAAAGTGCAAATTTAAGTCATTTTTTCAAAACCGCCCCTAGTTTTTGGCTTATATTTAGATAACCCATAGAGCAACCGATTTATTTCTGTCATTAATGGATAGGAGCATCAAAGTAGATATTTTCGTACAAAATATCAATTTGGAATTTCTTCTAATTTTCTCAGGAAATTTGAAAGTGCAAAATTAGATAATTTTTCATAAACCGTTTTTCGTTTTCGGTTGATAATGAAGAACCAATAGAGCAACCGACTTCTTGTTGCCATCAATGGATAGAGCATCAAAGCAGATGTTTTTTATTTAAAGCATCCAAATGGATTTTTCCTAGTTGTCTCAGGAAATTTGAAAACGCAAAATTAGACAATTTTTTAAAACCGCTTTAAGAAAATATTTATGAACGTACACAATTTTGTTAAAAAAGTTATACATTTTTGGCACAAAATAACAATTTTTTTTGGCAGGAAATCTCAAAAGTGAAAATTTAAATCATTTTTTCAAAACCCTCCTCAGTTTTTGGCTCATATTTAGAGAACCAATGGAGCAACCGAGTTTTTTCTGCCATAAATGGATAGGTACAGCTTACAGGTAGATATTTTACATGAAAAAAAATTCCTCATGCAATTTTTTCTAATTTTCCCAGGAATTTGAAAGTGCAAAATTAATTTTTTTTCCAAAACCGCGCTTAGTTTTTTGTTCATATTTACAGAACAAATAGAGAAACGGAATTTTTGTTGTCGTTAGTGGATAGAGGATCAAATTAGGTATGTTTCCATATATAACATCCTTCTGGATTTTTTGCAATTTTCTCAGGATATCTAAATGGGCAAAGTTGGGCCCTTTTTAAAACCGCCCTTTATCTTTGGCTCATATATAGAGAACCAATGGAACAACCAAGTTCTTTCTGCTATTAATCGATAGAGCACCCAAGTAGATCTCTTTCATGCAAAACATCAATTTAGAATTTCTTCTAATTTTTTTCAGGAAATTTGAAAGTGCAAAAGAATATATATATTTTAAAACCGCGATTAGTTTTTGGTTCATACTTAAAGAATCTATAAAGCAACGGACTTTTTGTTCTCATTATTGGATAGAGCATCAAAGTAGGTATGTTTCCATATAAAAAATCATTTTAATTCTTTTTGTAATTTTTCCCGGAAATAAAAATGGGCAAAATTAGGCCATTGTTCTGAAAACCGCGCTTGGTTTTTCGTTTATACTTTCAGAACCAATAGAGCAACTCAAGAAAGTGCGAAATTAGATTTTTTTTCAAAATCGCTTTTAGTTTTTTTTATATTTAGAGAACCAATAGAGCCACCCACTTTCTGTTGCCATTAATAGATAGAGCAACAAAGCAGACATTTTTCATATACTTAAAGCATCCCATTGGAATTTTTCCCAATTTTCTTCGTACATTTGAAAGTGCAAAATTATTCAATTTGTTCAAAACCGCTCTTAGAAAATAGCTATAAACATGTGTGGTTTTGTTAAAAAAGGTTATTTTTTTGGGAAGATGAAACCTGTTTAATTATCTCAGGAAATATCAAAATGCAAATTTAAGTCATTTTTTCAAAACCGCCCCTAGTTTTTGGGTTATATTTAGATAACCCATAGAGCAACCGATTTATTTCTGTCATTAATGGATAGGAGCATCAAAGTAGATATTTTTCGTACAAAATATCAATTTGGAATTTCTTCTATTTTTCTCAGGAAATTTGAAAGTGCAAAATTAGATAATTTTTCAAAACCGTTTTTCGTTTTCGGTTGATAATGAAGAACCAATAGAGCAACCGACTTCTTGTTGCCATTAATGGATAGAGCATCAAAGCAGATGTTTTTTATTTAAAGCATCCAAATGGATTTTTTCCCAGTTGTCACAGGAAATTTGAAAGCGCAAAATTAGACAATTTGTTCAAAATCGCTCTTAGATAATATTTATGAACATACACAATTTTGTTAAAAAAATTATACATTTTTGGCACAAAATAACAATTTTTTTTGGCAGGAAATCTCAAAAGTGAAAATTTAGATCATTTTTTGCAAAACCCTCCTTAGTTTTTGGCTCATATTTCGAGAACCAATGGAGCAACCCAGTTTTTTCTGCCATAAATGGGATAGGTACAGCTTACAGGTAGATATTTTAATGAAAAAAAATTCCTCATGCAATTTTTTCCAATTTACTCAGGAATGTGAAAGTGCAAAATTATTTTTTTCCAAAACCGCGCTTAGTTTTTTGTTCATATTTAGAGAACAAATAGAGAAACGGACTTTTTGTTGTCGTTAGTGGATAGAGCATCAAATTAGGTATGTTTCCATATATAACATCCTTCTGGATTTTTTTGCAATTTTCTCAGGATATCTAAATGGGCAAAATTGGGCCCTTTTTAAAACCGCCCTTTATCTTTGGCTCATATATAGAGAACCAATGGAACAACCAAGTTCTTTCTGCTATTAATCGATAGAGCACCCAAGTAGATCTCTTTCATGCAAAACATCAATTTAGAATTTCTTCTAATTTTTTTCAGGAAATTTGAAAGTGCAAAGAAGATATTCTTTTAAAAACCGCGATTAGTTTTTGGTTCATACTTAAAGAATCTATAGAGCAACGGACTTTTTGTTCTCATTATTGGATAGAGCATCAAAGTAGGTATGTTTCCATATAAAAAATCATTTTAATTCTTTTCGTAATTTTTCCCGGAAATAAAAATGGGCAAAATTAGGCCATTTTTAAAAACCGCTCATAGTTTTTGGTTGATACTTAGAGAAACAATAGAGCAACCAGAGCATCAAATTAGATATTTTACATAGGAAACTTCCATTTGAATTTTTAATTGCCTTGAGAAATGAATTAATCGCACCAGAGTATAGTTCCAAAATCAATTTGTTCAATCAAATATTCTAACTTCTTTCTTCTTCTAACCCATGAAATGACGGGCTTGAAAACTTATAACATAGTAACATGAATATAATAAAATTAAATTATATTATATAATTATAAAAATTATACAACTATTATGCACACAAGAAAGAGTCTGGGAAAACTCGCCTGCGTTTATGACGTCAGACGGTTAAAATTATACAGAAGCAAAGAAGTCTCTCCCTTGTCCCTGCTTTAGCCATGATGTTTACGTCACTGTCACTCAATTTGGGGTTATGTCTAGTGCTACCAAAAACTATTTAGAATATAATATTTAATTCCTGCAAAAAACCGGAATAGTTATGGTAGTCGGAGTGTTTCCTGCAGCAAAACTCGGGGCTCTTTTACTGAAGCAAGTCAGCAAGCCGATTGCCACGGTTGTTAAGAACCAAGCCAAGTCGTCGCCAGTGTTTCGCAAATATGTTTGCATGCCTCCTGCACAATGTAAGGCCTCTAATTCGACTCCCAGTTAATCTAGATGCACTTGTTAATGTTTCAGTTTATAACTGGTGCGAGATCAAGGCGAAAATGTGGATTTTGAACTTGGGAAAGCCTGTTAATATACCTGTGTTGAATGAAGCGCAGGCCATCGAACTGGGGGCCAATCTACTTGGAGAAGCGATTATATTCATAATAGCAGCTGGAGTGCTTGTCAATGAGTACTCTCGGTTGGTGTGGAGTGGTGCCGTTGGCTGTGGATGAGTGAATGTTTGACTTTTAGATCTTCTGTAAAGGAAGCGGCAAAGGAGGCTGCAAGAATACAGGAGTTGACTGATATGAAGAATGACATTCGGGAGCTGTACATTGAGGCTGAAGAGGAGCGAGCCCAGATCAGGGAATTGTTGAGGAAAGTTGGAGATCAACATACACAAATAGAGGAATTATGTAAGTAGCTAGCAGGAGTGCGGCTATGAAATATCCTAGATTCATTTTAGCTTCAAAACTTGGTCTGCGGCATAAAACGGGCCATGTGGATGAACAACAAGAGCCAGAATCGACAATTCCTCCCTATTCCCCGGTCAACAACGACCCCAACCTGAGCAAGATGACCAAAGCGCCAGAAGTTTATCAATTGAACAACTCAAAACAGCCAGACACATCTTCCATTCTTCTGCTGCGAACAGTCGACGATATTGTTCGAGAGTTCTGGAACTATCCAACTAAATCGAACGAGCCTAGTCACGTATTGCAAGCCCTTTTTTACCTGAGTCAAATATTCAAATTTCGGTCCTATTAACACCGCTCAGTTTTCTAGGCAATTGTGATGTACATACATAGTAAATAAGTAGGCGAAAAAACTGCTTTTGAGGGCGTTATGAACAAATATGTTACGCAACATTTAATATAAGAATTAATCCATCAATTTTGTTATCTATTCTCCGATTAATTTGATCATTGTTGCTGTGTGGATGTTGTCCCATGCTTCAGAAGAGTCTTGCTAGGAGAATGCTGAGGTGTTATATGAGTTAAGTCAATTTATATTGATTGGTTTGCGTTTTAATTATATTTGTTTTTTTTTAATTAGAGGACCTATTAATAGCCAGGCGTTGTTTGGATTCATGACGTCACTACCAAACTTCACGCGGCTTTTCAATAGTTTGTCAATGTTGGCAGTTTTTCACATAACCTAGATTGTTATAAATAGTTTTCTTATTTAGTTCAACGTGAGCGACTGTTCCTGTGTGTGTGTGCCGGCGTTTTATTTAGACATTTTCACGGTATAGAAAGCGACTGTCCCCAATGAGAATCGGTTTCAACACCAACAGCCCCTTTTTGGGTATGTATTTAACTTAGGAGTCCTCACAGTATGTTGCATGATTTCGGTCTACTCCAGGGGGCCTACTCGTAGCAAACTACGTGAAATCCACGGCCAACACCCCAGTGGAAATCACTTGGGGCGCTGACACTTTTGTCGAAAACTTTGTGTGCAGAACAAGCAACGATGTGGCCAGGGCTGTGGCGAAACTGGCGCAGCCCCAGCTGTATGGAAGCAGTGCTTTGGAGACTACCGAAGTTGACCACTGGCTGACCTTTGCAATCGGGCCTTTGAATTCCAAGTACGAAGTTTTCAATGCCATCCAAGTTCTGGACAAGTGCTTGAGCCATGTCACTTATCTGGCGAATAAACGGCTCAGTATTGCTGACTTTATTGTTTTTGCCACTTTATATGGTGAGTTAATCAGTTTTATATCAGTATGCAGTGTTAATGGGAAATTCAACAATGCACTAGCAGTAAGCAAGTGCATTATTGCTGGCAATTTATACACTGCGTCGAAGATAAGAAGGACCAGAATGGGGATATCGGAAACCGTAAATGATACGAAGTTGGTTACATGGGAAAAAAGTTGGGCAACTAAAAGACTAATGAAATGGCGCTTTCAGATCTTTGATACGAATTTTTGTTCCTGACTTGGACAAAAACTGAAATTTTAGAATTTCAATTTTATTTTTTTTCTGGCGTTATACATTGTTAATAATAAATATAATTCATAATAAAACGAGCTTTAGAATTTGCTCTTAAATATACAGAACCGTATTTGAAAAGACAAAGTTGATGATGGTTTCTTGGAGGCAAAACGTCGGAGCATAAAACTGATAATGTACTTATTTCGCTGGCAATTTACTGTGAGAACGTGCTGTCGGTTTTGCTCCAGATTTGCTATTAAAGTCAAAAAATAATATAATCGATATTCGGAAATTTCCGTGTTGTTACCGAAACCGAAATAAAAATAAAAAATATTTTTAAAGCGTCAGAGTGTTAGCCTTTTTTCCAATGTTTTCGATATCCTCATACCGGCCCCTTTTATCTGCACACTTATAGACTGGTGTTTAGGTATGTATAATCCATAGAAATGTTCATATGTTGCCTAGCCAATGCTCAATTCCAAGACTTGGCATCGAAAAAAGCCATTCCCATTCATGTGCAGCGATGGTTCAACTTTATCCAATCGCAAAGCTCGGTCGCATCCGCCTTAAACGGCCTTAGCCCTGAACAGAAAGCCGCCCTTAGCCGCAATGTGAAGAGCAGCAGAGCTTCGGCTGAACAACCCCCCTCAGAATTAACCTCGACCGGGCGAACACGCGAGGGCAAATTCATCGAACTGCCGGGAGCTAAAATGGGCGAAGTTGTCGTGCGATTTCCCCCAGAAGCATCCGGGTAAATATTAACAACCATTTCAGACTCTGGAGCTGAATTCTCGTGTTTAGGTACTTACACATCGGCCATGCAAAAGCCGCGCTACTTAACCAGTACTACCAGGAGGCGTTCAAAGGCAAGCTAATCATGCGCTTTGATGACACCAATCCTGCCAAGGAGAACCCGCACTTTGAAAAAGTGATCTTAGAAGACGTTGCTATGCTCCAGATCAAGCCGGACCTTTTCACCCACACTTCCCAGTACTTTGATCTGATGTTGCAGTACTGCGAGAAAATGATCAAGGAGGGCAAAGCCTATGTGGATGATACTGAGCCCGAACTGATGAAGCAGGAGCGCGAGCAGAAGATTGAGTCGGCCAATAGGAGCAAATGTAAATATTGACTGGTATTCTCTTGGATGGTGGTTTAAGTGCATTGTTGTGCTTGCAGCTGTGGAGCAGAACCTGAAAATCTGGGAAGAAATGAAGAAAGGCTCTGAAGTGGGCCAGAAATATTGCGTGAGGGCGAAAATCGACATGCAATCGGCCAATGGATGCATGAGGGATCCGACAATTTATCGCTGCAAGAATGAGGAACATCCCAGAACGGGAACCACCTACAAGTAAGCAAATATGTGCTGTTTTACTTCGAATAGCTTGTTATTTATTATGGATTTAAGAAACCTTTTAGAGCGAGTAATCCACATTTCCACACCTTCAGTAACACAGCTCTCATTCGAATTTAAATATTGAAAATGGGGAGTCCTCTAGGGTAGAGGCATCAAGCTTAGAACACGAGTTATCCCCTGAAAGTTAACGTATTTTGTAGCCATACCTGGTGACCATTCTTTCTGATTAATTAACGATTCTGAGATTAATGTTAAACTCCATTTAGGGTTTACCCCACGTATGACTTTGCCTGCCCGATTGTGGATGCAATCGAAGGCGTAACGCACACGCTTAGAACCATGGAGTATCATGATCGAGATGCGCAGTTCTACTGGTTTATTGAAGCACTGGGGCTGCGCAAGCCTTATATTTGGGAATATAGTCGCTTGTCCATGACCAACACCGTTCTGAGTAAGCGAAAGCTCACCTGGTTTGTCGAGCAGGGCCTGGTCGATGGTTGGGACGATCCTCGCATGCCTACAGTACGGGGAGTGCTCAGAAGAGGTCAGTTGCGTAATATTGCTAACAGCTAATTAAAATTGAGCGCGATTTGTCCGCAGGTATGACCGTGGAAGGTCTGAAGGAGTTTATCATCGCTCAGGGATCGAGCAGATCGGTGGTGTTCATGGAATGGGACAAAATTTGGGCTTTTAACAAGAAAATCATCGATCCAGTTGCCCCACGTTACACCGCGGTGGCAGCAGCTGATCCGGTTCTCGTTTTGGTAAACGGAGCCAAAGAGGAGCTGGTAACCGTGCCCAAACATCCCAAAAACAGTCAAGTGGGCAACAAGGAGGTTTGGATTGGCCCGAAGGTCCTCATCGATCGAGAGGATGCGGAAAGTTTGAAGCAAGGAGAAAACGCCACCTTCATTAACTGGGGCAATTTGCTGATCAAGAAGGTATTTAGTCCAAGTTTCTTGAGCTGCTCTAGATAAGTTCTACTAAGTGTATTCGGGTGGGAAGTGTGAATATTACTAAATATTTCTCACTGTATCTTGTGCAGATTAACAGAGACGGCGACAACAAAGTCAGTTCAATTGAAGCCGACCTGAATCTGGACAATAAAGACTACAAAAAGACTGCAAAATTAACCTGGCTCGCTGACACTGCAAAGGCCAAATTTACGCCAACTTTTTGCGTATACTTCGAGCATATCATCAGCAAGCCTTTGCTGGGCAAGGACGAAGACTTCAAGCAGTTTGTTGGCCACGAAACAAGGAAAGAAGTGGAGGTTCTGGGCGATCCTGAGCTGCGCAAGCTGAACAAGGGCGACATCATCCAGTTGCAGCGCAAGGGCTTCTTTAAGGTACCAGTAAGTCGATGGTTGGTCAATCGGTGTTGAAATGCGGAGGCTTTCAGGTCGACCGAGCTTTTGAGCCGGCCACCCCGTTCAGCTGCCGGGAGCAGCCAGTTGTACTGTTTTACGTGCCTGATGGTAGCTCCAAAGAAACATCGATTGCAGGGGCAACGCCCAAAGCCAAACCGGTACTGATAAACATTTTTTTCATTATTTACATTCAATTTAATTGAAATTCCTGGGTTCCAGTCAATTTTATTGTTTATTATTTTATTACATTACAAATACGTTTCGGTGTCTTTCTCATGATGGAGAAAGACACCGAAACGTATTTGTAATGTAATAAAATAATAAACAATAAAATTGACTGGAACCCAGGAATTTCATTTAAATTGAATTGAAATACAGTCAGGAAAATATACAGCAATTATTTCCATTATTCGAATATTGGGTTTTTCGGCTTTAGAAGCAACCTGGTGCAGCTCCTTCGGCAGAGCTGAACGAGCTGATAACCAAGCAGGGCGATATTGTGCGCGGCCTTAAGGCTCAAAAGGCCAACAAGGCTGAAATTGATACGGCTGTCAAGGCACTACTTGCGCTCAAGGGGGACTTTAAAAAGGTACACATTCAGTTCAAGCAGGATTCAAAGCTGATTGCAGATTTTCCAGGTAACTGGCGCCGATTGGAAGCCAGCCAGTGCGGTGCCTGCCAGCTCACAACCTTCTGAGGACCAATTAGGGGCTAAAGTGCAAGCTCAAGCTGACAAGGTAATAATAATATATCGACAATCTTTACCCTTGGTTTTGGAAAATTCATAGCCACGCAAGAGCAGCTGAAAATTTGAAATTTTCAAGAAATGGTTTTTATACAGCTGTTTTTTACTGCAGGCTTTGTTGGATCTTAATGCCGAGAATAAAGCAGGAACTGGAGAAAGTTGGAAGCCAGGACTTGTGGCCTCTGCTCCTGTAAAGATCGAACCACAAACTCCATTTGGAGGCAAATTGAATGGCAATTCATTGCTGGAACAAATCGCCAGTCAAGGCGATAAAGTGCGAGATTTAAAGGCGAAAAAAGCGGACAAATCTGAAGTGGACGCAGCAGTTAAAGTAACTACCCAAATGCAACAGACGTTTAGTATGTAGAATTTGACTATACCTCCAGGTGTTGTTGGCTCTGAAGGCCGATTACAAAGAAGCCACTGGGAAAAGCTGGAAGCCAGGACTTGTGGCCTCCGCCCCTGTAAAGACGGAACCGCAAAGTCCAGCTGGCGGCAAGTTGGATGGCAACTCTTTACTGGAACAAATCGCCAGTCAAGGTGATAAAGTGCGAGAACTTAAGGCGAAAAAGGCCGACAAATCTGAAGTCGACTCAGCTGTTAAGGTTACTACCCAAATACAAGGAGCGTTTAGTATGTAGAATGTTATTATATCGCCAGGTGTTGTTGGCTCTTAAGGCCGATTACAAAGATGCTACGGGAGAGACCTGGAAGCCGGGAACTGTGGCCTCCGCCCCTGTAAAGACGGAACCGCAAAGTCCAGCTGGCGGCAAGTTGGATGGCAACTCTTTACTGGAACAAATCGCCAGTCAAGGTGATAAAGTGCGAGAACTTAAGGCGAAAAAGGCCGACAAATCTGAAGTCGACTCAGCTGTTAAGGTTACTACCCAAATACAAGGAGCGTTTAGTATGTAGAATGTTATTATATCGCCAGGTGTTGTTGGCTCTTAAGGCCGATTACAAAGATGCTACGGGAGAGACCTGGAAGCCGGGAACTGTGGCCTCCGCCCCTGTAAAGACGGAACCGCAAAGTCCAGCTGGCGGCAAGTTGGATGGCAACTCTTTACTGGAACAAATCGCCAGTCAAGGTGATAAAGTGCGAGAACTTAAGGCGAAAAAGGCCGACAAATCTGAAGTCGACTCAGCTGTTAAGGTTACTACCCAAATACAAGGAGCGTTTAGTATGTAGAATGTTATTATATCGCCAGGTGTTGTTGGCTCTTAAGGCCGATTACAAAGATGCTACGGGAGAGACCTGGAAGCCGGGAACTGTGGCCACTGTAAAGACTGAGCCAGCAACTCCAACTGACAAGAAGTTGGACGGGAATTCTTTACTGGAACAAATCGCCAGTCAGGGAGACAATGTGCGCCAGTTAAAATCTGGTGAGTTCAACGTAACATCATCTTTCATAAGTTCTCATTGTCTTTTGCCGCCGTTTCGACCTTTATTGAGGCCTTCGCCAGGGCCAAACGAGCAAAAACAACAGTTACACAATTTAAGAAAGAAAGTTAAGTTAGCTGACTATAAAATAAATAAATGAGAAAGAAAAATACATAAATATACATGGAGACTAACTTGAAATTAAGGCACTAATTATTTTTTAAATTTATATCTTAGTTTATTCTGCAGTGCAGAACGAACCGGACTAATGCTGAAAATTGTACCCAGCCAGTGATAGTTCTGTCGCGGAAAGAAGGAATGTGGATATCGATATTGGTCTTTTCCCTAATTTTTTCTGATTTTCGTCTTTTTTTTTCACTAAAATTCGCATGGTCGATTGTTGTTCTCCATATTTGCTGAATATACATGGTGTTCAAGAATAATTACTTATTTTCTTTTTACTCGCCATCGAGGGCAAAATCAGTAGCATGAGGGGAACAGGAAGAAGACGCAACTCTTGGCTTAAGAACCTGCGACAATGGACAAATATGACCTCTATAGAATTATTTAGAGCCGCTACAAATAAGATTAACTGGGCAAATGTAAAGGATAAGGATAAGGCACCTTAAGAAGAAGATCTGTTTAGTATCGGTTCCCTTCCGGATCCCTGATAATGGTTAAAATACAGCCGAAACGTTGGTTTCAAGAAATAGTGTTTTTCCTACAAATCGTTCACGTAACACCACTATTTCCTTCCTAATATTTTTCAGAATAATTGCACGAGACTTTGAGAAACAACTTTCTGTTCAAATTTCGACATTATGGATTTCTCATTGCTAATGAATTTGCCGATATTTATTTGTGTACCGTTGCAGCTAAAGCAGACAAAGCTGCAGTGGATGCTGCGGTTAAGCAGCTCTTAAAGTTGAAAGAGGAGTTCAAAGCGGTAACGAATAAAGAGTGGAAGCCTAGTATGAAACCTTCCGTTTCTGCCGATTCTTCGACCGGACCAAATGGAGATGCTTCCAAGGATGTCCTCGTAGTAAAGGTCAACGAGCAAGGGAATATCGTCAGAGACCTAAAGGCTAAAAAGGCCGGCAAGGTGAGTTCTGCAGTTTGGGTGATTTTTGGTCAATTGTCACTGTTTGGGGTGTTTCTCAGGAGGAACTCGACGCTGCAGTCAAAACCCTACTGCAGCTGAAATCCGAATACAAGTCGATAACTGGAGAAGATTTTCCGGCGCCTGGCAAAGCTCCAACCAAGCCGAAGGAGAAAGTTGCCAAGCAAAAGACAGCTCAAAAAGAAAAATCGCCAGTGGATGTAAGTGATGAACGTCCCACCGTAGTTCGGCTATTTTGAATAGTTTAATTTGCAGTCAACTCAAGGAGGTCCTAAGAAGCAGACTAGATTGGGATTGGAGGTGCATAAGGAAGATTCGCTTTCCGATTGGTACTCCCAAGTGATCACCAAGGGGGAAATGATCGAATACTACGACGTATCGGGTTGCTATATCTTCCGGCCGTGGTCCTACGCCATCTGGGAGGCGATCAAAGACTGGTTCGATGCGGAAATAAAAAAGTTGGACGTCCAAAACTGCTACTTTCCGATCTTTGTCTCGAAAAGCGTCCTGGAGAAGGAAAAAACCCACATTGCGGACTTTGCTCCAGAGGTAGCTCTACCTGCAGTTTCGCTGGAACGAGAGTAAATTTCTTGCTGTTTTTGCAGGTAGCCTGGGTGACTAAATCCGGCGACTCCGACCTGGCAGAGCCGATAGCAGTGCGTCCAACCTCCGAAACGGTCATGTATCCTGCGTATGCCAAGTGGATACAGTCCTATCGCGATCTTCCCATTAAGCTCAACCAGTGGAACAACGTTGTTGTACGTAAATCGTCACACAGATTATACAATAATACAAATAGTGCAATTTGCGGAAGAAGTTACGTACTTGGATCAGTTATCTTTGATTCAACAGACTCAGTTTGGCATTTTCAAAACCGTAATTCATCCCCATGAAGGGCTTACAGAAGGCTTATTTTGGTTGAGAAACAACCCAAACATTAATTTAAAATCGAAAAAAATTCGAACTCGTTGCTTAACAATGTAAGTGTGGTTGAAAATCTGCCATCATTTATGTTGTTTTAGAGATGGGAATTCAAGCATCCGCAACCATTCCTACGCACCAGGGAGTTCTTGTGGCAGGAGGGCCATTCGGCTTACGCTCTCAAAGAAGAAGCTGATGTGGAGGTGAAAACCATTCTGGGTAAGCCATTGTGGTTTTTAGCAAGTTTTGCGGTTAAACATTGGCGATTTGCAGATTTATACGGGCAAATCTACGAGGATCTGCTGGCTATACCAGTGATCAAAGGCAGGAAGACCGAGAAGGAGAAGTTTGCAGGGGGCGACTATACGCTAACAGTTGAGGCGTTTGTATCCGCCAGTGGACGGGGCATTCAAGGCGCCACTTCGCATCATTTAGGCCAAAACTTCTCCAAGATGTTCGACATTGTGTATGAAGATCCGGAAACGCAGGAGAAACAGTTTGTGTTCCAGAACTCCTGGGGAATCACCACTAGGACTATTGGTAAGCACGGTTCGAATCAATTAATCATTTTTGAGTTTAATGTAGGCTTTATCATCGCGCAAAGAATGTAAAGGGCTTTATTCCAGGCTTTATCTCACGAGAAAATTAATGGGTTTTTCTAATCCAATTTTTGGTGGCGAAACCGAAAAAGTAGTAGGATTTGCGAACCATAGGCGTAGTTAATATTCATTCAAATTTAGTACGTTTAAAGATAACGTATCTTAAGGTTCTGTTCATGGGAATCGATGCATATGTATACAGGGTGTCCCGGAAAATATGGACATGCTTTCGCATACATATACAGGGTGATAATTTTCTCCCCCCAACAAAGGGCCGTTGAAAATCGGTTTTTATGAAATAACTTTTAAAGCACTTGGTATAATGTGATAAATTTTTAAATATTATACAGGGTGGTTGACGGTTGATGGCCGTTGGTCGTATACGGAAAACGCGACTTTGGATTGTTCTGAAAATTTGGCTACTTCTATAATCAAACGTTATTTATATTATATTATTAATATTTTATATTAATTATTAATATAGTTATATTTTTCGCAGTGAAACAAATACAAATGAGACACTGTATACAATACTGTTTTTGGATTCGCAATGCTTTTATTCAAATTCATTATTTTCCAATTTTTTCGGTCAAAACTCAGTTTTAATTTAATGTTTATAGCTGTGATAATTGTATTCGTAAAAACTTCACATTTTGGGCGTAGCAGAACAAAGTACTGTGCATTAGTTTTGTATGGAGAAGTATGTTCTGCATTATACAGGGTATGATATGGAAACAAACGACTATTATTTATGAGCAAGTTTATGCACTTTTTTTGTGCACCCTGTATACTTAAAACTAACTGATAGTCTCGAATAATTTTGTCTGCATTTTTTAAATCTCCGATGTATAAAAATACAATTTACAATCTCTGATAAAAATGTATCTCTAAATCTTTGATAAAAACACTTTGTCTTGTTCCAGGTGTGATGATAATGGTTCATGCAGATAACAAGGGGTTGGTTCTGCCGCCGAAAGTTGCAAGCGTGCAAGTTGTGATTGTGCCCTGCGGAATAACGGCCAGTTTGTCCGACGATGGCAAGAAAAAGTTGCAGGAATACTGCGACAGTGTGGAAAGTGACTTGAAGCAGGCCGGAGTCAAAGTTAGGGGCGACTACAGGCAAAACTATTCGCCCGGATGGAAGTTTAACCATTGGGAATTGAAGGTGAGCAATTCATCGAAGCTAAAAAAAATCGGTTTTTTAGATGTTAATGAGTTAATTTACAGGGAGTTCCAATCAGGGTGGAAATCGGTCCAGTGGATGTGGAAAAGAACCAATTTGTAGCAGTGCGTAGAGACACTGGGGACAAAATAATCGAGAAGCGATCAACTGCCACTGAGTACGTGATGCAGCTGTTGAAGGACATCCAGAGCAGCTTGTTCAATAAGTAAGTGGAATTTATATTAATGTTTTTTGCTTCACAGTTAGATTTTAAAAAGCGGTTGCATTTTATTGCTCCTTGGTAAAACTAGACAAGGTCAGCTCAGAATAACATTGAAGTCTTTATACCAACTAGGGTTATTATCGCATGTGAAATGAACGACGTATTTGAGCCTAGCTGATAAAACTCCTTAAGTCCGGAAAAATCTGCATAATTTCTCTTTTAGAGCACTAGCTGATTTGTCAGCTAATAAAGTGACCCTGACTGACTGGGCACAGTTTGCTGGAACTTTGGACCAGAAAAAAATCATTTTAGCTCCATTTTGCGGCGAGAGCGATTGCGAAGACAAAATCAAAGCCGACAGTACCAGGTAAATACTGCCCGGTACTATGTGTTAATAGGGGCTCAAGCGGACTTTTTTAGGGACGAAGATTCGGAGCCCGGGGCTCCCTCAATGGGCGCCAAGTCGCTGTGTATTCCCCTGGATCAGCCGGCCCCGATCTCGTCCTCAGATCGATGCATTCATCCAGATTGCAAAAACCCGCCCAAGTTTTATACTTTATTCGGACGCAGTTATTAGGCAAGTTTAATTATAATTAATAAAGTCTAGTGATAAAAGCGTGGTCTTTTTTATTCAACAAACTATATTGCTATGGTAGCTCCTATTCCCACTGCTCGGGATATTCAATGCAGAAAACGGCGCTCACACGAATAACATTATTCACAATGGAGAATCAAGTATAATTTTCGCAAATAAATAAACTAATTAACAAACACGCAACATTACCTGTAAGGCTAAGATGAGATCTTCGATTGGTCTACCTGTCGTCTCCAAAGTTGATCACTTTCCGAATGCTCTGGATTTTAGCAGTTATTGATGGTTTGCACGTTTGCTCTAGCCGGTTCTTTTCCCAACTGTCTATGGTATTTGCCCGGTCTTGAAGTACGTGGTCCTTAACACCTGATGCGACCTTAGGTTTTGGCTCTCTAAAATCGTCCGGCGGAATGTAGCCCTGCGGTTTCTGCGCCCGGGCCCTTTTTTTCTGATGTTCGTTAACAATCTCATCCACGGATTTTCCTTTAATAACCGAAATAACGTGGAAGCGGGCAATGCGCTGCATGCGCTCCGTTGTGCCCACGTCGGACTTCGCCCCAACCAGTCCGCAAGTGATCATTTGGCTGTTGTAAAAGCGGCGCGTAACGCGAATCAACACTGAGGCAAATATCTTCCATTGCGGATGGCTGTTAGTGATGTTCTGGCTCTGTAGTGCTCCGTTCACGGCCCAAAGCAGCTTCTAAAAGGCAAGAAAACGTTAGTTTTATGGGTTGGATTGGATGCAGAAATCACCAACCTTTTTGTGGCCTTCGCTCAACTCGTTTCCATTTTGGGTTCGATTAAGCGGCATGGTAATCTCGCTTTGGCAGCGCACGATTGGATTTTGCTCTTTGGAAGTGGAAGATTTGTCGACCGTGGAAAAGCTTCTGGCAAATTTTGAAATCGGTCCATCATCAGACTCGCTTCGCTTCCGTTTCCTTTCGTAGCTGAACTGCAACGGTGATTTGGCCCCTTTCAAGGGCGAGGCAAACAGGGCGCGTCTTAGTTGGGGTTTTTCATGGGAGGCGCCCGAGGCAACAAACAGACTAGAATTTTTATCACGATTGGGACTTTGCAACAGCGGCCGACTGATACTGTCCGAGCTGCCTTGGCTGGATTCGTCTGTTGTCTTGCCAGGGCTGCGGAATAGGGTTCTTTGCACACCAGGAAGTTTTCCGGTGCTGGGTGCCGACTTTTCAATCTCCCCCGTCAGTTTCCTGAATCGAAGTGCCAATTTTTTCTTGGCCGAACTCGATGGCGTTCTGGTTTTCAATTTGGGGCTCTTGCTGGGTGTTTTTCTTGGGGTTTTTCGTGGACTTTTGCGTCGGCTTTGGAGGTCTAGTTTTCTGCAAAACAAAATCCATTAGTTAAATTGCTGATGACGAAAATCTATCTTGTGCCTAATGGTAAACTCTGAAGCGGGCTGTACTGGGTTATTGGCAGAACTTTGATGACCCCGTTTTTATATATAATTTAAAATTAACGCTGTTGAATACAAGTTTGTAGATATTAACGTCTAGTGTATTTTAATTTAATATTAATTGATGAAGGGAGTCCCAATATCAAGTGACAGACCAAACATCATGGCCCTAGCTTAATTTGAAATTAGGTGTTAAAAGGGGGATAAATCAAATCAATAATGGTTATTAACTCAAAAACACTTGAATATCGATTTAGAATAGGCCTAGAATTTTACGTACAATTCGAAGAAATAGTAGGGCATCATACAGTGTGCCTGCTTAAGTTCGCACCATATGGAAACTTTTTGATCATTAATTTAACGAAAAAAACTTCTGCTTGGTCCAAAACCTAAAACGGGGTGGCCGCAGTTCAATCAATAACCCTGCAGTAGAAGACAAGAAACCCACATACTTTATAGACTACCTGCGAAATGTGACTGGTAAAACATTTTGGAACAATGTTTCTGTGAATTAGTGAGTGTTTTTTATGGCTTTTATTGTTATTGGAGGCATAAGCAACGAATAGTTCTGCTCATTAACGTGAATGTCACCTACTTGGCATCCACCAGGATCTGTCTAGCCCTAAATCCAACTAATGAGCCTCCGGCTTGCAGGTTGGCACTGGAGAAGGTGATGCGTCGTCTGGCCAAGTGGCTGAGCCTTCGGCCGGGCGATTTAGCGCCCCATTTGGAGCGCAACAGTCTCCTCTTTGAAGGGCTGCTCGTCGTCTGCGTTTCAAACACTGTGAAGGTGGATTGAGTCTCAGCGCTCACGTGACGCTTCTGATACTTGTCGCAAAGGTCCACAATGTCCTCTGAGGTCTTGCCGCAATTGAAACTGAAAATCATCAAATATATTGCTAGAGGCTGTTAAGAGGCAGGTTGTGGTGAACTTACTGCAAGCCATGGCATCTGACGTGTAAAATGTTGGGCCATTCAGTGCTTCTGGCTGTTTCTATATCAGTGCTCAGAAGCAGGGATTTATTGGTCTCAGTGCTGGAATCCAGCGACGTGCTAGGATGGTCCTGTTTAGCTTCGGCATTCCAGAAGTGATAGCTCTGATTCTGTTTCAATTTCGTCAAGATATCGGTTGCAGATAAGTGAATTACTGTTACATTTGGCGGTGGTAATACTCCACTCATTCCTTTCGTTATTCTCTTCAACAGCTTCCGGTCGAGTTTGCTGGCAAGGGTTTCAGTTGGAGGCTCTTCATTCAACCGCTCTTGCACTTGAGGCTCAAAGTATTTAAGTAGTTCCTCCGTGTTATCTTCGAAAAGATCAGGACTGATGCCAGGATCTAAAGGTTGAGGCTTTTTATTTGGGGTCATGCTCGAGTAAAACTATAAACTAAGGTCAATCACTGAGCAGCTGTTCACTAGACGAAAACATGACAGACGGCGGGTGGCCTTGTTCCGTTGTTGCCAGTTTGAAAAATGATTGGCAGATAAACAAATAAAATTTATACATAAATACTTTGTTTATTCATAAATATAATAAGGAATTATCCGAACCAATCAAATAAAAAAATTGAAGATTCTCGTATTAACAGGATTTTTTTTTAATCATTTTTTTTGCCTCAATATGGTCAGTTTTTATTTCTATCTCTGTTCTTCTTATGTGCGAAATAAAGAAACTTTGACGTTGTTTTTCTGACTTGTGATGACTTGTGGGGCATTTTTGAAAAATATGCCAGTTGTTGGCAGATTGAGTCTTTGTGAAAATGCTTGAAGGAAAATTGCGGAAAAACTGGGCAAGTTTCCTGTGCTGGATGGTCCAGATAGTACAAAAACAATCCCGGAAGAGTAAGATACTTTTAGTTACATCCATACATACATAAATTATTATTACCTACATTTTATGACTCGCGTCTAGCGGTAGAATACTAACTACTACCCAAAACGAATTGAAGAAGCATATTTAAATAAATTGCATTAAGTTTCCTAAATGGTATTGAGTAGTAAGAGAGTTTTTAAACTCCGTGCCAATTTGTCTGCGGTGAAGGTGTCGTTTGAGTCCCTCCGAATTTTTAGTTTTTTCTTGTTTTGCCTTAAAGAACACTTTCAATTAAGCAGTTTCAGCGAAAAAGTGTCCGTGTTCCGTGTCGAATTTCTACCAACTAAAAAATCCCCAACTTTAGACTGCAAGTTTTTAAAAGCTATTCCTTAAAACCTTGCAGTCTCCTCTAAGAATGGATCAGTTCCGGCACCTGTATGCATTACAATGATAGGCTAGGATCACTAACAGCCTCACCATCTCACAGCCATCCCTAACGCGAATCGTTTGGCAAAAATTATCAATTAATCATCTATAAATCTGCCCATTTAATGTAGAAAAAATATGGAAAAAAATGTATTTGCAAATCTGAGCAATCCCTTATGCGAATTCAAGAAACGTTTAATTCAGAGTGTAATTCACAGCAGAACAACATCAATAATTCATGCAAAATAGCCCACACGACGATAAAAATTGTAGTTCTCAGAAGAACGAAACTTTGATTTTACTTTTAGTCTGTAAAACCTATTTTAAAGTCCGTCTAACATAGAAAACCTTAAGAGAGTTAAAGCATAAAATCTGACTTTATAAAAAGATAGTAAAAATTTTTAAATCCCGATCCAGAACCCAGAAAATCGCTTGTCGTTTCTTAAATAAATAAATACTATCAAAGAAAAAGGACATCTCTGGTTGTCATCTACTTCTACAAAATAAAACTCTGCCCGAAACCAAATCGCTGAAATTCCCTAAAACCCCGATTTTTTCTCAAAAACTGAACTCCATTGAGTGGCTTAAATTTAAAAGAACGACCGCAAATCTGCTAATCGTCTTGATCTGGACCACTTACAGCCTGAAGGGCGCTGGACAGCAAAAAAACTGGAATAATCGGACGGATTCTGGCCGCTAAAATTCCCTAGCACGATTCGTTTGGCAAAAATAATTTGTTTAGTCTGTGAAATTTGGAAAAACAGCGCAAAATCTAAATTATTAGGCCAGAACCACTTGCAGCCTCTTAAGGCGGTATCCACTAGACCGTTACAAAGTAATAAATAATATTCACCTACCTTTAGGCACTTTAGTTTGGATTCTGGGGTATGAGTACATTTCGAAACGGAAAACTATGAAATTTATCGCAGAAAAACAGTAATAATTGATATCTTTGCTCTGAAAAAAATGAATTGAAGGTGTCTTAGCAGCAGAAAGTCCCTATTTTGCATATTAAAGCAGTCCACTATGAAAAAATTAACGACTTAAAGTTGAAAAACTGAGCGAAAAAAGCAAAAAATTGTAAATCCGAGAAATCACTATTAAGAGTGCAACAAGCGTTTAATTTAGAATGTAATTAACAACAGAAAAACAGTAATAATTGATGTCTGCTCTGCTGAAAATGAAGTAAAGGTGTGTTTGCAGCAGAACACCGCTATTTTGCATATTAAAGCAGTCTAATGTGGAAATATTGACGATTTAAAGTTGAAAAACTGAGCGAAAAAAGCAAAAAATTGTAAATCCGAGAAATCACTATTAAGAGTTCAACAAGCGTTTAATTTAGTGTGTGATTCACAGCTGAAAAACAATGTGTTCGCAGCAGAACACGCCGATTTTGCATATTAAAGCAGTCTACTGTGGAAAATTTGACTAGTTAATATTGAGCAAAAAAGACTTAAAACTCGAACTGTTCTTATTGAGAATATGTACAAGAACCGTTTAATTTCGTGTTTAATTCACGGAAAGAATAAGTTATTACTTGGTTTTGGGCTATTTGGATTTCTATAATAAAAAGTGACTTTCGTTGTAGATTGTCCCTTTACTAACACTTTTTCTTAGTGACATTTCTTCCGAAAATGTCCGTTCCAACGACCTTTCGAAGTTGGAAAGTTCACTATTCTCCCCTGTTTCGGTGGAAACAGTTTCAAACTCAAATATTATGATTTAAATTATTGAAAATGTATCAACATGAAACCAACACTAACTCAAACACTAATCAACACTAACTCAAAACGAATCTAAAATACCCAAATGTCTACTAAATACTGGAATATACATGTGGCCACATGTATTAAAATGAAACTAACCCAACTAACCCAAACCCAGACTCAACACCAGACGTTCTACTGCACACAAGAAACTTAACAAACACCATCAACAACATAAACTTAACCAACGAACTTGGATCCGACCACCTGGCTATTACGTTTAACATAGACTTACAACATACGCAACCTACCTCCAGTACACCTCCTATAGAGAAAAAGTTAAACCTAACAAAGACTGACATAGACAAAGTGAAACAACATATACATGACTACATTCAATCTCAAGCACAGCCCATTTCAATAGAAACCATACAACAACAACTTTCACTAGCCATAGGAAAATTTAGCCCGGAAATAAAAAATGCTTTCTACCGACATACACTACCCAAATTCATACTGTCATTTTCGTTTTCCCCTGAACAAGGGCTCCCTCAACGATCCCCGCTCTCACCGTTTCTCTACAATATATACTGCCATGACATATACAATTACAACTTACCAGACAAAAATCAAATCGACAGATCGGCATACATATTATAATACGCAGACGACACTGCACTTATTGTACATGATAAAACTACTGAGAGAGCAGCTCAAAGACTCCAAACACTAACAAACAACACAATGACATGGTTTTATAAATGGAGACTAACACCAAACGCGTCAAAAAACCAACTTCTGCTCAAAAACCACAGACTCAACGCTGACTCCCCTACAATAACTGCAGACGGCCAAACGACACAACCAAAAAACGCCGTAAAATACCTTGGAATCACAATTGACCACAAACTTAAATTTACTAAACACATACGAAACATCAGAACAGAAACGATAAAAAGAACAAAACACTTTCGCTCACTAACATACAAAGACAAAGGAATTAGTACAAATACCGCGACAAAAATATACAAAGCGATCTGCAGACCCCTCTTGGACTATGGACATATACTCATGACCAACGGAACAAAAAGGACAAAACGTTATATACAAACAACAGAACAAATTGCACTAAGACTAATAACACGAATAACACACCCCCAAAACCCACTACACAACCCCTCTACCCAACTACTATACGAACGCACAAACATGACAAAGATTTCGGAAAGACTCATACATCTACAGACAAATGGACAAACAACCCCTACAACTGGACCATACTGAATCCCCTTTGTCTTACAAGGCCAACCAGACAAACCCGCTTCCGTTTTCCCTACATCAACGCTACTCGAACGCTTACAATAGTACCGGACAATAAATCTAAGATCTCTGTTTGCCAGAATTAAAATTATTAAATTATTAACCTAGAATAAGACAATTTTTACCTTTATTTGTTTGTTTAAATTAAGACTGCATGTACTAAACAAGGGCAGAAAGACCGATAGGTCGATAGCCTTTTTTAGAAATAAAGATGTTTACTACTACTTAAAAATTCATAGAACTTTTCAGTAGTAGTAAACATCTTTATTTCTAAAAAAGGCTATCGACCTATCGGTCTTTCTGCCCTTGTTTAATACATGTAGTCTTAATCTAAATAAAAAACAAATATGAAAATTCTCTTATGGGGATTCAGTATGGTCCAGTTGTAGGAGTTGTTTGTCCATTTTGTCTGTAGCTGTATGAGTCTTTCCGAGATTTTTGTCATGTTTGTGCGTTCGAATAGTAGTTGGGTGGGGGGGTTGTGTAGTGGGTTTTGGGGGTGTCTTATTCGTGTTATTAGTCTTAGTGCAATTTGTTCTGTTGTTTGTGCATAACGTTTTGTCCTTTCTGTTCCGTTGGTCATGAGTATATGTCCAAAGTCTAGCAAGGGTCTACAAATAGCTTTATATATTTTGGTGGCGGTGTTTGTGCTGATTCCTCTGTCTTTGTAGGTTAGTGATCGGAAGTGTTTTGTTCTTTTTATTGTTTCTGCCCTGATGTTTCGTATGTGTTTAGTGAATTTAAGTTTGTGGTCAATTGTGATTCTAAGGTATTTTACGTCGTTTTTTGGTTGTGTCGTTTGGCCGTCTGCAGTTATTGTAGGGGAGTCAGCGTTGAGTCTGTGGTTTGTGAGCAGAAGTTGGTTTTTTGACGCGTTTGGTGTTAGTCTCCATTTATAAAACCATGTCATTGTGTTGTTTGTTAGTGTTTGGAGTCTTTGAGCTGCTCTCTCAGTAGTTTTGTCATGTACAATAAGTGCCGTGTCGTCTGCGTATTGTAATATGTATGCCGATCTGTCGATTTGATTTTTGTCTGGTAAGTTGTAATTGAATATGTCATGGCAGTATATATTGTAGAGAAACGGTGAGAGCGGGGCTCCTTGAGGGAGCCCTTGTTCAGGGGAAAAAGAAAATGACAGTGTTTTGTCAATTCGTACTTGTAGTTGTCTGTTTTCTAGTAAGTTCTTTATGGTGTGTAGTAGATATGTTGGTGTGTGTAGTTTGTATAGTAAGCCTCTATGCCAGACACTATCAAAAGCACTTTTCATGAACAGTTGCTTTTCGAAAAATTAAACTCAGTTCAAACTGAATAATTTATAGGTCAGACAAAATCCTTACCAGCTTTCTGCAAGCTGGCGATCATTCATTTTCTTTCAAACCTTCATTTTCTGACCATTAATCCTTAAAAAGTCCACACGGCACTTAAACACACACTCCACTCCGAATTGAGGACTTTAAAGTTGTATTTATACTATTAGCACTATACTTTTTATCTTAGAACGCGATTCACACGACACAAAGAACACACGACCTGTTGGAAAGCTGTAAGAAAACTCTAATTAGTAAAAAGAGGCATTTAAAAAAAGTGACTTGGAGTACCTGAAAAAAAGCATATTAACGTATCTAATGAAAAAAGAATATTAGTGAAAAAATCAATAAATATCCTGAAGCATGAACGGATTAAAGCTATAAACAAACTGTTCTTAGTAAATAGAAACATTTTAAAAAGTTACCTGTTTTCCCGGCAAAAAATTGTAAGTTAGCAAAATAAGCACCTAAATAATATAATAAAATATTAATACTTCAAAGCTGCAAAAAAATGTTTAAAAACCCAACAAGTAAATAGAAAACAAAATAAGTGGGCAGTCATTTCAAAAAACCGCAATATAAAATTCGCAAAATCCCAGAAAATCAAAGAATCATAAAGTATCAAAGGAAAACTACAACCCTGGTTGCCATTTACTTCTACAAAATAAAACGCTGTCCGGATCCAAATCGCTGAAATTCCCTAAAACTCAGATTTTTCCTCAAAAAACTCGATGCCATTTAATAGCTTAAATTTAGAAGAACAGGCGCAAGTATTGTTATAATTTTGATCTGGACCGCTTACAGTCTAGGAAGGTGCTGGACAGTCAAAAACCGGAATAGTCGGACGGATCCTGGCCGCTGAAAATCCCTAACGCGAATGTTTGTGAAAAATTACTTGTTTAATTGTGAAATTTGGAAAAATAGCGCGAAACCTCTACTACACACCATAAAGAACTTACTAGAAAACAGACAACTACAAGTACGAATTGACAAAACACTGTCATTTTCTTTTTCCCCTGAACAAGGGCTCCCTCAAGGATCCCCGCTCTCACCGTTTCTCTACAATATATACTGCCATGACATATACAATTACAACTTACCAGACAAAAATCAAATCGACAGATCGGCATACATATTACAATACGCAGACGACACGGCACTTATTGCACATGACAAAACTACTGAGAGAGCAGCTCAAAGACTCCAAACACTAACAAACAACACAATGACATGGTTTTATAAATGGAGACTAACACCAAACGCGTCAAAAAACCAACTTCTGCTCACAAACCACAGACTCAACGCTGACTCCCCTACAATAACTGCAGACGGCCAAACGACACAACCAAAAAACGACGTAAAATACCTTGGAATCACAATTGACCACAAACTTAAATTCACTAAACACATACGAAACATCAGGGCAGAAACAATAAAGAGAACAAAACACTTCCGATCACTAACCTACAAAGACAGAGGAATCAGCACAAACACCGCCACCAAAATATATAAAGCTATTTGTAGACCCTTGCTAGACTTTGGACATATACTCATGACCAACGGAACAGAAAGGACAAAACGTTATACACAAACAACAGAACAAATTGCACTAAGACTAATAACACGAATAAGACACCCCCAAAACCCACTACACAACCCCCCCACCCAACTACTATACGAACGCACAAACATGACAAAGATCTCGGAAAGACTCATACAGCTACAGACAAAATGGACAAACAACCCCTACAACTGGACCATACTGAATCCCCTTTGTCTTACAAGACCAACCAGACAATCCCGCTTCCGTTTCCCTACATTAACGCTACTCGAACACTTGACTAGTGGACAATAAAATAATCTCTTCTTGCCACTGAAATTTTATTTAATAATATCGTTAACCTAGAATAAGAGAATTTTCATATTTGTTTTTATTTAGATTAAGACTACATGTATTAAACAAGGGCAGAAAGACCGATAGGTCGATAGCCTTTTTTAGAAATAAAGATGTTTACTACTACTACTAGCGCGAAACCTACAGTAGGAGGCCAGGACCACTCGCAGCCTCTTAAGGCACTATCCGCTAGTCCATGACAAAGTTTTAAAAAATACTCACTTACCCTTAGGCACTATAGTCAGCAGTAGGATTCTGGGGTATTATTAAATTTCCAAACATCAAAAAATGAAATTTACCGCAAAAAAAAAACACTAATAATTGATATCTTTGCTTTGAAGATGATTGAAGATGTGTTCGCACCAGAACACCCCTATCATACTGTGGAAAACCTGACCATTTAAAGTTTGAAAACTAAACAAAAAAGTCGAAATTTAAAAATCTGAGCAATGCCTACTGAGAGTTCAAGAACCATTTAATTTAGAGTATATAATTCACAACAGAAAAACTACAATAATTGAAACAAACTAACTCACACGACGATATAAAGTGTAGTTCGCAGCAGAACTAATTGATTTTACATTTAGACTGAAAAAGTTCGTATAAAAATCGATTCCCATTGAAAACTTCTAATTTGTGTATAAAATGTTAAAAAAATAGGCCTTCCCTATTTTGGTAACTTGTCTAAATGTTATAGGAAGAATTTCTTTATTTACTGTATTCCACGAAAACTGAAGGATGAGTATAAACGTAAAACTGCAAAAAAAAGAAAACAGCCAGTGGAATATTCATAATGAATGCAAAGATATCGGAAATACAATTATTCGCTTAACCAGGCAAAAAAGGCCATTAATCAATGATGATCAGTCGGTAAATGAGCAATTCAGCAAACTCTTTCGATTCCCAATCAGTCGAATAAAATTCAGTGTCACCCGTTTCATTGGATGAGTTTTGCGAAAGTTTTTCTGCGCGCAAACAATGGATTGGGGCGCTAAATGAAAATGGCAAAGTCAAATTATCCTCTGTTTGGAAATTTCATTGAATTAATTTATTCCGGCAAAATATGAATTCCATTTTCATCGGTTCATTTCGCCGAAACGAAAGGGTTTAATGGTAAGCGAGATGGCATAAATAATTATTACTCGACTCGAGCATTTGATATTGAAGGGTTTGATTGTGTGACGGGCACATTTTGAATTCGATTTCGAATTACGGGCGGGCCAAAGACACAGTTCTTGAAAATGGGGTGAATCGGCTTGATTAAATTTAAAGGTACTTTATTAAATTGAAATTGAAACATCTCACTAAAGCAAACGAAGAAATGAAAACTGGAGTGAGCGGGAGAGGAAAATTTTAAACGCGTTATTTCCCCACCTGGCTGAGCAGAAGAGCTTTCCGGAGGGGATTTCAATATCTTTGCAATACTCTTAAATATACAACATGTCGCCGTTTGATGTTGGCAGGGTTACGACAGGGCGGCGTGCATTTGAAAAATTGCTTACCTTTATGCCGAGAGGCTCCATCTCGACTACGAAGAGTAATTGATACACGTATTCAGCTCAGTCGGAGCGATTTCGGGCTTATTTCCAATAACAAACAGCTTCATTGGGTAAACATAAAAGTTTTCGGTTCAGGTCAAATGCTCCATACTCTCCAACGTCGACCTCTCCCCATCGGGTTTGATAAATTGTCTTTACTATTCCTGCATTTTATCCGCCAAGCATGGAACGCCTTTGAGATAGTATCTGCATCAATGTAAATGCTTACCAATTTTAGTCAATGGATTTTTCATATTTGCCACTTTCACGTCACACATTGGAGGGATTTTAGATTGTTTTCCAACCACATTGAAGATGGTTAAAAATTGAAGTTTATCATTAGAGGAAGTACATCATTTTTAGCCACGACCAGAAATGGTAGAAAGTAAACGATCCGCACATTCGCACACAAGAAATTGTATTTCTAGTATCGAGGTTTTAATAATTTTCAAGTACTTTTTATATTGAAAGTGGAGTAGTAGTAAACATCTTTATTTCTAAAAAGGGCTATCGGTCTTTCTGTCCTTGTTTAGTACATATAGTCTTAAACTAAATAAAAAAACAATGATAAAATTCTCTTATTCTGGGTTAATGATTGAATTCAATAAACTTTCTAATTCTAATGACAAGAAAAAATTATTTTATTGTCCAGTAGTCAGTTGCGTTTGTAAGTGTTCGAGTAGCGTTGATGTAGGGAAACGGAAGCGGAATTGTCTGGTTGGTCTTGTAAGACAAAGGGGATTCAGTATGGTCCAGTTGTAGGGGATTGTTTGTCCATTTTGTCTATAGATGTATGAGTCTTTCCGAAACCTTTGTCATGTTTGTGCGTTCGTATAGTAGTTCGGGTGGAGGGGTTGTGTAGTAGGTTTTGGGGGTGTCTTATTCGTGTTATTAGTCTTAGTGCAATTTGTTCTGTTGTTTGCATATAACGTTTTGTCCTTTCTGTTCCGTTGGTCATGAGTAAATGTCCATAGTCTAGCAAGGGTCTACAAATAGCTTTATATATTTTGGTGGCGGTATTTGTGCTAATTCCTCTGTCTTTGTAGGTTAGTGATCGGAAGTGTTTTGTTCTCTTTATTGTTTCTGTCCTGATGTTTCGTATGTGTTTAGTGAATTTAAGTTTGTGGTCAATTGTGATTCCAAAGTATTTTACGTCGTTTTTTGGTTGTGTCGTTTGGCCGTCTGCAGTTATTGTAGGGGAGTCAGCGTTGAGTCTGTGGTTTGTGAGCAGAAGTTGGTTTTTTGAAGGGTTTGGTGTTAGTCTCCATTTATAAAACCATGTCATTGTGTTGTTTGTTAGTGTTTGGAGTGCTCTCTCAGTAGTTGAGTTGCTCTCTCAGTAGTTTTGTCATGTACGATAAGTGCCGTGTCGTCTGCGTATTGTAATATGTATGCCGATCTGTCGATTTGATTTTTGTCTGGTAAGTTGTAATTGTATATGTCATGGCAGTAGATATTGTAGAGAAACGGTGAGAGCGGGGAACCTTGCGGGAGTCCTTGTTCAGGGGAAAAAGAAAAAGAGAATGTGTTGTCAATTCGTACTTGTAGTAGTCTGTTTTCAAGTAAGTTTTTTATGATGTGGAGTAGATATGTTGGTGTGTGGAGTTTGTGAAGTTTGTAGAGTAAGCCCATATGCCAGACACTGTCAAAGGCCTTGTTAATGTCCATGAATAGGCACGCCGACTTTCTGTCAGTTGTTTGTACATTGTTGGCCTTGAAAGTGGAGTAGTAGTAAACATCTTTATTTTTAAAAAAGGCTATCGACCTATCGGTCTTTCTGCCCTTGTTTAATACATGTAGTCTTAATCTAAATAAAAAACAAAGATGAAAATTGTTTTATTCTAGGTTAATAATCTTATTAAATAAACTTTCCAATTCTAATGATAAGAAAAAAACATTTTATTGTCCAGTAGTCAGTTGCGTTTGAAAGTGTTCGAGTAGCGTTGATGTAGGGAAACGGAAGCGGGATTGTCTGGTTGGTCTTGTAAGACAAAGGGGATTCAGTATGGTCCAGTTGTAGGGGTTGTTTGTCTGTAGATGTATGGGTCTTTCCGAAATCTTTGTCATGTTTGTGCGTTCGTATAGTAGTTGGGTGGAGGGGTTGTGTAGTGGGTTTTGGGGGTGTCTTATTCGTGTTATTAGTCTTAGTGCAATTTGTTCTGTTGTTTGTATATAACGTTTTGTCCTTTCTGTTCCGTTGGTCATGAGTATATAATAGTATAAGCCCATATGCCAAACACTGTCAAAGGCCTTGTTAATGTCCATGAATAGGCACGCCGACTTTCTGTCAGTTAGGTGAGTTGTTTGTACATTGTTGGCCTTGAAAGTGGATTATATTGAAAATGTGGAATGTCCCTCCGTTGCACTTCTTAGGAACGTTTTCAGTGGTTGAATGTGGAGCACCTTGCACAGTCGTGGAAACATATGAGTTTCTTTCTTGTACCTTCCTGCTTTCTGAATAAACTTTAGTTGTGTTTAAATATTACACCCTCATGCTATCAGCGCGTTTGAAGTTCAAAATTTTCCAAAAATCAAAATAACACAAACTCACCTTAAATGCCACGTGCACGGACTAAATGTGCCAACTTGGAATATCACACAGAATTCCGCAATTATCAAGTCATTAAAATGTGGAATTTCCCTCCTTAGGAACGCTTCTCCACATTAAACCATAAGTTTAATGTGGAGAAGCTTGCACAGTATTGAAAACATTAATTTTTTCTTGTGTCTTCCTTCATTCTGAAGAAAATTTAGTTGCGTTCAAAATTTTCCAAAAATCAAAATAACTCAAACTGACCGTAAACGGGCGCATGCACTGACTAAATGTGCCAGCTTGAAACATCAAACATCCTCAGACCGCCGCGGGTAATAAAGAGAAAGAAGCGATTAAACGACGCGTTGGATTCCAAGGAAGACTCGCTTAAATATTATTAATAACCGACATTTTTGCATTTATGGTCTTGGCGTTTTGGACAGATATAGGCACTTGTGCGCTTGTAGAGGATCCGCCGCTGGTTCTAATAAAATACCTCCGATGATGTAACTCGGTGGTGCTTGCAAAACGTTCGACTCAACTTCTCAGGTTCAAACTGCGTTTTGTTCTTCGCTAACCGAAAACAGCAGGAATGACGAGGTAAACGATGGAATAGCGCTGAATCACGTTCCCTGTTGTCACATGAAAATATCGCATCAATATATGGGGAAGTTGCCGGCGTTCAAGTCACGTTTGGGATTGCTTTTTTCGTCTTCTCGACAGGATTTAATCATTACCCTCAGGTATACTATTATTTCGTTACCGGCTCCTGTTTGTGTCTTGAAGAAGAGATATATTGACTTGCTTTAAGGCTGATGTGCTTTGAGGTTTGACACTTCCCGGCAACTGTTAAATGGGTTAGGGGCTGCGCGAACGAGACTGGTTTACGGAATTTATTATCGCGCTTATACCTGATTCGAATATTAATCGGCGAAAAAATGCCCAAACATCTCGCTCGAGGAATTAGCACATCAAGCTTGCCAAAACAATTTTGTTCTTCTTCTGGGGTGTAATGGGATCGAATTCAGATCGATTGAATAAATCACTTTCAATTACTCTACCTACGGTCGTTTTGTAAGCAATACCACACTATCCAGTGGTTATGACACACATAACCACTGAACCTTTTTCGCAACACTGATATTTAAAGGAACATTCACATATTGGCAGAGTTAGGGCTATTTGTTCAAATTGTGCAAATATTGAAGCTTTTTCTAGTTAGTTTCAGTTTAATCTCCGTGCGAAAAATCGGGATTTCGGCTCCCTGTAAGTGCTAAGTCAACTCAGTTAGCTGAGCACAAGAGATGTTATTGGAAGTGCATGATTAATTTTCATTTTATGCGATTTTCGTTAGTTTTTAATGCAAAATAATCGTTTTTGTTAATACACTTGCGTGCATAGAAATCGGCCCACAGTAAACTTTTGACTTTAACTATATATTTTTTAAAAACTATTGATCTGATCAAAAAAACAAATATGCTCTTTATAAGACAATTTAATATGCTTTAATGTGAGTATAAATTATTGTGAGTACCCTATGTCTAACATAGTGAAATTAATGCATTAAGCAAATTAAGCTTTTTTATTATTAAGGTAAATAGGGTTATTGACAATTTAAAACTAAACACTTAATTTTTTAATAATGGGTATGAGCTCCTCTTTCCCTAATAACTTCTCTCATACGATTAGGCATACATCTAATCAAGTTTGCTATTCTTTCTTGAGGGATGTTAAACCACTCTTCTTCTACTGCAACAATAAGCTCTGGGATCGAGTTTGGGGTATGAAGTCTAGCTCGAATTCTTCGTTTTAGCTCATCCCATAAGTGTTCGATCGGATTTAGGTCAGGACTGTATGCTGGCCACTCCATAACCCGAAAACCCACTTCTGCAATGTAATCTTGCACGATTCTTGCGGTGTGCGGCCTGGCATTGTCATACATAAAGGTAAATTCGTCTCCAATGTAGTCGACGTAAGGTACCACATGAATTGCTAAAATTTCCTCGATATATCTAACAGCCATTAAACCTCTTCTTCCGTGAACACGGTCGCCCCTACGAATGAACTCAGAGTCGGTTCGTGCTCCTATAGAAATTGCACCCCAGATCATACAGGAACCACCTCCATAAGCACTCCGCTCTTCAATGCAGCAATCTGCAAATCGCTCTCTTGGTCTTCGGTACACTTTCCTTCTTCGATCGCTACCATGGAGGCATATTCTGGTCTCATCTGAGAACAGAAGCAGATCCCCATTGTTCCAACGTCCAATTCAGATGATCCCGTGCAAAACGCAGGCGTGCTTGCCGATGAACTGGAGTGAGGTGTGGACCAATCTCAGGTGTTTTAGGGGTCAGGTTATTTTCCTGCAGTCTTCGTCTTACTGTCCACTGACTAATAGCCACTCCTCGCACCTCACGGAGCTGTCGTTGCACTTGAACGGCATTAAGGTGACGATTTCTTAATGTTGTTGACACAATAAAGCGGTCATCACGAGCGGTTGTAAATCGCCTTCTGCCTGTTCCAGGTCGCCTATGAAAGGATCCAGTCTCCTCATAACGTTTGCACACTCTTCGAACTGCTGCGCGTGTCATATCCAATTGTCCAGCAACAGCTCGCTGACTAAGTCCATTTTCGATTAAAGCAATAACTTGGCCGGCTTTTTGTGGTGTAGTATGCATTAAACTAACACACTTAAACACTATTGAGATTATGAAAAACGAATTAATATGCAAATTTCAGTTTCAAACGCAATAATTTTAATATTTTACAATTTTTTTATTTTCGTTACAATCACCACATAAACACGTTTCATTTGTTTACCGCTTGCTACGCATATAAACGACAAGCCTCCTTGATAAATTTATACTCACATTAAAGCATATTAAATTTTCTTTCAAACATCATATTTCTTTTTTTGATTTGATGAATAGTTTTTGAAAAAAATATAGTTAAAGTCAAAAGTTTACAGTGGACCGATTTCTATGGACGCAAGTTTAGAGTGTTGTACTGAAAACTTGCAGATATATAAAATCGTTATTAGTATGATCTGAGCATAAGTAGTTTCGAATGAGTTTTGCACGTTGTAGTATGAAATTAGCATAAATCAATACTCAAAAACTCTTGTACAATATGGTATTTGAGAAAACGAATAGTAATTCCAATGGAAACCATGTTGAGAACGTAAGAACTAACAATTACAAAAATAATGCAGACCTTGACCTCCATAAACGATCCTGTAGTTACTGGCATGAGACAAAGAGCAAACAAAGAGAGAAAAACAAGAAATATCAATAGAGTATAATGAACTAATAGAACCAAAGTATGTTTGGATAGCAGGTTTGGGACTGGATTAAAAACTCCTATTACTCTCCAAAAATTTTCCCTGCGAAAGACCCGAACAAAGTCGGCCATTTTTAAGGAGTAAAAGGAGTTTTTAATTCAGCCCCCAACCGCTGTGCAAACATACTTATCCTGGATATTTACTAGATCCGGAGACCGTTATTCTCAATGTGGTTTGTTTCTGCTGACAACAACTTAGTTAACACGCAAAGAACTGGACAAGCACAAGCTAAAAATTATTTAATTATGAAAATTTTGAATATGCTGGATTTGCATTAAGATAATGTTAGAGCTTATCGATTCTAAAACCGTTTGGCTTCTGATGCCCACAAGCACTGCTCACTCTAATGAGACTTACTGAAATGGGAAATGAAGCCACGCATCGTAGTTGAATGAAATATTTTTTTCTGTTGTAGATCTGGAGTAAGAAGGAAGGACGGTGCCCCATGGTTTGGGTAAGCGATTTTTACTACTAACAATTTTGGAATTTGCACTTCTTTATTGTGTGTGTGTTTGAATCAGCGGAATAAGGTGTTTTTTGGATTTTAATTTGGAATCTATGGAATGTGTCACTGTTTACCCATCTAGTATTTCTTTGCCGGTGTTAAATGAATCATTTAAAAGTGTATCTTGAGTATATTTTATTTTAACAGCGCTTAATCAACGGATTATGGGATTACTCATATGTTTGAGAACTTGTGGATGCACGAAGGTGTCAGGGAATCAACCGAAGTAAAATAAGATATAAAATAAATAACGGCAGTCACAAACCTTATTAGTGGCAAGCCTTACTAAAAATCAAATGCGCATGTGCAGATGTCAATAAGACGGCGGCACTATTAGTGGCACAGCTGCAATGTGTGTTTCATATCTGTCTAATGCTTAGTAACTCGTAACTAGTAATAGTTTTTGCTTAAAACAGCGTCATTTTTTTAAAAGAATTAATAAAACACTACACCGAAATAATAATAGTATGCAAATCTTTTTGCCATGCAATTTAATTTGATGTGACTTTGTGTGAATATTTATTTTTGACAAAACGGAGAAAGTGGAAGTTTTTTAGAGTGAATCGAAGCTTAAGAACGTTTAAAATTTAAAACAAAGTTCTAATGGAAAGTCAAACCAACAGGGAATATATTAGTAATAAAAAGAAAAGAGAAAAAGGGGCCATGTTCTTGCGAAGAAAAGGCAATTTACAGTTAAAAAATTGAGAAGGGGTATAAAAAATTGTTGCCTATGTTTAAAAGAAAACAATTATGGATTTCACTGCTACAAAATTTAGAGATAAAGGAAGAATCCATTTTCAAGAAATTCTGGAATTTTTAATGCATAAAACACAAGAGAGTTAGTGTTAGTAAAGCAATGTCCTGCAACATTCTAGGAATGTCCTAAAGGACTATTACTTTTTGGATTCGGATTTCCCACCCTAAAGTAACGAAAGAAAATTATGAAAAGTCTGAAGCTGAAGAATTAGGTTCTTCTAGGAAATTAGTATTCATCTAAAAAGCTTCGAGAACGAAACGTCGATCAGAAACTCTATTGAAAGAAAATCTTTTATTCAAAGAAAAAGTTCTGGTTGAGTCATAAACCTTCCAGCATTAAAGCTTCCACCATTAAACCTTAATATAATAAAATTAAACCTTAATAGCCTTAATTCCACGTGTTTCCACCATGTTTATTATGGAAAAACCGCCAGGAAAACACCAAAACCCTACGAAATTTAATAATTACAACAGTTATTTTCAATATTTCTCTAAGCTTAATTTTCTGAAAAATTTAAATCGTTACTCACTAGAGTAAGCAGAAATATAAAATTTACAAAAATGAAAAATCTTCTAAGTCTATATGTATAAAAAAAAATCAAAATAAAATGAAATAAAATTGCTGTACAATACACATCTTTTGAGTTTTACTTAAGTATAAATAATAATTATCCGTAACTATTATTTTTATCTGGTTTTGAATAGAATGTTTACATTTTTCTCATTCGTTTATAATTTTTAAATGTTTTCATACTCCTTGTAACGTAAAATTATCAATATTATTTAAAAAAAATGTAAATTGCGTAAGTCTAGAATGAATAACGATATAACGCGTGAAATTTTCATTGATTTTATTTAATAGCCCACAATTTTTTTTATTTTGCTTGTAACAATTTTATTAAGAGCTTAAGTGCAATACTTTTCTGGATTTAGGCACTTTTTGGGTGACGGAGACCATATTATCTAACAAATTCGCTATTATTAGCAATGCTTTTCTGACTAAATGGTTTCAAAATGTATTGGAAACATTTTCGTCCGATATACGGGTCTTTAGAAGTTTGCACTAAAGGGATTCCTATTATTATAAGTAAGTGCGTGTGCAGTTCCGTTTTGCTATTGCAAGTGCAATTTTCCATACAAAAGATTGTAACACGGTTTCCACGTGCGCTCGCAAATAGAAACACCCCAGACGTAAATATGCCTTCGTTAATATGAGATAGCTTTCAAAAGGCCTTTCTTACCGTTGAATGCACGAGAATTTTCCATTTTATCGAGGCAACGAAACGTTTTCACGATTTCCTGCCTTTCACGCTTGGCACTCACGCTAGCTGACGCGAAAATCGCTCTAAAACACCGTCTGTGCTTTGGTTTATGGTCGTGTTTTCACTCAAACTTCTATACGGAAGTGAGTTTCTTTGAAGAAATTGTCTAATCTATTCATGGAATACTTGCATAGTTTGAGTACGCCACTGTAGGTGAAGAACAACCTGAGAAACGTATTGGATAAACGCGTCTTGATGCGTTTTAAGCAGTGGCGCAACATCTACTTCAACTTATTGAACTGCTTAAAGCTGATTTAATACAAAAGTTGTGTTGAGCACCTTGGACATGACACTATAGGTGCAGCACAACCAGAAAGCTTTTGTGCTAACCTGTGTTATTGCGTCCCGAGCAGTGCCTGTAGAGTTCGGCACAGCATTTACAATAAAATACTGCTGACTTTATATGGAAAATTAATTGAATTTATTGGTGTGTCTTGTTGCGTTCTGGCGTACCCGGAAAATTCGACACAACATCTAAACTTGCGTGCATAGAAATCGGCCCACTGTAAACTTTTGACTTTAACTATATATTTTTTAAAAACTATTCATCAGATCAAACAAAGAAATATGCTGTTTCAAAGGCAATTTAATATGCTTTAATGTGAGTATAAATTTATCAAGGTCGTTTGTATGCGTTGTCGTTTATATGCGTAGCAAACGGTAAACAAATGAAACGTGTTTATGTGGTGATTGTAACGAAAATAAAAAAAAAATCAAATACTAAAATTATTGCGTTTGCAACTGAAATTTGCATATTAATTCGTTTTTCATAATCTCAAAAGTGTTTAAGTGTGTTAGTTTAATGCATATTACACCACAAAAAGCCGGCCAAGTTATTAGTTTAATCGCAAATGGACTTAGTCAGCGAGCTGTTGCTAGACAATTGGATATGACACGCGCAGCGGTTCGAAGAGTGCAAACGTTATGAGGAGACTGGATCTTTTCATAGGCGACCTGGAACAGGCAGAAGGCGATTTACAACCGCTCGTGATGACCGCTTTATTGTGTCAACAACATTAAGAAATCGTTACCTTAATGCCGTTCAAGTGCAACGACTGCTCCGTGAGGTGCGAGGAGTGGCTATTAGTCAGTGGACAGTAGACGAAGACTGCAGGAAAATAATCTGACCCCTAAAACACCGTGCGATTGGTCCAAAACTTACTCCAGCTCATCGGCAAGCACGCCTGCAGTTTTGCATGGGATCATCTGAATTGGACGTTGGAACAATGGGGATCTGTTATGTTCTCAGATGAGACCAGAATATGCCTCCATGGTAGCGACCGAAGAAGGAAAGTGTACCGAAGACCAAGAGAGCGATTTGCAGATTGCTGCTTTGAAGAGCGGAGTGCTTATGGAGGTGGTTCCTGTATGATCTGGGGTGCAGAATGCTCTTATAAAATAAGAGCATGAACCGACTCTCAGTTCATTCGTAGGGGCGACCGTGTTCACGGAAGAAGAGGTTTAACGGCTGTTGTGGTACCTTAAGTCGACTACATTGGAGACGAATTTACCTTTATGCATGACAATGCCAGGCCGCACACCGCAAGAATCGTGCAAGATTATATTGCAGAAGTCGGTTTTCGGGTTATGGAGTGGCCAGCATACAGTCTTGACCTAAATCCGATCGAACACTTATGGGATGAGCTAAAACGAAGAATTCGAGCTAGACTTCATACCCCAAACTCGATCCCAGAGCTTATTGTTGCAGTAGAAGAAGAGTGGTTTAACATTCCTCAAGAAACAATAGCAAACTTGATTAGATCTATGCCTAATCATACGAGAGAAGTTATTAGGGAAAAAGGAGGTCATACCCATTATTAAAAAAATAAGTATTACGTTTTAAATTGTCAATAACCCCATTTATGTTAATAATAAAGAAGCTTAATTTGCTTAATACATTAATTTCACTATGTTAAAGATAGGATACTCACGATAATTTATACTCACATTAAAGCATATTAAATTGTCTTTCAAACAGCATATTTCTTTTTTTGATCTGATGAATAGTTTAAAAAAAATATAGTTAAAGTCAAAAGTTTACTGTGGGCCGAGTTCTATGCACGCAAGTATACATCAACATATTGCTGATTTTTCATAGAACATTTAAGGTTCTAAGCTGATTTTATATGAAAATTGTGTCTGGTGTCTGTATGTGAAAAACAGCCGGAAGAACTTTTTTGTTATTATTTTTCCTTCTCTATTTTAGGCAGGTTGCCTGTTCATTTTTAGTTGATTTTAGTTTGTTTCGTGCATTGCTCACCATTCTCCCTTCGTCCATTCTACTTATGTGCTCATTTCATTCGCGTTATCTGCTAAAAGCCACTCATTAATGTTCTCCACCTTGCAAGTTTGCCTTATACAGGGTGATTCAAAAGTGGCGTCATTCCTCTGGGAGTGTTGTCTGGGGGTGTTTCGGGAATACGGGAAAAATTGTAAAAAAAATTAATTCTTATTAAAAACTGAGATATTTGCCAAAAACTAGATCAGAATTACGGCAACGATGCTTTTCAAGATAATCTGCCTAATTAACATTACGTAAATACTTGTTACTTCTTAATTATTGAAAATTGTAGTAACCATGGATAAATACAAAACATTGAAAGAGAAAACAATAGAAATATTTTGAGGTTAGGATAACGCTGTCTATTTGCCGTCAGTGCTGCCATCCTTTTTGGGGCAGATGAGTGATATCCCTAAACTCGCCTCACATGTAAACAAACATCTCCTGTGTGAGGTTATGTGCAATGATTAATATTAATCAAATAAAATACAATTAAGTTGTTAAATCACAAGAGATTGACGAAGTTCTGCCCGTTTAACTCCAGACATGTTTGTTCCCCAATCACTTTTGGGGCAGATGAGTGATATACCTAAATTCGCCACATCTGTCAACGAAAACCTCCTGTTGAAGGTTATGTATCAATGATCAATATTAATCAAATAACATACAATTAAGTTGTTACATCACAAGAGGTAGAGGAAGTTCTGCCCGTTTAACTCCAAACATGTTTGTTCCCCAATCACTTTATTGTGCTCTCTTCGCCGCAGTCTGGGATCACCTTTTGAGCAGGTTCTCGTATTCGGTTAATTAACTCCTGCTCAATTTGTACCGGTGTTCGGAAGATCAGAGAGTTAATGTGTCCTTGTGTCCTGTGTATCTTACATACATGGTAGGAATGTGGTCCTTCCTCTGGGGAGTTATAGGGACAATTATCCGGTGCCTGGGAAAGTGTCAGTGGTTGTGCAATGCTCCGAGCACTCCTGGAAGGCTCTGCTGCAATTATCTCCAGTACTTGTGCCTCTGTGTCTGGAACCCGAGCATCACTAGATCGTCCATAATCTGCGTCAATTCCTGGAGCCAATCGCCCAGTGTCTCTAGCCCTTTGCTGGTGTAAGGTCTTACACCTTCTGCTATGTTAGTGTGGCATTTTCCCATAACTAATCACATATCTGCAAATTCGATGTTGGTGTACATTTTGGGAAAGGAGCATCAAAGTAAGTCACAGATTGACAAATGCTTGTTATTATTGACAAAGACTATCTACCTGTAACTATCTGTTAATGACAAAAAACATCATTGCCGCTTTGACTTTTCATCAAAAAATTGTAGAAGAGGTCTTTTTAAATATCAAAATTTTTCGTAATTTGAAGGAAAGATCGTAATTTTTCTTTTCGAATGGTTAAGTATTCCACAAGGCTACCAAGCAAACATGGGACTATTTTAAAATAATACTTAATAACAAAGTTGAAATTCGATTTTCAACTGTTAATATGTTCTAGAAATTTTCGAAAAAAATGTTTTCAATATTTTTCTCCTACTCTCCAGATGAGCCCCTATAACCACTTAAAAGGAATGACGCCACTTTTGAATCACCCTGTATTGTCGCTCCGCTCTCTGTGGAGCAACGTTTCTCCCGTGATTCTTCGTAGGACCTTCATCGTCTTGTTTCCAGAAGCATTTTGGATTTTTTATGTCCGTTCGGGATTCTACTGTGTAGGTCTTTATGATAGTTATAATATATGCCTTGATATTGGCCTAATGATAGTTATAGTTTTCTATACAGTTTGGTTCAAACATCCAGCAACTCTCAGTGCCTTCTTGATCTCTTGTTTGTTGTCTTACCTTTGTATCGATGTCATCATATCCCGATGGATCTATACCGAGATAATTGAATTTTAATTCTTGTTATATTATTTTGTTTTCAACTACAATTTTGCATCTTAGAGGTGTTTTTGATATTGTCTGGCTTTTTATTTTTGAGGCTTTGCTATGCAATTGAAGCGGTATAGCAGTCCTTGGAGGTCGTTTTCTCACACATTCTTGTATCTGGGTTGGATGTATCTGTCTGTTGCTTAATATGTAGTTGATGGTTGATCGTTGCCCTCTTGTATTTTCGAATTTATACTTAAATTGAGTTTTATGATCGGAGAAGGTATTGTTTACTTATTCTTTATTATTCTCTGTTCCCGAGAGTAATCCTCAATTCATCTGGTGGTAATGAATCGATCGTGTCTTGAAGCTGATCATAGAATAATTCCCGTTTGTCTCTGGGTTTGTTATCTTCCGGTGCATATATTGATATTTCCATTATTTCTTGGTCTTCAGCACGAAGTTTAATGACGAGTATACTAGCTGATATATAACCGCATTCGTTTATATTTTGTGTATATTTGTTGTGTATTACTGAGCCTACTCCCTTTTTAGCACGCTCCTGTTTTTCGCCCCCGGTAGATTGTTAAGTATTCTTCATATTTTATTTGACCTTTTCCATTTTTTTAGTTTACACCTTTCTTTTTCCACCTCTTTGTCCCTTTTCTCACACGTGTTCGTTCATGCATTCTGCTGTTAGTTTTGCGAGCATTTTTTTTACATGTTTTTACCTTAGGCAGGGTGTTGGCCCGGTCTTTACCCTCCTATTTTACCCGGGCTTTGGGACCAGGAACATGATTCTCATCATCTCTACTCAATCCATCCCACACACATACAGTCGGAGTTAACTTTTTTGATAACTTGTGTTATTGCGTTTTTAGCAGTGTTGTGCGCCCGGAGTGTTCGTCACAACATTTCCATAACCTTAAATTGAAAATTGAAATTAAACTGTTCAATTTTCGGTTAAAAGTTTGACGAGTTTATAGCCGATTTTATGCGAAACTTCATCTTCCGTTTGGTGCTTTAGTAATGGAATCCTGCCGAAATCAGTACATTGTTCTTTACTCCAAAAATGATTCGTCCAAAAAAATCCCTTTAATACTGGAAATTGAACAGATTAAACACCATTTGGCGCCAAACTTAGCGCTATCCAGGAAAAAAAGTAGTGCAAAGTGCAACACTTTCTTCAGATTTTGCATGAAAAATTAACACGTCATACTTACTTCACATAGTATTTGAGGAAAAATATGCAAGGATCGACCGTAAGCCGTCATGTTAGAGCAGCTCAGTGGGCGTTAGATTAATTAAAATATATATAACAATGAATTGCTTGTAGTAAAAGGAGCATCGCGCACCGGCTTACTTAAAGCATCTCGTTAAAGCGTCAAACACGATATACTTTAGCGAGTGCAGTAATGAAGAAGAAAAAGCACTTTTCATCATTTTCCAAGGCCCCCCTTTCGCAATCCACTTAATACCATGAAAAGGAAACGAACTCAAACAGACCAATTAGCCAGACGAAAGTTCACATAAAGGTACAAAGCGTTTCGATAAATGGACGAATCAGCTCCATTCAGGTCCTCAATAATTTATCAAGATCTAGTTATAGATGGGAGTGAATAAAGCATAAGACAAAGTGCTCGAATGAATGGCTGAGAACCGTGGGACTAGCCGGAGTAATCCATTTAATTCGAATTATCTCTTTATGAATTAAGGAACAGCAATTGTCTGGAACAGGGATTTTCTAATTACCTGGAGATACTGATTTGTTTGCTAATGAGCCCAGTTTTAATTAATTGCTCAGCTACAACAGACAGTGTCTGGATTTGCTACACAGCATGGCTTTGCATAATACTTTAAGGTATGATTTACCTCCCACTATAGACTCAGCGATGCTGAAAGCTACTAGGCGGCTTTCAAAAGACACGTGTCCTTTACACGTGTACAATTAGAAATGATTTCCTTTTACACATTTATTCGTATTGGCTTCAAGGCCTAATCAGGTCAAAGCTAATTGCTGGTTGAGTACCTTTATACAGCTTTTCCATTAGACCTAATGTAAAACTCAGTTAATTAACGCAGAGTTCTTGAAGATGGAAAATAGAATTTACAGGTTGAATCCAGGTGGCCAGCAACCGCAGGTCTAATAAAGGTATTTTGCATCGCATCCGAATCCAATTAGGCACAAAGTTCCAGTGCGGCCGCGTGTACAATTAAAAATTGTTCAAATACAGTCCGGAACTTTTCTAATTGAAAACCCTACTTTATCCGCTAATATAAAGCCGCAGTCCGAAATTTAATTAGCCAGTTTCCGGAGTTGAGGGCCGAATTTGCACCGGGAAAACTGCAACGTTTGGAACAACAGCTTTACATATAAGGGCCATCAGCCCTTATTGCTCTAACTGAATCTTTGCAACCGAAACAAAATGCAAGATGAGTGATATGTCTGCATGGACCAATTTTATACAGCGAATAAGCAATGAAAAGTGAATTTTGCTTGCTCATTTTGCAATAGTGCAGTTTTGCTGTGCGTATCGGATTATTGAGTTTACCGTGATTATGAAGAAAATTTGGATGCGTTGTCTACCTAATCTTTAGTGTTAATCTCCACACGTACGAAAATGTGTAAATTTGTGTGCAAACCTTTAATTCGCTTTACTTGTCGTGTTAGTGTTTGTTTCTATCAATCACAAAACACTCTTAAAGAGAACCAACATGTCACATTCTTCGACAATTTCCACTTGATAAGAACAATCAAATTTGCTTGCAATAATCAACAGAGCGTCTGTCATGTAGAGGATTTAACCTATTTGGAGTCTCCACAAGGAAGGTGAATGACATTGTCATACGTTTCAAGTTTGAGGAGCATACTTTAAAAACTAACCGCCAATAGGTTTTGATGATGACATCACACTCAAGTTGTTCTCTCATTACTGAAAATTCGTGGCAATTAACAACTTGTACTGTTAGTTCTTGCTGGTTTGGCTTCCATATCCAGCTTTATTCACAGTTAGTGAGCGTGCTGTAGCATGCGTCCTTTTACGTCTGTCGAAACCATCAAACTCTCCAGATTATTCAATGTGCCCAAAAAACCTCAGGATGACTACAAGACAAATGGAGGAGACTCTTTTCTGGATGTTCCATTTCCAATCCGGTTGGTCTGTGTGCCATCCACGGAATTAGGAGCCACATTTTCCTTATATCCACTGCTTTAATTGTCCAGGATTCAGCCCCATATCGATAGATGGAGAAAATCTTCCTAATGTCATCTCCGCGAAAAAGCTTGGGAATAATCATGGCGATTCTTATTTTGAATGCGGCTTCTCTACAAAGCTGTATCGAGGAACATCCAAACTTCTTCTTCTTATAGTTCCTATCCGTTTGGGATGTTGGCTATCATACATGCTATCTTAACTTTGTTCACTGCAGCCCGAAACAACTCAGTTGTACTCATACCAAACCAGGTTCTAAGGTTTTTCAACCATGAGATTCATCTTCTACCCACACTTCGCTTTCCTAGTACTTTTCCTTGCAAGATAGTCTTGAGAGTGAAATCTGTTTTCATTTCTCATAACGTGTCCTAAATATTGGAGCTTTCGTTCCTGCACAGTATCAACCACTTCCCTTTCCTTGCCCATTCTGCTGAGAACCTCGATATTTGTTATGTGGTCTGTCCATGGTATTTTCAATATTCTTCGATATAACCATAACTCGAATGCTTCCAATTTCTTCGTTGGCTTCAGTAAGCGCCCATGCTTCCACCCCGTAAAACAGGACATATAAGACGTAAAAGCGCAGAAGTCTTATCTTGGTGTGTAATGTTATGTGATGGCTTGTGAACAGATGTCTCATCTTGCTGAATGCAGTCCTGGTCTTTTCAATTCTGCTTCTTATTTCCTGTGAATCATCCCATTGCTCGTTCACCAGAGTTCCGAGATAAGTAATACTGCTCACGCGTTCTATCCGTTTTTGGTTAAAGCTCACGCGTTCTATCCGTTATAAGCTGACAGTTATTGATGTTGTCTTTGCTTATAATCATTAGTTTTGTGTTTTTAATATTAATGTCCAGGCCATATAGTTGACTGCACTCTGTTATTCTATTCATGAGATTTTGCAACCCCTCTATGCTGTCAGCAAACACCACCGTATCGTCTGCATAACGAATATTGTTCACTCTTTCTCCATTCAGGGATATTCCTGAATCTGTGTGTTCTAAGGCTTCTCTAAATATGAATTCTGAATAAATATTAAACAATAATGGGGAGAGAACGCAGCCCTGCATTACACCCCTCAGTATCTCCATTTCCTCTGTTGTCTCATTTCCGGTTCTGACAAAAGCTGATTGATTCCAATACAGGTTGACTATTATGTTGAAGTCCCTTCCATCCAAGCCTACATCTTTCAGAATTTCTACCATTTTTCGATGTTTTACTCTATCAAAAGCCTTCTGGTAGTCAACAAAACATGCAAACACTTCACAGTTCATGTCTCTGCATCGCTGAAATAAAACTTGGATGCTATATATGGCCTCCCGTGTTCCTACTGCATCTCTGAAACCAAACTGTGTAGGTGCTATTTGTTCTTCACAGATCCTGTAGATTCTTCTGTGTATGATTTTCAGAAATAGTTTTAGTAGATGGCTCATCAGACTTATTGTTCTAAAGTCTTCATAGTTTTTAGCTCCTGATTTTTTAGGCAAGGTGATGAATTCCGATGTGAGCCACTGGTGCGGAATCCTACCAAAACTGTATATCTTATTAAACACATTTGTAAACCGCCTCATGCTGCCTTCATCAAAAAGTTTCAAGAACTCTATATTTATGTTATCGGGTCCTGGGGATTTTCCTTCTTTCATGGACTTTATTGCTGCTCTGACCTCGTCAATGAGGATATCTGGACCTGTATCATCATTTACTTTGGGAGGTTCGTGTCTTGTGTCATAAAAGAGTTGTTCTATGTATGATTTCCATGTGTTTTTCAAGTCAGCAGCATTAGTTATAGGTTTTCCCTCGTTGTTAGTTAGGGTGGTCTCATGTTTACGTTTAGACGTCCCAGTTAACTCTTTAACCTTTCGGTGTACGTTGAAAGTATCGTGCCTTGCCTGCAGTGTTTCTATTTCAGTACACTTTTCCTTAACATCTCTTTCCTTGGCTTGACGGACCTTTATTTTAATGATTTTGCTGTTGTATGCGCTGTCATCGCCTTTCTTTTTTTTTCGTTGTTCCATTAACTGCAGAATCTCGTCGGTCATCCAGGATTTCTTTTTCATTTTATCCGGTTGTAACCAGTCGTCTTTGATCTTCTTAATTGTCGTGCTGAGTTTACTTAATTGGTCTTCATGGCTCGGGTATGACAGGGATTTGATTTCGTTATTTAGGTCGGTTTTTACTTGTTGATTTATTAATGGTTCTTTTAGTTTCCGCAGATCATGCTTACGTACGTTACTCTTCTTTAGTCTCTTCATCTTTATCTTGAATACACCGACAAGGGGATTATGATCTGAGTGAATGTCAGCTCCTGGATAGGCTTTTACTGACTTCCAGCTATTTCGGTATCTTTTGTTTACAAGTATGAAGTCGATCTGGTTTCTAATTACATAATCCGTCCTGTCGCGAGGTGATCTCCAGGTATAGAACCTCCGAACTGGGAGTTTGAACCATGTGTTTGTTATCATAAATTCTTGCTCTTCTGCAAATAGACCAAGCCAACAACCAAACTGCTCTCTTCTTTTTCTGCCTATACTTCGTGTATTTTGCCTTGGATAATTAATTGAAGTAGGACATATCTTAGGTCCCCTCGGACAATGACACCTTCAGTAAACCCACATCTCAAAAGGTTTGAGCCTTCTGATTATTTATGTGTTCAGTTTCCATGAGATGACGTCATAAAGCAGAGTGGTGGAAACATAACATCTCACTAGTCTCCGTTTCAGTTTCAAGCATATTAGCATATACTATTGCATAAGACTCTTTTCATGTTGTTCAAACTTGACCTGGTTTTTTCTATACGTACATTTAATTATTTGGTGTAATAGTTATTACGAGTAACTGTAGTTCCAAGATAAGAGTACTTTTTACCTGTTCGATAGGTCACCTTTGACAATTGCTCGTTGCTATTCTGGGGCCTTCCTTGTTATTTTCATGAATAGTAGTAGTAGTAGTGTGGGGGGACCCGAATGGGTTCGGCGAGTAGGCCTTAAAGGGCCTTTTCGTCATTCCCCCTCCATCCATCCCCACCTTATCTGAGCCCACCCAGGCGTTCCGTGTCCCTGACGAAGGCAAGGATCCGTCTCCAGTCCAAAGAAGAGAATTCCATGCGGGAGAATGTGGAGGCCCCAAGAGGCGCGTCCTAATAGACGACCAGCGATGGCAGACTCCTATTAGGTGATATAATGTTTCCTCCGCCGTTCCACATTGTGAAGATTACGGGGCTATCACCAATTCCTAGTAGGTGTAAGTGTCTGTTCAGACCACAGTGGCTTGTCATTACCCCAAACAGAGTTCTCAAGGCCCAGCGACTCCTTGACATCAACCATTTGGATGTTGGCTTGGCTTCACTTTGATATTCTAATCAACTCTTTGGCTTGTCTACACCCTTCCGGTTTCCTCCAAGTCTCTGTGGCATCTCTAAGAGCCCAGTCATTTAGAGCGCTTGTTACCTGTCTGTCTGTTACGTAAACCTATGTGAGGTTCGGCAGTTATTGGGTTCTCAGAAGATGTGTGTGCGTCGAAATCCACACTAGTTCTGTCACTTTATTCAGGGCATCCCAGCAATCCTGGATCAGTCTAATGTCCATCTGAACACTGAGAAGTGCCTTTAGGGCAACCTGGCTGTCGAAGTAGATTTCGATCACTCCCCCTAGTCCTTCTGTAACTTCATTATCTGTGGCAACCTGGAGGATTGCATATAATTCCGTCCGGAAAGACTGTCATCCAACCCCCAGCGAAAAGGGAGCCGATCTGTTGGTCACTTGACCGGTACATGCCCGCCTCGGACAATCCCGTATTGGGCGCCCTTGAGCCGTCGGTATCCCAACATTGTATCCCCTTTCGCGCAGTAACTGTCCTAGTATTCCAACTTTCTTTTGTTGGGATTTCCACTTTAAACTTCCTTTCAAACCTAAGTCCTCTGCCAGGTGGGATTACCCTTGCATCTAGGACATATAGGTGGTTGTCACGCCTTGTAGAGCCGCATCCCATCCTCTGTAGCGCCGCAGCGGTAACAGGTGTAACTTAAGAAGTCCCAGGAGGATATTTATTGCTATACTTGGTGTCGTCCTCATTGCGCCAGTCTTTGCAGACCCGTCAGTTTCCGGGATATGAAGGCCTTCTCCACTGTCGGCCACCAGACCACGGAACCATAACAGATCCTCGGTCTTATAACGGCAGTGTATAACCACCTCATATCGTGTGGTTTTAGGCCCCAGTTTTTCCCCATGGCCGGGCGCAAGTGCCACATAGAAGCCTTTTGTATAACTTTCTCTGCGTGGGGGTTCCACTTGAGTTCACTGTCTAGGGTCACGCCTAGGTACTTGACAGAGTAATTTCTTCAGAGGATGCATTAAACAAAATAGGTCGAAATGACCGTCGCATGTTGGTTGTAATAGTGCCTCCTTTGTATCTAAAACCTTGCGAAAACCAAACTGACCTTCAGTTATATCCAAGTCGATATTCCGATGGATGTGGTTGAGTATGATTTTTAAAAGTAGTTTCAGTGTGTGCGACATGAGGATGATGGTACGATGGTCACTGCACTCTCTTGCGTCTGACTTTTTCGGCAAAACAGATAAGATAAGAGCCGATGGGAGCGATTCTGTTGGTAGTTGTGCGAATTTAAACACATCGTTCAGGATCTCACCATGACCTCCAAATCCTGATCAGTTATGAGCTTAAGAACGTCTATAGGGTGGTGGCAAGGCTATGTACCGTTACCATCTTTTTAATGTTTGGGTTCCTTCACCTTTCATAATCGTGTAGCCTCTGTTCTCCCGTTGTTCTCTGGCTTTAAACTTGATGTTTCTCACATCGTCGAAAAGATCCTCCATGTATTCCGGCCATCTCTTTAGTTTGTCTACTGTGTTTGGTAATGTTTTCCCGTTCTTGTCTAAGAGCATTTTGGTAAACTTTCCTTTCCTCGTAGTAATTCCATAGTAATTTTCACAAATTCTGCTTAAAAAACAATCAAACGTAATTTATGAGGTTAAGGGCAAAACTTGAATAAGGAACATGTAGGGATGACAACAAAATATCTAAAGAACACAATAAACGGACATCAATACCCAAAAAATGCTAGCACAGAGCTTAACGAGATTTAAAAATAAAATTACAGTTAACCACAGACATGGTGTATAAAAATGATGCCAACTATATCCCAAAGCGATTAGTAAAAGTTTAAGAACCGTTTTGAAATATCCTGCTTGAAGGGCTCCATTTTAAGAGGGCTGCACTTGGAGGCAAATTGCAGCGGATTTTTTGCATCTCTTGATTCAATATCAGCTTTTGCAACTGGATAACTTTTGCTACTCAGTATCAATTGCATTTATCGCGCGAAATATTGACGGTTTTTCTTAGTTTATTATTATATTTTTTTATTATTAATATAATTATGTTTATCTGGCAACAAAACCTCAAGTATATGCAAGCGTGCCATTCGACTGAACATTAGAAACGAATTGCCCGTGTAGCTGAGCACTCTACTCAAACGTGAATTTTAAAAATCATCTAACAAGTGGTAACAATGCGATTTTCAGATTTTTCCTACCCATTTTCATTAAGCTGGAGAATTCGCTTTGTTTCTCAAGACTGGAGCTCTATTTGTCATAGAGGCTGCAGTTTCCTTTCATGTCGAGCGGCGTGGTGCATCCATTCATTCTGTCCGAGTGTTTGTCTTATTTGCTTTTCCCGGCTCAAAATCCGGAAGCTCATAATCGGAGTGCGTTAGGCCAAGTTGCTTCTATTCTTATTAAACCAGTGGCGTCCATCACTTATTTAAAAAGCTTTAACCAGCTGAGAGAATGCTCGAAATGTCGCTGTTGAATAGCTCCAGTTTCCGGTAACTAGAGCCATTGATGCTCAGATAAATTGGGAAATGGAAATAACTAGATGCTGCAGCTAATGAATAAAATTTCAATACAACTCCTGGACTCCGGACGTGCCAAAGGGCGCTGAAAACGGACACCAATTAGCCAAATTTACTGAACTGGCACGTTCACATTGAGCTGACACTTATGCAACGAATTTGGCGCATCGAATAATGATTATCGACGGTGGCTTACCGATGTTAATTCTGGATAAAACACCTGTCTTTCAAGCAAAGCTAAACGAAGAAATAACCGGATCCCTTTTCGCTCGGCTAACAGGTCGTTTCCATTAATTCCAAACTATTCGCCATGTCAATCTGCTGCTTGAATTAGTTTGTTATTATCTACCTAGTGCCGTTGTTTGAGTTTGGAAACTCATTAGACCATGTCGCAGCCAGGCGAAGAGCCATTACCAATCGAAACTGAGAATTTTGGATAATGATGAACCGACTAGTATATTTACGAAACTCGAGGCCACAATGGCTGTAAAAAGCGTGGAAAAGGCCTCGGCATTATCTCCGAAACAGTTGCCGCTTGTGGAAAAATATCGCCGGAAGCAGTCACTTCGATGCGACCGGAAAGGCGGGGCAATCTCCAGATTTATGCCAGATAAACGCGGAAAGTGTGCGACATAAATATTTAAGTGTAGGTGAGCAACTTTCAATCTTATCACATGCGTTTTATTAAAGAGAAGCTTAACTGGCTTAAATGTCTCCCGTTAAACGTATTTGGTTTGCATTACATCAATTAGGTTGCCATTTTAGATGCATTACTTCCAAACACTTTCAATGCAAGTTTAAGCAGTTGGATCTTGAAGGCATCGTTTGAGTCTACCTGCTAGGTATTCTTTAGGGACAGAGAAAATGTTATTATTGGGAGAGGCATGTTAGACTTTAGAGCACTTTTCTGCAAAGCTGAGTGAAAGTGGGCAAATGTCCACCATAAACTAGATAGAGGTCAGGTCTATTTCCTGAAAACAGACATAAACAGATAGTGGTAAAGTGGCAATAATATGAATGAAATTCAGGCGACTTTTGAATTAATAAATGAAAATGTGGAAACGAAATTAACTCAAGTACTTTATGATATGAGAGCAATTAAAGGGGCTAACATGCAGCTGAAAGATAATGTTGAGAGAGCAGGAGCTAAATTAGCCTCCTGAGAGAGACCTTCCTTTTTTGGAAGACCGGACGAGAAGGGGAAGGCGGAGGAAGTAAAGGGAGGGAAACATGAAGAATCAGTGAAAAAATAGACCAATTAATAAATGGTAGTCAGGCTGGATGTAAAGGCGATTATTGTAGCAGCAAGAGTATACAACAAAATAGTAGTAGTAGTAGTAAACATCTTTATTAGTAATAAAAGGCTATCGACCTATCGGTCTTTCTGCCCTGGGTTGATTACAAAGTTTTGTATGGAAACTTAATAACTAATAACTAATATAATTCACAAACATGTACATAATTTATGTTTGGAGATGCTCCAATAGGGTTGAGGTTGGGAAGATGAAACGCGTTTGTCTGGTCGGTCTTGTTAAACAGAGGGGGTTCAAGAAGGTGAGATTGTGAGAGTTGTGTTTCCATCTTGATTGCAAGACGAGTAGTCTTTCCGAGGTCCTTGTCAAGTTTGTGCGTTCGTAGAGTAGTCGGTTTGGTGGATTGTGAAATGGGTTTGCTGGGTGTCGGATCTTCGTTATCAGTCTCAGTGCTATCTGTTCTGTTATCTGTAAATGCCGTTTAATTTTGTCAGTAGCGTTGGCGAATAAAGTATGAGAGTAGTCAATTAGAGGTCTGCAGATCGCTTTATATATGATAATTGCTGTCTTGGTGCTGATACCCTTGTTTTTGTAAGTAAGTATGCGGAAGTGTTTTGCTCTCTTGGTTAGATCTGTTCTGATGTTTTGTAGGTAATTCACCTGATTCCTAGGTATTTCACATTGTCGGTGGGTTTGAATATTTGACCGTCCGTGGTGATGTTTGGAGAGTCTGGTTTAATTCGGTGGTTTGAGAGGAACAGCCGGTTTTTTGATGCATGTGGTGTGAGCCTCCATTTGTAGAACCATGCTGTTATTGTGTCTGTTAGTGTCTGGAGTTTGTCCACTGCTCTGGCGGTCGTTCTGTCATGCGCGATAAGGGTAGTGTCGTCAGCGTATTGCAGCAGGTAAGCGTTTTGGTCTATACCTTCTTTGTCTTGTCTGTTGTGGATGTATATGTCATGGCATTATATGTTGTAAAGCAGGGGTGTGAGTGGTGAACCCTGAGGTAAGCCTTGCTCAGGTGAAAAGGGGATAGAGTAGTCGTCGTTGAGTCGTACCTCCACTTGTCTGTCTTCGAGTAGTTGTTTAATAATATGTATTAAGCAGTTAGGAATGCCAAGTTTGTGTAGTTTGTACAGTAAGCCCTCGATCCACACACTGTCAAAGGCCTTATTTATGTCTAAAAACAGGCTGGCAGTTTTTCCTCCGGTCAGGTGTGTGGTTTGTATGTTATTAGTAAGAACAAAAAGTGGATGAATAGTTGAGTTTTTAGTCTTGAAGCCAAACTTTTTATTATGTGTGTAAACAGTTTGCTCAACCCCGGGAGTAGCGTGATGGGCCTGTAGTTTTTTGTTAGTGTGGCAGCTAGTCCACTCTTTAAAATAAGAATTATTATACCGTTCTTCCATGACTTGGGTATTTTGTTAGTCGTGATGCATTCAACAAAATAAAACATGTGCAGTTATAAAATTATAATGGCGCAGAAAAAAGGAATCAAGGATATGACAAGTTGAAGGCAACCAAAATCAACCAAACTCTTCTTAAAGGTGCTAAAAACAACAAGAAAGCGAACACAGACTGCGGAAGAGAGGTGAAAAATAACGATGGGGTAATAATAAAGTAATAAATGAAATTACAATGGGATGGAGAAGGTGCTTCTCCATGTTAGATGTGAAAAATATCAACGGAGTTGAAAGCCAAGATGAGGAAGGTCCGGAACGAGAAAACGAGGAAATTTAGCAAAAGTGTGGAAATGCCAATGAAGAAAAAATGCTTGAGGAGGAGAAGCAAATTGCAACTGAGATGTTATAAAACTTGGGTAAAAGATGCCTAAATATAACGAACTGTATAAAAAGTATGATGAGGAGCGAGAGTACCTACAGGCTGGTACGTTGACCAATCAATTCACTTTATAAAAAACGATATAGAACTGTATCTAATAATGTAAGGAAATAACACTGTTCATTTGAGTATTAAATACTTACAACCAAATTTTACATATAAGACTATGAAATATAATGAAGAATCAGTAGGAGAATCTCAAAGTGGCAATACGAAGTGTTGACGTTAAGAGAGAAAACAGAGAGGACACTTGTGAAACATCAAAAGTCTTTGATAGTGTTCTAGGACATTCAATTTAAGAGCTTTTGTCCAAGGAAAGAGTGGAAGTGACCTTAAGAAATAACACTGAAAGCACATACAAAACATCAAGAAATTGAGACAGGAAAAGAAACGAATGCATGTAGTAGTAGTCCCAGTAGCCATGGGAAGCCCACTCAGCACAAGCAGAGAAATTCGAGGAAACAGCTTTGAGAACCGCACCCTTTAAACAAACTATCTGGTATATAGGCGCAATAACCTGGACAAGTTCCTCGACCACCTGAACAAGCAACATCCAGAGATACAATTTATCATGGAAGTTGAACAAAACCAACAGTTGGCTTTTCTGGGTGTCTTGGTATCTAGGAAAGAAAACCAATTGGACCATCGGGTATATCGAAATGCCACCCACACGGACAGATACCTCCACAAGCTATCCAACCATCACCCGAGTCAAACACAAGGAATCATCAAGACTCTCACGGATAGAGCCAGGAAAATATGTGGACCACCGCACCTATCAGCGGAACTACAACATTTAGAAAGGGCCTTTCTTCAAAACTCTTTCTTTCTCTCTTATTGACATTAAAACAGCAGTAAGGGTGTACCGTGCCGAAAAGAGTGAAACCACTGAAAGGGTCTTTCTGCATTTCATTCCCAGAGTTACGGACAGAATGGGGAAATTCTAGGGAAACATAACATAGAAACAATCTAGAAGCCCACGACAAAGATCCAGGAATGTCTAAGGTCGGTTAAGGACAGAAGACCTTCCCTCGCGACTGCAGGTGTCTACCGAATCCCATGCTCCTGTGGAAGCGCCTACATAGGAACCACTAAGAGATCGGTTAACATGAGGATCGAAGAACATCGACGAAATTACAGATTGGGACATGTGGAAAAGTCCTCAGTGGCGGACCATGCCCTCAGCGAGGGAGTGCACAGCATCAAATTTGTAGAAACTGAAGTCCTTCCCACAACAACAGGCTATCTCCCCCGACTAATACGAGAAGCCATCGAAATACACAAGAATAGCGACAATGTTAACAGAAAAGAAGAGACAATGGCGCTAAACCGGATATGGTTTCTGGCACTCACCAACGCAAAAACGGCAAGGAAACGTAACGGCACAGGACAAGAAGAAGACTCTACTACACCGGAGGATAAACAACAGAATGCGTCGACGCCGATGACACAGGCCACGTCATCACAACCGGTGCATAAATACGGACTGCGTCCGAGGAACCGCATCAGTACAGTGTGAGTTCTCAAGCAAACCACCTCTGAAGATGCAAGCCACTCTTGCTTGTGAAACGTCAGGAAGAAATTCTATTTTACGACGGCCTAAAACTCCGAAAAACTCACCAGTTTCAAAGTTCTATTTATAAAATATTATTGTATGTTATACTAAAGAAGGTGAAGAGAGAAACAAGGAAAGTAAAGTACATATGAAAGCGTTTGGTATATTTGAGAGCGTATTTGCAGATGATCTAGTGAGGTTTGCTGGAAACGCTGCGAGTTTCGTAGCTTCATAATTTATCAGCTAAAGTGAATCGTAAAAATGGAGTTAGACGATGTGCAGTTGAAACAGATCAAATTAAGTACTTAGATGTGCAGATACAAAGAAATGGAAAACAAGAGGCAGAAATAAAATAATCCGAAATCAAATAAACGAAATAATTAGCGCAACAGCAAAAGTGTACCATGCTTGATGCAGACATTTTAAACGAATACGAAAGATTTCAAGCAACAAAAAAATTAGTGCTTCCGAACACTTGTTTGGCAGCGAGAGTTGCGTAAAGACAAACACGAATTACAAATGCAGGCAGCGCATATGAAATACCTGAGAAGAGTGATACTCGAATTAATCGAATAAGAAATGAAAATCTACTTGAGGTGGAAAAATGGTGCAACTTGCTTCATTGCTTGCCAAAGTTGAAGGTAGAAACAGCCATGCATACAAACTGATGATGGTGGAAAAAGACACCGAAACGTTTTTATAATATGATTGAATAATAAACAATAAAATTGACTGGAACCCAGGAATTTCGTTTGAATTAAATCTAATTAATTTTGGAAAATATTTGGCCTTTCAACTTCAGTGCTCATTCTGACCAGGCAAAGAATCAATATATCTGAATGCGGCAACCAAACAGGTGATGGAAAAACCATAGTTTTCTGATTGATCAGGTGAAGTTGAACTTAGCGGGAGTTTTAATTAACTTTTCGTGCGGGAAATGATTGGCGTATAAAGAAACGCAGAATATCTGCGGCGAGTTTCGAATTAGAAACTCTCAACTACGCAAACCGCAGACTGATTAATTTCCGTAAGTAACTTCCGTGATTAGGCAGCGAACACAAAAGCGACGTCGAACACACATGTGAACGGGTTTGCAAAGAGATTGAACGATAACGAACCGAAACTAACGCGAATTGGTTGGCCTTTTGTGTTTACGCGTTGAACATCAGTGTGTGTTTTTTTGTAATAAATTAATACAAAATTATCTAAATATTAATACTAATCGGGGTTTAAAGCATTAAATTTTTTTAGCAAATTAAACTAAGTTGTTCACATGTTTCAAACCGCAGAACACTTGTCTGAGTGTCTGGATAGGCAAGCGGAAAGCTTTGTAAAACTAGAAAACTTAACGGCTAACTAGAGACGTTGCTGGACGAACTTTCCTGAATTTGTCGAGTGCTGAGGGTCGTTTTTCCTCACAAAAATTCAGTAAAAATGCGGAAAGGGGCGTTGTGTAACTGTGCGCTGAGAGCTTATGTAAAAACGTTGCCAGATCATTACACTCAGCGGCAACTTATTTTTCTCAGCCAGACGAGACAGCATCGATATATTAACATCAGAAGCTCGTAGCATGAGTAGCGAAAATGTCAATCTAACAGATATTTATGAGATCTCGCTTATTATTTTGCCGAGAAAAATGATACGTAATGTGCTGTGATGATGCAGTGTTATGAATAGCTTAGATATATTCCTGCTCTTCTTAGAGCTCGTAAATGCTCCTTCCGTTTTATATACAGGGTGAGTTGTTTCCGATGACCAGTACAGGGATCTTCGGAACTGGAGCAGTTACAAAGAAGGTCAAATGGACAAAGAATTGTAGTTTTGCATGCTCTACTCGATACCAATTATATTTTTCTAAAATTTGACAGCTGTCAAGAGATATTTGGGAAAAACTTATTTATGGTAAATTTTTAAATTACTCCTAGTTCCGTTGATATTAATTTGACAGGAAAGCATTAAATAGAAAACTTGTAGGAAATTGAATTCCAAAGAAAATGGCGTAAGACATTTCTCCAAAATAACTGTCATTTTTGACATATTACACAAATTTGAGTTTTTTTAAATGGAAACCATACTTGATTATTACTTTACCGAATAGAGCATTTTATTACGATTTTAGTGATATATCACATCGTTAGGTTTTTTTCGAAAATAAAGTGTCTGCTAACAATTTATACTTTTTCAAGTTAGTTGATCGAAGTTAGCCATGGAAAATAGTATAAGACATAGCATTGTTTCCATAGCAACAGATAATAACATCACCTTTCAAATTTTGACATCCAAGTTTAAATTCAACTTAGAAATCTAAGTTAGTTTTATTGTAAAAATAAATTATTCCAATCAAGAAACGCGCGACATGATTGAAACGTACATTAGATGTGATAAAAAATGCTGGACGATCCTCTGATTACTATTTTGAGAGGTATTTTCACCGTTGTCAAGCGTCCTTGAAAACATTCAAGCGATTATACAACAATTTGGGCACTTATGGAAGTTTTACGCAGCCAAGAAATGAAGATAAAGTAATAAATGAAGCTGTGGAGGTTAATGCCTTGGCCATTGTAAGTCAGAATCCAAAATTTCAAGAGAGATCGCAGCAGAATCCGGGACTACCCAAAACACTCATCGTGTTTTGGGTAAAGACACAAATTCCATCCGTATTATCAGTATCCCAAACCTTACATCCAGGGGATGAGGAGCTGCGTGTGAATTTTTGTACATGGTTCCGAAACAAATGCCAATAAGACATCCAATTCCCTCATAAAATATTGTGGACCGATGAAACTCAATTTAAAAATTGTGGTATGTTTAATCGACACAATGAACATCTTTGGAATCAAACAAATCCCCACCACGTTGAGCAAAGGAGACCACAAATTAAATTTGGATTTAACGTTTGGAGCGAATGGTAGGTTCAAAAATTCTTGAACCATTTATTTTTGAAGGCACGTTAAATGGGAGTCGGTATCTTCAATTCCTTCGGAATAACCTGGATTTTATGTTGGACGATTTAGATTTAGAAACATGGCGTAATGTGCAATGGTTTCAACATGATGACGCTCCTCCGCATAATTTTTCCCAAGTGCGGAATCACCTGGACGTAACATTTCCTGGGGCTGGGATTGGACAAAACGGCCCTGTTTTATGGCCACCTCGATCACCGGATCTTTCACCTTTGGATTTCTTTTTGTGGGGAGCCGTAAAAAACACAGTTTACAAAAACAAATAGTCCAATTTAAATGCACTTAACGAAGTTGTTGTTAGAGCATTTGAAAATATTGATGGTCGCTCCGCAAGAAAAGCAACTTATTCAGTTTTAAAGCGTTGCAATGTTTGCATTGATAATAATGGTGGACTTTTTGAAAATGTTTTACAATAAAAATTAAAGTTTCTAGAGTTAAATTTTAATTATTATTGGTATGATTTGATTTTTATAGTAAACACTTTAAATGAGCAGCCGTCTTAATTATAATAAAGTTATTGCCAACTTTAGTGTAGTTGTCAAAATAAATAGTTACGTATATTTTCCTGACTGTACTTCAATTCACTCCAATATATTCCTGGGTTTCAGTCAATTTTATTGTTTATTATTTAAAATGTTACAAATACGTTTCGGTGTCTTTCTCCACCATCATCAGTTTGTGCGTATAGTTGTTTCTACCTTAACATTTGACTGGTCACTCTCCAAGTGACCTTTTACCAAGTAACATTTTAAATAATAAACAATAAAATTGACTGAAACCCCAGTAAATATATTGGAGTGAAAATAAATAGTGAAGCATACTGTTATTATTTGTTACTATGGAAACAATGCTGTATGACTTATACTATTTTTCATGGCTAACTTCGATCAACTAATTGAAAAAGTATAAATTGTTCGCAGACACTTTATTTTCGAAAAAAACCTAACGATGTGATATATCACAAAAAATCGTAATAAAATGCTCTATTCGGTAAAGTAATAATCATGGTATGGTTTTCCATTTAAAAAAACTCAAATTTGTGTCATGTCAAAAATGACACTTATTTTGGAGAAATGTCTTATGCCATTTGTTTGGAATTCAATTTCCTACAAGTTTTCTATTCAATGTTTTCCTGTCAAATTAATATCAAAGGAACTAGGAATAATTTAAAAATTTAGCATAAATAAGTTTTCCCAAATATCTCTTGACAGCTGTCAAATTTTAGGAAAATAAAATTGGGTTCGAGGAGAGCATGCAAAACTACAATTCTTTGTCCATTTGACCTTTTTCGTAACTGCTCTAGTTCCGAAGATCCCTGTGCTGGTCATCGAAAAAAAAACTCACCCTGTATAGAACCATGCATGTAGCCAGAAAATGGGAATTTTGAACGCAACTCTTCAGAGTCAGCACAAGTTCGGTATTGGTTTTTGCTTTTATTTTGCACCAGCCTACTGGCGTTGGAATTGATTTTGAGATATACAGGGATATTCATGCTGTACGATACGGAAAGCTATGCCCTACTTTGTTTATTTTTATAAATTCTGATTTGTTTTTAAAACATTTTAAGCATTTTGAAGCGGCACTAATTTTTTCCTAAAACGTATGCCAATTTAACCCTCTTCAAGGATTCATTGTTTTGCTTGGCCTGTTTTGTTTGGCCATACATAGCTTCTTCTCGATCAATTTAATCTCAAATTTGCGATTTTAGACTCAACGGTTTCCCTGTTCCATTTGTTTCTTGCAGTTATCAAGTTTTTGCAGTTTGGCGTTATTGGAACATTTAACTTTAACCACTTGATGTGGTTAACCACCTCGTGTTTCTTGAGACAATCCAACATCTTAATATTTTCATTTGTCTGAATTGACGCATTTCTCAGCTTTTCCTCAATTAATCCAGCTCTATTACGGTTCCCTTTGAATACGAAAATAATGTTTTGAATTTTGTCTGAACAAATTTCTGCTCAAACCTGACGAAACAAAGACGCAGAAACGTCCCATCTATGAGTGACCAGAGAGATGCGATATTTCAAACCGTTTCCAAGGTGTAAGTGACAATCTTCAATAACTCAACGAAAAAAGGAGCGTCTGGTTGAGGGTTGGAAATTTTACTTGATGCCTCAGAAAAAAAATGCAGATATCGATTTGGACTTTGGACTCATTAGATATCACAGATTAGATGTCACAGGTCACACTCAGAATGCTCGCAAGTAGGTTGATCGAAAAGGCCATAACGACGTTTCGGAGATATGGGCTGTATTAAACTTCCAGAACCCCTGAAAGTTACACAATTTTGCTAACCTCTAAGGAGTTAGAGGCAAATTCCCGAGAAACCAAATTCTTGAAAAATGGTTCTCGAGACGGGCTACCGAATACTCAATACCACTAGTAGTATTTTTAACCGTTTTCGAAATATGAAGTTTTAAACCTTTCAAATGACTCGAAAGAGGCGAAGCCCTAGTCTAATGTTCATTTATTTTGCACCAAAGGGTAGTTCATTAAATGGTCGTTTGAAAAGGTCCTTACGATGGACGCTTATCGCATCCAGCCAGTTTCAAGCTGAATGGCATCAAATTGCTAGACTTTTGGGAAGCTTTAACTGACAACTAATTACGAATGCCTTTTCATAGATTTATAGTTCTATGATTAGTTTAACGGTTTATCTTAACTCTAATCTAATAACAAGTTTTATTTATTAAACTATTTTGTTTTACAGAATGACGGTTACAGACAAACATTGCTCGAAAATACTAATAAAATAATGTTTCATATTTAAATCAGGATTTTTAACTACTTTTAAAAATTTTTCATAGTTGAATTGGAAATTATGTATACCAATGCTTCCCAAAAGACTTGTAACCGAAAGCAACGGTTTCTATACGCCCTGTAATGTTTCCTTTCTTAACCACTTTTCTAACACGACAATAGTACAATTTTCAAATTCCATTTTAAGTTCTTCGCCTTGATAAACATCGAAAAACTTGACCCATTTTTCGCTTTTAAACATTTATCGATATGTCTATACTTATCGTATAGTTGCCTAATCCACAGTTCCTCGATATATGATAGACATGGGCAACACTGAGTTGAATGGCAGTGTCTCAGCGCATCTGGACACATCGGCACACAAACCGTAATTAACCAGGTAGATTTCGAAACGAAGTTTTTGCGCCACCTATGTTCGAAGCGCGAAACTTGAAATGTTTGGAATGATAGCAATTTATCCAATAATTGTTTTCTGATGATTGCATTCGCCAAGTTTTATCAGGCCGAAAACTGCAAGTTTCACAAACAGTTATCAGCCTGATTAATATATCATGTCAATAAAAGAAAATGTATTTATCCTGCAACACGGCATGGTGGTGCCATCTAAAACCAAACCGTAAAACCTAGAACAGCATCTCAGTTTACTCGTATTCAGTTACAGTTCTAAGGGGATTGCGCTGTGAAAGCGCCATTGAACCAGATTCAACTCAGTGTTACCCATGCCTAGTATATGAAAAAAGTTACAAATACTTGTTTAATTAAAGCAATCATCCACAATCGCGAGAAATAGACTAATACCAGTCGACCTCGGAAAGCATTGCAGAAATCTTATTTGAAAGAACATTTTGTGAAATACATTTTGGGCTGAAAAAATTAAGGTCGAAGTGAGCTTTCGCCCCTTTCCCGTGCATCTGAACCTTGAAAATGTCATTTAGTATTTATCCCACCAACAATTACATCTATCTGATCAGTCATTACAATCTTGTCTCATTTGGTTTGGTTTGATGGGACATTTCCAACCTCTAAATTAACAGAAGAAAACGGAAGAAAATCTAAACATATCTAGATAATCACTCATTCTGCACCAAGGCTCGGATAAAACTCAATATTCATTTTTCTGTCTCAATATTCATTTTTAGAGAGTGTGTTTTGAGCTCTCTATTGATATTGTTTTTGGTAATTGTTATTTCAAATTATTCTCTAAAATTATTCCTACAAAAGCTTATAATTTTCAAACCTTTAACGGTTATGCTGAGTATACGCCAAATATTCGCATTTCCGAAGAAGTTAAGGTACAAATTTGAAGGTATTCGTTATAAGCAACCCTCATGCCATGCTTAGTCTCCAGTTGGTCAGATCTTATTGCAAAGTCATGCTCTCATTGACCAAGACTGAATACGGTTTGCTTATCGTATTTTTACATTAATTTGCTTTCTGTAAATATCAAATGGCCATTAGGTGTCTCTCTTTATCGTACACTGGTACAATACAAGATCTCTGCGGATGTGCGCCTAAACCACCTGCGGATGTCCTTTAGCCATGAGTTTTGGCGTCTTTCGATGGATGTTTTTCCCTGAATCTTCCCTTCGATGATGAGCTTCAGGATTCCGTATCGGCTGCCTCTCATAATATGTCCAAGATACTGTGTTTTCCTTCCTTTTATCGTCTGTAGCAGTTCCTCTCCTTTGTTCATATGTCTTAGAACTTCCTTATTGGTTATCTTCTGTGTCCAAGAAATTCTGAGCATGCGTCGATAGAGATATATTTCAAATGCGTCGATTCTCTTCTCCGTTATGGGATCAAGAGTTTAGCTCTCACTGCCGTATAGAAGGACAGAGAACACATGGCAACGGAGCATGCGTGTCCTAAGCTCCATGCTCAATTCCAGTCTAGAAAAGTGCTTCTTCATACCAGCGAAGACTTTTCTGGCCTGTTCTATTTTGGATCTGATTTCCCTTTTAGGGTCACAGTGCTGATCTATCGAGGTGCGCAGGTATTTAGACGAGGAGACCTGCTCTACATCTTTGCCTTTTATGGTCAAGGTTATATTTTTATGTGTTTTGGAGAAGACTATGGTGGTATTTGGATATGTTCATGAAAAGATCATATCGTTCGCTTTGTTTGACTATTTTATGGATCTTTCCCTATAATTTACTTGGACTGCTGGCTATGACGGCGGTGTCATCCGCGAATCTCAAGTTATTTATTACCTTCCCATTCACTACTATACCTCCTGTTGTTTCGTCAAGTGCTTCCACAATATTGCTTCTGAGTAAATGTTAAAAAGAAGCGGTGACAAGACGCAGCCTTGCCTCACTCCTTTCATGATCGAGACGTTTTCTGATGTTTTGCCGTTTATTCGGATTGTGGCCGATTGCCTCCAATATAGGTCACCAATCACACGAATTTCCCTGCTATCTATACCTGCTAGTTTTTCGTGTTTAACGCAGTCAAATGCCTTGCGATAGTCTACAAAGCATGCGTATAGGTCAATATTCATATCTCTACATCTTTGTGTTAAGACTTTCAGAGAGAAGAGGGCTTCCCGTGTGCCAACCCCATTCCGGAATCCAAATTGGGTTTCGTTAACTTGGGTCTCGCATTTGCGGTAAATTCTTGTGTAGGTTACTGTTAACAAGGTCTTTAGAACATGTGACATGAGACTTATCAGGCGGTAGTCGTCACAGTTCGAGGAGCCAGCTTTTTTGGGCAGAGTTATGAACGTAGATCTCAGGCAGCTAAGTGGTATCCTGCCATTGAACAGTGATGTTAGTGATGAGCTGATTCGTCGTTTTCTACAATAATATTCAGAGTTTCAGCATATATGTCATCCGGACCAGTTGCTTTTCCGTTTTTTTTTTGTAGTTTGATAGCATATGTAACTTCATTTTTTGTAATTTCAGGTCCGATTTCTTCAGCATCGTCGTTTTTTGGTGCAAGGTTAAATCTGTTGCCTTTGAATAGCGTTTCGACATACTCTTTCCATCTTTTAAGTTTTTCCTCTTAGTATAATAATAGGACTGGGTTAATCGTCTGGCTATTTCCACCCAGGTGTCTTTAAGTCCAAAACAGTTGGAAATCAGTATAATAAAACTATTTTAAATATATATATCATTCTTTTGAAATCATCCACTTTTTCTCTTTGATTCAAGTGGCGTGTTCTTGCATCTGCCAGATTTTTTTCTGAAATGAATTTTCTAAACTCAATAGAATCAATGAGAAAGTAATAGTTATGGGGCTATTTCTCTTTCCTGCAGACATAACTTCTCACTCGGTTGTGGCAAAAACTCTTCTAATATCAATTTAGCAACTTTCAAGCGTTTTGAAGTAGGTATAATAATGTAGAAATTAACGTCCAGTCGAGAGGCCAGGCCGTAGACTAATTATCTGCCGGGGCAATTTTTGCCCAACTTTTTATTGCCGAACCCTAGAACCAATTAATTTCGGTTTGTCGGAGTTAATTACCCGAGGTTCGGTCCGCCTTGCAAAACATTAATTACAGTTGAGTTGTCGAAATTGAGATACTCCAATAATTCTAGAAGTGATTCGGGCTATTTGCGTTTAGGGTATTAACCGGTCCGTAGGATGGCGATTAGTCGACCCCCCGACCAGTGGAGGCACAAAAATGAAAAATGGCAATTTTTTTTTGGTAGGTTTACGTCAACAAAGACGCTTTCTGCCCTGTAACAACGGCAGTTTGGTAATGAGGAAGAAGCAGGGAAGTTCTGTTTGCTTTTGGCGTCCGGCCCTTCTATTATTAAAAGTTCTGTTTGTTTTTCTTAATTGGTTGGTTATCGTTAGCGGAGAGGAAGTTCACTTCCGCGCACTTTTTTCACTTTGTTGGCCACAAGTAAATAACATTCAGGTAATTAATTAGAAATGCTGCACGTTGCAAATTTGCACCGTTCTCGAAAGTGCTGTTTGCAGGTTTGAGTCGCAAAATGCGTCCAATTTATTTACTGCCTATTACTCCTCCTCATTATAGATTCGGTACTTACGAGATCCAAATGCAAAATTCGTCTACTCGGCACCTAAAATCGAGGGATTCTATTGGCGGCCCCCAAAATACCGGAGCGAATAACTTGTGCGAATTCGGCTTCGATTCCACTCAATTTGTTTTTCTTCGAGTTAAATTAACTTTGCAGGGAGTCGCGCTTTTGCGAAATATTAATTACCCCCAAATTGTTTAAATCAAGATACGGGCAGAATTATGGAAAATGAATTCGCTTTGTGCACTCGGTTGCGAACTAATTGCGAACTGCTAAGAAATGGCGTTCAAATCGAGCATGTTGATGGGCGATAGCATTTCTCCGCCGATAAGTCGATAGTTCAGTTTATTGCGCATTGAAGAGAAGCAAATAATGAACGAAATATATAAATCTGGTTCAATTCTTCTGGTATTGTTTTTAACAATTTTCAATAAACGCTCCGGCCGCTCTTTCCTGCTGTAACTTCAAGCTTTAGAGGTGGCAGCTATGATTTCATTTTCATTTATGTGGATTTTTTACATAAATGCACCTTCTCCAACACAGGAGGACAGCAATCTATAATTGCTTACACCATAACAGGAAGATCCATAAAATCCAACGATCTACGCCATGTACGGACTAAACAAAATATAGTTCTCCATAAATATCGCTTCTCAAAAATTAGCTCTAAGAAAGGAGAATCAATATAAATCCAAGATTTTAATATACTTAGATTCCTTCAACCTATAGAGTATGAAGATAAAAATGAAGGTGTTATAAAATCAACTTGGGGAATATAAAAAGAAATATCGTTAACAGTGCAAAGGAAGCAAGTGATCTCAGAAGAATCAATACTAAGGACAGGAAAAGAAAACACCAAATCATCGTTCACTAACGAAGTAAAGACATTAGGAAGAAGGATGCGTATATTAAAAATATAAACAATAAAGCCCTGGACGAATACACTCACTATAAATATTGCGGAATAAAATAAAACAACAAAATAAAACGGTTGAAGGAAGAACACTGTGAGTGTTTTTCAGTCAGAATACAACACGACCTGTATGGAGGTCAAAAGAAAGTATGGAACAAATAAATTACTATACATAGAATAACGTTGAAGAAATAGGAATGTTATTTTGAAAGCTTATGCCAACCTATAGAGGAGAACGAAGCTCAAGAAATAAAATGACTTGGATAATGAAAACATAACAGAGGAAGACGCTAATCAACACAACTAGAGAACAAAACATCAGCTAGCATCAATAACATCTTTAATGAACTGATTAACCCAGGGGCACAAGAAATCTTAAAACTTTTTTAAAATATTTTAACACGCTACAACCTAACAAAGAAAGGGAGGAAGCTTGCACTATAGAGGAATAACGCTGCTGAGCTCGATATGAAAGTTATTCATCTACGGCAAAGTTACTACAATACAAAACTAACTCAGAAACTTAACAAAAACTGTACCTGCGCTTCGTTGATCTGAAACTGGCATTTGACAGTGCTTGCTTAGAAAATGATATAAAAATCTCCTCTCAACAATGAAGGAGGGATGAATGAACACCTTGGGAAATTAATTAACCGAGTTTAATAGAACTTAATTAGAATTAAAACTTATGATAGTCTCCTCAAAAGAGTAAAATTCTCTGTCAGGCTAAGAGAAGGGGATAGCATTTGTCGCTCCCTGTTCAGTATCATTAAGGATCAAACGATCAAACGAGTAAAACTCTTCATAATTGCATCAGATGCCATGCAGATGATTTGGTATTATTGGCAGAGAATGAAAATTATTTGCATCGATATTTTCCGATGCTGAAAACTGCTTCCGAAACTTTTAGAATGCGATATCTTTGGAAAAAATGCAGTCAATGGAAATCGCGAAACACTAGATTAAATGCAAACCTGCAGTGGGCAAATATTCAACCTCGTAAGAGCAATTTAATCTCGTGAGAAAAAAAGGTAAAGAAAGCTGTGGTATCTCCTTTGGTGTTTTGATACGTCTTCTGGTCTGTGGAGTTTCATCTGAAGTATTGTTGCGTAGGGGAGTTCCGGAAAAACCCAAACAATTACTGGTGGATGACGACGTTGGCGACGATGCCGGAGACTGAGCTGCATAAAGGGCCTTTATTTCCTCCAGGGTTTGGCTGGAGTCCGTAGATGATCCTTGTTTCATAGGGTCTTTGTTCCGCTGCTCTGGGTTATCCCCAGCAGAAGGGTTTTCGGTCGTTGTGACATTAAATAGCCCAGTAAATGGGGTGTCCGATGATCGCGAATTCATCTTTGCTTTTCTATTAGTCTTTTGAAAAAAAAACATTAAAAATCGGCCAGGTGGAGTTTTAGGGCAACCCCTTTTCAATGTTTGCTTCAACCACACTAGGGCAATCCTTAACTTCAGGGAAAACACTGCTGAAAAGTAGGTTTGCTCAAAATCAGGTATTCCTTAAGGCAGTTTCTCTATTGTAGTTTTACAAGTGATTTTCGTTTCCAACTACACTTGCATGCATAAAAATCGGCCCACAGTAAACTTTTGACTTTAACTATAATTTTTTAAAAACTATTCATCAGATCAAATAAAGAAATATGCTGTTTGAAAGACAATTTAATATGATTTGATGTGAGTATAAATTATTGTGAGTATCCTATGTTTAACATAGTGAAATTAATGCATTAAGCAAATTAAGCTTTTTTATTATTAACATAAATAGGGTTATTGACAATTTAAAACTTAACACTTAATTTTTAAATAATGGGTATAACCGCCTCTTTCCCTAATAACTTGTCTCATACGATTAGGCATAGATCTAATCAAGTTTGCTATTGTTTCTTGAGGGATGTTAAACCACTCTTCGTCTACTGCAGCAATAAGTTCTGGGATCGAGTTTGGGATATGAAGTCTAGCTCGAATTTTTCGTTTTAGCTCATCCCATAAGTGTTCGATCGGAGTTAGGTCAGGACTGTATGCTGGCCACTCCATAACCCGAAAACCGACTTCTGCAATATAATCTTGCACGATTCTTGCGGTGTGCGGCCTGGCATTGTCATGCATAAAGGTAAATTCGTCTCCAATGTAGTCCACGTAAGGTACCACATGAATTGCTAAAATGTCCTCGATATATCTAACAGCCGTTAAACCTCTTCTTCCGTGAACACGGTCGCCCCTACAAATGAACTCAGGGTCGGTTCATGTTCCTATAAAAATTGCACCCCAGATCATACAGGAACCACCTCCATAAGCACTTCGCTCTTCAAAGCAGCAATCTGCAAATCGCTCTCTTGGTCTTCGGTACACTTTCCTTCGTCTGCCGCTACCATGGAGGCATATTCTGGTCTCATCTGAGAACAGAACAGATCCCCATTGTTCCAACGTCCAATTCAGATGATCCCGTGCAAAACGCAGGCGTGCTTGCCGATGTGTTGCAATAAGTTTTGGCCAATCGCAGGTGTTTTAGGGGTCAGGTTATTTTCCTGCAGTCTTCGTCTTACTGTCCACTGACTAATAGCCACTGCTCGCACCTCACGGAGCTGTCGTTGCACCTGAACGGCATTAAGGTGACGATTTCTTAATGTTGTTGACACAATAAAGCGGTCATCACGAGCGGTTGTAAATCTCCTTCTGCCTGTTCCAGGTCGCCTATGAAAGGATCCAGTCTCCTCATAACGTTTGCACACTTTTCGAACCGCTGCGCGTGTCATATCCAGTTGTCTAGCAAGAGCTCGCTGACTAAGTCCATTTTCGATTAAAGCAATAACTTGGCCGGCTTTTTGTGGTGTAGTATGCATTAAACTAACACACTTAAACACTATTGAGATTATGAAAAACTGATTAATATGCAAATTTCAGTTGCAAACGCAATAATTTTAATATTTGATAATTTTTTTATTTTCGTTACAATCACCACATAAACACGTTTCATTTGTTTACCGTGTGCTACTCATATAAACGACAAGCCTTCTTGATAAATTTATACTCACATTAAAGCATATTAAATTATCTTTCAAACTGCATATCTCTTTTTTTGAATGAATTGTTTTTTTTTAAATATAGTTAAAGTCAAAAGTATAAAGTATAAATTTACAGTGGGCCGATTTCTATGCACGCAAGTTTACTTGCAAAATGGGGTTCTCCTGTACGAGATGTGATTTCCTTGCACGACACTATGTTGTTTTTGCAGGAGCAGATTAGGCATGTGTCCTCTGCAAATGGAGCTTTTGGGTGCAGATCGTTAAGATTTTGCAAAGGATTGGAGAAAGTGTGACATTTCCAAAAGTATCAACTTTCCGATATAGCCAACTTTTGACAATATTTACCATATGACCTGCATCTTCAGCATTAAAAACAAGCAATATGGTTTTGCATGCTATAAGAGTATCAGAAAATTCATTGTTATGCTTCGTTCGTCCTCTGTAGGCGAAATTAGCATTTTCCAATATTTCCCTGTATATAACTTATGATGTTTGTGTTACCTAACATTGCAAAGATAGCATTTCATAATTAATGTAAACTCGATTGTTCTGCTAAGCTCTTCAATCTAATAAAGCACAGTCTAAGCATCTCGAATGCAGTTCGTTCCATTCGAATCCATTCTGGGAAAATGTAATTCTATTAAGCCGGCCATCGCAACAGCTAAATAATCCTAGAAAAGTGATCTTTATTGGGGAAAATAAAATTTTATAAACCGATTTGAGTCGAGGCCATAGTGGAGGCTGAGAAATTATCTCGAAAATAAAATAAAGCCACATTTTCCCGGAGACATTTATCTCCGTTTGCAGCATTGCCGAAGTACTTAGAACCCGGACCAGAGAACGTGGAAGTTGCATTAAGCCGAGCGGATTCTTGAACTGGCCGGCTCAGATCTTGGAGAACATCATTAGAAAATATTACCTTGTTTTATCAAGATTAACGATCCGGGAAAACTGTATTTTCTTTAAGCCAATTGATTATTTGCTCAACCGGACATACGAAGCGACGTGCCAACAGCCACTCGAATTTCGCGCTAGTTTACATGGCGATTTTCACAGTCTTCTGCTGATAACTCAGCTACTATGAAGTTATTGCTTTAATCGAAAATGGACTTAGTCAGCGAGCTGTTGCTAGACAATTGGATATGACACGCGCAGCGGTTCGAAGAGTGTGCAAACGTTATGAGGAGACTGGATCCATTCATAGGCGACCTGGAACAGGCAGAAGGTGATTTACCACCTCTCGTGATGACAGCTTTATTGTGTCAACAACATTAAGAAATCGTCACCTTAATGCCGTTCAAGTGCAACGACAGCTCCGTGAGGTGCGAGGAGTGGCTATTAGTCAGTGGACAGTAAGACGAAGGCTTCAGGAAAATAACATGACCCCTAAAACACCTGCGATTGGTCCAAAACTTACTCCAGCTCATCGGCAAGCACGCCTGGGTTTTGCACGGAATCATCTGAATTGGACGTTGGAACAATGGGGATCTGTTCTGTTCTGAGATGAGACCAGAATATGCCTCCATTGTAGCGACGGAAGAAGGAAAGTGTACCGAAGACCAAGAGAGCGATTTGCAGATTGCTGCTTTGAAGAGCGGAGTGCTTATGGAGGTGGTTCCTGTATGATCTGGGGTGCAATTTCTATAGGAGCACGAACCGATCCTGAGTTCATTCGTAGGGGCGACCGTGTTCACGGAAGAAGAGGTTTAACGGCTGTTGTCGTACCTTACGTCGACTACATTGGAGACGAATTTACCTTTATGCATGACAATGCCAGGCCGCACACCGCAAGAATCGTGCAAGATTACATTGCAGAAGTCGGTTTTCGGGTTATGGAGTGGTCAGCATACAGTCCTGACCTAAATCCGATCGAACACTTATGGGATGAACTAAAACGAAGAATTCGAGCGAGACTTCATACCTCAAACTCGATCCCAGAGCTTATTGTTGCAGTAGAAGAAGAGTGGTTTTAACATCCCTCAAGAAACAATAGCAAACTTGATTAGATCTATGCCTAATCGTATGAGAGAAGTTATTACGGAAAGAGGAGGTCATACCCATTATTAAAAAATTAAGTGTTAAGTTTTAAATTGTCAATAACACAGTGTTTTAAACAAAGGTTGTTTCTATCTGTTCTTATCTTGTTCCACTGAGTATCAGAGTCTGTCGCGTTCTTGTTGTGGGTTTCAAGGCATTTGTGCAGTTGTTCTCGGCCTATACTTCTGGTGGGCTTCTTCTTTAGTAGTGTGCGGTCTGTGCTGTTTTGGTTTTGTTTCTTGGCAATTTTCTTTAACCTGATGTGTGTTACCGCTACTAAGGGATTGTGGTCAGAACCAATGTCCGCTCCCGGGTATGTTTTGACGGACTTTATGCTGTTCCGAAAACGTTGCTTTACCAAGATAAAGTCGATCTGATTGCGGACAGTCATATTGTCCGACTCCGCATTCGACGTCCAGGTGTAGTTTGAAAAAGGTGTTTGTTATAAAAAGGTCGTTCTCCTGGCAGAATCGAATAAGACGGTCACCCCGGTCATTTCTGCCGCCCATTCCAAAGCCATCCACTTTGTTCTGCAACTGCTCTTTTCCCACTTTGCGTTAAAGTCGCCCATAACTATAGTGTTGCCTGCCTTTTTTACGAGAGACAATGCTTCGTTGAGATGCTTGTAAAAACACTTTCGATCTCGTCTTCACTACTTGTAGTTGTTGGTGCGTACACTTGAATTAAGTTGGTGTTAAATGGTCTTGAGTTGCGCTGGATAAGAATTACTCTGTCAGATATCGGCACTGATTCTATTACCGATTTCGCTAGTGATTTAGATATGATAACGGCCACCCCATTATCGTGAGCTGCCCCTTCATTCCCCGCAGAAAACACTTGGTAGTCGTCGACGGTACACTCTCCGCATCCCTTCCATCGCATGTCGCTAACGCCCAGGATATCTATCCGTAGCCTTTTCATTTTCTTGATTGCATTATGGATTTTGCCACTCCTGTACATGCTTCTTACATTCCAGGTTTTACACTTCCTGCGCCTTTTTTTAGCATTGCTTTCAACACTTTCCCCCCCGGAGATCCGACTGGGGGAATTACTCCGGAATTCTCAAATTCAAATGGCAATATAAAACCGTCCATCCGCTCACTATTATGAGAAGCACAAGCCAAAACTTTGAAAGGCTACTCTTTTGGTATCTTTACATATTTTTGTTGATAACGTAGATGGTTTGTTCTATGTATGTATAGTATATATGTATGTTAGGGGTAAAACGCCCTGTCCGTTTGTAATTTTGAGAAAAAAAGCTCAACTTTTGCACTCTCTTCCTCTCTTCCTTATGACTCTGTTGTTTGCGTGTTTTTAAAGTTAATTTCGAAGTAAAGTCGCTTCCCTGCTCGCCATTTTTTTGGAGAAAAATTCCTTTAAATTTTGATCTGTCTTGCAAGGCAGTTCTTACCGTGTGTCCACAGGTTTTTGCACACATTTTTTTGCTTTTATTATTTATATATTCAGACGTCGCTCTGTAGCCAATTAGCATGCTTTTTAAGTTCATTGCGTTCATTCTGGGAAATTCGGGATATCTTAGAGGGCGTTTTTTACCGAGCAGTTCACCCTCTTTTGTTCTAACCGCAGTTGTTTCTTTTAATTTTTAAAATTTTAGAATTTTATTTTGTAGCGATTGCTTGGAAGAGCTTTGAAGTTTACTTTGTTTTCAAATCATGTCTTCTCAACTTCACACAGTCACGTAAGTAACACGTCAAGTAACACTGTTTCTTCGCACTCTCTGGTTTATAGCTCAATGTGTTTGGCATCATTTTCTATAAATTCAAACGGTATTTCGCAGCTAATTTTTGTGTCTTGGAAGTAGGCAAATTGGCGGACTCCTCGCTATTTATATTTATTATCATTATTTTGTCATCATTTATTATAATTTTTGAATTATCAAGTCACTATTTTGTAGTCAAATTACGTGCTTTTTAAGTTCTTTTCGGTGTAAAGTTGGCTATCGTTTAGCCATTTTGAGAGAGACAAGCATGCTGTGCTTTCAAACTTTTTTCTTTATTACTCCTAATCTTAGACTTATTTGCGCATTTTGTACTCAATTAATATGATTTTGTGGTACATTTTGCAGTACATTGAGCTCGCATCTGGAAAAAAAGTATCTCAAATTTTGAGCTGATTTGAGGGACCATTTTCGCTGTTTGTTACATCCTTTTGCATATAAATCACTTGAAACACGAGTTTGCAGCTTATTTGTTACCAGAACTAAGATCAAAGTTCTGGTATAGAGTAGGTAATATGATAATAGGAACAAATCGACTTCAGTTGATATAAAAAAAATCCTAAAAAAATTTTTTATACAGGCCCTAATGGAAGTTGAAAAACTGACAAACGAAATGCACAATTGATAGGGCCTCAACCTACATTCTCAACCTACTACCGATAGATTATATAGACATTCCTTTAATGGAAACTTTTAACAAAACTGAGGATGGTATATTTTCGAAAAATTGAAACGTTTTTTGAGTTTAGTGGATTGCGTTGGACATTTTTGCGTTTTTTTCGAAAATTATAAGGAGTTGTGTATATTTGCCTGACTGTACTTCAATTTATTTCAAAATTTCCTGGGTTTCAGTCAATTTTATTGTTTATCATTTAAAATGTTACAAATACGTTTCGGTGTCTTTCTCCACCATCATCAGTTTGTGTATATAGTTGCTACCAACTTCACATTTGACTGGTCACTCTGACTCAGGAAATTTTGAAATTATAAGGAGTGGAAAGCGGAAAAAATGTCTTAAATGGAGCCCTCCAAGAGCCCGAGATTTTATAAAAAAATAACGATTTTTGGTAGGAAACATAGTTTTCCAGATAAAAATTAAATGAGAAATACGAAAAAAATTATAAATATAATATGTATTACCTAGTCGTTGGCTCTGGCTAGTTGAGTTTAGAACCCGTTTGTCATAATTTTTTGCCTCATATTTTTAGCTGAATTAATTAGTAGGCGGATACATTTCTAGCAGCGTACTTTAAGCAAGTCTAATTTTCTTTCGGTCTTTTCATATTTTTGTCGCACGACAATCCGGCCCTGCTGCATAGAGCGAGTAGTACATCAAGCAACTGAGTCAGAATGTTCGTACAAAGCCGGTAAAGATTTCAGATATAATTAATTATCTGTTTTTACCTGTAAACTGTCAACAAGATCAAAATAACAAATGTTCGCCTCGAAACCTCCATTTATCAGATAGGTGACTTGCTTATTCCGAACGGGTTGTTTTTACGTAGGGAAAACCCTACCCCCAAGAACGTCTTACAGTTGGAGGATGATTCATTTCCCTAATCGCGTTTTTTGCCGGTGAATAAGGTTACCTATGGGGTAGTTGGGGCCCTGACGTAGAAAAAAATAAACGGACAGAATATTTTTCTTTTTATGTCGTCGTCCCATTTGGGAGGACAAAGATTTTCCATTTTTTCCTTCGGCTTGAAATTCGTTTATGAAAACGGGATTTGTTGCTGCTGCATTTTCTAATATGAGTTATCGGGCCGGTTTCTTGCACTGTGCTGTTTCCTTTGTTCTCGCATGGGCAGGAAAACGAATTTATGGAGGTGCGAAATCAAATTATCAGCCATAAATCACCGGTCCAGCTCAACTTTATCAATTCCAGCCACAATGGCTGCCACAACGCCGGCTAATTGACAATCTGGTCAGCGTATTGTATTACAAGATGGTATCCCGACCTCCATTTAGATAATATTATTATATGGAATAACAGTCGTATATCATGTGGGACATGCCCAGTGATACCGCTTACTGTGCTCTATCGGCCACTTTCGTTCCGATCTACGTGAAAATTGACATTGTCTTTTCTTGTTATTTTCGTACATTCTAAGTACCTTTTGTTACTAAATTCTAACTAGCTTTTCTTCTAGTTATGTGAGTCATTCCGAACAACAGTACATATTATTGGTTATAAACAAATGTAAACCGAGTATTGTATACATCCAGTACAAGAGCATTCTGCAGTTACTTTACAACACGTAAGGAACGTATTTAATTTTCTGGTTCTTCTCAAGCAAGTAGCTCACAGATTGAGATTTTATCAGTCAAACTGACAAAATTTGATCTTTTCCAATTAGACCTCATTTTGTATTTAAATAGTAGTAGTAAACATCTTTATTTCTAAAAAAGGCTATCGACCTATCGGTCTTTCTGCCCTTGTTTAGTACATGCAGTCTTAATTTAAACAAACAAATAAAGGTAAAAATTGTCTTATTCTAGGTTAATAATTTAATAATTTTAATTCTGGTAAACAGAGATCTTAGATTTATTGTCCGGTAGTCAGTCACTATTGTAAGCGTTCGAGTAGCGTTCATGTAGGGAAACGGAAGCGGGATTGTCTGGTTGGTCTTGTAAGACAAAGGGGATTCAGTATGGTCCAGTTGTAGGGGTTGTTTGTCCATTTTGTCTGTAGATGTATGAGTCTTTCCGAAATCTTTGTCAAGTTTGTGCGTTCGTATAGTAGTTGGGTGGAGGGGTTGTGTAGTGGGTTTTGGGGGTGTCTTATTCGTGTTATTAGTCTTAGTGCAATTTGTTCTGTTATTTGTATATAACGTTTTGTTCTTTCTGTTCCGTTGGTCATGAGTATATGCCCATAGTCCAAGAGGGGTCTGCAGATCGCTTTGTATATTTTTGTCGCGGTATTTGTACTAATTCCTCTGTCTTTGTAGGTTAGTGATCGGAAGTGTTTTGTTCTCTTTATTGTTTCTGTCCTGATGTTTCGTATGTATTTAGTGAATTTAAGTTTGTGGTCAATTGTGATTCCAAGGTATTTTACGTCGTTTTTTGGTTGTGTCGTTTGGCCGTCTGCAGTTATTGTAGGGGAGTCAGCGTTGAGTCTGTGGTTTGTGAGCAGAAGTTGGTTTTTTGACGCGTTTGGTGTTAGTCTCCATTTATAAAACCATGTCATTGTGTTGTTTGTTAGTGTTTGGAGTCTTTGAGCTGCTCTCTCGGTAGTTTTGTCATGTACAATAAGTGCCGTGTCGTCTGCGTATTGTAATATGTATGCGGATCTGTCGATTTGATTTTTGTCTGGTAAGTTGTAATTGTATATGTCATGGCAGTGTATATTGTAGAGAAACGGTGAGAGCGGGGATCCTTGAGGGAGCCCTTGTTCAGGGGAAAAAGAAAATGACAGTATGAATTTGGGTAGTGTATGTCGGTAGAAAGCATTTTTTATTTCCGGGCTAAATTTTCCTATGGCTAGTGAAAGTTGTTGTTGTATGATTTCTATTGAAATGGGCTGTGCTTGCGATTGAATGTAGTCATGTATATGTTGTTTCACTTTGTCTATGTCAGTCTTTGTTAGGTTTAACTTTTTCTCTATAGGAGGTGTACTGGAGGTAGGTTGCGTATGTTGTAAGTCTATGTTAAACGTAATATCCAAGTGGTCGTATCCATGTTCGTTGGTTAAGTTTATGTTGTTGATGGTGTTTGTTAAGTTTCTTGTGTGCAGTAGAACGTCTGGTGTTGAATCTGGGTTTGCGGGCATCAGAAAAAGTTGGTGGGGTGTTCGTTTTGTTTTTGGTCAAATTACGCATTAAATTATGAATTACGCGTTGAAATATTTTACCCAAAAACCTTCTGTATGTATGTGCTCGAACATCTCAACAGACAAATTAAAAAAAATCTATCAAACGATGTGAGAATTGAGAGTAAATCGTGAAGAATAGGTGCGCAAGAAAAGTTTCTGAATTCGTAGTGCAGGCAAAAGCGAAGAAAACGTTGAATCAGGCTCTCGGCGGATTTCTCGTTCTCAATCGCGAAATTAAGGCACAAGAGAACATAAAATATTAATAAAGCAAACAGTTGTTATAGCTTCATTTTGCAAGGGCAAAAAGTTTAATTTAAATTAAAAACTGGATCGCGTTTGAAAATTTACCTTAATTATTTCTTTGCCTAGCGTTGGCGAATTATTTTATAATTAAAACCTGCATCCTTGGGGCTTGCTAATGATATCAAAACTTTGGGGCAGCTTCATTAAATCCTTCACCAACATGAATCTTTGGGTGGCTTGTTAGAGCCCTATGGAATTTGGCATGTGTCTATTTGTCGCGTATCATTAGGAGTGCCGTTTGGTTAACATGAAGATGAAGTGAGAATCGATCGCTAAATCACCGGATGTCGTTACTCCACACCTAATGTTGACACTCCAGACGATAAATTCGACTCTAGCTCTATTTATATGCCTTTCTGTATCTCGCTGACGCTTGCTTAGAGGCCCCCCCAACCGAGAAACTCTTTCGCGCGATGGAAGTTATGCTAAAAAGGAGATTTTGCGCGGCGTTTTTCATTTTGTTACGTCGCCGAGGATTTTTAAAAATTCCGCCATTCCTCAGCATCCCGCCGGCCATAAATATCAATGGATTCCATACAGTTTTTAAATTTAATTGCTATTCTTCCATGTGTGGGTGTTACTGATTTAATGCACTCGATGCATTTTTTGATTGTTTTGTCGTAATTTTTTTTATATTGTGCAAATTTAATTTATTTGCCCTGCTTGGAAAATGCGCGACATAAACGGATTTGATGGAGTTTTTGTCTATTCAAAACAGTGTATTTTAAGAGGCAAAGTTGCGAAGTCTTTTAGTTATTTTTTATACGAACAGATCAACATTTTCTCCTTCAAATGACATGAGATGGAGCAAGAATACGTTCATGTTTGTTTAATTCAATTCAACTGTAAAAAAGTCATAAAAACTCTGAATAAATAGGATCGTAGTGAAGAGCTGGCTTCTCGCCAATTTCCTTGCGTTAAAAAAGTTTCGAAAAGAACCGTCCGGATCTGGAGTAAAAATTGCAATGTTAAAACCCAGACAATTGGAGTGAGAGAAACGGGCATTTGTCACTACTAGTTTTTCAAAATATACAATTTTCTCGATGTTCTTCACTGTCATTTTCCTTTTCTTTCCCTTAAGTTCCTGTTACATCAGCACTCTTCCATTAATGTATCTTAGTATTATTAATTTGCTTTTTGAATCGTCCATAATTTCTTCGGGTTTTTGCTTGAATTCCTTATTTCAATTTTCAATTTTTTTAGGACCATAAGATAATCGTGTTGCTGTACGTTTTCTCAGATTTAAACCATTTTTAAGCATTCGCTCTTTTTTCTTTTCTGTTCTGTAGTTCTCAGTACATCCAACTTCTCCTTTTCAATCTCTTGTCGCAGTTCTCTTCTTTGCCTTCGAATACTCTCATGTTCCTGGTTCGAGTTGCCAAAAGCTTCTCATCCACTCGCTTATTGACTTTCCTGTCTTCTATTCCATTTTTATTTTAGTTTATGCATTCGACGCTATCTCTTTCTTTTCCAATCAACTCTACATGCTTCATCTCATTACCATTGTCGTGTTCATTTCGTTATCCTGTCAATATACTTTTCCAGATTTACCACCAAAGTTCCCCATCCATACAACAGTTTTTCGTCATCCATTTCCATCCAGTTCTCTCTAATTCGGACCTCTTCCGCTCCCCTTATTTTTCCTTTCCTCTTTCTTGTTTTTGATTTCCACCTATTTTGTTTCCATTCATTTTTAATTAAATTTTCCAATTCGTTTGTTGTATCTCTTCTAAATGTTTTATTACCTTTCTCTCTGGCTTTTCTTATTTAGAATTAATTTTTTAAATATTTTTTATGTACTCCCAAAACACCCCCAGAGGAATGTCGCCACTTTTGAATCACCCTGTATGTTGTAAAGCAGGGGTGAGAGTGGTGAACCCTGAGGTAAGCCTTGCTCAGGTGAAAAGGGGATAGAGTAGTCGTCGTTGATTCGTACCTCCAGTTGTCTGTCTTCGAGTAGTTGTTTAATAAGATGTATTAAGTAGTTTGGAGTGCCAAGTTTGTGGAGTTTGTACAGTAAGCCCTCGATCCACACACTGTCAAAGGCCTTATTTATGTCTAAAAACAGGCTGGCAGTTTTTCCTCCGGTCAGGTGTGTGATTTGTATGTTATTAGTAAGAACAAAAAGTGGATGTATAGTTGAGTTTTTAGTCTTGAAGCCAAACTGGTATTTTGGAATATGATGTCCTATTAAATTATGTAATCTGTTTTTTATTATGTGTGCAAACAGTTTGCTCAACACCGGGAGTAGCGTGATGGGTCTGTAGTTTTTTGTTAGTGTGTCATCTAGTCCATTCTTTAAAATAGGAATTATTATACCGTTCTTCCATGACTTGAGTATTTTGTTAGTCGTGATGTATTCGTTAAGTTTTCCTAATATGAAGTCATGTGTCTCCTGTGCTAGATGCTTAAGTACCTTGCTTTTAATATTGTCTTTTCCGGGTGTCGTGTTTTTCAGTTGTGCTAAGGCTTCGAGATATTCGGTCTCTGTAGTGGAATTCTGTAATAATTTCTGTGTTTTCATCTATTAAGTCAAGCATCTTCTAAATTATTTCTGTATTATTGTTTGTTCGTATATGTATCGTAGAATAGTGGAATAAAATAATAACTAATATTGGCGCAGTCGCTAGGATCTCTTCGAATGGTCATTGAAATTTCGGAATTCGTTGAAATCGTTTCAGGTTTCGTACACACGTCAACCGTACACTCAAATTTGTGTTGGATCACAGAAATGAAAGTAAAAAGATCAGAAAAAAGAGTAAAGCAACGGTTCTCTTATTCTTATATTTCGCAAATAAAACCAATCGAATTTATGGTTTCTCTTTTCTATAATTATTTCGATAGAAATTTGGAAGTAAAAACGCCTGTAGATTGGTTTTGAGAGTAACAAATAACATTCTATCTGTAACGCGCGAATCAAGAACTATCGGGTTTCACTTACTGATTTCATTTTATACAGCTATAAAAGAAATAACTAACTACATTTGAATGCAAGTGTGAAAGTTACAATGTTTCTTCATTTTTAGCGCGTTTTTACTGACATTTCACTAAAAACAGCAACACAACAACATTTCTATTATTGTTCTTTTTATCGGAGAAAAAACGCTTCTTCAAAGCACATTACGTTAAACGCCTACTTGAGATGTTCCAGGGCTCTTTTAACTCTCCCTGATGAACGTATATGGCGCTTTAAAATTGCTTCTTTTAAAGAACTCCCCCGACTGATACAGACTCCATCATAAAGCCAGATCTCAACTATTCGCTGACGTGAAAAGCGAAATGTTTTGACACTAAGTGAGTGTAAGTTATTAAATCTGCTGGCATCTTTCGCTTTTCCCGGTTCACATCGTCTGCACTTTACAGCTGACTTAATTTCGATGTGCGCTTATTTTTCTTGTCGGTGCAGCCGCTCTAAAGACGACAATGTTGTTGCCAAAGTGAATACAATCTTGCCGTTTCGAATTCACCTGAAATCACTCCGTTTCTATGCGGAGCAACGAAACAACGCCAGCCCTTGAACATGAGGCCCGTCTTATAATTGCCGATGCAGTAATGAATATTAATCATTCCGGTATAATTCCTGATGCCATTTGGCCCCCACGTATACAGACTTCCAGCTGGATCGAAGTGTCTTTTGTTGTCACACATCCAGCCAAAATGTACAAGATCCAACACGTCCAACAGATGATGAATGATAAAAATGCGTGAAAATCGAATGTGATCTTTGATTTTCACATTTTCATTAGTTTTTTCTGTTCCTTGCAGAGTAAGCAGCAACGAGCCACTTTGCCTGGAAGCTTCTGGATGTCTGCACGCAGCCCTCAAAGGTAAGTGACGACTTTTCAACGTTCACTTTTGCGGCATATTCAATTAATATTCAAAGACGCTGTTAGTAAAATACTAGTGTGTAAAATCAGATAACATTCAACAGGAGTGTTGTTTTATGACACGCAATTTTCCACGGAAGAAAAACGGTTCGCTCGGCATTAGACTTTTAAAGTGTGCATGAAATGGAGCGGTAAATTACAGTAGAATGTTCGGATTTGTCATTGGAATGCACGACCTGTATAATGAAGCAATTGCTTTGTGGAAGTCAGATGTTTTTTCCGCTTCTCTATCCCAGAAATACTGGCTTGAGGCTCAAAGAGTCAATTAATTTCCTTTCAGTGTTGCAAATCGTTGACCCAACAATCAGCTGCTGAGCTAAAACACTTACGCAAAATTATACAGTGTGGGTCATTTAAAGTAAAATTTCCAGAAAACCTTGTATGTAAAACTCAGCTCGTAGTTCGCATCAGTTCTCAGCCAACCAGTGCCGTGGAATTCTATTATTCTTTGCAATAATTGCAACACGACTGTATCAGAATGTGCGCCCATTCCTCTTGGCCGCGAAGAATTTTAATTTCCTCCAGAGTGCCAAGCACGATCCATATTTTTGTCTGTCACCACTGCGCCTTGAAAGGGTTAGATTTATATGGTCTGAATGCCCTTTCTAGCCTGATTAATGTTCCCATTTTTTGCCCTCTCATCATTTAAGGACCATAATTCCGAGCAATGTTTTATATATTCCCGTCTAGGCACACACACAGAGCTTAATTAACATACTTCTGGAACATTTCGCGGGTTTTCTCATAGATTAGTTCCTTGGCGTTTCGCGCCCATAGAAAGTCCACGTGGTCAAATCCGTCGAAAGGCACCTCAACTACTTCGTGCTGGTTGGTCAACTCGTTGGCCATTTTTTTCACGCTCTAAAAGCCATCAAGTGTTAACTGACATTTAATACAGGTGTGCACACTTACAAGAGGACTGGCCAGAAAGTCTCCAGTTCCGTAAAATATTAGCATGGGCGTGGTGATTCGGGACAAGTCGAACATTGGCGGCTTGGAGAAGCCATAAGTCTTCAAATTTTTGCGGGTTCCATAGTCGAATCGTTTGAATTCCCCCGATTGCATTATTTGAGTGTAGTGGTGGATCTGTTTTGTGGAGAGTGTGCTCGGCGCATGCTGGACTATCAAGGGAATTAAGTTCTGCAACCAATAGGAGATGAAGACTTAATATATATGCATGGGAAAACTAGCAACCAATAATCATCAGCAGATGTGCATGTTCAATTGAACATTGAAGGTTTCCCTGGAACGCAACAGTTTTAAAATTTCCAGTACATAATTTAGACGGCTCTGAGTGTTTCCTTTCTATCTCCTGCACAATGAATTATTTTAGTCATCAAGGTTAGTACGTTTTTCGGACTGTCAGCAAAGATGATAGTATCATCGGCGTATCTGATTTTAGTCAACCGATGTGCATTTATTAGAGTTTTTTTGCCCAATTGTTTAGGGACTTCCTTAGAATACGTTCTGAGTAAAATTTGAAGATCTACGGTGGAAAATTTCAGCCTGGGTTTTGACTCCCCGTAATATTTTTATGTAATACTTGAGTTCTGTTTTCCTGCTAACGTTAGCAAGCTGGTTCCAATAGAAGTTCACAATTACTGTCAGGTTTTTGTCCCTGATACCCGCTTTATTCCAAATTTTGACCATTATCTGATCAACTTTCTTTTGAGAAACAATCATGCACTCTAGCATTGCAAACAGCGCTTCTCCAGTGGCGATCTCCTTTATGAAGTCAACTTAGTTTGAGGATGTTACATAAGCTGTATAATTTCCTGCGAATGATTCTAAGAAACACTTTCGATGGAGAAGGAAAAGACGTGAAACCTGGCGCATCCCACATGGAGAAGGCAACCCACAGAGAAAATCATTATCGGAATATCTATTCTCGAGATCCTAAGGAAGAAGGAGCTGAAAATTAAATCAACAAAACAAAGGAATTGCGGATTTATGAGAAGTTTTACAATGATAACGGACGAGCATACAGAGTAACTAGGGACTAGGCGGATAGAGGTGTGAAAGAGGATGGCGCCTTGGTGACACTGGAGTCCTTGGTGACACTGAAAGGAAAAAGTATGTGGATTCCCAACTGCCTTTCCTCCTATGGAGGTCCCTAAAGCGATTGAGAACGTTTCACTAGTGAAACAAACTTTATCGAATGTTGCAAACCACAGAAAGCAACTAACATCTGAAGAATTTGCACTGGATTCCTGTGGTTGGGACTAGATACATAACGTAAATACGTACCTGATCAATCGGATGATTTTCCAGTTGAGCTCCAAAATAAATGGTGTTGTAGCACATGGTGATCAGTCCTGGAAAGGAGCAAAGCTGATTGGAAATGTCAGTTAGATGACTGCTGGACTTTGGAGGAAACTCGTAGAAACTGATCTTACGCACTCGAGGCTGAAAATAACTTCATGATTACATACTCGAATTCTTCCTAACTGAACATACTGAGAACAGCACTGTGACTACTTTTAAAAGAGCAACGGATTTCTCGTTGATAAAGTAGGCAGCAGGAGCCAGTAGGGAGGCTGCCACGATTTTCTCGTTCATTTTCGGCAGTTGAGAAAGCATTACCAGATTGGCGGTACCACCTTGTGAATGACCTACGTAGAACAATTTGGACGCCCCTGTATGATTGAGGATGTAGTCGATGTTGGCCGGCAGGTCGTAAAGCCCAATTTCCTCCCAACTAGAACCCCGCAGAGGAAGTTTAAGAAACATGCAGAGTAAAGCTCATTTTACCTAAAGTTCCAGAAATCAGTGGAGTTCGCTTCGGGGTCGAGTTTCAGATGTTTGCGCGAATGTCGAGTGCCTCTAGCATTAAACAGCCACAGATCGAATCCGCTGTCCACTAGATGGTAGGCCAGAGAGTTTGGACCGAGTAGAATCCAGTCGTCCGAGGAAGAGGCGAGTCCGTGAACGAGTAAAACTACATTCTGCGATTCAGGTTTTCCCTGTTTTCCATGTGGAATTCTGAACGTCTTCAGCACGTAACCATCCGCAGTGGTAATGGTGTGTTCTTCCACTGGGTAGTTGTGTTTTTTGATGATTTGGGTCTAAAGAGAATCAAAACTCAAATAGCCAGTCTATTGGATGCTTCTAGACCCAAAAGGATGGTGATAAAAGCACACAGTAAATTATTTTTGGTAAAGTTCAGAGGCACTTATGTTTGAATACCGGACACTTACTATAGACAGATTTTCATCTACATGCAGCCGCACAACACCAACCGCTTCCAACTGAATAAACGCCCAAACAAGCATTAATCGGTTTTTCAACATTTTTCTATCTGCCACGATGGGATTTGGAATGGAAGCTGCGAGCTTTTGCCCGCCATTTTCACGGATAATTGCTTCGCATCAATTAGCAAAGTTAATGAGGCTGCAAGTGCGCCCATTGGCCAAGGTTGTGTCTTTGTCCAATTGATACTATGCTTTTTTTCATTGTCGGATATTGGACAAAGTGATAATCTTCTCGGTTTTCACAATAATGACTTATTTACTTCAGTGGGGTGATTGAAATTGAGTAAGAGATAGCTTGCGCCGCCTGGGGGAAACTTCCAGCCTGCATGTGTGGAAATTTTCCAGTCTCAATCTTCCTGCTCGGTGAAAGGCAATCTTCCTAACGAAAAATAATGCGCTTCATTTAATATGTTGTTTATCCCCCCATCTAGGCGTTCGCGTAGACCAAATTGACATATTTGCGTCAGAGTTTGCGACTCACTTAGAAAACCGTGGAGCAGATTTAAATTCCCCGGATGCACTAAACTATTGTTTCGCAGCCGAAAAAAAATTACGACGCCGCTTTAAAGTTTCGCTACGTAAAGCGACTCGGCGCGAAAATAATTTGCCGCACAAATCTCTTTTTAATGACGTAACTTTCGCAGAAAGAACTACACGATTCCGTGCCCTGTTTTGTTCCAAAAGCTTATAATGGCAGAGGGGAAAGCTCCTTTAACTGCACTGAGAATGGCCATGATTTTTATTAGGATTTAATTTGCTGTGTTTTAGCTCGAGATACTTTGTTGTGGTTAGGACTCTTGTCCTTGCTTTTTCCTAATTTCTTGCTTAGCCGCCGAGGGATGGTTTTATCGATTAGCTGGAAATGATCGTTTTTCTATGTTCTCAAGAGGGAGAAAAGAGAGGAATGATAAGGCGTTATTCAGATTGTACGAGACATTTATCTGATGGTGGACATAGTGAAACGAAACGTAACATCCGAATTGACCTGAATTTTTCATGTATGCCACAAACCCCGGAAACACTCAAAATCAAATAGAGATACAGTTAAAGGAATAAAAAAAAACAAAGAGACAACCTCTAGTTAACAACGTGAATTTTGACTGAGGCTCTAAAATTGCTAATTTTTTTCCAGTCTGTCCGTCTTTTTCCTGTTCCTGTCTTTTTCCGCTACAATATAAACTGACTGTTTTGCCAAGTAAAAGTTTTCGTAACCTCGATAACGCAATGGTCAATTATGGGATTTTCTAAGATTACTTTATCGAGAAGCCCCTTTGGAGTCTATTTATCAACTTAACGACGCACAATAGCGCAAAAACAACAAGCAGCCAGAAACCCTTATCAGTTCCGGTCTCTTGAGGGCGCTTGTGACGACCGAAACGATCATATTTGTGCCGAAATCGCTATTTTTCGCAAGGAAAGATTCAGGATGTTTTTAAGACACTGTTTACTGGCCTCTGAGGTTACAGTTCATCGGTGTATTTGCTAAATAACTCGTATAAAGGCTCGTGTACTTCTTGGCGCAAGTTGCGGGCCAACACGAAGTCCAGATGGTTCCAGTTGGGTAAAGACATTTCGTTGTCAAGCGCCACATTGGGTAGAAATGTCTTCAGCTTTTCCACCATCTGAAACGAAAGGTCAGATGTAGACTAATTGTCGATGTTTTTCCATCTGGTGGTACCAGAGTGTTTCCAAAAGGGTCTTCAGCAGAGTAAAATAGCGCTATCGGTGCCTTGGCGTTGTGCAGCTGGTATAGAGGCGGCTTTGTGCTGTTGTACATTTTGAGGTTTCTCTTACTCCCGTAGTCGTATTTTTTGAACTCTCCTGCAAATTAGGGCCTTAGATGTAAGAGAATGGGTGCGTTTGCACCATGAGTACCACTTAGTATCACTTGCCCATAATGGAACAACTGCTTGCTGGCCATTCCGGAAATACCAAACTTTATTGCCATGGGAACTATGCTCTGAAAAGTGGAGCAAAGTTTGGAGGTAAAACTCCCAGACAGCTCTTTTTGGGTACCTTCTCCACTAATCCAGATGTTGGTCCTCCAATCAAGTACACGATATCCAGGCAGAGGTCATCCATGGGAGGTCGGCACAATGACATTACGATGTTGTTCAACATGGGGCTGTTGGGCATCGGCAGCTCATACCAGTTGAACATTCCCAAGAGCCTCTGACGTTTTGAAAAATAAAGTCCCATCCAAGGTATACACAATGGTGATTTTGTGGTTACCTGGGCAAGTCCTGCAAGTTTTGAGGCTGCAGTCAATATGGGCGCTTTGGTGAGATTGAGGAAAACTGAAGGAGCCAGCAGAGCCGCAACCGAAATTCTATCGTTCATTTCTGGCACTTCAGACAACATAACCAGACAGGAAGTGGTTCCTTGAGAATGACCCACATAGAACAACTTGTTGGCTCCAGTTTTCTTCAGAACGTAGTCGATTGTGGCCGGCAAGTCAAACAGTGCAATTTCGTTCCAGCTTAAAATACACCGTTAGTGTTTTTAAGGTGGGGTGTCATGGCAGTCTTGGCACCTGAAATTCCAGAATTTTTTGCGATCTCTGTTCGGGTTCAGGGATTTGTGTTTTCGGGACAGTTCAGTGCCTCTGGCATTAAACAACCATACGTCATAGCCACGGTCGGAGAGATAAAATGCCAAGGCATCCGGAGGACCTGGAAAATTCGACAAAAATGGGGTATCAGTATTAGGACAAGTGGACTGAATTTTTTCAAAAAAAGAAGAGCTGGAGATAGGCGCTCAAAAGGAAAGGAAATACGGAGAAAAGGTGCTTAGAAGAGAAAGGAGAATTGGCGAGAAAGTATCAAGTTCAAGAAGCTATTGAGCGCATTGTTTGAAGGGCATTTCTGCGCTTAGAGGAAAACATTCCTAACGAAGACTTACCTATTTCTCCTTTGAATAACCAAAGCGGGAAAAAGAATCAACTTAAGTATAGGAAGTTGGAACGGAATGTTTGTCAGTTATAGAAGCGGCAACTGTATTAAAAACCTCTTAGGTTGAACATTTCAAAAATTTTATATTAAGGGTGTGGATCCTGGTGCTGGATGATGGTAATAGTGATAATTTCTTCGTTTTGTATTCCGAAACGTATTTGTAACATTTTAAATAATAAACAATAAAATTGACTGAAACCCAGGAATACATTGGAAAGAAATAGTGATAATGAAGGAAATGAGAAGGCAGCTGATGCTCCTCCTAGTAAAGGTTACATTTGAAAATAGACATTCTGAACATTTGGGCAGTGTCAGTGACTCAGAAGAAGTGGCAATGGAAGATTTCGAACTACAGAACTAGAATTATTTAATGAAGTACTTTGATCCTCCATTTGTTTTCACTAGGAGTACTAGGCAAGAGGAGGTTGTACTAAAAATCTGAATCAAGCGAGTGTGAAGAAATCTAGGCCAGAAGAAATTAGTAGTGAAAGTGAAAGAACAAATAAGTGAAATTCCGGTTCTTCGTTCAGTTCGATTCAAGCCGTCGTTTACTCTAGTTTCATTGAGTTTTGTTACATGATTTTCTGTTTGTTCTTTATTGCTTTACCAGTTTGATCATAATTGGCACCGATTTCACGTTTCATCTTCTTCATGATGGTTTAAGTCCTTGGTTTCCTTCTCGATCCGACTTGGATTTGCCTACTCGAATCTAGAGACCAAACTATTGCATTTGCTTACCTAAAATGAAATAGTTTGCGCCTTTGCCTCCCATTCCATGCACCAAAAGCACCACACGAGTCGGTTTTTGTCCATTAGGACTGTGAGGAATACGCTGTGCGGTCAAAATGTATCCATCTTGAGTGGTAATGGTATGGTCCTCGATCGGGTAGCCGTATTTTGCCATAAACTGTTTCTAATAGAAGACACTGTGGGCAATTGTTTGCAACTGGGGGTTTCAATGTTGGCAAATCACAATTATATGAACTTGGGGTTCCAAAAACTCATAAAGCAAAAATTGTTTTACGACCAATAGTTAGTAGTATTAATTTCCCTACAAATTATTTCGCCACAACTTCCTATATTGGAAATTTTGCACATTTTTTAGAAACATTCTCAGCCATTACAAACCTTTTTATTCCATTTATGCAGGGGATTTCAGATAAAATTAAACGAGTAGGTAACATTCTGTGTTTTTAAACGGCAAAAATTTTGAGGCAAAATTCCCAACAAATGTTTTGAAAACACAATTACTTGAATTAAAATAATTCAGTCGACGGTTTATAAGCAACATGGTCTGTTTTGGTAAGGAGTTGCGATGAATCCGTTTAATGCAGAAAAGTTTTAAATTGCCACTTAGCAGAAATGGAATAGTGGAAGCGATTAATAAATTCTGTGCAATTTTTCATTCTGCCAACTATCAATTGCTACAGTTGCTGATTCGCGGATTTGCGTCATTGAACATCAATTTGGTATTTCAGTTTATGATGGGCAATTATGGCGAATAGAACCGTTGTTAAGAAAAGACAGGGCTCGAAAAATGTACGTTTGAATGTGCGGCAGGAACTTTGGCGAATATTTATCAACGACATTTTCCAAAGGCACAAATTAAACTGGATGGTAAATTAATTATCTGGAAACTCGAACTTACTGTGGATAGTCTTTCGTCTGGATGGGCTTGAGCTAAGTGAATCAAGCAAGTCACGATGACAATTGGCCTGAACATGCTTAGTTTTTGCTCTGTGCTTAAGGAAACTTTGACCAGAAAAACTCCTGGCCCTTGTCTCGAGCAGTGGAAAACTGATAATGTTCACATCCTTTACGCATCCGCTATCAAGTTTCGATTAACTTTAGTCAGTCATTAATTTGTCTCCAGCTCCTTAATATACGTAATTATCAAAACATAGACGACATTTTCATATTGGGACCGCCTGGATGTATGGTTATTATTAATCAAGGACGATATCATCTGGTTTTGGGCAAATTTTGATGTACAATCACTGGAATGACAAATAAAGGTTGGCAAGAGGAGGAATGTTGAAATAAAATGAAAATAACCGTAAAGTTTGTTGGGATTTATAAGAAAATTAGTAATCGCAACGATTTATTATGCACAAGATTTAATTATCGAGTGCAATCGAATCGAAAATTCTGCTGGTATTCGAATTTCCTTTGGGGGAACAGCGAATTATCCACGAAAACGGGAGAAATTGATTGGGAAATATTGTTACACGTAACAGCCCAAGGCGAGCTTGAAACCGCGATTAACATATGCTGGAAAGACGTGTAGCAGGTCCTTATCGAATGCCCAGGAGACACATTTAGAATGCAAGGAAATTAAAACTAAAATTGTGTGAGAACTTACCAAGGAAACTTTTCCGGGTACTGGCTGCACTCATTTTAACTATAGAAAGTTCAGGTTGCCAGTTTATGGATTTAGGAAGTGTAAAATCCATATCAAAGTTAGGGTTGCTCGAAGGATTAGTTAACTTTAGAAGGAAGTTAACTTTGTGACTAAGTTAACTCCCATAAACATCAATTGAAAAAGAAGAAATAAATACGTTTTAAGGCAAAGGAAGAAATAGAAACGGTTGAGAATCATACCAGAACAAGGGGACGTTGAAGGAGCGAGGGGTATTTTATGATATAAAATAACAAAGGTTTACAAAAACCAACAGAAATTCATATATCGCGTGAAAAAAGACTAAAACACCATACGAACTCAAAAGAATACATAAAGTGCAAAAGAATCACTAGGAAAAGTGTAGGGGAGCTGATGAAAACTCGTGGTGAGGAAAATACCGCGAATATTGGTATACAGGCGGATTGATAAACTGACGATTAGAGGTCAGATGGTTGCCTTTGGCATCCGGAAATTGATATTTACAGAAATCCAGATTGTTAAAAGTCGTAATTTTAATTCGTTTTATAGTCACGTTTAAAATACATATTCTTGTTTTATATCGACGTTTTATATCGAATTTAAGCCCTAAACTTTCATTTGGAACACGAAACTTCAATTTGAGCCCCAAACTTGCACCCTAATTACATATATTAATTAGTACAAAATATCTTAAAACTTGAATTAATTGGCATTATAGAATCGACCGATATCTTACCTCTTAAGAGGGCGGCTCTCCGCTAGAAGCGATTCTAGAGCGAGAACCAAGCGCAGGCAGAAACAACTCAATTTACGAAAATCGTTTCGATCCGAAATATTCGCTCCAATCCTCAGTCACTGAGAAACATCATCAGGAAGCAGTATCTCTAACGACCCCGATTTGCAATGGTTCAATGAAATTTTTTTATCAACCCTACCAAAACTACCTTTACTTAGGTAAATTATAGTAGCGAAATTGAGGTGTTACAACTCAGCTTGCGAATAGAAGAATTCTGAGAAAGGAGAAATTATATCCATTTTACTTGAGTTCGGTACAGAATTGGTTGCCGCAAGATCCTACAGGAAGAGCAAACCAACAATTTTTTTTGAAGAAAAAATTGTTTACCGATTAGTTTACGTAGGACTCTGAGAATCCTCATTGAAAATTAATCTTTGGTGCGCTGCTTATTCGCAATTTCTTTGTTACTCCTTTTGAATTTCCCCCGAAATTAAATAGCTATCTGTATTTACAATTTATCCGAATGTGACCGAGTTTTTTGGAGATGTTCCAGTTCAGTTAAAGAGAGACTTGGGATGGCATTCCACCACATTTTTCTCGGTTGGTGCGTGTCTGCTTAGATGCAACTTTTCCAAATGGTTGGATTGGCCGTGGGAGCGTCATTGCTTGGCCACTCAATTGCATATACTCCATGGTCTGCAAGGAAGTCAAGGAGTTTATGTCCTCTGGCCATACCCATGTTGACCCACAGCGGACTCAGCATCATCCTCTTTATATCCAAGTTTTGCATTCAGATCTTCTTTAATAACGTTGTTATGAGTTGGTGTTTTTGCGATCGCTGGTGCAATGTCCTCATAAAAGCTTTCCACTTCCTCGTCCAAATGTGTAGTTGTTGGGGCATAGACCTGAATAGCATTTAGTCTGTATTTTAAGCTCAGTCTTAGCGCAAGAAATGCCACTCTCAAGCCTACACTATCTATCTGAAAAACTTTGCCTGCGTGTTTTTTGTTTATTATGAAACCTACTCCTCCATCAGTCGAGTCGTTGTCTCCTGTATGATAGAACTGGTGTCCTGACCTCAATCTTAGATGTTGTTCTCCTTTTCTTCTAACTTCGCTCAGTCCTACAACGTCCCAGTTTATGTGTTTGAGCTCTTCTTCCAGCTCCAGCAATATGTGGTCTGTTGACAGAGTCCTTGTATTCAGTGTAGCAACCTGCAGTCGTCGTTTTTGATAGCCTGGTCGTACCCGGTGATTCTTCGCACTCTCCATTCTCCGCCCTTGCCGGCCGCTATCGTAGCCGGGAGTCGGTGAACTGCCGGGGACTGAGGGCCGTAAGTTTCTTGTCGCCATACATACATAAGGGGTTTTTTAGCGTTACTTCTACCACGCTAGCCATTGCGGCTTGGTAGAGAGTCTTATTCTGGAGGACTACATTTCCTCAGCCTCGGTAATACGGTTATACCGTCCTGACTCCGTCGTCAGAGCCTCGTTTGTAAAAGCAGGATGTACCAGGCGAAGGTGAGGTTGACATTTGAGTAGGAGAGGTTATTTGAGTATAATGATTAAAGTCCGGACTTCATCTGGATTTTGCTATTTCAAATGAAAGATTTGCGTGAAGAAGCATAGGCAATCCCAATATATGTCATTTCAAATTCTAGTTGTTATTAGGAAACTATGCTAATCTGGTATCGGGTATTCTACCAATAGTGCTGCAAATAAAAATGATGTGTTTCCCTAGAAAATCTTGTGTCTTTTGGCGTTTAGGCAATCTTTAACAAAACAAGAAGACAAGCTGTCGTCACATACAGTTGATTACTGCTAAATGAAAATTGATGCAAGCTTTTCTCCAGGATAGTGTGAAGACGCATAGCAGATCAGCCGGACATGGAAAATGCATTATTCCAAATAAGTCCGAACAAATCGAATGGAAATCGGTAATGGGCGACCGATACGGCAAATCGACGTTGCGCGTCCCGCATAACAAGAGCCGTCGTCACGTGCAATAAATCAAAATTACAAAAACATTAGCGGTCAAATTGAAATATGGAAAAGTTTCAGGCGGATTAATATAAAACGTGTATTTGATGTCAAACCAGAACGTCCGCTCGGGGCGCCAAATGATGCGAGAACTTTAAATTCAAAAACAAATCTATTTTACATCGTTCGAGCGATCGCCATGAATATTTATTTGCCATATTCTGGCCGGGAATATGCCCCACGGGTAATATAATGGCACGTGTCACAAAGAACTGGCTCGGTTTGTTGACATATGACTGGAATTGATGCAATTTTTCCATTGTTTTACGATTCTATTCAATTGATTGCCGTGGGAAATTTTAGCAGTGATCTTCATAGTTTCTCTCCCTTCCAGTCCTTTCACGTCCACTGTTGAACATAGACCTCCTCTAAACGTTCAGGTCTCTTTGTTCCCATTCTCTTCAGGTCATGCGTCCATCGGGTGGGAGGTCTGCCTCTGCTTCGCTTGTCGGCTCTCGGTCTCCATTCCAGAAGTCTTGATCCATTTTCCGTCTCCGATTCTAGCAATATGCCCAGCCCATCTTCATTTTAGCTCTGCAATCCGATGTATGATATCGTCCACTCCAGTACGTCGGCGAATCTCTTCATTTCGTATCCGATCCTTCAAAGTCAAACCAAATATCGATCTCTTCATCCAGTTTTTCTACGGTTTTTTTCGTTACAGTCAGGGTTCCTGCACCAGGTTAAACGCTTTCCGCTTGAGATGAGTTGGGGCCTTGAATATGGCTCTCATTTTTTTGTAAGCTGCCCATCCCAAGGTATTGTTAATTCGCAGGTTTGGTTGTCTCTGCTTATCCGGATCTGTTGGCCCAAGTATACATATTTGTGGACTAATTCTACTTCGTTGCTGTCGATGTGTATATGTTCTTCGAGCATATCTTTGGCTTCTCCCAAATAATCTGATATAATAATGATCGGTAAAACGCAGATGGTTGAGTCTTTCTCCCTAGGTATGTATTCCAGCCTGTTCCCGAGGTTGGTGAAAGTCCAATTTTGCCTCTTATCAATTTGTTATAATTCCGATGTACAGTTTATAAAAGTGGTTAAGAAAGCTAATTGGTCTGTAATGTTTCAGATCTGCAATATCTCCTTTCTTATGTAAAAGTATAATGATTGGGTTGCTCCATTTTGTTGGGATATGTTGACTTTCCAGGCATAGATAAAAGAGCTTTTGAGCCTTAGTAAACAGATCCGATCCTCCAATCTTTAACGCTTCTGTAACGACACCATCGTCCCTTGTCAGCCTCAGAACCCTGATTTCGAACCCTTCTCTGCCGGCATTCTCTGGATCTACAGTGGATTGATTGGTATAGAGTGTTTCATAAAATGTTTTTACAATCTCTAGCAAATGTTTTCTGTTCGATGTTATGTTGCTATTTTGTCATTGAGTTTGATGATTTCCTTTTTTCCATTTGTTAGTTTGCGCCTCATTATTTTCATGCTTTTTTTCAATGGTTTTGACAATGCTTTCCTCTTTATGCTTTCTTATGTCTTTTCTGAATGCTCTTGATATTTCTTTGTTCAGTCTATTTATGTCATCTTGATTTGCGTTTTCGTCGCTTTTCAGTATCCTCCTCCTACTTTTTGTTCCTTCACACTGGTTGGACTGCGCATCTTTTGGGCTTCTGTTATCTCTTCGATTATTATATCGTTTCTTCTTCTTTCTCCCCGGCGTTGGCGATCACCATGGAAAAAGTTCACCAGCCCTTGCTATGCCGGTCCAATACCGAATATTTCTGAGCCACGACTGTTGCTTTCTTCCAACTCAACGGCGCCCCTCAATCTTGCCCTTAGGCGATATTTATTACCTCTCAAAATATGTCCAAGATATGCAGTCTTTCGGCATTTTACTGTCGTCAAGAGTTGCCTTTCGATGTTTGCTCTTCGTAGTACATTTTCGTTTGGGAGATGTTGTGTCCACGGAATACGAAGCATTCTTCTGTGAAGCCACATTTCGAATGCCTCCAGTTGGTTCATCGTCCTGACCTTCAGAGTCTACGGCTCTACTCCGTACAGCAATACCGACCAAACATAGCATTCAACCATGCGTTGTCTCAACTTCAGATTCAGGTTGTCATTGCAAAGAAAGGATCTCATATTATTATAAGTTGCCCGAGCAATCTCTATACGGCACTTTATCTTGCATTCCGGGTTTAGATCCTCTGTAATAATACTACCAAGGTATTTGAACCTAGAGACACGTTTAATGTGGCTTCCATTAAGTTCCAGGGTAGTGCCATTGTGGGGTTGCCTGCTGAATATCATAAATTTGGACTTCCTATATTGATTTTTAGACCTTGTGTCTCTCCCACGTCACCGATTTTGTTTATAAGCAACTGTAGTCCCTCGATTGTGTTTGCTAAAATCACTGTATTATCAACGTATCTGATTGTTGTTATTGGCTCTCCATCTATTTTGATGCCAGGGTGTGATATTCATTCCAATGCTTCCTTAAATCTTCGCTCAGAGTATAGGTGGAAGAGTAAGGGCACCTTGTATGCAGCCCTGTCTTACTCCACGTTGTATTTTAATATGGTCAGTTTTAATATTGCCTATTTTTACCTGTGCCGTCTGATTCCAGTATAGGTTTTTAATTGTGCGCATATCTCTATCATCTATTTCAACCCCCTGTAGTATATCAATAAGTTTATCGTGCTGTATGCGGTCAAAGGCTTTCTCGTAATCGATAAAGCATGTAAAAACATCTTTTCGATGATCATGACATTTCTGGAGGAGAAGGTTCATTCCGAAAAGTGATTCACGCGTTCCGAAAGCGTTTCTCAATCCGAACTGAGAATCGTCAAGGTCTTCCTCACATCTGCGTCTGAGGCGAGCGTGAATGATCCGTAGGAATGCTTTCAGCACGTGGGACATGATGCTGATTAAGCGATAATCGCCTCATTTTTTGGCTGATGTTTTTTTAGGTAGAGCAATAAAGGTTGATGATAACCAGTCAGATGGAATTTCACCTGTCTCATAGATACTATTAAAAAGTTTAAATACCAAGCCAATATTTTCCTCTGTAATGAGCTTTAGAGCCTCAGACGGAATCTGATGCTTTCCTATTTTTTGATATAGAGAATGCATGCATCACCTCGGATTTAAGAATAGTTGGTCCCATGCCCTCATGCACGTATACCGTATCAGCTCTATGATCTCCAAAATTGGCCTCTATATAACTGGTCCATGTGTTTTTCAATTCTTGTTCCTCCAAAATTAGTTGGTTACGATCATTTGTAAGTGACAGAGTCGTTCTGTTCCTGTGGACTCCAGCTACTTCCTTTACTTTTCTGTATATTATATACTAAAAGTATCATGTTTGGAGCAGAGGTCTTCTATTTCTGCTCATTCCCCTTCCATCCATCTCTGCTTGGCTTCTCCGATCTCTCTTCTTATGACCTTTTGTATTTTTTATATTTGTCTGGTCTGTTCTTCGCCAGTCTTCGCTGCTCCATGAGGGTTAGAATGTGATCTACTTGTTTTTGGGTTTAAAGGTATCTCGGAGATATAATTTACACGTGTCCACAATGATATTCTTGATGTTATTCCAAAGAGTCTCTATATCTTGAAGCTTCGGCAACAATAGGTCTGACTTGTCAGTAGGTAGTCGATCTGATTTATAATTGTTGTTCAGTAATTTAGATCACTGCGTGGGGCTTGCCAAGTATAAAGTCTTCGTTTGGGTAGATCGAAAAACTCGTAGAGTCTGTCACCTCTCTCGTTGGGGCTGCCAAGCCCAAAACAACCAACTATATCTGTGCGTTGTCCTTGACCAATTTTAACATTAAAATCTCCCATTATAATAATTACAGTATCGCTGTTTAACGTCTTCACTGTGGACTCAACCAGCTCATATAACTTTTCCGCTTCCATATCATACCTCCTCTCATCAGTTGGGACATAAACCTGAATAAGATTGATGTTGAATGGTTTGCAGACCATTTGTAGCAAGCATACCCGGTTGGATATTGGTACAAAATTCTTGATATATTTTGGGTATTCTGATGAAGCGAAGATGCCAACGCCGCCTCGATGATTTTGGTCGTTGGCATCACTACCTGAGTAATATAGTGTGCCGTGTTCATGTTGGCAGCCTGGCCAACGGTGTTCACTTATACCTGCTATGTGTATATTCATTTTCTTCATTTCCTGAATCAATTATCGAGCTTCCCAGCTTGAACAGGGTTCTCACGTTCCATGTACAGATGCGCAACGTTGATTTCACTATTTTGAGCCGGGGAATTTCTTAGAATCCCTTGCCCATTTAAGGGCTGCTCGGGACTAGGGGCCGTCTTGTTTATGTTTTCGCCATAGTGATTTGCTGGGAAAAGATGATCAAGGTGGTTTCCCGTTGCCTTCCTTCATTTGATTTCAGCCGCCCAATTTGGGAACAGACGCTGTTAGTAGCCGCCCATTCTGGGTCAGACCCTACGTGTATCCTCACTTGGTTTAGCCTGCAGGTCGATGTAGTTGCCCAGGGCGCGTCGCTTGGAGCCACAAATGAGAATCGGTAGTTGAGGACTAGTCACCGCCTACTAACTTCCGTCAAAGACGTTAGTTACGACCGTTCTTGGTGAAAGGTACTACCTCTACAACACTAACCCTACACACCATTATATCGTTTAGGGTGTTAATATCTTGGTTGATTTTGGAGGGTGCTGCTGATGTGGTTTACGAAACATTGTTATTTTTTTTGGGTGTGACCATGTTTTCGTTCGCTTCTTCACCATTTGATGCCTCTCATACTTGGTGTTTAACACAATAGTGGCTCTCACCATCCGGTGGTCACTTGATTTTGCAAATTTATTCACGACTATCACGTCTCTAAATATATACGTTTTGTCTGTGATCAAGTAGTCTATCTCGTTTTCCGTCTTACCATCTGGGCTGCTCCATGGCCATCTGCGATCAGGTTTCTTATAGTAGACACTGTTGGTTTGGAACATGTTCTTCTCCAATAGGAAATTCATAGGGGTCTCGCCACGATAATTTCGTCCCGAATTCGCAAAACTTTTCGAGAGCAACTTCTAATGGATTTACTTTTGTTTCCATTTTGGCGTTGAAATCTCCGCATCCAACGGTGAAATGTGTATGGTTCTCTATAAACTTGTATACATTTTAGATCATATCTAACGTTTATTCTGAACGTGGCATATATTATTCTATTGGATACTGACTGGACTCTCTTGTTGGATTTTTGCTAATGAGGAAACCAACACCTCCCACCTATTTGTTTCGTTTCACCGCTATGATGAATCAAATGACCAGACTTTAGGGTCTCGAGACTTGCACCTCGTCGAGTAACTTCACCAACTCCGACAATGTCCCATCTTATCTTTTCCAATTCGTTTTTCATCTCGGTAAAGCTTTCGTCAGAAACTAGGGATCTGCCGTTAAATGTTGCAACGTTGAGAACTACCTGCTTCTTCAGCATACTCCGTCAAATGTTTGTCCCTCCCAGAAACCCTGGTCCTGCATAGTGCTGCGGGCAAAATCGCTCTGGGTCGAAAAATATTAGCTACAGCAGCAGACATCGATAAGCTGAGACGTGCCTTATGTTGACTCAGTTATTCCAGTCAAAGAGGCCGACGTAACAAATGCCGTTGGTGCATCTGACGTTTCATTAAGTAGCATCCCAGCTAATGCACACTTGGCAGCCGTGATCTCAGGCTGCGAATATTCCCGGAAAGGAACTTGTGCGACGCAAAAAAATAGTGGAAACTCGTCCGACACTGATGGGGTCGGTAAAATTTGCTGCCTTGCGTCCATAGTCGGAAATATAATTACTGCGGGAACCCAACAAAACGTTACGTAATAAATAACGTCACTCGAATAATTGGAAACCCCTCGCTCGTGAAACAGACATAACTTTATGCGGAACATTTTCATCAGGACCGAAGTGCATTTTGGCATTTCGGGGAACTTTGAATCGCTTTTGCCCTAATTAGAAGCGCGACATTTAAATTTAAGAAGTCACCTTGACGTTGCATTAAGGTGAGTCGCGACATTCAGCATGCAAATGAAGTCGACGGGATTGAATAATGTCGGATTTACATAACGGCGCCTTTTGCTCGCTTTTCCCCACTTTCGAGCACTGGCCTGCCCCAACATCCGCTATTGCGTCAAAAGGAACATTTTTGCATTATTAATTGCATCAAAGAAACACATTTCTCGGTTTACGTTACACGGGGAAACTCTTGTGTCGAAGTCGCGCCAAAGCTTCTAGTAGGGCAAAGCTCGGGCAAAAACTAGAATTAAACGGTGGTTCTTACCAAAGGGAACCTCGGAAGCAAACATCGCACATCTTCGTAGATGAAAAAGGGAACATTGTCTTGCATATTAAAGATCAAATGACTCAATGGGAAAAATACATTGAACCCCTTTTTAATGACCAAAGAGAAGAAATAACTACCAACACAAAATGGACCTGTAGCAACAATTTTAAAAGAAAAAGTACAGGTAGCAGTAAAATCAGCCAAAGATGGGAAAGCTCCGGGCCCTGATGATCTACCGGCAGATGTGCTTAAGTCGATTGAAGAGAACCCTTTGGGTTCTATGAAAACCCTGTTTAATAAGATTATGAAACAGGAATAATACCAGAAGATTGTCTTCTGTCAACGTTTGTCACATTTCCTATGAAGCAGAATGCCAGAAAATGCGAATAATACCGTACGATCAGCCTAATGGGCCACACACTAAAGATATTTCTTAGAGTCATTCACCATAAAATTTATAAGAAGCAGGACGAAAACACCGCCAATACTCAGTTTGGGATTAGAAATGGATCTGGTACAAGGGAGGTTCTCCTCTCCCATTCAAGCGAGGAGTCAGACAAGTGTGTGTTCTTTCACCACTCCTCTTCAACCTCTATTCATAGGAAATTTTCACCAAATCCCTCGAAAATGAAGAGGGTGAAATACGAGTTAACGGCATTCCACTGAACAAGTTGCGTTATGCAGATGATACAGTACTTCTCGCCGAAAACTTGTCTGACCTTCAAAATTTGTAGAATAATGTCATCACAGCTAGTCGAGAATATGGTCTAACACTCAATGTTAAGAGCATGTCATCAGAAACATGATAGTCACAAATACTGAAGTGCCAAATCAGCGCCTGTATGTGGAAGGCAAAGGGCTGAAAAGAGTCGAGAAGTATGATTATTTAGGTACAAGCATAAACTATTTCGTGGACTGTTGTTCAAAAATAAAGATTCGCATTGAGAAAGCTCGTGCATCTTCATGAAGGTCAAGAGCTGCTCTCTAGTCGCGATCTGAGCCTTGACCTAAGAACTCGAATGCTCAAATTTAATGTATTCCCGGTTCTTCTGTATGGTCTAGAACATTGAAACCTGAATGTGTATTGCTAGCTAAAATTGGAAGGCTTCGAGATGAGGAGATTCCGTAGGTTGTTGAGAATACCATAGACAGAACATGTGACAAACGTAGAAGTCCTAAGAAGAATGGAGAAAGGCGTAAATATTCGACATGAAGTTAAAAAGGGAATACTGCAATGTCTCGCACACATCATGAGAGGTCTCAGGTATGAGATTTTGCAACTCATAATCAGGGAAAAAACGTGGAAAAGAGATCTGTTGGAATGAGAATATCGTGCCTTGGAAACTTACGAGAATGGTTCAATATCACGTCCCCTCTAACCAAGGCCGTAGCTTCCAAAGTAAGAATAGCTCCGACATGAAGACGGTACATGAAGAAGAAGACCAAAGGACTAAGCAAAGCTTTACAAATTCATATTTTTAATTTATGTTACAAGATGCTCTCGACACAGTTTGATGGAGAAGTTGCGGCAAGCTGTGCAAACTGACGATTAAATCGGGAAACAGAAAATTGCAAACAAGCAGGAAATAGTTTTTTTTTGTATGTCGACCATTTACGATACGAAACTCTAGGATGTTAAAGTTATGCCATACTTTTGAGACACAACACAGTTAGGACACAATCAACTGCAAATGCAGCAGAAAATAGCATTTTTTGCCTCATTGCAAGCGGATTGGGGGTGTGTTATCAGGAGATGGTGGTCTGATATGGTAAAAATGGGGTAGTGCGTCACTCAAATAACCTCTCCTACTCAAATGTCAACCTCACCTTCGCCTGGTACATCCTGCTTTTACAAACGAGGCTCTGACGACCGAGTCATGGCGGTATAACCGTATTACCGAGGCTGAGGAAATGTAGTCCTCCAGAATAAGACTCTCTACCAACCCGCAATGGCTAGCGTGGTAGAAGTAAGGCTAAAAACCCCTTATGTATGTATGGCGACAAGAAACTTACGGCCCTCAGTCCCCGGCAGTTCACCGACTCCCGGCTACGATAGCGGCCGGCAAGGGCGGAGAATGGAGGGTGCGAAGAATCACCGGGTACGACCAGGCTATCAAAAACGACGACTGCAGGTTGCTACACTGAATACAAGGACTCTGTCAACAGACCACATATTGCTGGAGCTGGAAGAAGAGCTCAAACACATAAACTGGGACGTTGTAGGACTGAGCGAAGTTAGAAGAAAAGGAGAACAACATCTAAGATTGAGGTCAGGACACCAGTTCTATCATACAGGAGACAGCGACTCGACTGATGGAGCAGTAGGTTTCATAATAAACAAAAAACACGCAGGCAAAGTTTTTCAGATAGATAGTGTAGGCTTGAGAGTGGCATTTCTTGCGCTAAGACTGAGCTTAAAATACAGACTAAATGCTATTCAGGTCTATGCCCCAACAACTACACATTTGGACGAGGAAGCTTTTATGAGGACATTGCACCAGCGATCGCAAAAACACCAACTCATAACAACGTTATTAAAGCAGATCTGAATGCAAAACTTGGATATAAAGAGGATGATGCTGAGTCCGCTGTGGGTCAACATGGGTATGGCCAGAGGACATAAACTCCTTGACTTCCTTGCAGACCATGGAGTATATGCAATGAACTTAGTTTTTAAAAAGAGTAAACAGAAGCGCTGGACGTGGCCAAACCCAGATGGAATTACCAAAAATGAGATCGATTATGTGATCACTGACATGAATAATATTGTGCAAGATGTCAACGTACTGAAACAATTTTCATTCCGTACTGACCATAGAATGGTAAGAGCAAGGGTGACTATCAATATGAAACGAGATAGGGCAAATATGATCATAAAGCGAGCACCTCAAAGGTGGTCTGATGTTAAGGACCTGGGTGAATAGCTGAAAGAGATAGACCTTGAACTGGAGAACTCTGGGTTTGCGAGAAATGAGGAAGTAAATATCGAAGCAGCAAATACAGAAATTAACAAAATTTGAAAAGAGCCACAAAAACGGTGGTGCTAAAAAAATAAGAAGAAAGGATAAGCTTAATTAAAGAGTCTTATGAAATAGAGATGGAAACTAAATTTCAAGTATACCAAGAATGCAGACCAACTACGAATCCTAAATAGAGACATCTCAAAGGGCGTCAGGAGAGATATAAGAAAGTTCAAATGTGAAGAAATAGAAAATGTCATTGAAAATATCAAAAGTTTGAAGATCCTGCCAAGAAACTTCTCTTCTGGTACCAAGAACATCTGGAAACTGTAGAATGGGGCAGGCCGTACTACCTCAAATAAGGAAGATATTTTAGAGTTGGTTGAGGACTTTTATACAGAGGTATACACAGAAAAGAAACACAATCTGCCTGAGAACTTGCCTCATGTACAAAACCAAGGTTCAGATCATATTCCTGATATTACCCTGGATGAGATAAGAGCGTCGCTGAAAGAAATAAAAAAAGACAATAAAGCCGCAGGCGAAGATGAAATTGTTATTGAGTCTATTAAGACAGGAGGAAACATATTGCTTAAGAATATATGCAGGCTTTTCAATGCATGTCTTCTGCCGGGAACAAGACCTTCCCAGTGGGATAATGCACATAAAGGGCGACAAGGGCAAAAAATGCATAAACCGATAAGCTTGTTGTCACATGTCTACAAACTCTTTAACAATATTATAGCTAAGTGTCTGATACCTAAATTAGATTTATACCAGCCTCGTGAACAGGCGGGATTTAGAGCAGGGTATGGAACAAACGACCACCTTCAAACTGTTCAAACTTCAAATGCATTGAGTATAACAAGCAACTTGTCCTGGTATTCATAGCTTTCGAAAAGGCTTTCGACCTCGTAAATCAACGCAAATTGGCTGGCGGACTGTCGTATTGATCATCGATATACTTGCCTATTGAAGAACTTATACAAGCGGACAACTGCATGTGTAAGGTTACATACAGACGCAAATAAATTTCAAATCGAAAGAGGAGTTCGTCAAGGCTACACAATATCTGCAAAACTGTTTACTGCCGTATTGGAATATGCCTTTAAAAGAGTAAACTGGGAAGAAATGGGCATAAATATCGACGGAGAGCTGTTGAGCCACATGAGGTTTGCTGATGACATTGTCATACCTGCCGACAGTATTGACCAGGCACAGACTATGTTGGAGAGCCTTCATGAAGCGTGCAAAGAAGTCGGTTTAAAAATAAATTTTACGAAGACGCTTTGTCATGAGCGAGAATATCTCAGTTGACGGTAGGAGTATTGAGCAGGTTGCCTCATATAAATATTTGAGACACGAGATCAGGATGGGCCGAGATAATCAAACCTGCGAGCTGAACAGGAGAATAACATTGGCCTGGAGTTTCGGGATGTTTTCAAATCAAACATTCCTATATGTCTCAAACGGAAAACATACAATCAATGTATACTGCCAGTACTAACCTATGGGGCAGTTGCGGGCGAGTTGCTCAGAGATCTATGGAGCGGTTAATGAGGGGATTGTCTCTGAGAGGACAGAACTCAATGTGACTATACGGCATTAGGAACGGGTGTGACTGATGTCATAGAGAGAGTTGCAACCTTGAACTGGACCTGGGATGGCCATTTGGCAGGAACAACGGATGGAAGATGGTCAAAGCGTTTTCTGGAGTGGGGGACAGTGCACGAAGCCTACCGAAACAGAGGCAGACCACCAACAAGATGGACGGATGATATTAAGAGAATCCGGGGAAACTGGATACAGGACGCACAAGACCGAAGGCGGTGGCAGATGCTAAGGGAGGCTTATGTCCAGCAGTGGACGCGAACGGCTGTTTGATGATGATGAAGCCGATTGGCCCAAGAGCTCGGAACTCTTCTACACCCTTCCATTTTGCAATTTAAGTTTTGCTTTTCAAAATGAACCTCTGAATGTTGTGCGTGTTCACCCTTTTTGACCCAGAAAAACACTGTATGAGGTGAAACTACGCTTTGACGAAGTGGACTGTACATCGTTAAAAGTAGAGAAACGCTGTGGTTTGCTTCGTATGTATATTTGAGTGAGAAGCTTGTGTAAAATCACTGCTCCAGTATGGAGGCAAAGAAACAACGTGTAATGTGCTTGAAGGTTACACAAACTTTAATGAGAAGAATGAGCCGCGAGTGTTCATTGCATGCCTCTTCTCCCTCTTCGATTGCAGGGTGCACAGTTTTTTCTTGAGTCTTTATCAAAAGAACGCTGTTCAACTTTACAAACTCACAGTTCGCGTTTTTCGTTGCAAGATAAACCTTCGACACAGTTTGATCTCAAAGTTTTACAGTTAGGAGACACTCAACTGGAAATTAACCAGAGAACAGTGTTGTCTTGCGCCTCAACCAACACGGTGGAGCTAAGTGCTCAGCATACCTATACAACCTCAAATTTTCCAGTTCACGTTACAAGATGAAGCCCTAGGCACAGTTCGATGTCGAAGTTCACAGCTTCTCTTGTCCTTCTTCACTGTCCTCTTGGCACAGCTAGAAAACAACCAACTGCAAATCAGAGATACAGTGTTTTTCAAGTCTCTGCCAGTGTCGTGCCTGAAGGGCCCCCGGCACAGCTTTACAATCTCCGAATTATCAGTTAACTTTACTAGATGAACTCTCGGCTCTTACAAGTTATGTTTCGTGTGAAAGTTGTGACAACCTCTTCAAGCACAATTCATTTGGCTTAGTTTGGGCTAGTTGGTAGCCACCTCTACAGAACATCCGTGTTGTTCCATCAGTTTCGAAAATTCAATAAATCGAAATATCAGCATATCAATCTGTTGAAAAATATTTTTTGCGTGTGATTTCAAGCGTGGCACGAGTTGAGGTGCGCTATTAATTAGCATCCGTTTTTTCGGCGGTCAGTCAGCTAGTTACATTAATCCGATAAAAAACAATCGAACGATTTGTTAGATTGCTTTTTAATTATTTCCGAATGTCGATTATTAAGTAGATCCATATAATAGTCCGGTAGGTAATGGTGCAGGCGGAAGGGCGCCAATTAAAATCGAATTTGTCTGATATGTAGTTATTTTAAGCATGCCTACTTTCAGCTTTGATGCACGATTGAATTTCATGCATTTAAAAGTACTTACTGACAAAATGGTTTATCATTAGTGAACTAATTGGAACTTGGGTTTAACGATACTACTATAAGGTCTGATTTTGATTTCTTCTAATTAATTTAAATACATGAAGCGAGTATATTAAGAAAGAGGTTTCCCAATCAGGGGATGCCAACATTTTCAGAAATTAATGCAAACCGCATATTGATCCCTGCGTGCTAGAAACTCTAAAACATTACAAATTTAATAATATAAATATTTATTGATGATTAAAGCCTGAAATTCGCGTCTTTAACGCTAAATCGACATGCAAAGTGGCTAATTATGACACAGCCAAATTATGTATTTGCTTTGTTATTTATCGGGAATTTAATTAATTATTGAAACATGCTGTTCAAAAATAAACTGCTGAATTATTATGCCGGGCCCTTAACCGTAGTGTTTGTAGAATACTGAACAGCTTTTAACAAGTTGTCGGTCGGTACTTTGCCCTCTAGGGTATCTAAGAGAAACACCGACTTTTTTGTAAATACATTAGAAGTTCCATCTGAACTTTAACTAAGGAAGCGAGTGGAGCGATAAATCCCGTTCGAAAAACGGTGCTTTGTTATAATTTAAAGGATAGACTGGTCACGTAGTGGCGAGGTGTACGGAAAATATACGTCCGTCGAACACCCATAAAGCCCGCAAACTTCTAATGAGGTCCCACGTTCGGACTGGGGACGTAAAATCGACTATAAAGCTTCGGCTATTTTCCGAAAGCCAAAACTTTAGCTCTTTGACTTGCCAGCGGAAAACCGGGCTTTTTTCTTAGTTTGTACATGCGGAAGCTTTTTATAGTAATACTTAAGTTGTTTATATTTGCAGTGTTTTCCTTCCCCTGCTTAACTTTGATTGTTCTACATTTAGATTTGGGCCAGTTGATAATCCATTAATGTACTCCTAAGCTTCACAGGAAGAACTAGTTGCATTTTTACAAGAATATAGTTAAAATTCGAAAGTTTTCTCAGAAATTTCTGATGAAGGTGATGAATTGAAACCCGTAGGATTTATAAAAGAAACTCTGCTCTTTCCAAGGAAAATCTCCTTGAGTTTCGTTCCCATTTCTTGTTTGAGATACGAATTTTCAAACGAACATTGACACGTTTACGCGTGAGAAATTAAGCTGTTTCGAAAAGTTTCTCGGATAATTTCTCGAAAATTAAAGCTTTCAGGATTCATAAAAGGGACTTAGCCTTTTCCAGAAAAGCTTTCCACAGTTTCCCGCTCAATTTGTATTTGACCCTCTGGTTTTCCTTTTAACTTGCGATTGAAATTTCAATGTTTGAACGTAACAAATTAAACAGATTCGAGAATTTTGTGTAAGTGCCTGATGATGACAGCAATATGAAACTTTCAATAATTAGAGAAAAAGCTTTGCCTTTTTTTATTGACATTTTGAACTCAGCGTGACCGAATATTTTGTTATTATCTGTAATTGCTTTTATCCAACACTTTTTTTTATATTGGATAGATGTGGGTGAGGAGTTTTGTAACGCAATTGCTTAAATGTCAGTTTTTTATTTTGAATTGTATACAAGGTGATTCAAAAGTGGCGTCATTCCTTTTAAGGCGTTATAGGGGCTCACTTGGAGAGTACGAGAAAAATATAGAAAAAAAATTTTTCGAAAATTTCTAGAAGATATTAACATATGAAAATCGAATTTCAACATTGTTATTAAGTATTATTTTAAAATAGTTCCATGTTTGCTTGGTAGCCTTTTGGAATACTTAACCATTCGAAAAGAAAAATTACGATCTTTGCTTCAAATTACGAAAATTTTTGATATTGAAAAAGACCTCTTCTACAATTTTTGGATGAAAAGTCAAAGCGGCAATGATGTTTTTTGTCATTAACAGATAGTTACAGGTAGATAGCCTTTGTCAATAATAACAAGTATTTGTCAATCTGTGACTTACTTTGAAGCTCCTTTCACAAAATGTACACCAACATCGAATTTGCGGATATGTGATTAGTTATGGGAAAATGCCACACTAACATAGCAGAAGGTGTAGGACCTTACACCAGAAAACGGCTAGAGACACTGGACGATTGGCTCCAGGAATTGACGCAGATTGTGGACGATCTAGAGGTGCTCGGGTTCCAGACACAGAGGCACAAGTATTGGAGATAATTGCAGCAGAGCCTTCCAGGAGTGCTCGGAGCATAGCACAACCACTGACACTTTCCCAGGCACCGGATAATTGCCCCTATAACTCCCCAGAGGAAGGGCCACATTCCTGCCATGTATGTAAGATACACAGGACACAAGGACACATTAACTCTCTGATCTTCCGAACACCGGTACAAATTGAGCAGGAGTTAATTAAACGAATACGAGAAGCTGATCAAAAGGTGATCCCAGACTGCGGCGAAGAGTGCACAATAAAGTGATTGGGGAACAAACATGTCTGGAGTTAAACGGGTAGAACTTCTGATCTAGTTTTTGGCAAATATCTCAGTTTTTGATAAGAATTATTTTTTTTACTATTTTTCCTGTACTCCCAAAACACCCCCAGAGGAATTACGCCACTTTTGAATCACCCTGTATATGTATAACAATGCACTTTTAAATAGTTGTAAAGCATTCAATTGCATTAGCGAATGCAACAAACTTTATCAAGCAAAAATTGTGCTTAAATAATTTGAAATACTTTTCCTGATGTTTGTGGCAAACTTGTTTACGAACTTACACCTTTGGCACGTTGTGGAAAGTTTAATAGCCGTGAGTAGTAATCAAAGCGTGGAAACATCCACAAACTTTTACAAGTGTTAATCATAATATTTTCTGGCAACTCTCATAATACCTTCGTAGAGGGATCATCCTCGTTGTAAGGAGCGGCTGAGCATCCGTCTTTTTGAGCATTTTGATCTGCTCAATTCTACTTTCCGTGTTTTTTATGGACTAATTGAACGCTGAAACACTATATGGATAAGCGTTAAGCACGTTTTCCTTTAAAAAAAATGTCCAAAGCAGGGCAGTTTGTGCTGATGCTGGTGATTGCAGGAACAATATTGATGATAATCTGGACAAACAAAGCACTCGGCTTTCGGCCGTACCATTGTGATCAAATTTGAAGTAAAAGCGATAACGTAGAGCAGAAAATATTTTCCAAAGCGCTCCCATATAGCTCGACATGAATTATGCACCGCTCCTCAAAGGCAACTAAGAATAAAGAGATGCAATATGTCCCTTCGAAAGTTTCGAGATGAATGGAGGATCTTTATAGGTTTAAATATTTTATTAGCGTTGAAAATGGGCGCTTTTGTCCGTGGACGCTGTACACAACTTATTTTCTATCCAGTGGGCTTTTAAGCGAGCAATCAATCAAATACAGTTAGTTGTCTTGCCAAAGGTAGTTTCCCATTTTATTAGAAAACCCTGACAACATTATTATACGTGACAATGGAACTGACCTCGTTGTATTGGCCAGCCCGATCCCGGCCTGTAGCTAACCAGCACATCTATCAAGACTGACTGTGATATAGCGACGTCGCTTCCCTCTGACAGCTAGATGAACTACTCGGAACGAGTTTCTTCGCGATGGAAAAACTCGAACTTGCCAATGACGAATTATGCTCCGATGTCAATTACTCTCCGAGTAAAAATGGGATTAATTTAACTGGCAAGTGTGCACAGTGACCCGATCTGGCCAGCCTGTGTAATCGTAACAAACACTGCTCAGCTGCCATTTGTAAACAACCATGCAGAAATGTCTAGCAGTTTGCCCAGTTAATATTAGCTCGATCGCTCGCGAACATTACTGCAAACAGAGCAGTTTCAATGTGGCGCCAGATGACGTCGATAAACAAATCGGTAAGTCTTACCTTTCCCGACGAAAACAGTTCCATAACTCAGCGTTAACATGGTCGGATGAGAGGAAGTTTGAGCCATTTGTTAGCTGCCTACAAGTCGCCGACCAGTTACCGGCTTAATGATGGATTTGCCTATTGACTCCCTTGTCACATAAAAGGGTGTTTCAATCAGAACCCTGGTTTTGAATAAAGCACAATTTATTGTGTCATGATTTGCATAAACAATGAGCGTTTGCTAGTAGACAGCAGTAGGTTAAGTAAGATGGAGAACTGCAGTACACCACAACCAGTTCTCTTTGTGAAGTAGCGAAAGATTTGCAGACAGTGTAAGCAATATGCGTACGATTATGGGACATCAATGGGGAGATCAATCAAAAAATGTGAGCAAAGTGGGTCTAAGTGGGGATTAACATAAACATGAAAAAACGAAGTGGATGGCAATGGACACAATATCGAGCAAGTAAGACACTTCAGATATTTGGGCAGCTGGCTGAACAACGAAATAACATGTGACGAAGAGGTAAGAGTAAGAATTGAAAAGGCGCGCAGGGCGCTTGGTGAATGGAAGACCACTCTTACCAACAGAAATCTTTCAGTACACACGCGCCTAAGAACACTTCGAGGTTACATATGGAGCATTCTACTGTACGGATGTGAGACATGGACGCTTAAGATCGACATCATAAATAAAACAGAAGCCTTTGAAATGTCGTGTTATCGGAGAATCCTGAAAATCTCTTGGACTATACACGCCAGCAATGAGGAAGTTCTCGGACAGCTAGACTAAGATCGGGAACTCCAAAAGGCTATAAAAATAAGAAAGGTCATCCTGATCATACAGGGAAAGGTTGAGGGCAGAAGATGGATAGGCCGCAAAAATCTATCATGGCTGCGAAACATAAGAACTTGGACTGGACTGGGAGTCGAGCAGCTGTTCCGAGCAGCAGAGGACAGAGGAAGGTTCCGTCAGATTGTCATGGGGATAGCTCACGCCTGAAGACAGGCACCGCACCGAGAGAGAGAGAAATTGGGTCTGTTAATGTCGTGGATATAGAAACAAGCATTCGTTTTGGTCCCAATCACATCAATTTTGCTTTGAGCTCAAGAAATTGGTGCTTCCACAACCACTATACATTGAATTTTGACAAAAGATTGGAAACTTCATGCGTACAAAGTTGAATCGGCTCAAGAGCTAAAGACCAAGAAAACTTCTGGCAAACGAAGAGTCTTTGTTGACTGGATTTTGGAACATTGACATTTGCATGGTAATTTTTCCAAAAAAAAAATCATCTTTGATGACGAGACTCATTTTCATCCTGATGGCTGTGTTGATGGACAAAATGCATTTGGGGTTCCGAAAATCCACGAGTTTTTGTTAAGAAACATCTGCTTAAAAAAGAGTCACTGTGTGAGAGGACAGTTGGTCAAGCATTAACCGTGAATGCTGTTCGTTTTCGTGAAATGTTACGCGACTGTGTTAGAATTACTAAATGCGGATCTCAACAGTATGTGGTTTCAACCGCCATAGAAACTGTTAAATTTCTGCATTTCCTGGTCGTGTTATTTCTGGTTTTGGAGACCATGTGAATTAACTGCGTTGGACTTTTTCTTTGAGTTTTTTAAAGATACAAGTGTGAACAAAATCACAACGAGTGAAGCCTTAAAGGGCGAAATTCAACGCTGTATCACTGAAAGACCGGAAAATGTATCCACATTTCTTAAATAGTTTATCAAAAGGGTACGTTTGTGCCAACAAAGCAGATTCCGGCATGGTCCGATGTCTTATTCCCTTCATAACCTCGTAAGCAAAGTGAAACATTTGACGTGATTTCATTGATAGCTTTTGAACGGTTTTGATGTCATCTTTTAAATCTTCAGCCCAATCTACAATTTTTTGAAGCTTCGAAACTCCAGTAGTAGTAGTAGTAAACATCTTTATTTCTAAAAAAGGCTATCGACCTATCGGTCTTTCTGCCCTTGTTTAATACATGTAGTCTTAATCTAAATAAAAAAAAACAAATATGAAAATTCTCTTATTCTAGGTTAACAATATTATTAAATAAACTTTCCAATTCTAATGACAAGAAAAAATTATTTTATTGTCCAGTAGTCAGTTGCGTTTGTAAGTGTTCGAGTAGCGTTGATGTAGGGAAACGGAAGCGGGATTGTCTGGTTGGTTTGTGAGACAAAGGGGATTCAGTATGGTCCAGTTGTAGGGGTTGTTTGTCCATTTTGTCTGTAGATGTATGAGTCTTTCCGAAATCTTTGTCATGTTTGTGCGTTCGTATAGTAGTTGGGTGGGGGGGTTGTGTAGTGGGTTTTGGGGGTGTCTTATTCGTGTTATTAGTCTTAGTGCAATTTGTTCTGTTGTTTGTGTATAACGTTTTGTCCTTTCTGTTCCGTTGGTCATAAGTATATGTCCAAAGTCTAGCAAGGGTCTACAAATCGCTTTATATATTTTGGTGGCGGTGTTTGTGCTAATTCCTCTGTCTTTGTAGGTTAGTGATCGGAAGTGTTTTGTTCTCTTTATTGTTTCTGCCCTGATGTTTCGTATGTGTTTAGTGAATTTAAGTTTGTGATCAATTGTGATTCCAAGGTATTTTACGTCGTTTTTTGGTTGTGTCGTTTGGCCGTCTGCAGTTATTGTAGGGGAGTCAGCGTTGAGTCTGTGGTTTGTGAGCAGAAGTTGGTTTTTTGAAGGATTGCTCAATGTTTTCTTAACAATTAAGCATTTTTGCGGGAAATGCGCTCGGGAGTTTATTAGTTAGACGCTATTTTCGGTTTCGACTTTTCAGATGATTGTAAAATGGGCGTTTTTCTCGTTTTCAGTCAAAGTTGATTCGTTTTTTGCTTGAAGTGTGTTGGCTTTGCAAGAATTTACTTTGGGTTGAAAGCAGAACCTGTTGAGAAGCTGGGAGTTGTTTTGTAAAGAGCAGCAACATGCAGACGTTTTGGTCGCAATCTCAAATGTGGGGATTTGGAAAAATTTGGAACTGTCTGTTTAGAGTAGAAAATTTAAATCAGTACTTCAAGTTGTTTGGAAGCTGAGGGTTCGTTTTCCAATGAGGCAGGTGCCTCATTGAAAGTCTCTCATACGTTCAGACTCTCATAGGTTCCTCCGTATCTCTTAGGTTGAGACTTTGGTGAAAAATGCGTGGTTAGTCCAAGTTGACAGGAAGATGCGAATGGTTTTCTTCGAATCGGCCTTAGGCAAAAACTCGGTGTGAAATTCGATGCGCAATTCATCTGAAAAATCGGAATTCTTTTTTGTACTTCGTTGGTATTTTGGGTTAGTATTTCGCAACGTTTGTGTGAGGAATCTGAGGTCTGAATTCCAACTTTAAATTTAGACCAGCCCGGAAGCTGTGAATTGCTTTCGAATGAGCTTTAATAGGAAGCAGTTTTTTTATGAACTGGAGTTTTGTAGTTTTAGAAAAGCGGAGAGAGTGGATATTCGTTTTCTACTCGATTATTTGAGGCAGCTGATATTTTCAAGCCTTTAGTGAAATTTTGCTTGGATATTTCTCGAACATTGCCTGATACTCTTTTGAAAATTGCAGATTGATAATTGAAGTAGTTTGAAAGATTAATATTGTTTTCTGCAAAGATGCACCTGGAAATTGTGGGTTTTATTGCTTCTGGCCATTTCGGGTTGTTCCATGTTGCATTTCATTTAGATTAGCCGGGAATATTCCACATTCCGTTCTCACACTCTACAGTTATGTCTTAAGCTGATATTAGAAATCGCCTCTCCACTAATCGAATAAGTAAATTGATAATGGAATGCAGACTCGGATTGGAAAAACTTAATATCGAAAAACACCGAGTCAAAAATTTGGAAAGACAGTGAACCTCTTTCTTAAACTCTGGAAGACTCTGGGTGGAGGCGTTGGAATATGGCCATAAACTTCTTCATCTAATTGAATGGAAGATTCTTCTCACCACAAAGTGGATTGTATGATATCATGAGAGTACTACACACACACTACGCTACTACAGTACTACACTACAAACTTTGGTTGGTACACGTTTCCATCTTGAAGAATGAAGAATCATAAGAAGTGAGCTTGAGGATTTACGCTGTTTTATAGTTAACAAACTGAAGTTGGTTGCAAGTTAATTGCTTGAATCCAACCAAACTGATATTAATAGATAACCAATATAAGTGGGGCAGATAGTTCCCATACAGAATCATGAAAATAATGATTGTCATAGATATCAAGAAGGGAGATAACGAAATTATCTTAACTGTTTGTAGAAACTTTGGAAAATGTACCTTAACTTCAAAATGTAGCACCGGATCTCTTTACAAAGTTTCTGCGAAAGTTTCCAATCAATCAGCAGAAAGGTCAGCTCATACCGAATACACATTTTTAACTGTGAAAAATTCGTTTTCATTGTGTTGCTTAAAGAACGGATTTGATAATTCATGTTTTGAATAGTCCTGAATTTCCACAAATCGATCGGAATATCAAGAATATTTCCTGTTATTTTCCGACGAACATGACAATTTTTTTTTAATTAAACTCCCCGTAGGACATTTACTAACATTACGATCTGATCAAAGTTGATCAATGAGTAATAAACATGACAATGATGTCGAATCAGAGAGGGAGTTGAAAGGATGTTGAAAAGAAAATGTATAAAATTTTTAAAATCTTGAGCGAATGAAAAAGAGGAGACCAGAGGAAAAAAAACCTTATTGAATTAGTGAAAAATTGAACGTTTTTGGTGATTTCGAATTATCAGCAACAAATCTTTGATGAATGGATTCAATATTTTATTGAATAAAATATGTCAAGTATGAAGGTTCTTTGACCTCACAGTGATTATAATCTCGATATGATCATAATGTGTGGTTGCCACACCAAAGACAAACTCCTAAAGAAGAAACTGTTAAAATAATGGGATTTCAGCTTGGTGTGTCATGCCGACAAATGGGATTAGGCGCATGATTTACGGGAGGTGCTGTCTACACAACATTTAATGAATTGTATTTTCCTTTAGTAGTATTAAATTGCGAACGGTTTTATTCGGATTAGGGGCGGATTGAAACGTCGTCTCCTCGTGCATGAAGAACAACGTCTTGGTGGAGAATGGATGATTTTGTCGGGCCCGCATCAAAACCGCCACAACAAATAAATAAATAAAAGAGGCGCTCACATTAAAATTCGAAATAATCCGTTGGTGCGGATTCTTCTTGCAAATGGCTGTTTCGCTTCGGCACTAATCACGTCTTATGAATATTAAACAGGGCTGCGTCCTGCATGCAAATCCTTATGGTTCCGATTACGCCACAAAGCCGAAACCAAATATGGCGATGGAATTTCGGAATATTTAGACGTTCATTGCGGCCGTATTCTGTTTGCTGCCGATAGAAGCTTGATGATTGCCGGGTTTACCGAATCAATTCCATGCAATCGAAGCATGCATATTTTTAGTTATTTCCCTTGTCTATTGCAGCTCGATAATTTCAACAGTACATTATACGAATCGTGCTATCTATCGCTGGAAAATAGATAAATATACTTGGAGAATTGGGAACAATTACTTGCAAATAATTGAGTTGTTTCACTTTGGCTCTGGTTCTGATGACTGGATGTTGGCAGCATCGATTTAAACTGAGTTTGGAGAGTCTACACCAATCGCTCCATCGCTCTTCGTCGCGCTCCAAATGGCAAAATGGTGTGCTTCCAAAGCCACCATTTTAAAGCTAGACAGGATAATTTGTAACAATTCCCCACCTGCAATCTATCAAATGAGGCATGTCGCGAAAGCATTGCCGATGATTCATTGCCCGCAGGCCCATACTTACAAGAGATTGCCGATAAATCAGGATCGTTAAGATTACGGGAATAATCCCAGATTGTCAGCCCTCAAATGTGGTAAACATATCGCGTTTTCACTCAATAAATTCCATTAAGGGGCCCATGATATGCAAACGTAATGAGGGGTGGGCAATTTTCCGTTATATTAAATAATTTTAGGCGACAGGGACGCCACTTTACATGAGACGCGGCATGCCAAAAAGGGTTCGAATTTGCATAGAGAAAGCTTTCAGAAAATCCTGTCGGAGCCAGCACGGAGCGGACCTCAAGGGCCAAGTTAATTGGAATGGAATTCGCAAAGAATTTGAGAAACCATGTGCCGGAGTGCGCGAATATCATACAGCCCTGCCGTATTGGCGACATTTGCTTGCCTCATTAGGTTTAATGGAGATATGTGCATAAACCCCCGAATGTCGTCGACAAAGCTAGGTATTCATACACACATACTAGATCCTGTTAATTGTTCCAGCATTGAGGCGCCCGCACAATTCTCGGTTAATTAGATTCATCACTACCACAATAACACATCCGTTCAATTGCATTCTGCAAAATTCCCTCCAGATTCCTTCAATGGGCATTATTTAGCGACACCATCGAAAACAATACGGAAATAGCTCTATTCTACACACTGTCTTCTACTGTCAACGTTTCGCCTATTCTATTGGCATAAAATGGTTTATAAAGTATCAGAAAGTTTTTTGTATGACTCTGCTCTTTAAGTTTGCGGGATTTTATACCGATCCACAAGTTCAATTTTCTCGAGTTCAACTACCAAATGAGTGCTAGCCTATCGCAAACTAAGGAATGTAAATGGTTAATTTTTTAATTTCTAGTTACTCATTTCTATTCTTAATCTCAATTCTATTTCAAACAATGATACAACTATCTGTATTTTAATGCGTACGCTCATCACAGAAGTGTTTCCTATGTCTATCCTCAAGACATTAATAGATACACGAAGCTAGCAATTCATAAATTCCGATTTGTTTGAGAGCAACATTGCTTTCCATCGATCGACGATTCATGAATGAAAAATAAGTGGCAGAGATAAATTAGTTACAAAGTAGAACCGATCGATATCTATCTAAAGCCCTGAATCAGTCCATTTTTGGTCATGTGTTGAGCTTTGTTCGCATATTTAATTCTTGCGTGTTTCCTCAAATCGTCCGACCATCGCATCTGTGTGTTATCAACATCAACATCAACGTTTCTTATCCACTCATTTTGCTTTTTATCTGTCAGTTTTATATTTAGCATAGATCTCAGTGCTCTTTGCGTTTTTGCAATCTTGTCCCTAGTGAATGTCCACACTTGTGCCCCATATGTTAGGACAGGAGGCACGCACTTTTGTTGATTTGGTGTTTAGGTCTTTAATTATTTCCTCTAACTTTACTATACTATGGGAGAATATTACAATATGTCTGCGTATCGTAGGTGGCGGTACTCACCGCATATGTTAAAACCGCGGTTTTTCCATTTCGTTATTTTTAAAAAGTCCTTTTAAATATATCTTGTAGGGCTTGGGAACCAGTTTAGGGGATATTGTGGTTCCCTGCCGTATACCTCTCTTTATGTGGGTTGGATGAGTACCTTCTTCTTATTCTTCTTCTTTACTAAGGAAACTTTGCCTGTTCGTGCGTCTCGAGTAGGTTGTCGAACCATCTTTTTCTTGGACGTCCTACTGATCTTATTCCCGCTCATTGATCTTTGTGATTTTGCAAGCGTGCCATATGACTTCACTTATGACTCTGTCTCGCAGCGATTTATCTTCTATTCGCCGGAGGATTCTCATTTCGGTAGTCTCCATCATATTTTATGTTCTTCCAGTGTCTCTGCAGTGTACGTTATGATTGGTCTTACAACTGTCTTATATATGTGACTCTTAGCATCTCTAGCGAGGTATTTATTCTTTCAGATAGTGTCCTTCAGGCATCCTGCTACTTTGTTGGCTTTAATTACTTGTTCTTTAATCACATTTTCTAGATCTACGTAGGTTGATCTATTAATACCTATGATTGTTTTTCTATGTCCAGTTAGCATCTTATCGGCTCCTTATTTATGACCATACACTTTGTTTAGCTGTTGTATTGAATTGATGTAACATTTTTTGAAGGTCGTCCTCGTTTTGAGCCATCAGCACCGCATCATCCGCATAACATAATATTTTGAGTTGTTTATCTCCCATTTGGTATCCTCTCATGATATTTATTTTTCTTATAATTTCATCCATGATTATGTTGAAGGAAAAAATGTGGGGCTTAGGGAGTCGACTTGTCTTACAGGGGAAGTCCAGGAGAGTCCGACCAACGGGTTAGTCCGACCACTTGCCATACCTCAAAATGTATCCAACAGCGAGCGCTCTTATATTTACATCAGATGCAGCATTATATTTTACGCAATCAGTGTGAGCTTGCATTTCGAAAAGAGTGATAATTCGTGGTGTGGAAACTACAGAAAGTTTTCCACCGGCGCGATCAAGCACGTGTAAATAGCAGTGCGAGGTACTACTTTAATCTTCTTGAAAATACCCTGCGAGCATATAATTTATTTGGCAAGCCTGGACATGTCTTCAATATGGACGATACAGGCCTTCAGTTGAATAACAAGCCAGGACAAGTATTAGCAGCTAAAGGTCCAAAGAATGTGGCGACGATAACGTTAGGAGAAAAGGGAGAAACTATCTCAGTTATTGCCTGCTGCAATGCAGAAGGATATTTTCTTCCCCCTTTATTAATGTTCAAAGGAAAAAACAAGAAGTCGGAGTTTTCTGATGGCGTGCCTCCTGGATCGGCAATAACCATGAATCAAAAATCTGCTTACGTGAACGCTGATATTTTTAAGGATTGGTTACATTGCCATTTTCTACCAAGGAAGCCTGCAGCACCCGTACTTCTGGTATTAGATGGCCATACGTCGCACACCAACAGCATTGGTGTTTTGTACTTTGTTTGCCCAGCCACACTACACATTTTCTGCAGCCGTTAGACCGTTAATTTTTTAAGCCTTTGAAGCCTATTATTGTCAAGCATGCAACAACTTCATAAAGACCCTGGACGAAAGTTAACTAGATTACAATTCGGTGCACTTCTGAACACAGCGTGGACTAAATCAGCAACCCTTCAGAATGGTGTTTTGGGCTTAAGAGCAAGCGGAATTGCTCCAGTGAATCCAGACGCTATCCGGGATTACGCCTACATTTCTGTTGAAAGCGGTTCTGCTGTTGGTTTGCAATCTAGGCGCCCAGACTCTCCTGCGTTGGTACAGATGACATCTCCATTTCCAGAATGTTTAAAAATGGATGCTTCAAGTCCACCCGCTCTCGAAAACAGAACTTCTCCGCAACCAGGATATTCACACTGGGATCCTCCACAATTTTCGGAGAAAGTCTACTGTTGGAGAAGGCGAGTCACCTGCTGTAGAAGACCAAACACCTGGCAAAGTTTTAGACCAAATTTCCCCCGTTCCTAGTGTTCAGGCCAAGGCCACTTCAAAGCGAGGAAGACAACTTGCAATAATTTTAAAGGCCACTGAACAAAGAGAAAAAGTTAAGAGAAATGCTTTGACGAAAACTGTGTTAAAAAAAAGTTATCCTCTAAAAAAAGCCAAAAGAAGAAATCAACTTTCAACAGGAAATCCCAAGAAATCCCTTCTTCTGATAGCGATGCCAATCCGGACTAAGGCTCAGAAGGCGACGTTGACCTTATTTTTGACCAAAACTATTGCGCCGGATGTGGAGAAAAATATAATAAGACTACCCTCAAGATGATGGATTCCAATGTTTGTTGTGTCACCGATGGATGCACGAAAATTCCCTGCGACTAAGAAAAAGGAGAAACATGAGTTTGAGTTGAATTCGTCTGTTTTGAGTAAATTACTGTTTTTCTAAAGTATCATTTGGTTGTCTCTGTAACCGTGGCATGGTGGTCGGTCTGACCTGGACAACGAGGGTGAGTCCGACCAGATGTGCATTTCGTTTTTTGTTCAATAGAGTTCTAGTTACGTTGTTTTTTCACACTTTACTTACAGTTTTAACGTTTTCATGCAATAATAGTAGTCTCTTCGTATAATTCCACGATACATTTCTCGGATCTTCTTTTTCGCCTTTCTAAAACCGTAACAGGAGGATACTTGATCTCCATTCTGGTAGCATATTCTGGTGTTTTATAACTTTGTATAAGTGCTGTTAGTTGTTCTGTTAAAGCTGGTCCTGCATTCTTTAAAAGCTCATCCTGTATTCCGTCTTTGCCTTCCATCTCTGCTCTACCATCTCTTCTATTTCTGTTTGTTGAATTTTTGTCCCTCTGTTTGTAGTTATTGCGTGTTTGCATTGGTATTTCTTCTTTATCTTGGTTATAACATGATTTCAAGTAGATGTCAAAAATCGTCAATGCTTATAGAACCAGTGCAAAGTACCTTCGTATATCTTAATTATAGTCTTTGCCTGTTTGTATATACTCGATAGACGTTGGGTATATTTTTGTAGTATATTCTACTATTGTGTAGAGAATTTACTATGGCCCAGTGTTCAATGCTATCGAATGCTTTTTGAAAATCTATAAATGCTACAAATACTGGTATCGATATTCATTAGCTTTCTCTTCATGGTCAATATCTTTCCACCACTTTGCAACATCTGGGTGATTTATGGGTTTTCTTTTCTCTATAAGTGATTTTGCAATCTCTGGTTTTGTTATTTCGGGTTGTTGTTTACATTTTGAATTTTTATTTTCAATTTATTCTGAATATCCTCCGGTGGTTCTAGTTTTGTTTCCTATAGATCTGTGTAGAATCGATGTATAGTGTTCATAATGTCTTCTTTGCTAGTAATTTCTATTTGATTTTCATCTTTATTTTATTTATTTTCACTCGACCCGGTGTCGGCTTTAGGCATTTCATATTTTATGCTTTGCAATGATTTCCTCCACCTTTGCTTCTTGTACCTTTCGTTTGTCTTCCCTAATGTTTTTCCTGATTGTCATATTTATTTCTACATATTCGATTGAATTTTTTTTATTTTCTTGAACTGGGTCTTTTCGCTTTTTCCTAAGAGTTTTCGTTTTTGCTGCAACATAACTTTCTTTCTTATTATCCTTTTGAGCTACATGTTTTGAGTTGTAGTTGCTTTTCATCTAAATAATTTTCCAATGCGTTTCCTCCCTTACTTCTGTTTGTTCTTGGTTTTATTTATAAATTGGCTTTCAACTGATCTTGCAAACACTCTACCAGATTATAGCACCAGCACACCGCTTCTGATGAATTGTGAAACACATTCGAATCATTGACGGGGATTTAAGTGTGGTTCACAGCACGTTTTTCCCAGCATTATCTTTCATAGGACCAACATTAGAAAGAAAGACAATAACATAATTAGAATTTGAAAACTGAACTCGCGCTTCAGCTGATTTAAGAGACGGCAATAAATCTCGAGCTGCGATAGCAGCCGTTCGGTTCTCTCGCCTTATCCATTCTTAAGTGTTCCGTACTCGATGGCTGTGGAAATCAAGTTTTTCCACACCATTAACACTATTTATAAATTTGCATTTTATCTTTGCGGAATTTATCGGGGAAACTGTAACGAAATCGCTAAACTACGTGATGTGTTTTAGTTGTGCAGAAATCTATACGATGCAATCGGGGGCGCTCATTTCAGCAGCGTTTATATTGGTTTCTGCTTATTGCAAAAGCAATTAGATTACAGCAGGAGCACTGTCGTTTGGTCTAATCAAACGAACAAGATGCACATATTGAATGGAACTGATGCGCCTCGACTCTGAATTACTTTGAAAACTCCTCTCGATTGTGTGGCGAGTTTATCGGATATTCTAATGCCACTCAACAGTTCACGAGTTACTTGAAACAAAAAATATGCTGTTTTCCTTTCAACGTCCAGCTGTTTGCATGCACTAAAACACTAGTTTCTCCCCTTTTGTTTTCTGTTAAGGAGAGTCGGGGCTATTATCCTTATGTACTGCTTTTATTTAACGGTCCTTCTACCCTCAAGGGAAACATTTTTTGCGATTCAGCCGCAAGTCGGCGAAAGAACTTACCGGACCATACCTAAATCTTCGTGATACAGCGTCCCGTTCTGAGGACGCAAAATGGCCCCTTTTCAGGCATAAGCACTCCTTTTCAAATGGTTTTTATGTATTTGAGCTTTTTGTGGACGTTCTAATATAATTGGAGCATACCTGACTGAAAAGAAAGCGGATCAGGTTTTACTAGTGGGACTTTTGGTTTGTTTTTCGTGGATTTGCGGTGCGGCAAGTCGATGGATTGCGACGTAAAGCTCTAGTGGGTGTATTAGTGGAAAGCAGAAATAAGCCATTCAGAAAGTCTACTTTATTGGCGCTAGCAAGTGATGAATATTAAAGAACATTTGGGAAATTCCAAATTGTTTCCTTATTGAAAAGCTCTGATTGTTTGTTTCTTTCTTTTCCTGTCCATCTATTCTTGAAATGACAGGAAATACCCAAATTTTCCCATTTTATGTGCATTCTAGATAAGTAGCCTAGTTTTTCTCATAACATCACTGTGTATGCAGAGGATTTATATTTAAAAAATAGTTTGTTCGCATCTCCCTCTCCAATTATCTAATTACAAAGCACTTAAATAAGTCGCACTTAAGCCGTATTCTAGGCTGTTCGTTATCATGCTAGTTTCAGACGGTTCGGTTTCGATAACGATAAATTCACCGGCAAACACCCGGATAAAATGCAAATTTATAAATAGCGCAAATGGACCGGAAAAAGTTGATTCCCAAAACCCATCAAACGAAGGAAATTTACGAAAGGTTAAGGCAAGAAAACCCCGACTAACCCCTTTTGGAAAGTTTCTTGGAGGATTTATCACGTTCGGCTGGCTTTCAATGGGTGCGGGACACATTCAGTGCTAGATATTATGTAGATAACAAAAGGCCTTTTATAATAGACACATACACACACAGGGAGAGTGTAGAAATAACTTTTCCCAACATGCAGTAAATTTTATTGAACTCCACATCTATGGCCATTTTATGGAAGAAGCTAACCGAGCGGCAAAGTTTCCCACAGTCACAAAACATCTATGGAAAAATATTTACCAACTCATATATAAGAAAACAACTTTCTTTGCGTATAGGGGGGCAAAGTTGCATCTTTAGACCGAAATATATTCGTAATAAAAAGTTTTCTATTGGTAATAAAGCGAAGAGGAACGAGCGGAAACTTTCCTGTATACGAAACTTGTCTGCTTTCTTAAGTATTACTTTTCCATACTGTTCCACATATTTTTTATCTTCCCTTTAAATAATCTGGAAAACCGAACGGAAATAGGGCCGAAAGTACACTGCCAGTAAATGACTGGCAAAGTCTCCGATTGCACCAATAATGACGGTTTATCTTGCCAAAGTAATTGACGTTGGGTTGGCGCAGTCGACAGCCGACAGGGGTTCCTTTAATCACTGCTGGACTTGTCTTCTCTCTAATCGCGGCGTCCTAGCAGACGATTGAGCCAATTTTGCTTTTCTATTCGGGGCTTTCGTCCCTTTTTGTTACTCGATCCAGCGACAGCTCCGAGAGATCAGATGGAAATGGTGAAAAGCGCTGCCTTGTCAATACTGTAATCTAGCTACAATCATCTAGAGGTACAGATTGGCTTCAAAGCGAATCGGCAGATTACAGTTCAATTAACTGCTAAATATGTTGAGGTCATTGAACTCAATCCACATTTCTGCGACGGCAGCAGATTTGCACTCCTACTTAATTCGTTTCTTTATAGTATTTCTTCAGTTACTTATTCAACCTTTCAGAATTTTCGCATTGCTGTTGCTTATTGTGGTGCTTTTGAGATCATTTTTCTCTCCTTTAGGGATTTTTCTTCTGGATTTGTTCCATTCGTCTTGTTCGCTTAGAGTCCATTATCATTAGTTGTGCACTTTTCAAATGTGTTGTTCCTCTGCAGTTGGTTGTTTAATAATTTTTATAGTTCTTTTCATTTTTTTTATTATGTTGCTTATGTTTTACTTTTCTTCCGTTTCTAATCGTCCCATTTAATTTTTTTATTTTCAAATGCATTCTTTCATTTTCCTGGTACTTCTTTTCGTGTTCTCCATTTTCTTTCGTGCGCTTTTTCTATGTGTTTTTTCATCATTGAAGCAAATTTGTTTGAAACTCTCTCCTCAATGTTAAAAGCTACAAGTGGCAAAAAATTAATGTTTAGGAAACAACATTTTTCAAACTTTCCGAACTTTCCACTGTTTTATACTTTATTAGTTTATGTGCTCTATTTCGTGCTGTTATTTGTCAAATTTTTTTGTCAAAAACTGTCTCTTCTGTTGATGTTTGCTACGTTTTTTGGCTTTGTCGTATTCCTATAAAACTATGTACTTTCAAATTATCTGTCTCATTTATGTGTTTTTACTCTCATGTTACTTTACATGCTCATACGATTTCCTATCGTGTTTTTCAATTTTTTTGAGGTTTTCATGCTTAATTTTGTTGCGCTTGATTTGCTCGTGTTTGTTTTTTAATTTTCCTTTAAGTCTTATTTTGCTCTTTGTGTTTTTCTTTTCAACATAGTTTTTATTAGTCAAGAAATTACCAACGAACATTCAATTCTGGGCGGAGTTAATAAAACATACGCAAAATACACAAATAGACAATAGAAAACAGAATATACAAAAAAAGAGAATGGAGGAGAAGAAAAAATTTAAACTAAAGCTATTGAAGTACCGATGAATCTAAAAATATTTTAAATATTTTAACATTTTTGTATCAAGAAATATTTGCAAAGAACAACAGGAAATGGAACCAGTTAACGAAGAATTTAAGCAAGTGAACTAATATAGCAGAAGACTGGAAGTTCGGAACGGTTGGTTAGTGTTTGTCTGAGTGATTATACGTTATAAACACTTGAAAATGAACAAGTTATGCAGATTTCATGTATTTTATAGATCTTTATGTTCGATACCTCACTGTTCTTGGTAAATTTTTTGGTCAAAAACTAGTTTGTTTGCTATGTTTCCTTTGCTGTTTGTTACATTTCAATAGAACTACCTTCAAGTTTTCGTTCCTTTTTACGTGTTGCTTTGGGTACTATTGTTCTGATTCATTCGTGCTTGTTCCTCGTTTGTGTTTAGTTTATTCGCCGGCATTTTATCATCATCCGTTTTGCATTTTTAACATTTTTTTTCCGAAATTTATTTGCTCCAGTTTGATGGATGTTTGTTTCATGCTCTTTCTTGTTATGCTTTTAACGATTCTTTTTATATGCGATTTCCTATCGTGCTTGTATATTTTGCTGTCTAATTTCACATCCTTAATTTGGTTGTTTTTGATAGGCTTTGATTGTTTTTCTACGCGTCTTATTTGAATTTAATAATTCTTCTAGTGTTTGTTGTTTTACTTTTCTGCTATTATGAAGTACGATTACGAAAGTACATTCATTTCTGGACAGAACTGAATCGAAGGAAAAGTAAGCGAACAAAACAAACAAAAATGAACGAAACAGAACACACAGAAAAAGCGAAGAGAGGAGAACGAACTATTGAAGATTAATTAACAAAAGCACTATTAAGCAAAGCTTCATTTTTGCATTAGGAAATATCGACAAAAGGCAAAAAGAAATGCAATAAGGAAATCAATAAATTAAGCAGGTGAACTAATAAAACAGAAAGATCTGGATATTCGAAATGTTTCGTATTATTATTCCTCTTGTTAAAGTTTCCTCACTTTTCTATTTTCATTGATTATTGACTTTTTCTTATTAGTATTGGCACTCGTTACTCTAGTTTAGATATCATTTTACACTAAACTCTTACAATGCTTGTTTCAATTAGAAAGGCGCTAGCAATGAAACTAAACTGAGTAACTTTCTAAATAATCGCATTTTTTTCTTTTTTAAAAGATCAAATATGTGATAAATTACAGAGGGATTTGGAATAATAAATTGTGTTAGTGAAACTCCCTTTGTTTAGTCTTTTACAAATACTGTCTTAACCTCAATAGAAAGGCTTTCCTCTCATTACTCAAAGGGCGCAACAAATCGAGAAAAGGCCAATTAGGAGAAAGAGGCAATTTCCAAACATTTCCAGGAATTTTCCCGATTAAATAGGCACGTTGACGAATCGAATGCACAACAAAGACCCGTAATTAGTGCGGGCATTGGTATGCGAATAAGATTTGATCACTTTGGATTACTGCTTTAGTTGATGTTATTTTGGAGGAGGTCTCGCCTTAATCGGGAATGTCCGCCGCATTGATCGAATTGCTTCAGATTGAAGTTTCAAGTCCGCGTAATCATTTGTATGTAGCTGATGGTTTCTCCATATTAGTGTGAGAAGGAATTGGTTGGGGCAACTGAGTGGAGTTTCTGATGGCATTAACACGTATCATGTATAGAATTCCCTTTTCAAAAAGTTGGGTTTCTTTGAACTTCTTCTACTCAATTGTTTGAACTTTTAATTTTTCTATGCAGCGTCTTTAAAGCATTTACCAATTGACCTTTTGGTCGCGTTGGCAATATCTAGCTGGTGCTCTTTCACGGCTTCTCGATTCCTCTACCCAGATCTAGATGATGGATGACGTGACCAAAGTAGGACAATATCTTAGACGAATTGACTCGTTGATAAAACTCTTAACATTCTCCTCCAACTAAACGTTTCAAGCGCACTGATTTTGCCGTTTACGAATTGCCTGAATGGCCAACATTCCGAGGCGTACAGAAGGACTGAAATTATCAACTTTATCTTTCTCCGTTTTTTATGTCACGGTTTTTTCATATTTCTTACGTATGGTTTTAATAGTAATTTAATAGCTTTAGGTTTTAGTGCAATTTTGTGCGGTGGTTGTTGCATATGGTTCCAGGACTCTTCTTGTAGAGTGGGACAGTTATTGAACCTGCCTAATTCGGTCAAGTGACTGCTTGCTATAATTTATAGATTCTTGTCCCAACTTACATTGGTTTACTTTCTACAATAGTAGTGTGTAATCACCGTTTCTAGCTCAGTCCCCTTCCCTTACTCTCAGTCCCCCCACCTAACCTCTCATCCCCCCACATAACTTCTCGCCCACCACCTAACCTCTCGCTCCCCCACCTAAGTATCCCCCCACGTAAGTATCCCCCACCTAACTACCAACCTAACCCCCCCTACTCTGGTTTTGACTGGATTTTAACATAAATCCCTCTCCTGTTATTAAATAGAACCACCCTCGATCTTAGCTATTATAATTCTACTATTGATTTACTAAACTTTTGTCCTCTTAAAGTATCGGAAGATTGGCAACATCAAAGTTAGCCACATTTGTGATCCTCGCAACCTCTGCAAGCAGGAATATTGTCTTTTTCTCACGCATCTTCTTGCCTTAATTTTTCCTTGCTGATTTAGTCTTAATAGGATATATTTATCTTCCCTAAGTGCCACAGTTTGTGATCACGGCTTATTTCCAACAATTTTGTTGGTAAATTCCTCTAATAAATTTATCTTGCGAATTCTTCGGCACAGCTACATCTCAAACATATATAGTCCCCATATCTCGGTGTTCATTCCGATCCAGGATTTTACATCATAAAAAAGCACCAGGAACGCATTTGCTCGTTGCACGATGCTCGTTTCATCTTCACAAAGACACTTCTTGTTTGCGCTATTTATTCACTTATTTATTACGAACGTGATTCTTTTGATTTCGATGGTGTATTAAATATAAACGAGAATCATGTATGTTTCAAACTGTTGCTTTATTTTGAAATGCTGATAAAAACCCTCTGAAGATTATGGTAGAAAACGACGAAGGTCTTGATCTTCTAACATCACTGTTCAACAGTACATACAACAGTGGCAGAATACCCGTTAGCTGGCTGAGATCTACGTTCATCACCCTGCCCAAAAAGGCTGGCTCCTCGAACTGTGACGACTATCGGCTGATAAGTCTCATGTCACATGTTCTAAAGACCTTCTTAAGAGTAATCCACACAAGAATTTACCGGATATGCGAGACCGAAGTTAACGAAACCCAGTTTGGATTCCGGAATGGGGTTGCCACACGGAAAGCCCTCTTCTGAAAGTCTTAACACAAAGATTTAGAGATATGAATGTTAACGTATACGCATGCTTTGTAGACTATCGCAAGGCATTTGACCGCGTTAAACACGAAAAACTAATGCAGATCTTGACATCTACAGGTATAGATAATAGGGACATTCATGTGATTGGAGACATATATTGGAGGCAATCGGCCACAATCCAAATAAACGGCAAAACGTCAGAAAATGTCTTGATCATGAGAGGAGTGAGGCAAGACTGCGTCGTGTCACCGCTTCTTTTTAACATATACTCAGAAGCAATATTCAGAGAAGCCCTTGACGAAACAACAGGAGGTATAGTAGTGAATGGGAAGGTAATAAATAACTTGAGATACGCGGATGACACCATCGTCATAGCCAGCAGTCCCAGTGAATTACAGGGAATGATCCATAAAACAGTCAAACAAAGCGAACGATATGGTCTTTTCATGAACATATCCAAAACCACGACCATAGTCTTCTGCAAAACATATAAAAATATAACCTTGACCACAAAAGGCAAAGATGTAGAGCAGGTGTCCTCATTTAAATACCTGGGCACCTCGAATGATCAGCACTGTCAGAACAGGCCAGAAAGGTCTTCGCTGATATGAAGAAGCTCTTTACTAGACGAATTGAGTTTGGAGCTTAGGACGGATGCTCCGTTGCTATGTGTTCTCTGTCCTTCTATACGGCAGTGAGAGCTGGACCCTTGATGCCCTAACGGAGAAGAGAATCGACGCATTTGAGATGTAGAGATACATCGACGCATTCTCAGAATTTCTTGGACACAGAAGATAACCAATATAGAAGTTCTAAGTCATATGAACAAATGAAAGGAACTGCTAAAGACGATAAAAGAGAGGAAAACACAGTATCGTGGACATATTATGAGGGGCGGCCGATACGGAATCCTGACGCTCATTATCGAAGGGAAGATTCCGGGAAAAAGATCCATCGGAAGACACCAGAACTCATGGCTAAAGGACATCCGCAGGTGGTTTGGGCGCACATCCAGAGAGATCTTTCGAGCAGCTTTTTCCAAAACCACACTGGCCATTTGGATCGCCAACCTTCATAAAGAGATGGCGAGATAAGAAGAAGAAGATAAAAACCTAATTCTTCTACATAATAGCTCGGATTCGGAGCTTTTTAATCCAGTCAATGTAGACAGACGTCTCTTCGGACGTTCACTCTGTAGCCCAGAAAGGTTGCTATTAATATTGTATCATCTGCATATCGCTTTTCGGTTTGCTTTTACTTATCTGCTTCCGTTTTCTCATGCGATAATTGAATATCGATGAAGTTCAAAGAAGCAAGAGATTATTCGGCTTTTGAGTGACAAAAGTGAGATAAGACATTTTTTTCGATTTTTTTGAGATTTTCGAATATGTACCCTGAATCGTAGTAAGCTGCATTAAATAGGTTGATCATAAAATCAAACGGTTCTTCGATAAAAGAACCTTTTGAGGACTTGAGGATTTTCTTCGAAATCTCGTTCTGCTCTGGAATTTTGAGATTTCTTAAGGCGTATCTTCCTGGTTGGCTATGTCTGTTTTGTTGTTTTCAGATAAGACTTCTCGCTTATTCCAATAGATCTTTTGAACCTCATCAGTAATAATATTTTCATCTGCGCCCCGTAAAACAGATGTTTACCTTTTTTTGGGGTGCAAGCCATTTTTTTTTCTATAAACTCCAAAGCTCATCAATTTTTTCCATGTCCTGAGTTTATTCACATTTTCTCTGCCAATATTATTTTTCTGCTTTTTCAATAGCGCCTCCGTTGACTCTTTTTTATTCTTCGTTTTTCTTTGTGGCTTTACGTCTTTCAATCATTAGCTTGAGAATATCGAAAATCATCTACTCTTACTATGGCTCTGGTTGCTTTATTAAGGATCTTTCTGCATCTTTAGTATTTCTCCTTTAATTCTTTCTGTGCCATTCTCCAATCACTCTTTCTGATTGTGTACTCTCTTCGTATGTTTTTACATTATGACTGATTTTACATTGCATTTCATCACTTATGTCTGGGTTTTTCGGCAGATATGCTTTTAAGCCTGGATCTAATGAGATAATTTTGATCCAGATGCATATCAGCTTTGATTGGTTTTTTGTCTGATATAATGCAATTTCGATAGTAATAAATGATCAGAATGTAATCGATGTGATTCCTAACTTTGTTTTGCGAATATTTTCATTTGAGAATTGTTTGAAAAAGTGCTATTCTTCTGACAAAACTGCAGAACGTTATTTGTACTCTTGTTTCTAGTTTTCTGTGAATACTCCCCGATGTATTTTCCGAAATGTCCATTTCTTTGCCTTCGCATTGAAATCGCCTAGGATGACATGTTGTAGCGCAGATTTGAACTACTTGAGTTAACAGTTCAACAGCTCAGTTTCAGCAGCAGAATGTGGTCTGATAAACTAGTGAAATTTAGAATCACTTCATTGGCCTACTTGGGCACTTGGTGCTCCTCCACATCTTTGGGGGTTTTCATTATTTGCAGAATAGTGAATTTACCCATTTGTTGTTTGAGAGTGGTCCTGATCCTAGCTTTCTTGTTTCATTAGGTTATTGATTTCTTGTTCATCATCTCAACATTTTTATGATCACTAATGAGCTGCAAGGGACTTTTTTTAGTGCCTTTGCTTCGCCCTCCTGCTGAATCTTTCTATTTAGAATATCATTTGAATTTCATGCAAAACTACAGCCAGTGTTTTACTACCGACAGTTTGTATATCGTGCAGAATTTGCACAGATTAGCCATTCAGCAGAAAGCAGCGATTGTTTTCGCGTTATAAACAGAGAAAAACTGCAGCTCTGTGCATTGTCGAGGGTAGCAGTATGGTTTTGTTGTTTGTCTACTCATTGCATAGCTAGTTGGACGCAACTGGGATAAACACGAAAATATAAATTAAGTTTTTTCCACTCGGTCATAATATTCCAGTGCCCCGTACATTTTATTTGCATTCGAAATGAAAACAAACGCGCGCTGTTCAGAGCGCTTCACCTGCCCTTTAGAAGGCAAAATGGCAAAGTGGCTTAAGTAATCAGCCGAGCAGAACTTGTTTGTTTTAGTTGTATACGAATAACCGAATGGATTCGCCGCATCTTTCGGAACCAAGGACTGTTAGTAATCTGGGCGAACAATGACAAACTCTCGGATTCGATGAATTTTTCGAAGACATTCTTGAGACAAGCTTTATTTGCCAAGATTAGCCGAAAGATACTTTCCGGACGAAATAAAATGAACGTTCTAGGATATTCTTATTACGTGTCCGCATGGCAGGCAGCTCACAAAATCCCTTTTCCTACTTCTTTTCGTTTATCGCTAGATAAACAGACTTGGGCCACTATTGTTTCTCGAGGAAAATTACTTCCGAAATGTCAGCTTTGCGCGTCATTTTGTTTCCTTAGCTCTCTTCGGGAGACAGGAGGGAGTATACTTGGGAAAATTAAATTATCTTCCAGCGCTCTGAATTAGGGAACTTTTTTCTGCGATCGCTTTTCCCTAGATAAAGCACAAGAAAACCTAAACGAATTAACATTCAATCGTGGCTACACGCCGACATTCTCATGCAAAACTTAGCCATTTTGTGCGCTTTTCAATTTTGTATACGCAGCCACACAATGACTCGTAAATATACAAAAGAATATTTCATTTCTTGCTTTTGTCAGTAATCGTACTCCAGGCTACCTGTCTTTTTTATACGCAAATCCTGCCTGCTCGCTGTTTAATAGGCTTTCCCCTCTTTCAAGCACTTCTCAACACGTTCTAAGTGGAATTTATTATCACATTGCATCCATGATGTTTTCTGAAGAGGTACAACGCTTGTTTCTCTAACATCGGTTTTATTATTTATAGACATTTTTTATGGCTATGGACAAGCAGTTTTTCGAACTCGCTACTTAATTCATTAATTCTTTGCACCTAAAGTGTTTTTGAAAACGTTGATTTTTCACGCTCTTTTGGGGAAAAACTGAATCAAGTTGCTTTGTTCAATTGATTGTTTTCAAAGTCAGTTATTAGCTGATTTTTCTGTAAAAATCATTGTTTTTCTGGATACAAGAATTACGTGTCAGTAAGGAAGGTGAAAAATTAGTTTTTAATTAGATTGATGAATTAATTCAATTTGTCCAGTTATTCATTTTTTCGGAAGTGAAACATGAAGTCCGACAAAACCGTTTCAGTTAGAAACTTTTGTAACTTTTGAGTTGACTTCTTGGTCTACCTTTTTTAAATTTTCAGAAAAAATCATACAAACTTACTATTTTATCCATATTTTTTTCTGGAGTCATTTTCTTCGGAATGCCGATTTCGCTCCTTTCGAGTAAAAAATTGAATGTGTCAGGTTGTTTAGTCGATCGTTTTTCAGGTCAGTTAGTGTATCCACGAGAGAAGCATTATACATTTTTTTCTAGAAACTCTCTATTTATGTGTAAGAAAGTAATCTTGGATTTCTGCCTTCCTCTGCAAGATCTGGAAATATGAAATTTCAATCCAGAGTACTAATATTCTGGGATTTGCCCTTTCCAGTTTCACTTTGCATGGTCTTTTAAAATGTTCTTATTAGACATTAGAATTTTGAATACTGTTTTCAATTTTTTGCACAACGAAATTCGTAAATATTGTATGCAAAGTAAAATGAAAAAGAAAGGAAGCTTATGGTTGAATGTTGAACTGAACTTTTTGATGTCTGTTTTTTTCCCAGAAAAGCATTAAAAGGACGTCATATTCTCGGATTTGCCCTTTGCATGGTGTTTTAGACTTTTTTAACCAACGAAAATCATAAGTATTGCAAGCAAAGTATAGTCAAAAGGAAAGGAAGCTTCTTTCAAATGTTGTTTCCGAGGCACACAACAAAAGTTAAATTATTGAAAAAAAAATTGTTTGAAGTAGAAAAGTGATGTTTTTCATTGCTTGAATGGAGCACAAGAGAGGCATTTTAATGGTTTTTGTTTATTTTTCTTTTTAATTTTATTATTTAATGTTTATTGCTTCTAAAGGCAAAAACTGCCTAAAATTTGTAGAAAATGTCGATTTTTTCCGGTCTAAAGCTTTCAATGTGTTTTTTCATGAGTTCGTTGGATTTCTCGCTTCCTTGGGATGAAAATCATGTAGAATTCCAAGGATTTTTTAAATTGGCGCCTCAAGAATTTTTCGGTGAAAATTCAACAATTGACTTTCGTGTTTTTTGAGCCCAATCGATTGCTTTCGACGTGAGAAATTCCCAATATGCACATTTAAAGTGTTTGGGACTACAATAAGACAAATATCGTCATTTGAAGATCGCGATATCCCAAAACTGCCTAAAAATTAGTCGAAAATGTCGATTTTTTCGGGTCTGCAGCTTCCAGTGTGTTTTTCCACGAGTTCGTAGGATTATTCGCTTCCTTCAGGTAAAAATGACGTGAAATTCAAAGCATTTTGTGAAAATTTTTCTTTTATTTTTTGAAAAAATCAACCCCCACCCTTGGAAAAATTTCGGTGAAAATTCAGAATTTTACTTGCTTGTTTTTTGGGCTCAATCGATTGCTTTCGACGTGAGAGGCTCCCAATATGCACATTTAAAGTGTTTGGAACTACAGTAAGGCAAATATCGTCAGTTGAAGATCGCAATATCCCAAAACTGCCTAAATTAGTCGAAAATTCGACGAAAAAAAAAATCGATTTTTTCGGGTCTGCAGCTTCCAGTGTGTTTTGCTACGAATTAGTTGGATTATTCGCTTCCTTCAGGTAAAAATGACGTGAAATTCAAAGCATTTTGTGAAAATTTTTTTTTTGAATCGACCCTCCACCCTTGGAAAAATGTCGGTGGAAATTTAGAATTTACCTGCGTGTTTTTTGAACCCAATCGATTGCTTTCTACGTGAGAAACTCCCAATATGCACATTTAAAGTGTTTGCGACTACAATGAGGCAAATATCGTCAGTTAAAGATCGCGAATGTCCGAAAACTGTCTAAAGTTGGTCTAAAATTTCGATGTTTTCGGGTGTGCAGCTTCCACTGTGTTTTTTGATGAGTTCGTTGGATTTCTCGCTTTCTTGAGATGAAAATAATGTGAAATTCAAAGCATTTTGTGAGAATTTTGTCATTTCTTTAAACCGTTTTAACGGTTTTTAATATACATTTTTTGTATGAAGTAGACAATGGTTTTTTTTCTTACGTTCGGTATCTCGAAAGCAAACGAATCGACCGAAGTTGCAAATTCTTAACTAAATCTGGATTATCTCGAAAATAAATCGTTAAAATTTTATAATCGGTGTCGGGCAGCTTTTCTTGTTGAGCAATTTGTTCGTTAGTAGTAGTAGTAAACATCTTTATTTCTAAAAAAAGGCTATCGACCTATCGGTCTTTCTACCCTTGTTTAATACATGTAGTCTTAGTCTAAATAAAAACAAATATGAAAATTCTCTTATTCTAGGTTAACAATCTTATTAAATAAACTTTCCAATTCTAATGACAAGAAAAATTATTTCATTGTCCAGTAGTCAGTTGCGTTTGTAAGTGTTCGAGTAGCGTTGATGTAGGGAAACGGAAGCGGGATTGTCTGGTTGGTCTTGTAAGACAAAGGGGATTCAGTATGGTCCAATTGTAGGGGTTGCTTGTCCATTTTGTCTGCAGATGTATGAGTCTTTCCGAAATCTTTGTCATGTTTCTGCGTTCGTATAGTAGTTGGGTGGGGGGGTTGTGTAGTGGGTTTTGGGGGTGTCTTATTCGTGTTATTAGTCTTAGTGCAATTTGTTCTGTTGTTTGTATATAACGTTTTGTCCTTTCTGTTCCGTTGGTCATGAGTATATGTCCAAAGTCTAGCAAGGGTCTACAAATAGCTTTATATATTTTGGTGGCGGTGTTTGTGCTGATTCCTCTGTCTTTGTAGGTTAGTGATCGGAAGTGTTTTGTTCTCTTTATTGTTTCTGCCCTGATGTTTCGTATGTGTTTAGTGAATTTAAGTTTGTGGTCAATTGTGATTCCAAGGTATTTTACGTCGTTTTTTGGTTGTGTCTTTGTTCGTTAATTTGCAGTATTTACGCAAATTTTGATTCCATCTTAGTTTAACTTTTTTCAATATTTACATTACATAGACACATACATACATAAAACATTTATTGAAAATTACAGTTTAAAAAATTGCACGCCAAGATGGATAAACGCCGCAGACATAGAGTTGTTTGGCTCAAAGCTCTCAGCGTAGACATGGGTAACACTGAGTTGAATCTGCTTCAATTCAAACTGAGATGCTGTTCTACGTTTTATGGTTTAGTTTTAGATGGCACCACCATGCCGTGTTGCAGAATGCATGAGTTTTCTTTCATTGGCATAATATATTTATCAGGCTGATAACTGTTTGTGAAACTTGAAGTTTTCGGCTTGGTAAAACTTGGTGAATGCAATCATCAGAAAACAATTATTGGATAAAATGCTATCATTCCAAACGTTTCAAGTTTCGCGCTTCGAATATAGGTGGCGCAAGAACTTCGTTTCGAAATCTAGCTTGTCAATTACGGTTTGTGTGCCGATGTGTACAGATGCGCTGTGAAACTGCCATTTAACTCAGTGTTACCCATGTCTACCTCAGCGAGTTCAGGAATCTATGAGGGGGATTTTTATACTTTTTTTGGGAATAAACTATGCAGTTCGACAAGACTTAGAGTCATTTAGATTTTTTCACACTTGCGCTTTTAGCATAGAATCAATGGTTAGTAAGAAAATCATCTTCAGAAAGCATTTGACTGATATTTGCAAACACGTGGGTGTTTGCTTGGAAAAATGAGCCCGGTTAGAGGATGTTTGATTCAGCTTGTTTTGACCTCAAATGACTCTAGCGCCAGGTGAAAATAATAAGAAACTGTTGTTCAGTCGAATATTCCTCAAGTCAGTTAAAGAATCCAAGGAGAAATCAGTTTGTTCATTTCTTTAAAAACTCTTTTTTGAAGTGATAACTTCTTATGGGACGGGGTAAATCCATTGGAATTCGATGACGGCGCCACTGTTACGTCTGGCCCTAGCATGCGGTCTCTTGCTTTCTCTCTCGCACGCACACGGCGACCCAGCTGAGACCAACGACTAGTAATCTAATATAAAAATAGACACCGCAAATATTAAATTATAATGAATTAGCCCTTATCCAATCAAGAATTTTTACTAGAGAACAAGGTGGACAGGACAGGACAGGACAATGGAATTGGATTATTCTATTCCAATAAATCAGTCACCGATTACAACAATTTCGTACTACAACAAGCACATGATAAAATTATTTCAATTACGACAGACGTTTTTATCGGATGTGCTAATAAAGGACAAGAGGCGTTTGTAAAGCAAAAATTATACAAGATGTCTGTTATCGATACAGGTGGTTTGCCCTATGAAACAGTATTTGTTTTAAATACATTTTATATAATTACAACGTGCACATTTTCCTGACTGTATTTTAATTAAATTCAAAATAAAATCCTGGGCTTCAGTCATTCATATTCTTTATTATTTCATTTCATTAATAAGACGTTTCGGTGTATTTCTCCTCCATCATCAGCTTGTATGTGTAGAGTTGTTGCTACTTTCAGTTTTGGAAATGAAAATCTTCTTCGATTGCCATCAAGCGTTGAACAAGTTTCTATAAATATCATATGAAGTTATCACTTCTGTCGAGAGTCCCGTGACGCACATCATTTTTTATTTTTACAACCACAATTAGAAACCGTTGTACTAGAATTGTTTCGTTCTCCAGAAGAAAATTGATTACATAAATTCGTCGGGCTAAATTTTCTCAAAAAACAGTACTTTTTGGAAAATAAAACATCAAGTGCAACAAGGCAATTCATTTAGAAATATTTCCAACTCTTATTTTTTGGGTTTATTCTTTGACCAGGAAAATATGTTTAAAACCTCACCTTGTTGAGTGGAACGCTGTTCAAGTCCGCTTTATTCTGATAGACAAGAGCATTTTATTGAGACCTTCGAAAAATCTAGCACTTTTTCGTGGGGAAAACATCCAGTTAGGGAAAAGCATCCAATCAAACGTTTAATGCGAGAAGACATTCTTAAAATTTTCCACTCAGGTCAGTTATCGAAGAAATAACTTATTTTCAAAAATCCTAAAGTTTTTTGGAAAAGCGAACTTTATAGGGTTAGTGCTAATACAATTGTTTTTAACTATTAGGATTATAACCCAGAATCACTTCTTGCCCAAGAAAAATCGTTGCCTTTTCCATCGAGTGTACTTTAAGTGAATTAAGGTTTGATTGTTCTAAAGTAAAACTGCCTGTTAATAATGTGCGGAAATTGGGAAAATTTACGGCAAAAACTTGAATTATTCTTGAAAAAGAAGATGTATTGTAATCGATTTTTTGACTTAAAGTCGCTTCTGTTCCATATAAGTTACATAAAGCTATTTAACCGAGTGTCCCAGTCAGTGAACCTGTCTAGAACAAATATTATTGCGGAAACCATTAATTTTTAAACAATTAAACAATGCTCTCTGCATACTGGTCCAGTCGCAAACCGTTTCTAAGACCGAAAAATGTGCTTTACCAGATCTGCCGATGTTATTTGTAAGCAGATTAAACCATTAGCAAAATATTAACAAATTATCTACAAAATTTAAGTCCATAAAAGTAATTTCCAAAAGAAAACCAACGACTCATTTTGGCTGCATCCCTAAAATCGCGTTATTAAATGAAGCGCAAAGTAGAAAAGAGCTCCCAGTCGTTGTATGCAGGTAATTCCCTGCCCAAACGTAGCATCGTTGAAACAGAACAAGCACAAACGAGCGCTTTGGCGGAAATATTTCATTTTATCCTGAAATTGCCACACCAAATAAACCAGACATTCTGCTGGATTTTTACGAGGTACGTTGTCATTTGGCAAATCTTTGCTTTGCTCTTTTACTGCCAGATAAACAGAGTTCGGCAACAATTGCTGCAAGTGGGCAATTACTTGTAGCATTCCGGGAACGGATTCCTTTCCGTTAATGTTAGATTGGCAAATACGATTCGCACAATACTTTAGGCAACAAAAGACTTTGACGGCATATTAAAGGCAGTGTCGCGACGCCCTCACGTTTCCGAATTTCGATGGGGCGCCAAAAATAATTCACCTCGAAATTTCGGTGTCGCCGAAGACAAATGACACTGCTGAGATTATTAAAATCAATGCCGAATACGAATTACACTAATGAACTCTCGTGATTTATCACACCGAATAAGCAGAAGACATATCACTTTGATGACTGAACGCGCCGCGTTTTCTCTGCTTTCCCGTGTAGAAATGATTCATTGCCGCCCAATCCATTATGTCTGTCAATTAGTGTTCTTGCTGATATTTTGCGTGTTAGAAGGCGACATCGCCCTACTGTGCCTAAATACCTTCAATTCATTTGTTTGGGGACTTTCACCTAATTAGAAGGGCATTTCGAGGTATTCGTCACTTTCACATTCCAGATTTTCGAATCTTTTCCAACTTTGAATGGATCCCAACTTGAAAACATAACTCATCACTTTAACTGAACACGTCAAAGTGAATCGATCGCTAATAAAGCGAGTCTCCGGGCAGTAAAGGAAAATTCGCATTCGAATTAAAACTCTGGATCTCTTGAGGATCAAACAGCCCGGCAGCTGGCCGAAACCAAGAATGGCTCAAATATTTCTGCTTCATTCGTTTCCAAAAAAGGCCAATTACGAAATATTTTAATTAAACTACTACGCAAAAGAGTTTTCATTTTGATTCGGGGCTCTTTGATCGGCGCCCATTCAAAGTGCGAGTTCAATTTCCCTTCGAGAAATTCGAAAGACTAGCCACGTTTAATTAAGACTTTTATCAATTGGGGATCTTTTGATGGCTGCAATGTTGTTTTCATGCCTTCATCACATCGCATTTTAATTAGACGATTGACGTCACCAGGATCAAGGATTATTAGAATATGACTCATTCGTTTTCTGGCTTCAGTGGGTATTTTTCATATGAAAAATATATAATATGTCCGGGACAAAAAAACGAACAGGATAAATATTGTTCAGTAATCACAGTAATTAAACTACAGTTTTTGGTTCGTTTTTTATTTCTTGGCGTTGGAGTCTTTCTGCCTTGGACAGAATAAGTTTCTCTGGCATATTCAATTGGGTTTAAGTCAAGGCTACGTGAAGGCCAATTTAACGTTTGCATTTCTACTTCATCTAGGTAATTATTGACAGCTCGGGCGACATAAGGTTGTGATTTGTTTTGCGTTAGTAACAAATTCTAACCAGTTAAAGTAGCGTAGGGGAGAGTGGGCCACCACGAGACAAGGGCCACCATGAGACTTTGCAATATTTTCTTTTACAATAAATGGAAACATACGGGGTGTCAATTCGAAAACTTCCCACCCTTTAATAATAATAATCTTTCTTGCAGTTAGAGACTTGAAAAATCCGAACGTCAATTTTATTTGTAAGGGGGACACTTTAAATTAATATTTTTAGCCTCCTTGTTTCAACCTCCTGGGAGGGAACCGTATAATCTTAAATGGGAATGGGGGTCAAGTGGCACATCGAGAAGAGAATTGAAGGCTCTTTAAAACGATGTGCCACTTGACCCCCATTCCCATTGAAGATTCAAAGGGTGACATCTACCCCTCCTAGGGGGTTGGAACAAGAAGGCTAAACATATTTATTTAAAGCGTCCCCCTTACAAATAAAATTCACATGTCTTTCCGAGTTTTCATATTTTTAACTGTAAGATAGATATTAAGGGTAAGAAGTTTTCAAATTGACACCCCGTATATTACCCTGTTTGAGTATTACTAGCACAGTGTTGTTTCGGTGGTAAAAGTTTCTTCCTGTCTAAGTCAGTCTTGACTCAGATTTTGACAAAGATGCATATGAGCAAAGACGTTTTTTTTCACGTGTATTATTCTGAGCGAATTTTTTTTTGTGTAAACATAAAGTTAAAGGTAAGAAATTTAAGTTGCAGATATAGTGTTGTAAGTGGTGTTTAATGGTATAAGGAAACTTTGTGGTTTTAAATCGAATTTACGAACAATTTTTAAGAAAGTTGCAACGTGTAAATGGGCTACCATGGATACTTTTTTGGGGCCACGTTGAAACACTGTCTTGAGAAATATGAAAGTCCAAGAAGTTTTAGTGGGAGTAAATGGAGTAAAACTATCATGGCGAAGTCCAGAGGTATTTAACTTCTAGCTTCTAGAGCTGCTAAAAGAAAACTCTCCAATAGTGAAAGAAAAAACGCAACAACATCTCTACGGATAGTCGAGAAAAAGAGAAAATTGAAATGAGATGCAAAGAAAAAGAAGAAGAAGATAGATATTTCCAAAAAAGGTAGAAGCGAAGGGAAACGTTTTTTCAAAGAATTGTAAAATGTTAACAAAGGAGATGTCTTCCGATGACGACGGAGAAGAAGATGTCCTATTTGCGAATTCAGACGACGATTCTGATTGGATACCTGAACCCGATCCAACTGCGTTCGAGGAATTGGATAGACAACCCAGTTGTGTTCGTTGAGTTGAATAATTTAAAGATTAGGAACGTTTTCTTCGTAAGGAAAATTATTACCTGTGGCGACACATCCGAAGAAGTTGAAGTTCATTTCACATAAAAATGATTTTGCCTTCGCCATGTGTTTTAGGTAAAACAAAACGATTGCAGTTCTATTATAAATTTTTAAGTGTTTTTCTAAGACTAAAATTGCAAAATTTGTCACTTTTTTCGAGTTATATTTTTTCGTTTTAATTTTGTTTAAGCCGATTCATTTTTAAGATTAAAATTGCAATATTTGTCAATCTTGTAGTGGAAATAAATGTTTTTTTAATGTCAATTATCGTTTTTTTATTGATTTACTTATGTGCCACGGTGCCCCATATCTCGAGCCACGATGAGACATTGTCAAGAAAATGAAACATTAAAAGTATTATTACATTTACAGTAATTGTGTGCTTTCCGACAATTCCGACCAGCTACTCAACTTTTCTGGACGTTCATGTAAAGTGTTTGGGAAAAAAGGCACTTCGACTTTGTTAGTCTTATGGTGGCCCACTCTCCCCCTAATGAATCAAACAGCATTCCGCTATATAACGGACAGTAGTTAAAGCGCAATTTGTAATTAAAACAAGTTCGTTCTAGCTTCTGTTGAAATTATTGTTAAATTGCATAATTTTTTAAATTAAAATTGTAACTCCCTTGAGAGTTGATGTATCATCATGACTCAACAAAAGTGAGATTAAGTAATCATGAATCTTAGCAATCGCATGCAGATATATTGCGTCGCGCATAAATTTTTTTCCACTGGGTGTTCACAGATTTAGGTTAACAACAATTCTTGGTTTCACCCTGTAAAATTACAAACAACTTCAAACTTTTGACAACATTCATATTGGCTATTGGTGCAGATGAAAATGCCTACAATAGCCCTAGCGGACTAGCTGTTTAGCTCCTATAACCCTTCCTTCACCTCCGAGGTAGCTTTCAAGTAATGCACAGCAGTTATTTCTGTCCTAATCTTCTGGCCTGGTCTCTTCTACTTTTTTATTACCACTGTATAGTCAATAAATTCCAGAAGGATTTTGAAGGAGTACACATTACTTCTTTAGTAGGACATTATATGTATAGTCGCGATATTTATAAGTCTTTCAAAACAGACTTGGGAAAACATTTCTGGCAACAAGAACAGTTTGGATTGAAAGAAGAAGCCAATGTAGGATTTTCTATAATCCTTCCTCTCTTCTCTATTCTCCTATTCTCTCTAGAGAGCAGACCTGTCTAAGGACAAGCATATAACCTTAACATCTTTACTTCTTGCCTAAAAAATCCTCTATAAAATCCCACTTTCTCAAATATATTCAACATCTACCGCCGTCCGAAAAAATATGTGCGCCGATGACACCTGTCTGTTCTGCACCAACGGAAACTCAAAGACATAAAAATAAAGCTTCTGCCCCGAAAACTGTTCTTGCGCAACCTGTCCATTGTTTCCTTAGGATATTGTTTTATTTATTATCCCTAGAATATGTATGTTTTTAGAATAAAATTATTCTTAGAACAAGCTTAATGGAGACACTTGTCCAATGTTATTCTCGTTTCGGCAAAACATTCTATCAATGCAAAGAGCGATTGCACTTTCCAACTTTGCCTGCTCAACTTCACTGGCGCCCCTTCGCTCACCGGAACAACTATAATAAACTCGAGAAAAATATTTTCCAATTGTTTTGAAAGCTCTCGACAAAGTTTTATATCTTGTTATCGGAACGAAAACACCATTAGTAGAATTACGGTCGGTATAAACGTTATCTGGTGGATTCGGGGGCTATGGAAATAAAAATAAAGGAAAATATCGTTAAAAAATCCATTTCATCACATTCAAAGTATACCGATAAATAAATTTCGACTCGTCTGGCTGCCTTCCCTCGATTTAGTGGATTATTTTTCATGCGAAAAAACGTATGCGTGGTGGATCCAATTTGCCATAAAGTGAGAATTTATTGCTTGTTGTTCGAAAATCATTTCTTTGTTTATCGGTTATAAAACATCACACGACAACATTGTTCTTACAGTTTCCTCGAAGCCGACCTATTTCGGCTTAATGTGTTTAGCTTGTAATTCGACTTTAGACTTAAGTGCTCTAGCAGTTTTCCTTGGTTAAAGATTTAGCTCCTCCCAGTTAACAAGTTCTATTCATTCTTAACGTGCTTGAGCTGCTGCCACGGGCGATTGGCGGTTTTACCTCTACCTTTCTTTTGTTTGTTCTATTTGTGCCACACATAAAAGTCATTATTATTATTATGGTTGATTTTCATAGAGTTTGTTCTTAAAAACTTTCGTTTTTTGGGGATTGGGTACTCATACTTGGGTGTTGAGTATTGATTGTTTTGGATGGACGTGGTTCCATACTAATTCCCAAACCTACTAAAAACAAAACATGCCTCCAAAACTGGAGACCTATCAGCCTCTCCTCTCCTCTCTCTCCAAAATCACCGAAAAACTCTTCCTAGACCGATTTTTAGACTAGATTTTTAGGCCCATTCTTTTACTGTGCCCTCCTACGACGTTGACAATATGTTGGTGGTCGCACATATTGTCAGCAATCAATACTGCATCATCCGCATAGCGAATGTTATTAATCCATGTTCCATTGACTTTAATTCCAATGTATTCCTGGGTTTTCAGTCAATTTTATTGTCACTAATTATGGTGCTATGTGATGAGCCCAGCGTTTCGTCCCGGGTCTACCTATTGGACTCGTCAGTAAGGCTTAGGTAGACCCTGCCTTATACGCCGGACATCGGTTATACGCGTTCGGACGTAAATGAACCGAGCCGGTGTAGATCTTGTGCGGTGAGATGTTGGCAACCCGTGTTGCCGATGCTGCCACTCGTTCCGTTCTGCTTTCTTTCCCAAGCATCTATCTTCGTTTTTGTATATTCTATTTCCTGACTGTACTATAATTCATTCCAATGTATTCCTGGGTTTTCAGTCAATTTTATTGTCACTAATTATGGTGTTATGTGATGAGCCCTGCGTTTCGTCCTGAAACCCCAGGAATACATTGGAATGAATTATAGTACAGTCAGGAAATAGAATATACAAAAACGAAGATTGACTTTAATACCCTTATCAATATTGCTTCCTGGAAGGTATTCTCGGAGTACAATATGAATAGCAGTGGCGAAAGCACACATCCCTGTCGGACTCGTCTGCAGATTTCAACCTTATTACTTTGTTCACCATCGATCTTTATGTGAGCAGATTGATTCAGATAGAGATTTTCGATGCAGCGGATATCCCTGCCGTTCATATCCATTTGTCTTAGTATTGTTAGTACTTTATGGTGTTGTACGCTGTCAAAGGCCTTCTCGAAGTCTATGAAACACAGGCACACATCCTTCCGCTGATCGTGGCAGTTTTGTACCAGTACCTGCATTGTTACTAGTCCTTCTCGAGTGCCCAGGTCGTGTCTAAATCCGAATTGTGAGTCACTGATGTTTTGTTCACACTTTTTAAATATTCTCTGATGTATTATTTTGAGGAATAGTTTTAAGGAGTGACTCATAAGACTGATGAGCCTATGATCTTCGCAATTCCTTGCGTTATTCCTTTTTGGCAAGGGAATGAAGGTTGATGTCAGCCATTGATAGGGGTACTGGCCGATTTCATATATTTTGTTGAAGAGTTTCTGAAGAACTGCTATGCCACTATCATCGAGTAGGTTTATGAGCTCTGCCGGCATCTCATCGAGACCAGGTGTTTTGTTGTTGTTCAATATGCGGATGACCCCTTCTATTTCTGATTTTGTTATTGAGGGTCCTACTAGAAGATCCTCTTTATCTTGGTTAAGAATTCTTTCATCTGAGAACGGGTTTCTAATATAATTTCCCATATTATCTTCCGCGTATTGATGTCACATGCGATTTCGTTTTTATAGAGAAGTTTCTTTTTCGGTATAGTTTCACATTCATGCTTCAGACATTCATTTTTCGGTTTTCCAATCTTTGCCTGTAAATATCGATCTTTGAACCCTCCGGTAGTTGTCCCTGTTCGATTGGTTTTTGAGTTTCCTGCGTTCACCTATCAATAAAAGAATTTGACAGTCATCCATGATTGCTTGTGTTCTCGTTTCTTATATCCTATTATTTCTTTAGCTTTATTCATTACGATATTTTTTCATATATAGCTTAGGTCTTCGTCTGCTTCCATTTTTGCTGTAACTTTTTCTATTCCTCGGTTTATTTCTTCACTTACACTAACCCTAATCTGTTTTTGTTGTAGTCGCTCGTAGGCAATTCTCTTTTGCCGGGCTATTCTTTTGTGTTTTGCAATTCTAGTTTTAAGGCAAGCCAGAAGTAAGACATGGTCAGAGGGTACATCTGCTCCTGGATATGTGCCGACTGTGCTGATAGAGGTTCCAAAACGCCAGTTGATAAGAATATAGTCTATCTGGTTACGCACTATGTTGTTTGGTTTGTCTGCCGGAGACTTGCACGTAACAGAACCAGGTTTTAGTTACTTTCATATTCTCCTCTTGACAGAATTGTAATAGTCGGTCGCCTCTCTCATTTCGATCTCCCAATCCAAAAGGTACAACCAGGTCCTCAGCTCTGCCCTCCCTATTTTGGAACTGAAATCACCCATTATAATGTTCATTTCATGTCTTTTGATGAGTTTGAGTAGTTCTTTTAATCCTTCATAAAATGTTTCAATGTCCTCTTCCGTTGACTCTGCGGTAGGGGCATACGTTTGGATAATATTCAGGTTTACGGGTTTGACGCTGAGTTTTAAGAGAGCTAATCTGTTGGAGTATGGGAAGAAGTCTATAGTGCTATCCATTTCAGCTCCATTTCTGTGGTTCCTGTTTTGGTTGCCTGAGTAGTAGAAGCAGCCTCCCTGGATAGTACACATTCCGTTGTCCGGCCACCAAGTTTCTGAGACTCCCAATATATCTATGTCCAGTCTCTTGATTTCTTGAGTTAGATTTGCTAGCTTTCCCGCTTCGAATTAACTTTGTACGTTGCAGGTCCCTATATTGATATTTTTGCGGGCATTTAGTCTTTGAATCCTGGTTTCATTGGCTTCAATCAAAACCTTTCCCCCCGGAGCATTTTGATTTGAATGTTGTCATCATGTGGTTCTCTTGGGAAGTATAATAGAGGTGATTTCCCGATATCTTCCTCCATGGGTATGAAATTGCATTTCCTTAATTTCAGTTCTAACGGCTATACCGCCGTGACTCGGTCGCCAGAGCCTCGTCTGTTATGTAGCAGGGTGTGCCGGATGGTATATACCACCACTCGTGCAGGTGAGGTTGACTTTTGGGCAGGCTTTGGTCCCTTCTTGCCTTCGCCCCTTACACCCCTCACACTTTATGCACTTAATTAATAAATGTTATCACTGAACAGCCCAAGAAGCAAAAGCGAATTTTGGCTATATTTTAAAAAAATTTTGACCATGTTTTTTGGCTAAAAAACAACGTATTTTTAGAATTTCTTGATAGAATTTAAAGGTTTTTAGTACCATCGAATTGATATTTGCAATAATTATTTTCAACTTAAATTTGAAACGGTGCCACCCATGGGCGTAGCGAGGAAGTGGCAGGGAGGGTCAAGCCACTGAAAAGAGAATTGAAGGCCCTTTAAAACACTGTCCCACTTGACCCCCATTCCCATTTAAGATTGTAAGGGTGACATCTACCCCTCCTATGGGGTTGAAACAAGAAGGCTAAAAATATTCATTTACAAATAAAATTGACGTGTCTTTCGGAGTTTTCATATTTTTAGTACTGTTCGATAGATATTAAGGGTGGGAAGTGGTCTTCAAATTGACACCACGTATATTGTTTATCATCAGGGGCTAGAAGAACGCTTGGTAAAACTGTGAACTTTTGAGTAACTGTTTAACAGTATGAAATATTGTGTTTTGAGTTGTGGCAATTAACAAGTTGACTTTCAAGTTAATAAAGATATTAATTCGCAAAGGTAAGAGAGAACTTAAGTGGATCTATCGACTTGGCTAGGCGAAATAACCATAATTCTTTCCGTTCTTGGCCATTAAATCCAAATTGTTTAGGTAAAAGAGAATAGCAAAAAGATTGAAAATCTGCAAAACCCTCGCCAGTTAATTTGCTGTCGTAATCGCATTAGAGGAGAGGCAAGTTTTTACGCTTGAATAATTGGTTAATTTACCAAAACGGAGGGATTTAATTTACAAAGTTGTTAGTAATTTCATTCGCATTAAGTCAAACGCAAACCAATCCCGATGAAATGGTGCCCAAGGAAATGAATTAATACAGATTAAAGTCTTCCGGTAGATGGCACATGGACAATGAAGCATTGGCGTCGCCGATACCAACAACACTCTGAACGGGTTTTTTCTTCTTCGTCCAGTTTTGCGGGCATTTCTTGTTCCTATTATGGAGCTCAAATCGGTCAAACACCTGCCGAAGGAAATTAACGAAACAAGCCCGTAAAGTTGGAGTTGCGGCGCGGCGTCAAAGTATTAAGTTTCCAAAGTTTCCAGATCGATACTGTCAAATACAAGCTACGTGCCTTGCGGCCAAATTGTCCATAAACGTGGATTGGCTTAACTGTTTTCGAAATATTAAATTGTCCGTTATTATTGATTCAGGTTATCAGTTGCAAACATTTAGAGCTGCACGTTTGTGTTGATTAAAATTTTAATTTCGCTTTCACCTGTGGGAGCAAGTTAATTGATTTTCTTTAGAATTTCTATTGGATTTGGTTGTTTAAAAGAGTGGTGCGCAGATTAGGGGGAAAGCTTGAGCACGTGGACAAACAGATCAAATTTCCATAATCGTGCTGCTGGAAAGGAGCAAAACACCTCCGAGCAAATCTGAATTTAATTAGTCATTGTTTATTAATTCCAATGAACGCTCACCCCCCTTGAACTGAGCCGCCGAGGCCGGAAACTATTATCTGACTATGACATTTAATAATGAGCTTTTACTATGGCTGGCTGAAGCGTCTTCCTCCTTCTAGTCTTATACGTACAATTTGGCTGAAAGTTGGAACTCGTTCTTTGTACGCAATTTGAAAGAGCGCGTCAAGAGGCGTTTCTTACCCGCCGAAAGCGAAGAGAGATCATAATGGGCCCATAATTAATTGCCTATACACTGCGGAGAATGTACGGGCATCCATCCACCCAGTTACCTCAACAGTTTAGTTGCGGGAAGTCATTCAGTTGAATTCACTTGGAAAAGGCATTGTATGTTTTAAATCTCCCACTTTAACCTCAAATATTTACTTCTTAAATGGCAATTTCGAATGCTCACTTAGTTAAAGAGCATTAGCAATTCTGTTCGGTTAAAACTTTGGTGCCGCCCACTTCATATACTGTATTAAACTTGGCACATTCTTTCGCATCTTCTGCAGATCGAATCTGCGTAAACAAACCTATGTGGTGAGAATACTCACTCACACTTAATGTTGATGAGATCGGATCTTAGCACAGCATTAGCTGCTTCAATTTGTCGTGAGTTACTCGCTTAAATCACTGGTGCTTTATGAACTTTAGCAACCTTCCTATATCTTTCTGCTAGTCGACTACTCACAGCGAAGATAGTTTTTCTTGTACTCCCAGCTTGTACTCCTCTGTACTCCCAGCTCTTAGCTAAACTGCATGTTCTTGTTGAGTTCATCCAGTCTGTTATACAGGGTTTCCCGATATCACATGGTCGAAAGGATACTGCGACATTCTTTGGCTCAAAAGACGACGATCTGACCTAACTCTTATTAGGAAAAAATGTTTGGTTCCTCTGCTATTGATGGTCAAAGTTCTTGGATGGTCAAATGGATTTTAATGAAACTCGTAATAGATTTGTTTTTATGAAAGGCCGATACCATCTAAAGTAAAAAGGCTCATGGGCTCTGACGTCACCAGGCCCGATTCGCTTTGTACGGCCAAGTTCATATATACAGCACGAGGCGACTTTTGCTTTTATGGTTTTGTATATTCTTTTAGATGCCTCTTTGTTGTTCTTGGTTAATCTTCGCTCCACCATTAAATTTAGGATTCCGTCTGTCATCCATCTTTTTGTTTGAATTCTTTCTCTTGGTTTTAAGTTGTTAGTGCATACTGTGCTCATTGTTCATTTTCTCTTTAAGATCAGCCAGTTTTTTTGAAAATGAAACTGCCGCGCTTTGCTGAAAAGCTCACTTTTTTGTCTGATTTCTGAGGAATTGATTTCGGCCCCCCAAATAAAAAGTTCTCATAGTTTTTGTACTATACTCCCAATACACTCAATAATTTACCATTTACATTTTTTTCATTTCATGCACATTTGTTATTGGGTCATTCATTTTTTGGCTTCAATATCTTTGTTTTAGTTTTTTTGGCTTTGTTTTAACGTTTCCTTCTTTCGTCCGATTAAGTTGAGGATTCTATCTGCCATCCACGATTGGTTTTCCTGCCACGTGTTCTCCCTTGTTTCATTTCCGAGTATAACTTTTAGTTTAAAATCACCACAAGAAATGGTCGGTTGATATGTTCGCCCCCCGATATGCTTTGACTGACTTAAAACTCAATCTGGTTTCTAGTTATTTTTCCTTCAATTTTATCTCTGGGTATATAATCATATATTCCAATAAAGTTTTTTTTCTCTCAAATGATTGCAGCTTCAATATACAGCAATTTACAGTAGTAGTAGTAAACATCTTTATTTCTTAAAAAGGCTATCGACCTATCGGTCTTTCTGCCCTTGTTTAGTACATATAGTCTTAATCTAAATAAAAAACAAAGATAAAAAGTCTCTTATTCTGGGTTAACAATTTAATTCAATAAACTTTCTAATTCTAATGACAAGAAAAAATTATTTTATTGTCCAGTAGTCAGTTGCGTTTGTAAGTGTTCGAGTAGCGTTGATGTAGGGAAACGGAAGCGGGATTGTCTGGTTGGTCTTGTAAGACAAAGGGGATTCAGTATGGTCCAGTTGTAGGGGTTGTTTGTCCATTTTGTCTGTAGATGTATGAGTCTTTCCGAAATCTTTGTCATGTTTGTGCGTTGTGTAGTGGGTTTTGGGGGTGTCTTATTCGTGTTATTAGTCTTAGTGCAATTTGTTCTGTTGTTTGTATATAACGTTTTGTCCTTTCTGTTCCGTTGGTCATGAGTCTATGTCCATAGTCTAGCAAGGGTCTACAAATAGCTTTATATATTTTGGTGGCGGTATTTGTGCTGATTCCTCAGTCTTTGAAGGTTAGTGATCGGAAGTGTTTTGTTCTCTTTATTGTTTCTGTCCTGAAGTTTCGTATGTGTTTATTGAATTTAAGTTTGCGTTAAATTGTGATTCCAAGGTATTTTACGTCGTTTTTTGGTTGTGTCGTTTGGCCGTCTGCAGTTATTGTAGGGGAGTCAGCGTGGTTTGTGAGCAGAAGTTGGTTTTTTGAAGGGTTTGGTGTTAGTCTCCATTTATAAAACCATGTCATTGTGTTGTTTGTTAGTGTTTGGAGTCTTTGAGCTGCTCTCTCAGTAGTTTTGTCATGTGCAATAAGTGCCGTGTCGTCAGCGTATTGTAATATGTATGCCGATCTGTCGATTTGATTTTTATCTGGTAAGTTGTAGTTGTATATGTCATGGCAGTATATATTGTAGAGAAACGGTGAGAGCGGGGAACCTTGCGGGAGTCCTTGTTCAGGGGAAAAAGAAAAAGAGAATGCGTTGTCAATTCGTACTTGTAGTAGTCTTTTTTCGAGTAAGTTTTTTGTGATGTGGAGTAGATATGTTGGTGTGTGGAGTTTGTGAAGTTTGTAGAGTAAGCCCATATGTCAGACACTTTCAAAGGCCTTGTTAATGTCCATGAATAGACACGCCGACTTTCTGTCGGTTAGGTGAGTTGTTTGTACATTGTTGGCCAAAATAAAGAGCGGATGAATAGTCGAGTGATGATGTTTGAAACCAAATTGGTAGGTACGTATATATTTTCCGATCAGTTTTTCAAGTCGCTGTTTTATTATGTACTCAAAAGCCTTACTAAGTACTGGAAGTAATGTAATTGGTCTGTAAATGCTCGGTTGTGTATTGTCCAGTCCATTTTTCGGTATGGGGATTTTGAAGCCGTTTTTCCACGTTTTTAGAATTTTGTTATTTGTGATGCAGTTGTTCAATTCAGTTAGGATCAGTTTGTGTGTTTCTTGAGTTAGGCTTTTCAGGAGTTTTGTCTTTATTTTATCTTTTCCCGGTGCTGTGTTTTTGATATGCGCTAGGGCTTTATCGTATTCTGTGTCTGTGATCAGTTTGTATGCATAGTTTGGTGAGCTATTAAAATAGTTCAAGTACCAGTCGTTGATCAAGTTCCAGTTGTCATTGTCGAAGTTAGGGTTTGTCGATATGCTGAAGGCTCTTTGATAGTGTCTGGCGAACGCGTCCGCTTTCTCCTTGTCTGTGTACCGTTTTATTCCGTTTTCCTCAATTGTGTCAGTAATGTTAGTTTTTTTGTGTTGCGCTAGTTTCTTAATTTTTCGTCAGTATGTTTTGCCTTTGTCTTTTTGTATTTCTTTACATGTTTCTAGCCATTTGTCTTGTCGGTATTGTCCAGTCAAGGTTTTAATGTTTCTGTTGAGTTGGTTCAGTGTCTTTTTTAGGTCGTTATTTTGAGTGTTTGTATATAGTCGGTACAGTTCTCTCTTTTGTTTTATGAGTCTCCGTATGAATTTGGGTAGTGTATGTCGGTAGAAAGCATTTTTTTATTTCCGGGCTAAATTTTTCTATGGCTAGTGAAAGTTGTTGCTGTATGGTTTATATTAAAATGGCTTGTGTTTGCAATTGAATGTAGTCATGTATATGTTGTTTCACTTTGTCTATGTCAGTCTTTGTTAGGTTTAACTTTTTCTCTATAGGAGGTGTACTGGAGGTAGGTTGCGTATGTTGTAAGTCTATGTTAAACGTAATTGCCAGGTGGTCGGATCCAAGTTCGTTGGTTAAGTCTATGTTGTTGATGGTGTTTGTTAAGTTTCTTGTGTGCAGTAGAACGTCTGTTGTTCAGTCTGGGTTTGCGGGCATCAGAAAAGTTGGTGTGGTGTGCTTTTTATATAGTCCGAATTTTGTAAAAATCTTTTAAGCTGTTTCGTTTTGTTTTTGTTCAAATTAAAGTCGCCTATAATTATTGCATATTTATAGAAGCTTGCTTTGGTCAATATGTTTTGTTCTAAGTTGGAGTGTGAGTGTATGTATGTCAGAAATATGTGTATCAGGTCATTTAGGTACGGTATCGTAAAATGTATGCAGTCGTTCAGATGGTGGTTGAGGTAAGGAGGATTTGCTCTTCCAAGTTTAAATTATGGTTTTAGGAGAGGTATGACTCCGCCCCTGGCATGATTAATGGTATTTCCATGTCTACAGATATACTGCCAATTTCTGTACGTTGGTGTATGTCCTAGTTTAGTTTTAGTCTCAACAAATATGCATCAGTCTGTGTCGTTTTGTTCTATGTAATTGTAATTAAGTGGTTTTTACTGTTAAGTCCCTTGATTTTGGCGTAAAGTAGTCTCATGTTGAAGGGTCTATGTTCATGGGGTTCTGTCGAGGAGTTTTTGTTAGGTAGGAGCATGTCGAACATCAATACATACATATGGTTACCAAAAGTAATATAATTTGAAGAATAATTTTAATATAATATTTGAATTGATATAATCATATAATTTGAAGAAAGTATTCAATATTCAGCAGTTTTTTGCCTGATAGATATGGACTAGGCGATCATCTTTAACATTACCCATCTCGAGCCTTCACGTCCCTAAACTATTTTGTGTATTTATCGTTGGCCAACCTCAAAGCTAAAGTCGCCTAAAATAAAATTCATTTTCCTCTTCCTCTTTTTTTAAATTCATCTACAGTTTCTTTTATGTCTTGATAAAATCGTTCAATGTCGACGGGTCAGGCTGGATAGTTATCTCCTTTGCAATCCGTTCTATCGTGAGCTAAATGTTTCAGATTTGATCTGAACATGAGATTCTCTTTCAAGAAGCTCAACGTCATTTTCTCCAGGAAAACTGAGTCTGCTTTGGAGAAACTTTGCTGTTTTGGAGAAATTCTTGTTATCAAATCTGAGCAAACTGGCTTTGCGGAGAAATCCTTTATCAGCAACTCAAACTTTAACATAGCAATTAACATATTTGCGTCCTTTAAAAACCCATCAATCATGAAGATATTAATAGTTTGGAAGGACACATTTAAATCATTGCCAATGTCAAGGGCTCATTAAGAAAGATTTTTCTTTTTAGTGTTTTTAGAGTCACTATATGTTTCTTTAACGAGGGATTTCTTTCCATAAAAGCTTTTCTACCGTTTCTCTCTTCTTACGATTCAACTGAAGTAATTTTCGCGTTTGGTAACACTCACGAGAACATTTGGTTATAAAGAAAATTATCTAAACGATGAAGACATGACCTTTTTTTACACATGAAACATTGCGAAACTTGGGAAAACTTTGAAATTTTCTATTAGGAAAAAAGTAGTTTTCTTGATGTCAAATGCTACATTTGTGGTTAGTTTTTAAATCGTGCTCTTCAATACTCAAAATGTGTGACAATGTCGACAATGCATTAATTTGACCTTTCTTGGGAAGGATTGTTTAAGTCTTCAACATAATAGACCTGCATGTTGTGTAACTCAAGCAATTTTCTTTTTTTTTGGGAAAGGAAAAGTTGCCGATAAAAATTTTTTGTGAAGTCCAATCCTTCAAGTTAGTAATAGAAGGAAGAAATCCTTACCGATCCATTTCGTACATTTAGCAGAAGGATGGAGAAATGTGACTTCACATCATTTGAGCCAAATAAAAGCGCAATCACAACGCTGGTCCGAGCAACAGAAAATAGACATGCTTAAAGTAACCAGAGAACTGAAAAGCATTTGAAGAACTGGGTATGTTGAAGACTTGCTTTCTTTTGAAGAAAATTTCCAGACTGCAGAAAGCCACGAAGCTGAAACCAGTCAGGATGATGATGAGAGCAATGCGAAGAAATTTTATTTGTGACTATTTAAATTGAATGAAATTTGAAAGAATAGAAAAAAATCTTCAAAATAACCAGAGAACGAAAACGCAACTGAAGAAGTGGTTATTGAGGAGTTGTTTTTTTTTTAAGAGAGCCGTCTTCTGACAGTAGGAAGAAATGAAGAAACAAGAACGTACGACGAAAAAGGCAAAAACGAATTGGGTAAAATTGTTAGGGAAAATCAAAATACTTGAAGATACTAAAATTATTGAATTTGTGATAAGATGAGATGAAGAAACTCGAACGTTCGCCGCAAAGGTGGAGAGGAATTGGGAAAAATTGGACCCAGGAGGATTGTCGTTACTTACGTCTCATGTACTGAGTGTATTACGCATTGAAATACAAATATTACACGTTTGCTTTTGGAACTCCTGAGCGAAACTAAAATTTGAAAATAACATTGAATTGTTCTGATCTGAGTAGTGACGAATTTACAGTCACACCAGCAAGACTATCCTTTTCTTCTATTTTCTTGTTAGTTTTACGTGTTACCTTTGTTGGGTTATGCGCAAAACAACAATTTTCTGGGGGCTATGACATATATCTATGATGAAGGCCATACAATGCCTAAAAACAACAAAGCAACAGGAAATGATACTATCCCCTCTGAATGCCTCAAAATGGTAGGTCCAGTACTCTATCAAAAGATGCATGAGTTAATCGTACTAATATGGGACAGCGAAACATTACCAGAAAGCTGGAAACAGAGTGTTATTATACCCCTACATAAAAAAGGAAGCTATCAGGTATGCATAAAGTACAGAGGGATATCTCTCATCGACACCGCATATAAAGTGCTTGCAAACGTGATTCTAATCCGCATAACACCATACTCGGAAGAATCGATAGGTGATTATCAGTGCGGCTTTAGACCGGGCAGGTCAACGATAGATCAAATCTTCACTATTCGCCAAATCCCCGAAAAACACTGGGAATTTGATAAGGACCTCTACCAACTATTTATCGACTTCCAACAAGCCTATGACAGCGTGTTAAGAGACCATGAACGTGTGGTAAGGTGGAAGCCCAAAGAAAATAATAAATTTTGCAAAAGTGTGCATGCAGGGTAGCCGGTGCTGTGTTAAAGATGAGAACAACACGTCAGAAAACTTTCTGGTGGATAACAGCCTGAAGCAGGGTGACAGTTTGTCTCCAATACTGTTCAATATTGTTTTGGACGCAGCGATCAAACGAGCTAACATTGACGTAGAAGTGGACCAAACCTGATACTGGAATTTGCAGATGATATATATCTTGTCAGTAAAACAACCATTGAAATCAAAGAGTTGTTTGGAAAAATAGGAAAGGAGGCAGGCACAGTAGGATTCCGTATTAAGGAAGACAAAATAAAATACATGTTTAATTCCCGGAGACAGGGAAGAGATCGACTAGGGCAAAATGTAACCATTGACACCTGAACGGGTCTCAGAATTCAAATACCTCGGCGTAGTCATCACAGCAGACAACAACATGAATAAAGAAATGAAGGCCCGCAGACAGAGCGTTAATAGATGCTATTATGCAATAAGAGAACTGTTCCAATCGAGAAAAATATCGCGATCCTCAAAACTAAAATTGTCCCATGCTACTATAAGACCGGTAGTCTTGTACGGGTGTGAAGCGTGGACCCTAACCAAAGGAAACGAAGACGTCCTGCGAAGATTCGAGCGAAAAATACTTATTAAATATAGGGACCAACCCAGGATCCTAGTTCAGTGCAAAATCGAATAAGAACAAACGCGGAGTTAGAACAGTACCAGGGAGATATTGTGAGACAAGCAAAGACTGAGACGGGCATGACACATATACAGAGCACCGGATGACAGAATGCTGATAATTGCATGGCAGGAAGCACCGACGAGCAGAAGATATTCTATCGGATATGCGGAAGATGGGGATTGAAAATGAACAAGAAACAATGCTGGATAGAAGTCGATGGAGGCAAATTGTGCTTGCAGCCAAGACCCACATAGGGTTGTAGTGCTACTTGAAGAAGAAAAACCAATTTCTGATTTCACGTGTTTTACCAAGTCGTTTGAGGGAATCATTCTTCCCTCTTCCTATTTTATTCCCAAATACTCCCAGACAACACCACTACAGGATTGGGGACGATTTAAAATTATTCTGTATATGAAATTGATATTTTGTATATGATTAGAGACATTTCGCGTACGCTTTGCAGCAGCTCTTTGCCTGCCGTTTGCAGGTTAATTCTTGGCGTTCTGAAGCTTCACCCATTGAACCTTCTAATTATTTTTGATCTGATTCAGCCCTGCCCATGAATCAGCATTGTGGTTTTAATGCATTGTGTCTCAACATTTACTATCGATTACCGCAGATAATTAGTGCGCTCGATGGAAATCTCTCGCTCTGCCTACATCAATATGTAGGTACAATTAGTAATGTATCTTGCAATATTAAAGCCACGCTTGCCAGCCAAAAAGTTTTATCTCCTACGCGAGAGCGGCAGCAGAAAACATTATTATTATCTGGGAACGAGATTATCTATAATGACAAGTTGACAAGTTGGCAAAGTTGTTAAGAGTGCGAGGCGGGCATACCTGAGATTTAATTTGCAACAAGATTGCGATAAAAGTGTTGCTGTTGGGGCGCTAACTCGTTTTCCACGGGCTGATGACAACAGCAGCCAAATATCTAGACAGTTTTACGAAAAGTGAGCTGCCTTCTTGTATACAAACCAACATTAATAATCAAACCAATCTTGACCTTTGTCGTGTTATCTCGGAACGCCGTGGCTGGGATTTTTCGCAAAACAAACTCCTCGTCCAGATTTATCAGACAATTTGCCAAGGTTATGGAGCAGGGGATGGCCGCCGTAAAAATTGTCTAAAACAAGTCCATAATTAATGGCTCTGCGAGGTAAAGTGGGTTTAAATATTTACAGAATGTGACCGCGCGTGCTAAGCTCGCTAAACTGCTCTCCAATAATTCATACTCAAATTTATTTAGCAAATGTAATCCCTTTTAAACTCCGACCGCATTATGATAAATTTAAATCTTTTAAAGGATATTGCCGCTTGTCGACGTTCCTATACTGATGCATGTTTAATTGGGGACATTGTCTTAAAGAATTCCTCGCACCCATCGCTGCGTAACAAATTGAAGAAATCGACTTTAATGACAGACAGAAACTTAATGAAATTAATTGCTCCCACTCTGGTTTCCTGGAAAGTAAATTTGCAACGTCTCCGCGTAATTATTTCTTGGCGTGTAAGGATGGCGCCTCGAAGCTCGAAATCGGCACATTTGGGCAAATCGAATTATGGCGAGGTTGTTTTAGGGGCTTTAGAGCAAACACTTAGAGCCCGGCTGTTAACAATTCCATAAAATTCCGAAGAGTTGCCGGAAACGAGCATAAATCCTTTGACAGGTAGAATAATGATAAAGCCGTCCCGATTTGATCTATTGCGTCGATTGGAGGATATATCAAATCTCCGCAAAGAATTCGACACGCCTGCCAACATAAATAATGCGCCAGATAAAATTCAAATTTATATCAAAACCGCGCTGAAATTGAATACTCACATCGCTGTCGTGAGCTAGTCTAGTTCGAATTCAATTCTTTCCGTTGCAAACTAATTGCTCGAGTGTTAGGCAACCGTTCAGTTCATATGAGATGTCAATTAGTAACTTGAGGGTCAGCCGAAGGGTCCAGCCAACCCGTTTAATTGATTTATGTTTTGCTGCTTTAGGCACATCTTGAAATGTGCGGCTCCTCTGGAATTTCCCTAATTAGTTTGATTGGTCGACAAAATATGCTGTTGTTTAGGTTTCACTAAGGGGGTTTGCTTAAAACAACCAATCGGCTAAATCAATATTTTCATGTTCGGTGCAACAGCCTCAGGAAATTTTTCATTAAGAATTCTGGACGAATTTGTGCAACTAAAAGGTTCCATTTAGCAAGCAAAATACTGGATCGTGTTAACAGCGAGGAACTGAAATTTGATCTTGCGAAACTTCCAACGTGCATTAATAACACAATAATTGCCAGGGGCGGGTGTTCATATCTGTTAAAATTCAGCACATTTGCCTTAAAGCATCTTACAACGGAAACTTGCATGTTTTGTCTGCCAGATGGTTGGTGCCCAAAAGTTGGAAGGTGGCAACCAGAAAACTCATTTCATGGTAAGGTTGCCCACATTGAACCAATTTTTCTAAAAAGTTCTAGTACTGTGAACATTGAAACAAGTGGGTTTTTCGGGTTTTTAGGCCGTCGTTCGGTAGAATTTCTTCTTGACGTTTCGCAAGCACGTGTGGCTTGCATCTTCAGAAGTGGTTTGCTTGAACGCTTACACTGTTCTGATGCGATTCCTCGGGCGCAGTCCGTATTTATGAACCGGTCGCGATGACGTGGTTTGTGATGACGTGGCCTGTGTCATCGGAGTTTGCGCATTCTGTTGGCTGTTGCTATCCTCCGGTGTACATGATTCTCTCTCCTGTCCTGAGCTGTTGTTTTTTCTTGCTGTTTTTGCGTTGGTGAGTGCTGGAAACCATATCCTGTTCAGCGCCATTGTCTCTTCTTTTCTGTTGAAATTGTCGTCGTGTTTGTAGATTTCAATGGCTTCTCGTATTAGTCGGGGGCGATACCCAGTTGTCGTGGCCAGGACCTGTGCCTCTCCGAAATATATGTTGTGTGTTCCATCGCTGAGGGCATGTTCCGCCACTGCCGACTTCTCCACATGTCCAAGTTTGCAATTCCGTCGATGTTCTTCTAATCTTGTCGCAACCGATCTCTTAGTAGTTCCTATGTAGACGCTTCCACAGGAGCATGGAATCCGGTAGATTCCCGCAGTTGCTAGGTGAGGTCTTTTGTCTTTAACTGACCCTAGACATTCTCGGATCTTTGTTGTGGGCTTGTAGACCGTTCTTATGTTGTGTTTCCTCAAGAGCCTCCCAATTCTGTCCGTAACCCTGGGAACATAGGGCAGGAAAGCTTTCAGAGTAGACTCACTTTTTTCAGCACGTCCCACTCCTACAGCTTTTTTGATGTCCAACTGGGAATATCCGTTCTGAAGAAAAGCTTTTCCCAAGTGCTGTAGCTCCGTTGTTAGATGTTGTGGTCCACATATTTTTCTGGCTCTCTCCGTGAGAGTCTTAATGATTCCCTGCTTCTGACTCGGATGGTGGTTAGATAGCTTGTGAAGATATCTGTCTGTGTGGGTGGCTTTTCGATATACCTTGTGGTCCAAACGATTCCCCTGCCTAGACACCAAAACATCCAGGAAGGCCAGTTGGTGGTTGAACTGAAACTGTGAACATTATTGAACTCACTAATTCGTTGTAATCAGCGTATCTGATGTTATTTAAACGCTGCCCATTTACCAGAATTCCTTCTTGGGCATTGTCCAATGCTTCTCTTAAGATGAGTTCGGAGTAAATGTTAAATAGCAGGGATGACAATTCACATCCCTGACTGACTCCCCGCAAAATCTTAACTGTCTCAGTTTGATCTTCTTCCACTCTGACACTCGCCATCTGCTTCTAATATAGGTTTATGATTATTCTTCGGCCTTTATCATCTATGCCTGTTTTTCCAGGATATATATCATCTTGTGATGTTGAACTTTATCAAATGCTCTTCTATCGTCCACGAAACAGGCATGAACCTCACAGTCCAAATCTCTGCTTCTTTGGACAAGGACTTGTACACTGAGTAGAGCTTCTCTTGTTCCGACTGCGTCTCTAAATCCGAATTGCGTGGCCGCTATCTGCTCTTCTTCTTCTTATGTACCGTGTCCTTTCAGAATGTTGGTTACCAACAACGCTAGCCGTACTTTGTCCACGGCAGCTCTAAAAAGTGTGTGTGAACTCGTTTTGTACGTTTGTGATAATTCGCATGAACAGTTTGTATATATCAGACTATGAAGGCTTTCACGGCCGGTCAAATCACATATAGAAATGTTTTTCGGGCTTTGAAGCCGTGGTCCATGGGAATTTCTTCCTAACGTTTCGTCCACAACTGCGGTGGATATTATCAAAGGCGATGAGGCAGTGGGCAAAGTGATCTCGCGTGCTTTCCGACTAAGACTGGTTCAACTACTGGATTCTTTGTCGTATTAATGCGGTCCGGCCGTGTGAGCTCATGCGTGAGGAGTGGGAGGCGCTTCAATGGTTTTGGCGTACACGCTGTTTGCCGCAAAACGCGTTTCTAATCTGGATTAAGACCGTGACTTCTTCTTTCCTGTTAAAATTTTTGTCATGTTTGAAGATCTCAATGGCCTCTCTGGTTAGTCTCTGAAAATACCGTTGAGATTGGTGCAAAATGTCCACTTCATTGAAACGTATTGGGTGGCCGTCTAGGAGTGCGTGTTCCGCTACTGCTGATTTTTCTGTTTGTCCTAATCGGCAACTTCTTTTATGCTCTGAAATGCTGAATCGCTGAAATGCGATCTTTATGTCGTCGTAGAGGTTCTCAATTTCTTCCTTGGAATGTGAAGTTGTCGGTGCGTAGGCTTGAATAATCTTTAAATCATATCTCGTGTTAAGTCTGTACATGAGGTACATCACTCTTGTGCTGATACAATAGATCTCTGTAACATTCTGGACCTGTTTTTTGTTTATTAGAAAAGCCACTCCTCCTTCGTTCGCATTTTCCGTCCCTGTGTAGTGGAATACATGTCCTGAGGGCAGAGTGAGTTGTTCGCTACCCTTTCTTTTATGTTCACTTATTCCCAGTATGTCCCACTTTACGTGGGTCAATTCTTCTTCAAGTTGGTTGAGTTTCTCGGGTATTAGCCTAATACTCCTATCACGCTGGCCTGTGCGGGTTAATAGGGGAGACATTTTGGAGTAACATTTCCTTAACTGCAGTTCTAACAGCTATACCGCTGTGGCTCGGGCGCCAGAGCCTCGTCAGTTGTCTAACAGGGTGTACCACGTGCAGGTGAGGTTGGCATTTGGGCTACATATGTCTCGTTTTTGTTTTCACCCCTTACACCTCCTTCTCTTTTGCTGTTTACTGATTACTAAAACTTTGGTCTTTTTTATGTTTAGAACCGTATCATCCGCCTACCGCAAGTTATTTATCAATTCGCCATTAATGAAAATGCCCACTGCTGCCTCCGAAAGTGCATCTTTGAAAATTCTTTCTGAGTACACATTGAAGAGCAACTGAGATAGGATGCATCCTTGCCTTACGCCACGCTTGATGGTTACTTCTGGCGTGATGGTTCCCTCCACTCTGACTATCGACGTCTGATTCCAGTATGAGTTTGCGATTACTCTGATATCCGCTCCGTCCAGTCCAATCAACTTGAGAGTATCCACTAGAACCTCATGTTTAACACGGTCGAATGCCTTTTGAAAGTCTATGAAGCATGCATAAACATCAGCCAACATATCACGGCTTGTTTGGACAAGGACATTAATACCGAAAAGTGCTTCCCTCGTACCGAGGCCATTACGGAACCCAAATTGCGTTTGAATCAATCTGCTCTTCGCATTTCTTATATATTCTTATGTATATGACTTTTAGGAATATGTGACTCATAAGGCTGTCCACTTTTTGGCTTCCGACTTTTTTGGTATAGATATGAAAAGATTTAAGGCATTGCTGCGGTATCTTGGTCAGCCCTTTGATTCCCTCGTCGTCCATAAGTTTCAGGAATTCAGCTTGGAAGTTATCTGGGTCTCGGCCTCGCAGCCATCTTTCATCTCCTTTATCATTGTTCTTACTTCTGTACTTGAGATATTTGGTCCGGTTTCTGCTTCTATTAGGGTCCTTTCAAGCGTTCTTGATTTTTTTCTTGTCAATTATTATCTTTCCTTCGTTGTTTATAAGTTTTGTTGTCTGTTCTGATTTATATCCTCCAGTGGCTTCTTTTATTTTTCAGTATACATTGAAGCTGTCGGATTTCTCTTGAAGAAGTTCTATTTCTTCACATTTATCTCTGGTGTCTTTTTCTTTCGCTTCTGTTTTTTTTGATCTTATAATTTTCTGCGTCCCCCTATATTGTTCCATATCTAAGTTCTTCAAACTTCCTTGCTTTTTTATCAGTTTTAGAATTTCATCAGCAATCTACCATTTTTCTTGATTGTATCATCTTTCTTCAGTTTTTCTTTTTTAGTTATTTCCACTGTATCGTTCAATCTTTTTATTTCTTCTTCTGCATTTCTAGTATCTTCTGATGCTATGAATCTTCCAGCTAAATCCTCCTGTTTTTCTGTTTTTGCATTAGTCTCTTTCATTTGTCGTAAGTCACATCTTGTGTCGGAATTCTTGTTTCTTCCTAGCATTTATATTTCTTGCTGCCGGATTATGATCAACCTGTACGTCCGCTCCTAGATTCGTTTTCTCAGAGGAGAAGCTGTTTCTATATCTCTGATTTACAACGATGTAATCGACCTGATTTCTCACAATCGTGTCCGGCGTGTCGATCGTTGATCTCCAGGTAATCAGCCTTCTTGCTGGGAGCTCGAAGAAAGTATTTAGTACTATAAGTTGATGTTCTGCCTCAAAAACAGTATTTCTCCGCTTTCTTTTCTATCACTCAATTAGTGTGGTCCAATATGTTCTCCACTTCGTCCTTTACCCACCTTTGCATTGAAATCCCCCTTGTGTCTGATATGTGTGAGTAAAATTGTTCCACTTCCTCATCCGTATAGTCAGTACTGGGACTGGGCTACTTGACATTTGAAGTAATATTCTCTTTGCAATAGGTACAAATTTCAATTTCAATTTACCAGAAAATCACAATTCAGTGGCCGTTATATGATAGATCCCTCTAAAAATGGAAACGTTTTATCAAAGACCCAGGCTAAGTTTTTCAATGATTTTTAGGGTTTGAAAATGAAAAGAATAGCATAATTTTGTACTTCCAATTTATAAACTAGCAGTGATTCCTGAAGATTTCCATAGGCGAATTCCTCCAGATAGGTTTAGAACTTACAAGCCTAAATTCTAATTCAACACCAGCTGGGTTTTAGCCCGATTTTTTAATTAAAAATCTGGTAGAAAGTTAAGGTCTTCACCTCTCAAATACATTTGTGACCTAAGCCCTTGATGGTAACCGGAAGGCAGACGGATCGGACTAGAAGTAACTTTGGAATTTAACAGAGAGACACTCTAAAGCTGAAAAGGCGCTCACCGAGCTTGAATCTTCCAACAGGGACAGAAAAAATGCTTAACACTAAAGAAAACATCCTATCAGTTTTTTGTTAATTTTGTATTTGAAAGAAATCGGTAGTGTTCGATTCCTATTTGAATTTTAAAGCCACAAAGCTAACCAAGGCAAAAGCGAATTCAATAAATTAATACAAACAAGCTATCGAGATCTTAAGTTCAGAATGTACTGAATTTTTCACATTTTTCACGAAAACCAGAGATTTTCGAAAATCCTAAGGCGGCGGACATTAAGCCTGGGTAGCACAGTTAAGCTTCAAGGTTTGACGCACTAATACCAATACGGCTTGTCGCGTCAATACAACGTCTCAACGCTTTTTATGAGGCAGTCAATTCATAATACGATTTAAATAAATGTTTTGGAAGATAACACATGATCTTGTGTTACGTGATGTGTAGTGGTTCATCAGTTTGCTGCACCGCTTAACAGGCTATGACGCATGACCTTTTAAGCGGTGCAACGCATTCAATGTCTTTTTCTGCGGTTTTACTAAAAAGGGACTATGACACACGCCGGTTGCGTTGTTTTCATAAGTGGAATAAATAGAGTCACAATATGTTTTCGTCTTGGAAAGCCTAGTTGTCTCACAAGCGAATTTTCGGAGAAACGATCCGAATATTTGGATGATTTAACCGGTGTCGGAAATTGTTGAAATAACATAGTTTTAATGTACGATCCGTTAGACGCGAGGTGTTATTACACATTGACGCACAGAGCAGCGTCAACACAACACAGTGTTACCCAGGCCTAGGGACATTGCGGAAGCGAACAGTTTTTACTAATTTTACTAAAACTAATAACTAGGGAATTTATAGCGGATACTTTGGAATTTCAAATCCGGATAACTGGCAAACTAATTTCTCTCCGATTTGGAACCTTGGAACCAAAATCGAGTGATCGATTTCATCTACCAAATGCATTTGCTAGATGTCCAATATTCCTCAAGGGGACAAAGCGGCAAGCAAATGTGTCCTGCTTCAAACGCAGAGGAGAAAAACGGGATTATCATATGAGCCGAGTTAAAAAAAATTAAAATAAATCTCTCTCTCTGGGTAGCACTACAACCCTTGGTGGGTCTTGGCTGTGTTAAGGATTTGCCTCCATCGGTCCCGGTCCATCATGGCCTCCCACCTGTCATCCACCTGCATAGTCTGTATGTCCTTCAAGATGTTGTCCCTCCATCTAAGTTTCGGCCGCCCCAGCGGTCTCTTCCTTGCTGGGTTTCCTTCCCATACTATCTTGTTCAGTCGATCATCAGAGGCTCTTTGAACATGTCCGGTCCATCTCAGACTTTGGGATTTTATTGTTTTGACTATATCTGGCTTTTGGTATAGGTCCTGGACTTCTGCATTCGTCCTTATGCAATATTGCTCCGTGTTTGGATCCTTTACGGGGCCAAATATTCTTCCCAAGATCTTCCTTTCAAACCGCTTTAGTAGAAGCTCGTTGTGTTTCGCAAGGGTCCACTTCTCACAGCCGTAGCAGATAATCGGTTTGATTACAGCCTGATACACCCTCAGCTTTGACACTCTTGATACCGTTTTGGATTGCACGAGGGTTCGCATAGCAAAGAAACATCTATTGCCACTGTGTATTTGTGTTTTAATCTCTTCGTTGCTGTCATTGTCTGAGCATATCGTGGCTCCAAGGTATCTAAACTGTCTGACACATTCGAAGTTATAGGTGTCCATCGTTACGTTTTGACCGATTCTGTCCCTGGTGGGTCGGCGGGTAATATGCATGTATTTGGTTTTTTCCTCGTTGATGTTGAGGCCCATTTTCTTACATTCCTTCTCGATTTTCCTTGACTCCGACAGTACTTCCTCCGACCGCGTCTATGTCGCCCGCGAAGGCCAGGATCATCTGTGGCCCCTGGTTAGTATATACTTCCGTGGTGATTCTTTTCGTTCGTCTTTTTGATAGCCATATCTAGGACTATGTTGAAGAGTATGGGCGACAGTCCATCTCCCTGTCTCAATCCACTCATGACCGAGAATTCTTCTGTTATCTGGTTTCCTACTTTTACAACACCTGGTGTTGTTTACGCAGCAAAATAAATCGCTAGAACTGATTTATTTGGTTGGTGCTGTGACTTTGAAATCCTCCCGAAAATATCGTAAAATGTAGGTGCTCAAAATGCCATCTCACCACATAATTCTTTGATACCCATTCTGATTGAAAGAAAGCGCAAAAACCCAGCTATCGAGCCAGTCAATGACAAATATTAACGAAGGATATTTGATTTGCTATCGGCTTCCCAAGCGCTTTTGTTGGAATTTTATAAATTAGTGGAGCCAACTGTGGAGCCAATCTGCTCAAAACTCACTCTCAGATTTGCTCAAAATAGCATACATATGTTGGGCTATTTCTCTCTATTTTCAGCCAATTTCCAATTGAGACACATGTAGACTGAACTGAATGACGATTGAATGAATATTTCACAGACCCTCGTCCCCTAAATAGAGTCATCGTCGCACGGTAATGGATCCAAACTTATCATCTGTTCACGCATATATAACCGGTGATTTATCGCCGACATTGCCGGATTTATTGCAACGAAATTCAGAAGGCCGAAAAAAATTCTGTTTTATCCCGTCAAGTGTTAAGCGGCAGAATTTGCGCAACACGTGAGCCTTCGCATTGGTTTACTGTCAGAAGCCGCTTTCGACCAGACGCCACCGTTTTATTGTTTTGCAATTCGAACGAGCGGCAACATTATCCCGGCTTAGTGGCTGTTGTTTTTTCGCATTCAACAACACCAATAACAAGATCAATGCGACGAAATGCTTGATAATCCATTTAATAGGCTCTGTTAGCGCCCACTCATAATGGAAGCGAGAAGGATTTTTGGGCTAGAGTGCGACTGTTTCTTCCAATCAGTTGAACGATGGAAGAATAGAGACGGAATCATCACACTTTTCCGGCTAATTTAATAATACATAAAAGACCTAATGAGATTCTGCAGAGTGATGAGGGTAAGGAATTCTCCAATGCTGGCCAAGCCCGACTAAAGCAGTTTAGTTAATAAACACGTCTTCAGCGCCTAATGACCGCTGTCAATGGCGATTAATAGCGGCTTTCTCCTCGGACTGCCGTTTCGTTTTGCTTACAGCCTTCGACAGTAACTTGTGCAAGTTTGAGGATGCGGCCTGTCGGACGCAGACTAATTGCTTTCGGTCGCCTGGACCTCCCGAACGGCGTTAATTTCGAGTAATTGAGTAATTGCCGAATTACTTAAATCAGTTTAGGGCCTACATCGGCTTAATTAATCACTGCTTATCTCGATTTGTCCTACACTTTAGCTTCTCGGCCTGTTCACACGTTGCAGCTAATCAATATCAGCGTTCTTATTATGCAATTTGTTGGACTTCGAAGCCACAAAACTGCAACAACAACAACACGGCTAGTTGAACGTTGGCCGTCCAGTCTGGCACACAAGAAAGTTTCCTAATTCGCCCCCATTAACCGACAAAGGAAAAACTAAAAGAACAATCCGTCAAACTTTCCGACTGACTATCCGACCGAACGGCAACACGGGGATACAAATCTATGTGTGTTTTGCAATTCTATATCTCCCTCGCAGCGTTCAATCATTTTTAGTGTTCAATCGAATGAACATCGGAATAAAACTCCTAAAATGTCGGAAATAAAACATATACATGGCTGGCAGACGTGTGCTGCTCTTTTATTGATCCTGTTAGTGACAAGAAAATCGAATCGCTTTGGCGGCTCAGTTTACTCAGTACGAAACGCGAAATTATCTCATTTTTAACGTTTTTTTCTGCTTTTCAATTTACCTTTACTAATTAGTTAAGCACTGCAAAAACTCTGCTCTGAGTGGAGAATAGTAGTTCTCCTCAACTAAAGGCGCGTACAGACATAACAAACAGAACACAGTAACGCAACATCGACCGTCATGTATCATTGGTTGTTGCGTAGCAAATATTATCAGGCCCATCAGTTCATATTTCTCTTCTTTTAGTGCCTATCCTCTATGGATGTTGGCTATCACGTTTGTCCAGATAACTCTGTTTACTGCTGATCTGACCAGGGTGCTAGAGGTCATTCCTGTCCACTGCCTAAGGTTCTTGAGCCACGAATCCTTCTGGCAGCTTCAGGAAGATTTCTTCTTGGAGATCGCCGTGTAAACACTCTGTTTTTACGTCGAATTTAGCAATCTCGCAGTCTTCTTTTGCTGTAATTGCCAGGAGGGACTCGTACCGAACAAATGGAGCAAAGGTCTCGAAATAATCGATGCCCTCCCGCTGAGAGAATCCTTTTGCCACAAGTCGCGCCTTATATCTATCGCTGTTATCTAGCGAGTTTTCCTTGACCGTAAACACCCAGTAGTAGTAGTAAACATCTTTATTTCTAAAAAAGGCTATCGACCTATCGGTCTTTTTGCCCTTGTTTAATACATGTAGACTTAATCTAAATAAAAAACAAATATGAAAATTCTCTTCTTCTAGGTTAACAATGTTATTAAATAAACTTTCCAATTCTAATGACAAGAAAAAATTATTTTATTGTCCAGTAGTCAGTTGCGTTTGTAAGTGTTCGAGTAGCGTTGATGTAGGGAAACGGAAGCGGGATTGTCTGGTTGATCTTGTGAGACAAAGGGGATTCAGTATGGTCCAGTTGTAGGGGTTGTTTGTCGATTTTGTCTGTAGATGTATGAGTCTTTCCGAAATCTTTGTCATGTTTGTGCGTTCGTATAGTAGTTGGGTCGAGGGGTTGTGTAGTGGGTTTTGGGGGTGTCTTATTCGTGTTATTAGTCTTAGTGCAATTTGTTCTGTTGTTTGTATATAACGTTTTGTCCTTTCTGTTCCGTTGGTCATGAGTATATGTCCATAGTCAAGCAAGGGTCTACAAATAGCTTTATATATTTTGGTGGCGGTGTTTGTGCTAATTCCTCTGTCTTTGTAGGTTAGTGATCGGAAGTGTTTTGTTCTCTTTATTGTTTCTGCCCTGATGTTTCGTATGTGTTTAGTGAATTTAAGTTTGTGGTCAATTGTGATTCCAAGGTATTTTACGTCGTTTTTTGGTTGTGTCGTTTGGCCGTCTGCAGTTATTGTAGGGGAGTCAGCGTTGAGTCTGTGGTTTGTGAGCAGAAGTTGGTTTTTTGACGCGTTTGGTGTTAGTCTTCATTTATAAAACCATGTCATTGTGTTGTTTGTTAGTGTTTGGAGTCTTTGAGCTGCTCTCTCAGTAGTTTTGTCATGTACAATAAGTGCCGTGTCGTCTGCGTATTGTAATATGTATGCCGATCTGTCGACTTGATTTTTGTCTGGTAAGTTGTAATTGTATATGTCATGGCAGTATATATTGTAGAGAAACGGTGAGAGCGGGGATCCTTGAGGGAGCCCTTGTTCAGGGGAAAAAGAAAATGACAGTGTTTTGTCAATTCATACTTGTAGTTGTCTGTTTTCTAGTAAGTTCTTTATGGTGTGTAGTAGATATGTTGGTGTGTGTAGTTTGTATAGTTTGTATAGTAAGCCTCTATGCCAGACACTTTCAAAAGCTTTGTTGATGTCCATAAACAGGCAAGCTGTCTTTCTGCCAGTTAGGTGGGTTGTTTGTATATTGTTAGTCAGAGTGAAGAGTGGGTGAATAGTCGAGTGCTGATGTTTGAATCCGAACTGATACGATGGTATGTACTTTCCGACCAGTTTTCCCAGTCGCTGCTTTATTATGTACTCAAAAACCTTGCTAAGTACTGGTAGCAGTGTAATTGGTCTGTAATTGCTCGGTTGTGTATTGTCCAGTCCATTTTTGGGTATAGGGATTATTAAGCCGTTTTTCCATGTTTCTGGAATGATGTTATTTCTGATGCAGTTGTTCAATTCAGTTAGGATCAGTTTGTGTGATTCTTGAGTTAGGCTTTTCAAGAGTTTTGCCTTTATTTTATCTTTTCCCGGTGCTGTGTTTCTCATATGCGCTAGGGCTTCATCGTACTCTGTGTCTGATCAGTTTGTAGTATAGTTTGGTGAGCTGTTAAAATAGTTCAAGTACCAGTCGTTGATCAAGTTCCAGTTGTCATTGTCGAAGTTAGGGTTTGTCGATATGCTGAAGGCCCTTTGATAGTGTCTGGCGAACGCGTCAGCTTTCTCTTTGTCTGTATACCGTTCTATTCCGTTTTCGTCAATTGTGTCAGTAGTGTTAGTTTTTTTGTATTGCGCTAGTTTCTTAATTTTTCGCCAGTATGTTTTGCCTTTGTCTTTTTGTATTTCTTTACATGTTTCTAGCCATTTGTCTTGTCGGTATTGTCCAATCAAGGTTTTAATGTTTCTGTTGAGTTAGTTCAGTGTGTTTTTTAGGTCCTTATTTTGAGTGTTTGTATATAGTCTGTACAGTTCTCTCTTATGTTTTATTAGTCTCAGTATGTATTTGGGCAGTGTATGTCGGTAGAAAGCATTTTTTATTTCCGGGCTAAATTTTCTTATGGCTAGTGAAAGTTGTTGTTGTATGGTTTCTATTGGAATGGGCTGTGCTTGCGATTGAATGTAGTCATGTATATGTTGTTTCACTTTGTCTATGTCAGTCTTTGTTAGATTTAACTTTTTCTCTATAGGAGGTGTATTGGAGGTAGGTTGCGTATGTTGTAAGTCTATGTTAAACGTAATAGCCAGGTGGTCGGATCCAAGTTCGTTAGTTAAGTTTATGTTGTTGATGGTGTTTGTTAAGTTTCTTGTGTGCAGTAGAACGTCTGGTGTTGAGTCGGGGTTTGCGGGCATCAGAAAAGTTGGTGGGGTGTGCTGTTTTATAAAGTCCGAATTTTGTAAAAATCTTTTCAGCTGTTTCGTTTTGTTTTTGTTCAGATTAAAGTCGCCTATAATTATTGTATATTTATAGATGCTTGCTTTGGTCAATATGTTTTGTTCTAAGTTGGAGTGTGGGTGTATGTATGTCAGAAATATGTATATCAGGTCATTTAGGTAGGGTATCGTAAAATGTATGCAGTCGTTCAGAGGGTGGTTGAGGGAAGGAGGATTCCAAGTTTAAATGTTGGTTTTAGGAGAGCTGCGACCCCGCCCCTGGCATGATTGATGGCATTTCCATGCCTATAGATATACTGCCAATTTCTGTACGTTGGTCGCCTTGAATATTATCATAGAATATTTCTATTGCTTGTTCGGTACTTTGGGTGGTCAGGGCATAGCATATTATTAGATTCATATTCATTGGCGTCGCACTGATTTTATCCGAGATAGATGCGAATTCTGTGGCCACACTGTTGATCTCTTTATTGACTACTATGGCGACTCCATTGTTATTTCTAGAACTTTCTCCTCGGATCAGTTCATACAAACCTTAAACAGACTAAATAAACACTGATAAAACGCGTGAAATCCTGAACGTGTTCGCCCTCAAGTCCAGACTTACAAGGATCCGATGCAATATTCGCCCGTAAATTTCTTTGATGCCGCAGCAAAAGACCGACAACTGATGGGACGCTACCATGTTACGCTGTTGAGGACTGCCGTCCAGACTTGATACGCGACGGTGCTACGTTACTGTATTCTGTTGCATGTCTGTAAGTGCCTTTGAGGCGTTTGTATGAACTGCTGGGACTTAATAATGTCTCGTGATGATGATACGCTGCTCTTTCTGTTCGTACAACATCGTATCTTCGTCATGCTACCACCAATGTGACGCGATGGTGTTGCGTTACTGTGTTCTGTTTGGTATGTCTGTACGCGCCTTTAGTTAGCTCCAGGCTGATAGTAGTAGTAGTAAACATCTTTATTTCTAAAAAAGGCTATCGACCTATCGGTCTTTCTGCCCTTGTTTAATACATGCAGTCTTAATCTAAATAAAAAACAAATATGAAAATTCTCCCATTCTAGGTTAACAATACTATTAAATAAATAAAATTTCAGTGGCAAGAAGAAATTATTTTATTGTCCACTAGTCAGTTGCGTTTGTAAGTGTTCGAGTAGCGTTAATGTAGGGAAACGGAAGCGGGATTGTCTGGTTGGTCTTGTGAGACAAAGGGGATTCAGTATGGTCCAGTTGTAGGGATTGTTTGTCCATTTTGTCTGTAGCTGTATGAGTCTTTCCGAGATCTTTGTCATGTTTGTGCGTTCGTATAGTAGTTGGGTGGGGGGGTTGTGTAGTGGGTTTTGGGGGTGTCTTATTCGTGTTATTAGTCTTACTGCAATTTGATCTGTTGTTTGTGTATAACGTTTTCTCCTTTCTGTTCCGTTGGTCATGAGTGTATGTCCAAAGTCTAGCAAGGGTCTACAAATAGCTTTATATATTTTGGTGGCGGTGTTTGTGCTAATTCCTCTGTCTTTGTAGGTTAGTGATCGGAAGTGTTTTGTTCTCTTTATTGTTTCTGCCCTGATGTTTCGTATGTGTTTAGTGAATTTAAGTTTGTGGTCAATTGTGATTCCAAGGTATTTTACGTCGTTTTTTGGTTGTGTCGTTTGGCCGTCTGCAGTTATTGTTGGGGAGTCAGCGTTGAGTCTGTGGTTTGTGAGCAGAAGTTGGTTTTTTGACGCGTTTGGTGTTAGTCTCCATTTATAAAACCATGTCATTGTGTTGTTTGTTAGTGTTTGGAGTCTTTGACCTGCTCTCTCAGTAGTTTTGTCATGTACCAATAGGTGCCGTGTCGTCTGCGTATTGTAATATGTATGCCGATCTGTCGATTTGATTTTTGTCTGGTAAGTTGTAATTGTATATGTCATGGCAGTATATATTGTAGAGAAACGGTGAGAGCGGGGATCCTTGAGGGAGCCCTTGTTCAGGGGAAAAAGAAAATGACAGTGTTTTGTCAATTCGTACTTGTAGTTGTCTGTTTTCTAGTAAGTTCTTTATGGTGTGTAGTAGATATGTTTGTGTGTGTAGTGTGTATAGTTTGTATAGTAAGCGTCTATGCCAGACACTATCAAAAGCTTTGTTAATGTCCATAAACAGACAAGCTGTCTTTCTGTCAGTTAGGTGGATTGTTTGTATATTGTTAGTCAGAGTGCAGAGTCTGTTTTCTAGTAAGTTCTTTATGGTGTGTCCAGGCTGATAATTCCTGCAGAAGTACATTATAAACGATATACTTATAGGTTATTTATCTTCAGAAATATACACCATGCCCAGTACTTTCTGCAACAACTGAATAACATATTCATGAAAATTCTATTATATGATTGAATTTTTTTTGTACAAAAAATGTACAGAGCATCTTCCTAAGGGTTTTATACGTGTTTTAAAATGTCTGAAATAAATATCATATAACGGAACAACCATTTCTTCATGACATCCAGTAGCTTTTATAAAATAATAGTCAACAGCAAAATTGTTTTATAAATTGGGCCCTTTTTGGTTATAAGCATGTTAAATACACATTTCGGAAATATTGCGACTGTTTTCTCCACTCCTATGAAATATAAAATTGTTAGTTGGGTAAACACACACATGATGAGGAGCGTGTAAGAATCCAAGATTTCCGGAGGGTTTTTCCATGGAAGCGTTGACTTCGTGGGTTTTCATGAATTTTTGAACAATTCATTTTTGCTATTTGAAAGATGCCTCTGATGAGTAGGAATGGTGCAAGTAGGTTGAAAACCAGGAAAGGTTTTGATCCAAGCTCTTGCTACCGTTCTGGAGAAATACATTTCCTTATCCATCTACTAGCTTTGTTTTTAAGGAAATATTTTCTATTGTTTTTTTCTAGGAAGCTTAGTGAGGATTTATCAATTCTAGGAACTATTAGTAATGATTTTATCACTAGCGACATCATCTTTCGCTCTAAAATTGCTAAGCACGAACATAACTGAATTATTGTTGTTGCAAAGAAAATTTGGCAAATGATTCAAGACAGCGTAGTAAGCAAATTACCTCCTCCGCTCGGTGATAAATAGAAGAGACTGATTTCAAGGCGAATTCGAGCACTTTTGCTGGCTAATTTCCGCCGAAGAGCTTTTAATCGGGTCGGATAGGAATGTTGGTCGTTGGAGAAAAGGAACAAACGCCCTTAATGTTGCAATCGTACGAATCCCGGTGGCAAGCGGCCAACCGAGCGAAAGAAAATCGCATTACGAACTGGAGATATAAATAATGAAATGATTGCATAACTCTCTTCATTCGTATAACGTAATTTCGGAAATAAATTGAAACGGCGCGGTAACCGCGTTAGTGCCTATTCAAGGATAAAATCTGGAGAAATTTGTTTCGTGGTAAACTTAAATGCTTTCGCGAATACAATTTTCGACTCGCGACGCTTTCGGGGATGGTTTCGAGGATCGATAATGTGCCAACTTTGACTATTTCAATTCCCAACTGACCTCGTATCATTACCATTACTATCATAATGCAAAAGGAATTTCATTTTTCCAATTAGGATAATTGAAGCACTGGTTCGTGGCACGATATTTCTGGCAGTAATTGAAAACTTATGTGGCTCTAGCGTACGACAGGTAATTTACATTGTATTACAGCGGGGGGACATTTACATGATTGCATTTGGATTTTTCCGAGTTTAATGTGGGTACGAGGATTTTTAAATTATTCAGAATTGATCACCGAGGTGCCAAGGAGGCGTGAAAAATTTGTAGCTCTCTAAAAATCTCTCTAAAATATCCAATTGTTCAGGTTTTGCGATATTGATAACCATGAGTTTGACTCCTATTTTTCCATCCTTTCTTGGATTTTTTATGTCAGCGTGTTCTTGGTGTTCTTCACATGATTTTCCTTGCAGGGGTCCAATCGAAGATCTGTTTTGGAATTCTTGTACTTGACATTTTTCGGCTGTGCCCCAACCACATTATTTGCTTATCCCTGATACAGGCCACCATGATTTGTGATGGTCTCTACTCATCGCTCTTTTTCCTATTTTCTTTATTTATGGTTTTCCTATTGAACCTACTTTTTTATAATCGAAGAAGTTTGGGTTAGTTTAAACCTGGGTTAAGAGAGGATTTCTCTCTTAGGAACCGTTCTGAAGTCGTGCTCGGGTTCCGGATTGTGTGGGATTCCAGCCAACACGTTTACGCACTAAATTTACTATTGGGCCCTCGCCTGTTCTACTCCTTTATAACCCCTATATATTCTATGAACTTGGGAAGAATTTGGTAGGGCCATACATGACTTTATCTGGCAATACAGTGTCTCCAAACTGTACTTGCATAATAATGATCATATCATCCGCATACAAACAGCAGAACTAAACCCATCCCTTGAGAGCCTTTGATTGTTTTGTCCAATATGTGCTTCTGTCTAGATATTTTTCTTGCAATTCTAAGTGTCGCTGATTGATTTCAATACCCACATATACAGGGTGTTTCGGGAGGAAAGGAAAATATTTTGTGAGTGCGTTCAGGAGGTCAAAATAAGATAAATAAACTCATACGTTTTAATCCGATTCTTAACTGTTTCCAAAATAGTCGGTTCTTTGTGACAATTTCTCATTTTAAAAGCAATACAAACAATAATTGTGGTATAAGGAACAAAATTAAACTGGTTTAGAATATTTTCGAAAATTGAAAAAATTTCGAAAAAAATTGCTAATCTGTCGTGCTGTACGTTGAATTGCTTGAAGATTGTTACTCATGATATTTGCAGCATTGAAAATTCGATTGCGGATTTATTTCACGGTCTCTACTCTTGTTTCGTGTACTAGTGATTTCGTGCACCCCCAAGGGCAAAAATCCAGTGGATTTCAGTCTGGTGGTACCGGTGGCCAAGAATGATGTCCTCGTCTGCCAATCGAACGATTATCCAAGCAATTATCCGGTGTTAAATGGGTCTTTCAAAAACTGAAAATCTCCATCTCCAGTAAGGCGCCAAGACCAGGATTACACGTTAATACTGAATCGATGTTGAAAGTTTCGTTCAAACGTGACATGAGGGTTTTCATAGAACTACCGATGTTCATTGTGGTAATTAGTGATTCCATCGGGGGTAAGCTGAGCTTCATCGGTAAATAAAATGTATCTGTGTAGGCATCGATTTTGTTGGATCCGTTGGGAAAATTAAACCCTTAAGTCATGATCACCTTCTTGAAGACTTTGAACCGGTTGAACGTGGAAAAGCTTTAAACCATTTTTCCTAAGTGTCTTCCCAACGGATTTATGTGATTGCATTTGAAGTTCGTCCCTAATCCGCCTCGTACTAAGACCTGGATTCACTTCAGCCATGTCGTTCAGAATCAATCCTTACGCTTGGAAAAATTCCAGTTTCCTAGACACACCGTTAACAATCGAATTAAACCATATGGGTTCATTTATCTTATTTTGACCTCCTGAATGCATTCCCAAAATATTTCCCTGTCCTCCGCAAACACCCTGTATATGTTGGTTTTACTGATTCTTCTCTAATCTTATTTCTCGTATAAGCGATTAGTACATGATTATCCGCGAAGCACAGTTTGTACAGGGTGGCCCACCTTATTCGAGTCTATCTCACGAGGAAACGAATAGGTATTTCTAATTCAAGGTTTAGACATATACAGGATGATTCAAAATTGGCGTCATTCCTCTGGGGGTGGTGTCTGGGGGTGTTTTAGGAGTACAAGGAAAAATAGTAAAAAAATAATTCTTATTAAAACTGATATATTTGCAAAAAACTACATCAGAAGGATGGCAACAATGTTTTTCAAGGTAATAAACTACCACTCAGCGAGCGAATGAAGCTTCGTACTTCAAAAGGGTTTTCTTCATTTTCAACTACTGAATTGTTCCTACACAGTTTTGTCCACGCCACTGATCCACTGGTCCTAAACTTTCGGAAGGCTCTTTCAAACAGGGGCGGATTAATGGAGGGACTTGCAGGGGCTGTAGCCCCGGGCCCCAACATTGACAGGGCCCGGCGAACTTGAATATTTCATTAGTAGATTTTGTTAAAGTTTTTCGTGATAAACTGTCTGATTTTGATCAAGACGCTAAGCAATTGAGTGATTTTGTAAATCCAGAATATTCTGCTTCTAGAGACTTTTTTCCGCGCCTATTTTTTTTCAATGGATTCTTCATCAACTCGCTCAAATTCCTAATTTTTTAAATTGCGAATTGATTATTGACTACTTTTGGACGACAGTGTATTCGAAATTTCCATAACAATCACTTATGGGGTGAGGAAAATCCACATGGGATATTTGAAGCTCATTTTCAGCATCAGTTTACCATAAATGTATGGCTACAGGAAGAGTAGGGCAATTTCTTCTTGAAGACATTCCTACACAGCTAGTAATGTGTGACACATGCATGATGGTGCACTATGGACTAGTGCACCATCATCAGTTCAGCATTAATATACGTAATCACATCGGGAACATTGGCCGGCTCGATCGCCGGATTTAAATCTCCGAGATTTTTGCATTTGAAGTTTTCTTAAGTCATTAGTTTATTCCCCTCCCGTCGAAAATGTTTATGACTTGAGAAATCGAATTATGGCCGGCTGTGAGACAATAAGAAATACACCAGGACTATCTGCGACGATACGACAATCAATGAGCTGAAGTGTTGAATCTTGTGTCAGGTCTGAGGGAGGTCGTCACTTTAATCGTATAAGCGTGACTGCTTGCTGACAAGCTCAAATACGATTATCGACACTTTTTACCATTCCTTCCAACAATTCTGTATAAATAATCGAGCTATTGAACCAGTCAGTATTCAGATATTGCAGATAAAAGGTCAAGTTAATTTCGTTTGAAGATATTTTGCGTTTCCAATCATGATGAGTCGGTGTGTTTCAAGTCGCCCGGAGACAAACAGAGCAGAACCAAGACAGGGCAAACGGCAGGCAAATGCCATCTGATCCGGCATAATCTAAATTTTAAATAGGCTAAAGTTGGAAAGTAATTTGGCTTTTTAAACAAGAAGCAAAGCGGGCCGGGCGGCATAAAGGTAGCACGGCCCGTCTATCCTTCCAAGCAAAATCTGCAAAAGCCCTTCAGGGGCCGCACTTTTCTTTTATTGTTCTGCGCTTTTAGGAAACTTTTCACTAAATAAAATTGCCTTTGTGCAAACTTTTTAACTCGTTCCGTATGCATGGGGGTCTTTAGGAAGCGCCACTTTTCGAGAATCCGATTTCCTAAGCGCTGCTCAAACACACGATGATCGTTGCCACCGTTTCACTTTCACTCGAATGGGACCTTTTCCTATTCCCTTAACTTCTTGACTCTGACATGACTCGTTTGTCGTAATGCATCCCAACTAATACGCCAATTCCTTCTAAAGGTTTCTTTGCGGTTGTAGAGTATTCGTGCAATCTTAACATTAGCATTTCATGCCCCAATTAGTCATGTGTAGTAGCATCGCATGCTAAAGACAAATCATTTCTTTTTTGAATATTTACCTGATATTATCAAATGTCCAATGCGGGAACGTTCAAAATTGCATAATTTTAGTGAAGTAAGTCCATTTGCTCGCCGTTGAATTAGAAGCTTGAAAAAAATCTTGAAATATAGTCCTTAAACAGGAAAAACTTAAGGTTTTCAAACTCAAGTATTGTTCAAACTCAATATTCTTTAGGCGAACAGCGCAAATTTTTATCTGGAGGCAGGTATTGTTTTATGAAACATTGAAGAGTATAGATTTTGGTAATCTTCAACGGAATATTGTCTTCATAGAACCTTTGGAAAAATAAACTCTCTAATTCCCGTCCTGTTATTGAATTCCGGTCAGCATTTAGTTCAAATTCTCGTAGATTTTTCACGAAAAGCAACACAACTAGCAATTTCGTACGTTTTACATTGTAGAGGCGCCATTTCAGTGGGTTATTTCTGAGAAGGCTTACTTTCACTATTATCGCTAAACAATGCTAGAAACTTAAGGAATTTTCGATTTTATAAAATTGCTCTTCTATAAGCCTTTGATGAAAACGCTGAGCGGCAACTATGCATCCAGGGAGATTTTCCTTTACTAATATGTCACTGTTATTTTCGAGGTTAGGTTTTAAATTGCGCTCTTCAACACTTTAAGCTTGAAGGTTTTATTTGAACAATATAACAAGTATAGTTTCCCATATCTTTCCCAAAGTAGGGTGTCTTCTTCTTAGAGTGCCGTGCAGATTCCTGCGTAGGCGTTCATCTTTTTTCCTTATCAAATGATTCTGTCAATTGGGGATAATCAGTAGTCATTTTGCCACTTACTTTTCCGCTTTATACACTCAATTGATGGCTTTCCATTTTTCATCTTGTGACACACAAACTTTTTACGAGGCTGATTGAGCACACTGGGGTTGGGGAGAATTCTTCTGTTCAGTATTCTGGAAGTAGTAAAAGTCCACCAAGTGTTCATTACCAGTCTACAGATGGGGGCGTACCTCAGTGTGTCTAGTCAGCTTGGTCCAGAGCTTAATTGAGCACACTGGGGTTGGATAGAATCCTTCTGTTCAGTATTCTGGAGGTGGTAAAAGTCCACCAAGTGTTCATTACCGCTCTACAGATGGAGGCGTTCCTCAGTGTGCCTAGTCAGCTTGGTCCAGAGCTTGATTGCGCACACTGGCGTGGGGAAGAATTCCTCTGTTCAGTATTCTGGAGGTGGTAAAAGTCCACCAAGTGTTCTTTACCGCTCTACAGATAGAGGCGTGCCTGAGTGTGTCTTGTCTGCCTCGTGAAAAGTTTGATTGAGCACACTGGGGTTGCATAGAATTCTTCTGTTCAGTATTCTGGAGGTGGTAAAAGTCCACCAAGTGTTCATTACCGCTCTACAGATGGAGGCGTTCCTCAGTGTGCCTAGTCAGCTTGGTCCAGAGCTTGATTGCGCACACTGGCGTGGGGAAGAATTCCTCTGTTCACTATTCTGGAGGTAGTAAAAGTCCACCAAGTGTTCTTTACCGCTCTACAGATAGAGGCGTACCTGAGTGTGTCTTGTCTGCCTCGTGAAAAATTTGATTGAGCACACTGGGGTTGCATAGAATTCTTCTGTTCAGTATTCTAGAGGTGGTAAAAGTTCACCAAGTGTTAGTGCAAAGTAATCTTCAATTACTTGGCGCTCATTATGTGAGATATGCAAATTGCTGACTGTCTCTGACTGTTTGCTTTATTGTCCTGTTGTGTTTTTGTTAAGGGGCTGTTTAATCTTGTTGGTTCAATTGTACTGGTAACGTTTTCTGTACCTTCAACTCTATTATCATACCATGTGGTTGGAAACTTGTAAGAGCATCGGTTTTCGGGTTGCAGTCATTAGTGGTGATTTTCCCAGGGGTATGGGGCTTTTTTAAAGCTAGATTTCTGCTTCCTGGTTGTCGGTTATTCCTTTCCTGTCTGGGGTGAACATGACATGTGATTGGGATTTTTTAGATGTCACCCAGAAGGAAATGTGAATGTTTGTTTTGGTATGGGAGTAGAAATTGGTTGGCGTGTTGCCATGTTTTGATGCCCTGGTGTCTTGGGATTGACTTTCTTTGGGATTATAACTTCTGTGAGTACGATTTAAGGATTTGTGATGCACTTTCGCCAGAATGTATTGGTTACCGTCACAATCTTGTCTCAATAGATTTTGCATAGACTTGACATATGAATATTATACATATTAAGATTAATTCAACAGGTCAATTGATAACTGTGAACTTAGTCGACATCAATGTTTCAGGTGTTGGTGAATGCTGGTATACATGGATACTATTTCAGAGCTGATTTGTACAAAATTAAGGTAAGTGTGGATGCTATTGCAATGTTGTTATGCATACAGGATGATTCAAAATTGGCGTCCATTATTTTGAAATGGTCCCATTTTTGATTGCTAGCCTATATAAATACTTAAACATTCGACAAGAAAAATTACGGTTTTTACTTGAAATTATGAAAAATTTTTATATTAGAAAAGCACTGTTCTACAATTGTATGATAAAAATTCAAAGCGGCAACAATGTTTTTTGTCATTATAGTCTTATTATTATTATTACATAAAGTACAGTCAGGAAAATATACAAAATTATGATTATACAGTGTGTCCAGTATAAAATGATGTACATGGGGATATTGGAAACCGTTAAAGATACAGAGTGGACCAAATGGGGAAAAAGTTGCGCAATCAAGTGCCTATAAATAATCTATCATCAACTTCTTCGAACTCGGAATAGCAACGCATATACAGGGAAAAAAAGAAAAAAGTGCGTTTTATAAAATCCTTTATATCGTGTTTATTATAAAAGATACAATAACGAAATTTTCAGGGTGGGGGTAAGAAATGAGCGTGAATTTGAAAATAAAGTAAAAAATAATCTAGGCCCACTATGTTCAATAAGGCCGAAGTCAACTTTTGTTTTTCTTATGGGCGCCATATTGAAATTCTGCATTTTTAGATTCCCCTTTAAATATGCTCTTCAACCATGTATAACATGTTTATGTTCGGTCAAGATAAATAATTAAAATTAACAAAATTAAGATTTTATGGTAGTAGGCATTGATATTTCTCTTCAATTTCCCCATAGTGACGTTTGTTGTGTGTTTTAATTACCTAGATAACTGTCAAAGTAGAATTTATTGTCAGTGTCAAGTGTTTGTAATTAATTGTGTGTTTCAAAATGAATCACTTTTCAAATTATGAATGAATGAAAATGAAGCGAAAGCTGAAGAAATTTATTTAAATAAATATCCAGAAAGGCGATAACCTGGTAGAACTATGTTTAGGCGTCTGAAAGACAACCTTGTAGCTTACGAGAGTTTTGCTAAGGTAAAGAAAAACAAACTTCCAGACGAAAATAAAGAAAATTTGGTAATGCAAAGCGTGGTTGAGACACCTCGTACGTCTTTACAACAAATTGAAGCCCCAACAGGTGTTGCGCGGTCAACGGCGAATAGTATTTTAAAGCGTTATAAATATCACCCCTATCGTGAACGGTCCTGCCAGGGACTCCAGAATGGCGATGCGATTAGAAGAAAGGCATTTTGTCAGTGGTTTATACAAAGAAACAACGAGATACCAAACTTTTCCTTAAAAGTCCTTTGGTCAGATGAGAGCCAATTTACTAAATGTGGACTATTTAATCGTAAAAATACCGTTTTTTGGTCAGATGAAAATCCACGGCTAGTTCGTCAAGTTAGGCACCAAGTTAGTTTGGATTTAACGTCTGGTTAGGTATTGTGGGTAGCCACGTGATTGGACCATTTTTTTAATGAGAACTTAAATTCCGAGAGATATTTGAACCTCTTACAAACTAACGTAGCGGAAACACTTATGGATGTTCCAGTAGCTACCCTGCAAAACTTGTATTTCGAACAAGACGGCGCGCCGCCACATAATGCACGTATTATCACAGAATTTTTAAATCACGAATTTCCCAACAAGTGGATAGGCAACCTGGGACCAGTAAGATCCCCTGACATAACACCGCGTGATTTTTTTGCATGGGGCAATGCTGTTAACAGAATTACCCCAGAAATGATCAGAAAATCCTGTGAAGCAGTAATGAGACGATGTACGTTGTGCGTGCGAGAAAACGGTGGCTTATTTGAACACCTACTTTAATCCTAAAATGTTTCTTGTTCTTTTGCAGTGTTCGATGTATGATCATTAATAATTTAAAGTAATAATTAATAGAAATATCAATGCCTACTACCATTAAATCGTAATTTTGTTAGTTTTAATTATTTATCTTGATCTAACATAAACATGTAATACATGGGTGAAGAGCATATTGAAAGGGGAATTTAAAAGTGCAGAAATTCAATATGGCGCCCATAAGAAAAACAAAAGTTGACTTCGGCCTCATTGAACATAGTGGGCCTAGATTATTTTTTACTTTATTTTCAAATTCACGCTCATTTCTTACCCCCACCCTGAAAATTTCGTTATTGTATCTTTTATAATAAACACGATATAAAGGATTTTATAAAACGCACTTTTTTCTTTTTTTCCCTGTATATCCGTTACTATTCCGAGTTCAAAGAAGTTGATGACAGATTATTTATAGGCACTTGATTGCGCAACTTTTTCCCCATTTGGTCCACCCTGTAACTCTAACGGTTTCCAATATCCCCATGTACATCATTTTATACTGGACACACTGTATATTATTGTCTTTTTATAGGAGGTATTGTTGACATATGTTGAATGTACCGGTCACCCTAACCTATTTCATTGCTTTTCAACCTCACTTTCTGTGTTTATCTATGGTTACTTGAGCTTTTGATATTTAAGAAGTAGCAGGTATTTACGTAATGTTAATGCGGCAGATTACCATGAAAAAAATTGTGCCGACCTTCTAATTTAGTTTTTTTTAAATACCCCAGAAGAATGACGCCAAGTTTGAATCACCCTGTATTTATTATAATTGTTAGTGGAATGAATTGAAAATTTTCGGTTGAAATTGCAGGCAGTTTTTCGCAAAACGGTTACAATATTTAGAGTGGCAAATTGAACTAGATTTGAAATAGCTTATTAAGCAACAGGTTTTGAGGAAACACGTTACAGAATTCTCAGTTTAGGGCAAACAATTCGTCGCTCTAGTACTTAAAATATATACAGGGTGGCCCAGTTTCCAGAGCAGAAACTTTATAGACCAATGGGGAATTCGCAAACGCTTTTCAACTAGATTGGAAAAATTCGTCTGTAACACTTACTTTGCGATTAACTTGCTCCACTCGAAATGAGTAGTTAGCGAAAATCGTGGAATTTTCTAAATTAACCTCGTATAGCTGATCACTTTCGGTTTTCTGGATTATTGTAGTCGAGACGAAAGTGGTTATGCATTTCTGGCCCATTTCCCCACATATTCGTTTAAAACGATAATACAGATTCCCTGCACAGTTTGACGTAAACGATTTCTCACGATCCAATCGTAACAAACTTTAACCGGCCGGTCAGACGGTCAATCCTATTCAAAGGAAGCTAACGAAGCGTGGCTTCGGTTAAAAACGGCTGGATGCTCCGGATATGCGAGACTCCAAGAGGAGCAGATAATAATCCGGTCTTGAGAAGCTTATAAATTTAATCAATCAAGCGTAGACGGAAGCAAATAAACGCCAAATATTAAATTTGCAACTCATAGACGAGTTTCTCTGAGGGATTCGTGTTGAACCGTTGGCGCGAGTTTCATTTCAGACGATCGGCAATTGTCGACGAGCTACTTGTAGTGGCTCGGTCATTTTCGCCTGGTCTTCGGGGTGTGTCGGCAATACTCGGCGACTGTTGCAACTAATGCGAGACAAAGAGAGCCTGATTAATAGATAAAGACACATTTATTGTGGGCTAGTGCGTTTAAAATCACATGCTTTGAATAGGGAAATAGATCATGACAATCTAGGCATTTCGTTTATGGGAACGGGTCGTTCCAGCTCCACGGCGAGTTTAATAAAACCATTTTACGACGGGCCCGGAAAACAAGTCGGAATACAAAATAATATTCAGATCCGAGGGAACAAAGCCATATATTGGAAGACGGACAGGTAGGGGATATTTCTTAGATTTGCTACAAATCGAATATCAACGAGAAACAAATAGAATCAGACATTTCAGCCTGGATCTCGCAGTTTGTTAGGTCTCCCTCACGTCACATTTAAACTTCAACTGAATTGACGTAGACGAGCCAATAGCAAGAGCCAAAACTAAGAAACTAACTGGGCGCCACCAATAAATTTCGCGAAATTTATCAAAAGGCAAGGAAATGGAATAATTAGTTTCAGTTATAAATAGTTATAAATTGGCACAACATGAACAAATAACACAATTAACTATTGTTGTGTGTGTAAAATTGGAAAATTGGCGTTGGAAAACCAACATCGATTATGCACAGAGCAAATTAATCAATGAAAACAAATAGCCGAACTTTGCCAATCGGAACAATGCAAATATGTACCGAAAATGATTGGTTCAATATAAAATCGGCGATAAACGGGGCAATTAATCATCAAAGTTGATATTCTCACGTTTCTTTTTTCTCTGCCTTCATTTGCCTCAAAGGATTTTCGTTTTTTACCCGAATTGGGTCAAGGCATAAATCATTCAATAACCTAACGAATCGGAGAGATGAACGATGGCCGTTTTATTTAACACATTGACGGTTTTAATGGTATTTCTCAACTTATTAGCCGGATTTCGAGGGGTCTTTTGGCAGCGCATTTTGAACCATTGAAAATTCTAACGTGCCAATTCGAACAATTGGACTGTTTGGCGTTTACATTTTGTGCTCACTAGTCGCATATCGGCAACATCTGTTTAGCTTTTCTATTTGCGGCCGTTATCTCGTTAGCAGTTTTCATTCGTTTTTCGTGTTCAATCGGCTGAAAATCGGAATAAAAGTCCACGAATGCGGGTGATAAAACATATAGAGGTACGCCTGGCCATATGCAGCACATTTATCGATTCCATTGGAAGCGATTGTCTTTCGTTGATAACTTCGGCTTGTTTATCTCCAATTTGGCATTCTTCCGTGACAGGTTTTCAATGTGTGCGGTTGGTCGATCACCGAATTTATCTCTCTACCTTTGTTTTTTGGAAAAACAATTTTGCTGCTGTATCGGTTTATGGTCAGATTTGATCATAATAATAATAACAATAATCATTTTTTATTAGATTTTCAATACATCTTTTTTTCTCATCACAGATAGGCATTTTATAAACACAATAGTAAGGAAAGGAACAAAAATACAAGAGGAAGATACAGAAATATTAACTGAGGAAATATTGGGCAACCTATTGATTTGACGTTTTTAATTTATTTTGTGAATTGTTCAAAATGCCTGCCGTTATTTGCTAGGCAATAATACAGTCTGTCTTGAAATTCTTCAAGAAATTTGCATACATTAGAGGGGAATTTCGTCTGCATTGTTGTGATATTTCATCATTCAGTTCTTGTTTGGTGCGGTTTCGAAAAAACGGATTTAAAATGGCCTTTAGGAAAAAATCAAGAGTAGCCAAATCTGGATATCCCACTGACCATTTTAATGTGTCCTTTCTACCAATCCGCTTGCTGGGATAACATTGATTCAACCAATATATTACTGGTAAAGCAAAAGGAAGTGGATCTCCGTTTTGCTGGAAATTAAGACTTTCTTAGTCTGAGTACTGAGTAAAATTTTTGAAACTATAATAAAAAATAGACTGCAACAATCAGTTGGACAACACATACCACAATACCAATTCGGATTTAAACCTAAACACTCAACTGTTCACCCACTTTTTATACTAACCAACAACATACAAACAACTCACCTCACGAACAAGAAAACAGCATGTCTCTTCATGGACATCAATAAGGCCTTAGACAGTGTCTGGCACAAAGGACTTTTATATAAACTTTACCAGCTTAAATCCCCCAAATACATAATTCACGCAATTCAGAAACCTACTCACAAACAGACACCTAGAAGTACGCATAGACAACACCCTCTCCTTTGCTTTCTCCCCTGAACAAGGACTCCCACAAGGATCCCCGCTATCACCCCTTCTTTACAATATATACTGCCACGACATATACAATCACAGTCTCCACGACAAAAGACACATTGACAAATCTGCTTACATACTACAATACGCTGACGACACTGCATTGATCGTGCACGACAAAACTACAGTAAAAGCAGTACAAAAACTTCAAACACTAACAGACAATACAATTGCTTGGTTCTACAAATGGAGACTTACACTAAACGCCACGAAAAACCAACTACTTTTACCAAACCACCAAATTAAAGACGACTCTCCATCAATAACAACAGACGGAAACAGAATTAGACCAAAACAAGAGGCAAAATACCTAGAAATGACACTGGACCAAAAACTAAAATTTACAAAACACGCACAGAACGTAAGAACAAAAATCATTCAACGGACAAAACACTTCCGATCACTGACGTACAAAGACAAAGGAATCAGCACAAAGACCGCCACAAAAATTTACCAATCAATATGTAGACCTCTGCTTGACTACGGACATATACTGACAGCGAATGCATCTAGGAAAACTAAACAACACATTCAAACAACAGATCAGATTGCCCTGAGATCAATAACGAAAATAAGACATCCTCAAAACCAACTACACAACCCCTCAAACCAACTAGTCTACCAACGAACAAAAATAACGCGAATAACAAAAAGACAACTCCAATGGTAAACGAAATGGAAAAACAATTCCTACAACTGGACCCTACTGAATCCCATTTGCCTCACGAGACAAACGAGACAATCCCGCTTCCGCTTCCCAACAACAACACTACTTGAACACTTCCAACACGACTGAACCAACCTGCTAGACGATGATAGACGATATAAGACTTTCTTCATCTTATACTTAATTTTCTGAAATTGAGGAAGAAAGAGAATATGAAGCCTGTATTTGTGTTTTCCAGGATTTATGTTCAAACGATGCTTTCGCGCGGAAATTGTTTATGACCAAATTGATCTGGGTTTTTATTGTCCGAATATTTACACTTCTGATTGCTAACACTCTTAGTTAAAAAAGCAATCGATGCATCACTAAAGTAGGATTTTGTTAAAAAAAAGCCCTTAACATATTTATTTGCAAAATTCCATTATTTCTTCGTAATCAACTTGGCCAATTTTTGTAAAATTGGGACGCCAAAAAATGTGCTGCCAAAACCTAGTGCACAGAACCTGTAGAGATATTTGTGGACCTCAGCGACTTTTGGAATTGATAAACCTGGGCCAGCAGCAAATTGTCCCCAAATAGCCCCAATTTGGCATGCGTTATTAGAGACTTATTGGAAATTATAAATACTGTCATGCACTAATAAGGTTAATCCTTATTTTGATACTGCAGTAGCTTTATTTCTTTAACGAAATGATAGTTGTTGGGATGTCCAGTTCACTGCTTTCAATATTAAAAAGGTAATAAACTAACGTGTTATATTAAAATATTAAACTAATACAGCTAACCTAACTTTAAAGGAATTAAATTAACGCTACGTTGTTGTTTTGTATTGAGCATTTTTTGAGCGCTGTTTGAGCATTTGCGCTTAATTATTACAATTGAAAGGTGTAGAAATAGCAACTAGGTTATGTGTACAATAAAATATTCTGCAAGAGATCGTTAGAACTGTTAACTGCCAGTCTAGAAGTATAAATACAGCAGTACAGTATCGCTGCACAATTAGCACAGAACAGTATCCGTATTAAGGGATTCCTTATTTTTATACTGAATTGCGACGGCGTATGTGTCCAAATACCACTAACTTTATTACTGCATCCCCTTATTGACCGTCCAATATCTCTCTATTTAGAATTGTTGGCTCAGTATATTTTCTACTACAAACTGACCGTTTTTGCGTACTGATTCCATCACATACTTATTCTTAACGTTTTAATTCGGATTCTTATCGTTAAATACTTTGGCGGATTGGCAGAAAGAGCAATTGTCGGCGCCATTTAAAAAAAGTACTTTCGCCCCTTCTAAAGTGTATCCCGTCTCAGGGTCTAAATTGTTAAACAATCTGAAGCATGCAGTGCATGTGCCAATCTACTCTCTTAATAACTTCGAAGTGAAAAACGCGAAAATAAAATATTTATGTCTTTACATGGCACAGTTTCGCTTCTAAATCCTGAAAAGACCATTCGATTTTACTTTCGCCTTCAGCATTAGATAGAGAACTCTATGCTCTTTAAAATGATGGTTGGTTTTGAAATGAAAGCCGTGTATATTTTCTTACACAAGTACTTAAAAGTCTGAAAGAGTTGCAAGGATGTACTAGATATGACTTCAAATTTGGGATTTATTTCGGCGTCCAGTGGAAAAATGCGATTTTTTGAGTCCCAAATTTACACAAGTTTTACAAATCGGCTCTCGTTTAGATTGGATTGCGGTGATTTACAGTTACGTAAGTTAGAAACGCTGTGTAAAAATTCCAATCATTAAAAAAATCGCATTTTTCTAATTTCCATGTGAATTTGAAAATTTCCCCTTGTAAATTTTTCAGAGTTCTATTCAGAGCTCGTGATGCAAAGTTGCAAGTTCGGGATTTTACTTTACAAAAGCTTGAAAAATCAGTTCATGAATTAATTTCGATGAAGTTAGTTTTTGGTTACGCTAGTCAGTTAGATCCTGAAATAAACGTTTTAAAGAGAGAAGCAAAAGGAGTTTTTCAGCTTCAGTTTAATAAAAATCTAAAAAATCAGTACCTTGTTGGATTTATGTGAAGTTCAGTCAATTTGCGGCTATTTAAGTCAGTAACAGTTTTCAAAAATTACAGTGTTATATTCGTTCTGGTTTTCAGAACTGGAGTAGAAGAATTCGACATTTTTCAGTGGCTATTTGAGCCAACTTTGTCTGTTCCATCACGCTAAACTCGTTCTGTCTCCACTTGTTTGAAGGCCCATTTTCTCTTCAGGTGCATCATTAATGAACACTTACAACAATCACTTAATACGGACTTCAGAGTATGTTTATTCATAGACTTGCAGTAAGATTAAACATAAATTATGGCTGTTCTAAATGTTTAGCGCAAGTGGGCATATAATCCTGCACAGTTAAACCCATAGTAGATTGAGAGCAACGAACCTGAAAGAGGATAATGTCCAAAATTCCAAAAGAGTCCTGCAGTTTCGTTGCTTTGACCAAATAGTTCTTATCGCGCAATCGGCGACAGCAAACTTTCGCTTTTCAAGTTGTTTTATGGAGTCGATTTCCGGCAGTTCGGGTCGCCCGATCCCGGCCAGAGTTTGACCGAACAAACTTCCCACATCGTCGAATCTCAGGTGAATCTCCTGCACGGGTTAATCCATAATGCATGAGCCTTCACGTCAAAGCTGTTTTATGGAGCTGGGAGCTGATATGTAACAGCCAAGTGATTTTGGTTCAACGAGACTTCATAGAAATACTACTTAGCTGTGGTCTCTGGACCGGCGGGGGTTCCTCTAGGTTTACGAAAATTTCATTAGAAAATCTTCGTGTTAAAAAACACCCTCAAAAGACAGTCAACATATAGGCTAACCCGGTTCTCTTCAGGTATTGCCAGAACGCTTTGTCCTTTCTTCATATATTATATATTCACGAGCAAGCTAAACCGTGCAATCGACGGCCTACTTTTGATTATGCCAACCTTTTTTCCCGTAAGGTGCGTGATTATGCCACTGATATATTAAGGGTTGTAATCCCGGCTGTGGCCTTTATCTATAATGGCGTAGGCGCGGCACAGGCCGTGTTAGATAATAATTTACATACCGCATACAAGAGTAAACAGACAACCGAGAAAAAAAGAGTTCGGTTTGCTGGAAAATCGGGATATGCGAAACCGGGTAGTCCACATAAATTATTCTCTGGATTAGATGTGCCATGTTCATCGTCGGCCCGGGCTTTTTTCGAATATAGACGAAGTTTTTCCAGGGGAAAATATGAGACCTATCTCTTCTGTCGGTCGATGTTTTATGCAAACGAGCCTCCATGCACGAAGCTCGTTCCATAACTTGATATTACTATTATCTGCGATTGCCTTTTTTGCCAAAGCAAGATTTTCCTATAAAGTACGACATTTGGAAATTTTAGCCTGCCTGGTGAATTTTGCTTCTACCCACCTAAAACCGATCAATTTCACGTATCGCATAACACACTCTTTAATCTATCTGTAAGATTGTTTTATACGTGGTCTTCCCCTATTCATACTCACCACGGAGTAATGCGAAACAGAATCGATTCTATTTGCATAAGCAAACGGTTCAGAAGCTGACAATCAGTAAAGAGGATCCTGGTGTTGGTGTACCAACGGATTACAACTTTATAGCTGAAAAAATCACCGTAAGGTTTCGGAAGATGATAATAAGAATAAGAGAAACAAAAATATGTTGGGAGGAAATGAACTTCAGGACCAAACGATTAAGAGACTAAGTTGAATCAGATGATAGAGTGAGGGAGTGCTCAGGGAGGAAGATGAATGAAGCGTATAAAGGTCGTACTGAAGGTACTTTTGATATCTGAAGAAAAATCACTTCATCAATTTTGGACCACAGATTAACCACTAACGAAACAATAAAAAATATATGAAAATATAGAGAAGAGGTTCAGAGAAGCAAAAGGAGAATGACAAAACAGAATGCGAGCAACTGACTTAAACTGCAATTAATAAGAAATGATCAATCTACGTAAGAATCTACAAACAAACCCCTACATAAAACAAAATCATCGTCTCAATAGATTGGAAGATAATCATAGAAATGTGATATTGGACATAAAGTTAGACAAACAATCAACACTGTTGAAAGAAGAAGTTAAAGCTAACCCTTCAGCCAAGCAACAAGATTTCAGAAGCTCATCTGCTGAAAACACTTAAAACATACACAGAGTTTGGTATTAACATCTTCAGAAAGCTGTTGCTTCCCATCTCTAAAACTCTTTCAGAAGAAGAAGAAAAACACTCGACAGCAAAACTCAACATACTCAATTTGGATGCCCACCAACCTAGAAATTCCCAAGGTCTTGTTTAAGTCACACGAATTAATTCTAGTCATGTGGTCATTGACTTTTGAAAGGAATTCGATATAGTGCACTATAACAAGAGCCGAAAAGACACAAAAGTTGACGAGATAAACAATTTTATAACAGCAAAGTCATTAGTCTTCGATCTCCATTGATATTTAATTTGTATGCCTTGGGATATAGTACTGATGGTATAGGAAATTATATCTTTATTAATAACATCCGATATGCAGACGATACATTCATCCTTGCAAGCTTGGAGACTTTCGCAGTTTTGCACAAAATACAGCTTAGCCCTGAACAACAGTAAACGAACCATAGGATTGTTAAAAGAGGCGATATTGTTCAGGAAAATTGAACTTTTGCAAATGACACCATACGCAAACGGGTATAGACACGAACACGTATAGATACTGCTGTTAAAAAGCGGGTTCCAGACTCAAGTATCGGAATCAGTCCGAATTTTCAGATAGATCACAAAAACCTTTCGCAAACCATAACTGAGCCATAAATGTTAGGGTTTTCTTTAGGTTAGGTTCTTTAAGGATCCGAGACTTAAATACTCACAAAGACCTTGTTGAGGTAAAGTGTAGGATTATAGATGAACCCCCAAAATTAGCAGGATGCATTAAGTTCACATAATTAGCGAACTGAAATATTTCAGACACATTTATGATTATCATGATCATATAGCCCCCGAAGTCCACTGCTGAACGTAGGCCTCTCGCATGTCTGTCCAAACAGTCCTGTTTTGCGCCCCCTGTATCCAGTTCGTTCCCAGTCTCTTTATGTCATCGGTCCATCTTGTTGGAGGCCGTCACCGGCTTCTGTGTGCTTGTATTCGGGGTCTCCACTCCAAAATTCTCTTTGTCCATCGGCAATCGTCATGGCCAGCCCAGTTCCACTTCAGGGTGGTTATCGTTACAACAACGTCAGTTACTCCTGATTGTCTGCGGATGGTGGCATTAGGAATCATATCACGCAACGATATCCCTAACATTATTCTCTCCATCGCCCTTTGGGCAACTTGCAATTTAGACACCGTTGCTTTTGTTAACGTTAGCGTCGCTGCACCATGCGTCACTACAGGTAGAATACATTGATCGAACATTTTTCTCTTCAGCCTCATTGGAATACTTGGTCTGAAAAGGTCTCTCAGCTTTCCAAATAGAAGCTAGGCTTTCTTCTTACCAACTCGCATGTTTGGTTATCCCTGCCTATTTTTATCTCGTGGCCCAAAAGTTTGTAGGAAGTTACTGGCTCGATGTCCTTCCCGTCCATGAAGATATTCTTGGCTTGAACCAGGTTGGTCATGAATTGGGTTTCAGAAAAGTTTATCCTGGGGCCAATCCCCCCCTGAAGCCGCGAAGAGTCCTTGCAGCATTGTCTGTGCCTGGTCAAAGCTGACAGCGATAAGTACGATGTCATACACAAAACTTGAGGTTATTTAAAAACTTTCCTTCTATATTAATACCCATTCCATTCCAGTCGACGGTTGCATACTCCAACAGGGCTGTGAATAGCTTTGGAGAATTTGTGTCTCCCTGACGAACCCCTCTTTCAATACGAAAGGTCTTCGTGTCCTCGTGAAGCCTTACACATGCTGTAGCATGTTCATAGATATATTTAATGAGGGAGGTGTACCTATAGTCTATTCCACATTCAGCCAGAGCACATGGTTGACAGAATCAAAAGCTTTCTCAAAGTCAACGAAGACCAGGATCAAAGGTTTATTGTATTCAATAGTCTTCTCAATCAGCGTTTTGATGGTTTGTAGGTGGCCATTGGTTCCATACTTAGCTCTAAATCCGGCTTATTCAGGGGGCTGATAGAAGTCTAATTTTGATGTTAGCCTTTTGGTGATTATGTTCATAAACAGTTTGTACAAGTGGGATAACAAGCTAATCGGTCTATAGTTGCTCAACTGAGTCATATCCCCTTTTTTACGCATTATTATTATTGCTTTGTCCCATTTGGACGGTGTTGCTCCATTTAAGCGGCATGCGTTAAACACCAGAGCCAGAGCCTCCAGTTACGCATGACCCCCCCGCCTTAATTGCCTCAATAACAATTTGGTCATCCCAGCTGTTTTATTGTTCTTCATTTCATTCAGTGATTTTGATATTTCCGCTGTTGTTATCTCTGGAAAGTCCTCTAAACCTCTACGTTTCACTCTCCTGATCCTAATATCTTCGTTTTTGTTCTCTTCTCTGTACAGCTCACTGTAAAACTGTTCTACGACCCTGATAACTTCATCCTTAATTGATGTTATTTGTCCTTGATGGTCTGCACACGTAAACTTTTGTTTTCTTCTATGACAGTCGTTTCTCGATTGGTCGCATTGCTGATATCTGTTATCAACTGTCTTAGTTCGTCCCTGATTTTGTCATTCTATTCTTCAGCTCTCTTCGTTTCTCCATTCGGATCTTTGAGTCTGAGCTGATTTTATCTTCCTTTCCTCTGCCCCTCGTCCTATACCTCTCGTCTGCACTCCTCACGGGTTTCAACAAGCGATTGTTTACGGTTTCTTCGTCCATTTCCTCCAAGTCTGCCTCTTCAAAACTATTTCGAACAGCCGAAAGCCAACAAACCATACTCCAGAAATAAAACTCCAGAATTAAAAACCCTCACTGCAGAGAAAAGAGCAGCCTACAGATAAACAAGAAATAAAAAAAGACTATTGGGAATAGTTCTCCACCGACATGCAACATGACCTGTACGGAGGACAACGGAGAAAATGAAACCTCATTAGATGGCAGAAGAAACTGAGGAATGGACAAACCACCTCAAGAGTCTGTACAACACCGAAGAACCAGGGGATCTATGGACCATGCCCAACAACATCGACAACTACATTATAAACAAAACAGAGATCAAAACAACAACTAACAAATTGAAGAACAGAAAATACCAGGCCCTGATAAAATAACAAACGACATGCTCAAATATGGATGCGATGAGCTGATGATAGAACTATCACACCTTTACAGTATGCTTATGTCCACAGGAGAAGTACCACAGGAATGGAAATCTAGGATTACAATCCCTATCTACCGAGTACCAGAAGGGAGAAAAGAAAGACCCAAGGAACTATCGAGGCAGCCAAAGAGGAAGTGCAGTTATCGATAGGTATCAGGCAAGGAGCCTGAGTCCGATACTCTTCAACCTATTGATGGACCGCATCATAAACCAGGTGAAAATGTAGGAAGAGGTCACAGAATGGGACAAACCAAATTGAAGAGAGAGCAAACAATGTGCTATGCAGACGATGCGATTCTCATAGCAGAAAATGAGGACAACCTGCAGCGAATGCTATTCGAGCTAACCCAGGCCGCAAAGAAATATAACATGATCATCTCGATACCGAAAACCAAATCTATGACCAGAAGCAAGGAACCGATACGATTCAAGCTGGTACTAAACGACCAACCAATCGAACACGTGATGATCTTTGAATACCTGGGGATAATAGCTTCAAGCAGCCGAAATACAATATGACGAGGTGAAAACACAAGTAAATAAAGCAGCAAGAGTGTCTGGCTGTCTACATAATACTATTTGGAAAAACAAACACATGTCGATAACAAGCAAGGCCAGGATCTACAGAACAGCAGTGAGGCCCATCCTCACCTACGCAGCGGAAACGAGAGCAGACACCAACCGGACGAAAAGAGCACTACGAACGACCGAAATGAGGGCCCTTCGAGCGCTCGCAGGCGTCACACTGAGGGACAGGCAGCGAAGCAATGAGATCCAGGAGCGATGCTATGGAATGCCAGATGATGTTAGATGATCACGAGGAAGAACAAAAGAGTTAATTGAGCATGTCGACAGGATGGGAAACGATTGACTCGCCAAGGCCGCATACAAGGAGAAACCGAACACGACCAGACCCTTACGAAGAACACCAAAAAGCTGAGCTGACTCCTGGACTATATCGTCACAGGACATCGAATAAAAAGTTGGAAAAAACAGGACATAACCCTATCAAAAGGAAGAAGAAGAAGAAGTGTTAATGTGAAAATGAAGCGTGGGTAGGAAGAAGATGCTTGAAAAATCAAAATGAGCAATTTGGCAAAACATCCACATAACTGTTTGGAGCTGCAGCATCCAGGAAATCTCGCTTAACGCTAAGTCCAATTAATTCAGTTGATTTCCTTCAATGAAATTTCGTGTTTTGGTACATTTACGTACGCCTGAATGCTAACATTTCATTACTGTGACCAGAAGGTTTAATTGATGTTGAACAACCGATCAAACAACTGTCTAAATCCATCACACTTCGTTATGGGAGTAGAAGTGATTTTTAACGTTCAAAAATTGCACATAACATCGTTCTTCCTCAGAAGGACGTTAAAATCCATTCGCATTAGCAATGAAATCATTGTTTCTTAATGTAATGTTCTCATTTAGGCTGTAGGTTCCTCTTTTCAATGAACTCTTCCCATAAATAAATTTATAAAAATACAGAAGGAGAGGAAACACACAGGATAAAAAAAGGTGAAGCAACATCTAGTACCTACCATTGCAACATGTTACAATTGGCTGTGTATGTTACTTGCGAGTCATCTCTTTTATTTCTCATTAAAACGTCCACATAACCGCTTTTGGAGAAGTATATTTTGCAATAAAATGCGAGTCACAGTTCCATGCACTAAAACGGCCGTATCCAAGCATATTAAATTTTCTTTTGCACGAAATGTTCAAACCTGCACAAATAGACTGGACGGTGTAAAGAAAAATATGGCGGCTCGAGGCTGTTTATTTTATGCCTTTTAAATATACCTACTGTGATTATGACCCATGCGGCAAGCAGATGCGTTCGCCACCGCACCACTCACACCACTGTGACCACTACAATATACACCAGGACACATTAAATCTCTGGTCTATCGAACACCGATACAAATTGAACAGGAGTTAATTAACCGAATACGAGAAGCTTCCCAAAATGGGAACCCAGTAATGGTGCGAGGAGTGCACAATAACGTGCCTACACTAGGACTAACATTTTTGGAATTAAACAGGTAGACCTTCAAACACCTCTTGTGAGTTGTCCACATTTCAAAACCGTTCTTTTCTAACCCACTGATTCATATCTAAGAATTTCGTTTCACCACCAATCACCAAAATGTTTTCGTATTTGTAGGTTACCGGGTTTTTTCTCATTCACTTACCGCGGGATTAATTGTAGGGTAGATCATTGAGCGATAACTTTCTATAGAATGTATTGTTGATAGATAGATAGATAAACATTTATTAAACATTCACATTAATAAAACTCACAAACAAGCCAACTTCCATGTCTGGCCAGATGTTCGGCCGGTAGCTCTCTTTGCCCATGATCTAAATAGGAGCGCTAAGTCGTCCATTACCTGGGCAGTGCCCTAACATGGACATTCCCGAGCTAGCCATGCGCAAGACAACGTCAGGAGATGTCTTGAAGTCTTGAAGTGGCGGTTTTGGTTTTATTCGAGGGGCATTTATTAAGGAAAAAAAGGTCTTCCTGAAGGGAAGCCAAAAACCCCTTTTGCTTCGACCTTTAAGTTTGATACTGAAAGCCGTGACGTTAACCGCCGGCAGTTTTAACTAGATGACCAAACACATCACCCGCCATGCCCCCACCCCGACCTGTGCAAAGACCAGCCAACACCAACCAGAACGAGGCAGGACGAACCCGTCAAGTCACGTTATGTTGGATTTGTGCGTTTCAAGCCTGCTAGAAACGACTGTCTGCATTTGGCAAGCAATGTTTGTTTGTCGTCACGTACTGTCAGGGACAAAATCCTCCAGGGACCATGGGTTGGGCGATCGTTTGCTCTAACTTGGGTGATATTTCGCGTAAGGACTGAGCCTTGCACTCCGCTATGATAAAATTTTGCAGCGATGGTATCTATATAGTCGGTTATATAGGCCATCCCTGTAGCTTCGTGCATTTCGGTTATTCTGGTGTATCTGTCAGCCGATAGGACCCCTCTCAGGAACCTATTTTGGGTCCTTTGAACACGCCGTCTCGTGGCATCACAGACAGAGTGCCAGACAGGGGAGCCGTAGGTCAGTATGGGTCTTATGGTGGAGGTGTCGAGCAGAAGTTTGTTTTGAGGTGACAGAAATTAATTTGGCGCCAGAAGAGAGTATAACTTTCTTCGCGCCATGAAAGTCTTTTGTACAGCATAGTCAACATGCTTGTTGAAATGAAGTCGGGCGTCTAGTTTGAATCCCAGGTATTTCACCTCTTTTACTGGCTTGATTGGGGTATTTTGGACCATGAGTGGCGATAGGATTTTATTGTTAGTGAATTTGCGCGAATTAAAGATAATAAGTTCAGTCTTCCTGGGATTCACTTTAAGTTTCCACTTGTCGAAATACGGCGTCAATAAACTCAGGTGATGTGCAATGCGAGATTTCGCAGCCTGAGCATAGAAAGATGATGTGTAAATAGCCGTATCATCCGCGTATTGTGCTATTTTTGTAGTAGGAAGTTTTGGAATGTCTGCTGTATACAATGTATACAGAAACGGCGAAATCACTGTACCTTGTGGTACTCCTGCCGCGATGCGTCTTTTGGCAGAAGTGGAATTCTCCACTTTCACCTGGATGGTACGGTTTTTTAGGTAAGACGCTATAAGGGAAACTAGGTAGAGTGGCAGTGAATGTACGGCAAACAACTTGTACAGCAGGCCTGTGTGCCAAACTGTGTCAAAGGCCCTTTCCATATCGAGAAGCAGCATTACCGTACTTTGAAGCTTATTAAATGCTGCATAGGCATCCGTTGCGATCCTAGCAGTCTGCAGCGTTGTGTTATGTCTTGCTCGAAAGCCAAACTGCTCATCCGGGATTAAACTTCGAAGCTCGGCTGCTGCCTGTAGTCTCGATAGGATAACCTCCTCGGTTAATTTGCCGAGGGAGTTTAGGAGGGAAATTGGCCTGTAAGAGGCGGGATCAGTCGGGTTTTTGCCCGGCTTTAAGATAGGAATTATTACAGCGTTTTTTCAGTGCTTTGGGAAGTGCTGCAATTTAAGGACTGCGTTGACCATTTGTACTATTAGCACAATAGTTTTCCGCGGTAAGTTTTTGAGGAGTAAATAAGGGATGCAGTCTGGCCCGGGGGCTTTTCGGCTAGGGAGGCGCCGAAGACACGATTGTATCTCCGACGGGGTTGTTATATAGGAATGCAAAATCGAGGGTGGTATAGGATACTTCCGTTCTACAAAAACAGCGGTCGGTCTTTCTATTTCGTTATTCTGAAGGGCTGGTTGGACTTTGTGTACTTCTGCCAAGAAGTCGGCGAGCAGCTCGCATTAGTCACTGGTGGTAATGTAACTCCGCCCCTCTTTTTCAAGAGCGGGGACTTGCTCGTAGCCTTTTCGTAGGCTTCTCGACAGTTTTCACAAGGAATTGTCACGGAGAGAAAAGTTTCGCAATTTTTCCGCCCAGGTAAAATTTCTGTATGCGGAAATTTCACTCTGGATGTCTCAGATCGGACAAATGACCGCCTCGACTTTGCTGGCACAGACGTGCTCTTTTCATGAAATTTTCACGGACTGTTGCGCATAAATTTTGCGGTATTTCAGAGATACACCGTTGAATTTCATCTGTTAAGGCTTCAATCGTTGTTGGTTTGTTCACCTAAACTTGTGACTTTAAAAAACCCCAAAGAAAAAAGTCGAAAGTTAAGAACTCGTTACTAAAGATGATTTTCGTTGAAAAATCACCGTCCAATTGTCGTTGTTCCAAAATCCGATCAACAAAGGCTCTTCGTTGCCCATGGTCTTCCGGCTTTAGCTCTTGAGCCAATTCAACTTTGTACGCATGAAGCTTCAAATCTTTTGTTAAAATTCGATGCCGAATTGATGTGGTTGGGCTTTCCTCAACATTTGCATACTGCTGCGATATTTTCAGTCGAGCGACCAGGACGAACGCGTGTTTCTGTTTTCACTCCATTTTCTTCATTAATTTTCTCACAGTGGCTTCAGTTGGAGCATTCCGATGGCCCATAATTGTACGCATTTTTCAAACTGTGGCTGCAAAACTTCCACCACTTTGATAATAAATTTTCACAATGAGAATTCCTTGTTGTGTATTGAACCGCTCCATTTTACTTAACCTCCTGCTGTCTACTAACGAACGGCCTTTTTTAAGGTCAAATCATGACACTACAAATGGCGCGCAATTCAAAACCGTCGTTCTTATTGGAACACCCTTTATATGTGACTCCTAACATCTCTAGCGAGGTATTTATTCTTCCAGATAGTGTCCTGCTACTTTGTTGGCTTTAGTTACGTGTAGTCTAACATCTTTTTCTAGATCTGCGGGTCTTGATATATAATTCTATGTTATTCGTTCAAATATACTTGGTGTTATTCGTTGATATTAACCACAGTCGATATCACTTATTACATGATAGAAAACGTGCGGAAACAGCCTTTTCCAATTCCCTTAACTTGATGAATTAAACAAAATAATCAAATAAAAAGAATTTGTCTATTTTATAAGATTTGCTTAAAGGTGTGGCAGCGCCCCTAGGCAACTAAAAAAAACCTGCCTAGCAGGGCAATAAAAATCAGACAGTGCAGCTAAATAAAATATTTCATCACTTTCTTTATGATGTGAGCAACGACATGAATTTCCATATCCAATTTGGCGATGTGTTTACTGGCATACAGAAATTGGGGCTTTACTGGCACACACGCACTCACACAAAAAAACACTTTTATGAGCCATAAAGTCGCAAAATACGATTGAAAATATCGTAATTTAATATTACATTTGAAATAAATTACGTTCGGTTTGGACGGCGCATTGAGAGAGACGAAGCGTAATAATATTAAGTTACTGACGACGATCGAGTGCTGAAAAAGTTGATTGGCCAATGCTAATGAATCCCGGTCGTTGATCATCTAAATAGTTGCTTGAAGTGATTCTCGATTGAGTGCAACGAAAATATATCGAAGGAAAGTTGCAAGAAGAGTTTTCTTCGAGCGATGTTTGCCCCCGTTCAATTAAAATTCTTGTTTGGAATGGCTGACGGTGCGGAAACAAATTTGCGAGATTCAGTTTTAATAACGCTAATTGATAAAATCTCAATTAATTTTTTAATTAATTTTTATAACCCGATGTTCCCGAAACTTTGCCGGCAATCCGAAATTCATTAAGCCCTTTATGAGTTCCGAATATCTTTTCTTAGGGGGAAGCGTTCGGAAAACACCGGCAGTTCAACGCAAACGATTATTTTCGGACTATTAATAAATTTCCCTTTGACTTTCAGTCAAAAAACGTGCGACCGCCTTTTTCAACACTGTATAGGCCTTAGATTTTTCATTAGCCCATTTATCCAGCTCGTTAAAACTAGCCGGTATTAAATCGGCTTTTTCGGCCACTGCTTGCGGTATTATCCAAACGGTGGGTCCAGAATTATCTCAACTTTACGAGCAAAAACATCGTGTCGCAAAACTACCTTTCCAGTTTTACTTCGTGCTTTAATGCCCGGCAAAAAGAAGTGTTTTAGGCCCGTTCTGCTCAAAACTATGCCATACCCTCACGCTTAGCGGATTAGGGGATTACTAATTTGTGTAAATGCTTTATTCCACCTTTGTAAGCGGCCGGTTTTTATTGTGGGCGGGGTTTATAATAGATGCGGCGTTGAATCTCTATTGCCCGTATGTAGTTGTTATGGCTGCATTTCAGATTCACGTGACATTTAAAATACCATATGAATGCGGGTTTTCATGTTATTATATCAATTTTTATGATCTAATATCATCTATAACAATCTTACCGTTATATGTCACTTATTTTTGGACCACCCTGTATAAATAAATTTAGTATAAAAACAACTATTTTTTCCCAAAAAACGGTCCGCTGAATTTTAAATGAATTTAGACATTACCTCTGGGACCCACTGACTCACTGTATGTACAAGGTGATTCAAAATTGGCGTCATTCCTGTTAAGGGGTGTATAGGGAGTACAGGAAAAATAGTAAAAAAAATTAATTCTTATCGAAAACTGAGATATTTGCAAAAAACTATATCAGAAGGACGGCAACAATGTTTTTTCAAGGTCATCTGCCTCATTAATATTACGTAAATATCTGTTGCTTCTTAAATATCAAAAGCTCAAGTAACCATAGATAAACACAGAAAGTGAAAGTGACAATGAAAAAGGTTAGGTTAACCGGTTCAACGAATGCCACCAATATGTCCTATTAAAGGTCATAGCTAATGGTGTATTTACAATTAATGTTTTGAAATGTGGACATCTCACAAAAGGTGTTCGAAGTTCTGCCCGTTTAACTCCAATGTTTCTTCCGATGTTTTTGCTCGTGTAATAACGTTATTGTGCACTTCTTCGCAGCGTTACTGGGATTCACATTTTGAGCAGCTTCTCGTGTTCGGTTCGTCACGTTGTCTGGAAAAGTGTGGGTTGTTGTGCAATGCTCCGAGGTACTTGTGGAAGGCTCTGCTGCAATTATCTCCAATACCTGGTCCTCTATGTCTGGAACCCGAACACCTCTTGGTCGCCCACTATCTGCCTCAGTTCCTCTTTGGGCTTTAGAGCAACTGGAATTGCTCCATTTAATCCAGACGCTGTCCCGGATTACGCCTACATTTGAATGCTGAAAGTGGTTCTGCTGTTGGTTTGCAATCTAGGCGCCCACACTCTCCTGCGTTGGTACACATGACATCTCCATTTCCAGAATATTTATAAATGGATGCTTCAAATCCTCCCGCTCTCGAAAACAGATCTTCTTCGCAACTTGCATGTTCACAATTTTCTGAAAAGTCTTCTACTTGAGAAGGCGAGACACCTGCTGTAGAAGACGAAAACCCTCGCAAACCTTTAGACCAAATTTCCCTCCGTTCCTAGTGTTCAGGCCAAGGCCGCATCAAAGCGAGGAAGACAACTTGCAACAATTTTAAAGGCCTGTCGATGTCGATATTGTTCTACTTCCCTTTTTCTTTGCTTTACTTGATATTTACCATCGATTTTGAAGTTTTTATTTTTTTATGTACTTACTTTGTCTGCTTCGTTCTCATTATTTCTGAGTTCTGAGTTGGTGATCGGGAAATTTTTGTGCTTTACGTGATTAGTGATGGTTTCCCTTTTTCTTTGTCTAGTCTTCAGTCATTGATGATGCAACGTCTTATTCGCAAGTCAGTAGTTGTACCTCACCCTCAGAATGGGGCTCTTATAGGGTGCAATAATTCGGCAAAGATAAACCTCGGCTTTCCTACGAGCTTAATTTCCACCTCTTTTTTCTGAAGATCTGATACACAAAGTTGTTCCATGAGAGAGCGATGTGACACTGAAAATGCAGCCGTAATAACATTGAACGTTAGCTGTATGTTTTCGCAATGGAGAAATGGAAAATTCACTGCCCTGATAGTTTCCACATCCACCTAGGCGTACATGTGACACGTGTCACTCCATTTAAAGTGTCTTTTCCTTTTCGCTGGCTGGTGGAAAGTTTCAAATCCGCCAGTCTGCTCGGCTGTCATATTACAATGTGAAGGTTGGACACGAAGAGTTGGGGGTTAATTGGGGATCCGTCAATAACTGAGTTCCCGACTCGGCATCGGGCGAAGTGGCGACATGGGATCAACAAGTCGACAGTCGTCAGAGAGAACGAACTTTCCGAAAGATGCGAGAGTTTTTAAGGGGCATTTATCCATCATAAAATCTAGCTGAAATTGCTTGTGCCAGAAGCTGCTAATTCTTTAGCATGATCTAGCAAACGGCTTTGGACTTTTTTATTTTAAGTGACTCAACTTCCTAATGAGTTTGATCAGAGACGTCTGGATAATCAATTAGCACAAGTACTCTTGCATATACAGCGTGAATCAAAATGGGCGTCATTTAACTCCAAACACTTTTGTGTCCATGTAGTCACTTTATGGTGCACTCTTCGCAGCATTACTGGGCCTCATGTTGAGCAGCTTCTTGTATTCGGTTAATTAACTCGTGCTCAATTCGTACCGGTGTTGGGAGCACCGAGGCTTCGCGGAGCACTCTTTGAGCAACGCTGGTATACACTATAAGCGGCCATTCTATAGACACTCTATGGATTTCGTATACTTGTAAACGATACATTCAAATGATGCAGATTTGACGACGAATAAAGTGGCACCATAACTAGTCCGAAAATCCGGATGGCAAGTGAGTCGAACTGCGAAACTAATTATTCGCCATACGAAATGGGTCACTATAAAGCTTTAATCCGACGAGATCCGAGACTAAAACTAATTTAAAACAAAGGCCCTAATATACAGCCCACTGTAATACATGCAAGTACGTTAGTAAAAAGGAGCAGCCACTTTGGAGCAAAACTGTTTCTTGCTTTTAATGGGATAGAGCGAGGGCCGGCGCAATTACGAGAAGTCGGGCAAAAGTTGCATGAAAAATTGCCGCCATTTTTTTGGCTAAAGAGTTTTTCAAGTGCGCCTTTGGGGAATCGGGACTTTTCCTGATTGCATTTGGAATTCGGCTCACTCCCAAAAATGTCGCCAGACCATGCCGACCCTATTAATACTTTAACTGCCACTGGTAAGTGTGGCTAGTTTGGAAACTTGCAAAAATGCTCCTGTATGGTCAGCACGGCACACCTCAATCAGTGACTAATGAGTATGAGGAATAAATGTGGGGCGAAACAATGAAATATTTACAATGACTCAGCTCAGTCCCCAAAACATTTAACGGGGGTGCATATGAAGCGGACAAGGTGGTTGAGTCAGAATAAATAGGTGTTGCACGTGAGTAATCAAAGGGGGAGGATGCGTGTCAGTCTATTTGGCGCCCCCTTGTCTCACTTGACTGTGCATTGAACTTAGTTTATATTTAGGTGAGATTTATTCCAATTGTTATATGAATCGATAGAGGTATTTATGTAGCAATCCACTTGTTTTTTTTTAAGTCGCTAAAGTACATTACGCTTGATTAGTTAGCTCGTTGAACTGAAATATACGTCTTGCGCCTTCCGGTTCCTCGCTTTCATCCTCTTCTGTCTTCCCATTGCCCTGGATGTATGTTTCGCTCCCACATGGCTTTTTTATTACATCCATCTATGTCGTCTTGGGTCTTCCTTTTTCCTTCTCTCTGTTGGTGTCCATGTGAGGATTTGTTTGGGAATTCTTGTGTCATCCATCCGCTCAACATGCCCGTGCCATATCAACTGTCATCGTTGGATTTCTTCTATTATGTCTGTCTTGACGTTCATGATCACTCTGATTTCCTCATTAGTTATCCTCTCCAACCTTGATTTTCCTGCTGCTCTACACCAGAAGTCCATCTCCAGAGAACGCAACTGCCGCTCTTGGTGGGTAGTAAGTTGTCAAGTTTCGCATCCATACAGCACTGTACTCTTAAATATGGAGTAGTATTGGAGGTGCTTTCTTTCTCGGGATATACCTGTTGCCCATAAGATGGAGTTTAAGCAGCCATTCACTTTCTTCCCTTTTATGATGCGTTGGTCTATTTCTTTCTCTGTACGGCCTCCAGTCTCAATTTTTGCTCCAAGATATACGTATTCGGTGCATACTCTTATTGTTTCGTTTTTTTCTGGGTGTAGGTCACCTCTGTCGTTTCCGATGCACAAATATTTTGTTTTCTGTCGATTCACCGACAGTCCCCATTCTACGTACTCTTTAAATGATCTTCTTGTCATGAATTCCAGCTCCTCCTTGTCCTGCAGCTCTAAGAATCTGGTCATCTGCAAAATGTAAAGAATCCAGCGTTGAATCTTCTTTAATGGTTATTCCCATTCCGCTGCATACTCTTCTCCACTTCCTTAGTGCTTCATTGAGGTATATCTTAAACAATGTGGGTGACAGACAGCAGCCTTGCCTGAAACCCTTTGTAACTGGAAAACTGTCTGATAATTCAGCATTCAGTTTGACCTTTGATGTTGTTTAATCATAAAGTTGTTTTACATCTGTATTAATGTATAACTTATCCTGGATCTCTCCATCGCTTGTCATAGCTTTTGTACGGGAACGGTGTCATATGCCTTCGTAAGATCCACAAACAGAAGGTACAACTATCTGTTTCTTGCTACTTTCTTCTCGGTTAGTTGGGTCACACTGAAGATATGATCTATGCATGAGCGACCCGCTCATTGCCTGTTCTGCAACTTCTTGGTGTTCGTATTCTTCTTCTATTAAACTTTGGATGACTTTTCCATAGAGACGGCTCATGGTGCTAGTAACGGAGACAAACCTATAATCGGAACATTCGTCTCTCCTTCCCTTCTTGTGGATGGGAGTAATCCAGGCTTCTTTCTCTCTCCATTCATGTATCTAGTAAAGAGTTCTTGAATGTGTTTGATGAGTATTTTGCGTCCCCCATTTAATCAGTTCTGCGGGTATTCCTTCTGGTCTGCTGGCTTGTTATTCTTCATTGACTTAACTACTTTCCACATCCTTTTCTCGTTAATTTCTACTCGTGATCTCTCTACTCGGTATGTTTTTGGAGATGCTGCCAGATATGGTGCTCTATCTTCTTTAAGTTCTTGTGAGCAGTGTTGGTGCCATTTATTCATCTGTATAGGCTGGAAGTTTATTCTATTTACGGTGTCAGTATTTAATGTTCTGATTAGTTTCCAAGCTTCAGACGATCTAGTTCCCCCTATGAAGTTGTCGATCTCTTTACATTTCCTTTCCCATGTGTCGTTTTTATTCTGCTTTATCATGTTTTTAAACTTTGCCCATTCTCGTTTGTACATGGTTTTCTCATCGGTATTTTGTGTATTAAGCCAGTTATGATATGCCTGCTGTTTTGTGTTTCTCTGTTGCTGTACCTCTTCATTCCTGGTTCTTCCCCTAGCCTTTGATAATCCAACCTCCGTCCTACAAGGTCGTTATAGGCAGTAGCTTCGCAGTACCCTGGCAGGGGCCCTGATAGGGTGCTAACATCCGGGCCAGATGAACCCTGGTTTTTTTACGAGGTTGTTACTCCTCCCCTTCACCCTTTTTCAACCTGGCAGGCTGAACTAAACTATGAACGTTTCTTTATTGAATCAAAATCTCTCTGAACTCGTTTTCTCAATACTGAGAATTATAATCATTAACAATTTGTGTTGTTGATGTCCTTCATTGGCTCCGATTGTGGGTTTTATTCCCAGCATCGCAAAACTAGGTGCCGAAAGCCTTTTGAACTTGATCAGTTCATCGGGTTGGTGAGCGCTTTCTGGACCTTTCTGGATGCTTTCCGAAACTACTAAACGCTGTAGGTCATTCTGGTCTCTATGTGTAATGTGGTCCTAAAACCTCTGGATGCCTGTGAAACAACAAAAAAAGAGAGTTTTTCTTGCTATGCGCCGCCCATAGAATTTACAGCATGCGTCTCAAGCACCAGATTTGTAATGCATCAATTTTCCGTCTGTCTGCTACTTTAATATATGATATATGGAAAAAATCAGTAATAAAGTTGCTTCGTGTTAGTGATCATCTCATTGCACTTTTGATCATTCCTTTCCTTCTGCAAATGTCGCTCTCACTTGAGTTTGTGTTACCCATATAAGAGTCCAGATGGAGAAATGACATAATATTTGAAATATACCTAGGGCATCAGTCAGCTGCAGAGTATTGCAACTATCGCCAATCATAATTTCCGTTTCCTCTGGGTTGCCTTAAAAGCGCACCTATTGGTCTGTCTGCCTAAGACTTGATTTAAAGACAAAAATGTGGTTTACGCGAGATGAAGCTCTATCACATTTTTCTCGGCTGGTGCGAACGTTTGTAGATGGAACTTTTCCAAATCGTTGGATTGGTCGTGGGAGCGTTCTCGCCTGGCCACCCGGCCACAAGTCCGGACTTAATCCTCTGGGTTTCTCCATTTGGTCTCAAATGAATGATAGAGTTTACAAAGATCCTATTGCATCGCGGGAAGAATTGTGGCAAATAATACAAATCGTTGGCAACAAAATCAGAGCCAATCCCAATATGTTTTACCAAAAAAAACCACAAAGGTCTGGCAAAAAAGGTCGTTATTGATCCATAGTAATGACCACCCTGTATCTTTGAAAATAAGAACGAACTTTCCGATAGGGCATCCTTGCCCCAATGGCCACCATTTGACGTGTCAGTTTCCCGATTTTCCATTCTAAATTAATGATCTTGTATAGCTTCATCCCGGGGACCATCTTCAGCGGTTTCTCTCTACACTTTCTGGTATTTTAACGGGTATTCAGAAAACTCTTCTTGGGACTCTCCCACGCTTCTTCCACTTGATCATTGCAATTTTTATGAGTGGTATGATTTTACACCTGAAGGTTTCCGCCTCTCTTTTCCCCAGTCTCTTCTGTTAGTGGGGATCTGAGGATATCTTAAGGCTTAATCCAAAATCTGTTAGTAACCGTTGATGATCACACAACACATTCTGCATTTGTAAAATAACAGCAGATTTATTTTTTCTGCTGCTTGCAATTCACTCTCCTCACTTTCTTTAACTCTAGTGAAGCCCCGCGCACTTGTGGGCCACTCTAAAAAATTCAAATAATAGTCACCTCCTTGCATTAAACAAGGTACGAATTAACAAATCAATGTGTTTTGAAGGTTTTGGAGCAAATCCCTTTAAGCCCCGCCCACTTACCGGTTAATTAATATTTCCTTCACATCCAAGTGCAAATGAAGTCACTTAGCGATAGAACGAAAGTTTATTCAGCATCTCGATTGTTTGTAAATAATCAATGTGAGTTGATGGCGGCTGCGAGTGTTGAGCCAACTATGGTAATTTATACTCTGTCAAACTCTTAACGGCCTCCATCGGAGTGGGCAGCCAATAACGGGCCATATTTCTTATTTCGAAGCCCCGGGTGCCGCGAAAGTGTATGTAAATATTCCTCTATTTACGGTTTTCTCTAGTTACCAAGATTCCATTAGCCCTGTTTGCCCGACAGGCTCTCCATTTTCTACTCAACTTTTCCTGCCAGCTTCAGCGCCGTTTTTTTTGTGCCAGACGCAATGTGTTTGTTTTCCTTATGGAAATTTCGCGATCAGATAAAAAACATTGTTTGTCGATAAAACCTAATATACTTTTTAGGGTTATTTTCAAGAAAAAAACCCATTGATGAAATTTTAATTTGGATTTAATACAGCATATTGTTTTTCACATATGACTGTTGCAGAGCTGACAGTTGCTTTAGGGTAGAGGAGGCGTGAATTATGGTAATTGTTGCCAATTCCCGCTCATAATCCTAGCCGAAACAATCGCATTTCTAAGTTGCAGGAAATAGTGTATCAGTTTAGTGGCGCTTATTCCTCAGTGGATTGATGATCACCAAAGGATTCCAGGTGAGATGAGCGCAACCGATTCCGGGTTCGGGACGGCTCGCGGCTGCTCGGCAGGGGTTTCCTCCCTTAACCAGCCAGAATGTGTGGCGTCAGTAACCGAACTGCAAACGGCAGGGGTTGGTTTGAAGCTCGCAGGAAACGCCGAAAAGTTCGCCGGCATTTCACGCGTGAAACGTATTTTCCCGGGTCGTGTGGGTGATTAATTTTTTTACAAATTTTTTATTTTTTTTGTGACACGGATCATGATCATGATGATGTTGAAAGTGTGGTTGATGTTGATGGTGTGCCGTTGCTGTGACTGTCAGACGCTCATTAGTGATAACGATATGTGGGATCAGGAGGAATCAGGTATTAAACTGCTTTAATCAGTTACGTGTAGGGGCATTATTTGACAGAGAAGGATCGCATAGAGAGTCCCGAACTAATTTAAGCTAAAGCTGTTGAATCCCTGTGCAGAGGTGATGGGCCAAAAAGGGTTTTTGATGATAGTTTTATTGAAATTAAAAAAAATAACACGCCTCTCTCTGTGGCTAATTATTGTTGGAAGTCATCATCGTGTAAACTCTTGTGTTAGTTTTCTTCTTTCATCACATTCATTTTGTGTGAAGCGCAGATGAAGGAAAAAGTGGACGAACTCAATTAGTTATTGGTAAAGGCAATTTAACGAGCATCGTATATGTATATTTATTATTAATAAGATATTGCTCGTTCACCTCAAAAACTCTTCAAAAACCTTAGTTAAGCACCGGCACCTATTTGTCTTGCAGTATTTAAAAAATCCGAAGCAGGTTTCTGTTGAATTGTTCATCTGAAAATCCGGCAGCGTAATTAAATATTCGTCTAAACGACGGTGAAGTTTGGTAAGTTTCAAGCCGGCAAAGTTGCAATGGAAAAATAGTTCGAATGAGGGCCAGTTTTTGTGCGGAAAGTTTCGCCGCCCAGTGGAAACACCAGCATGCGGGTTTCGCGGAAGCTCGAAATTTACTTAAACTTCGATCGCAATCTGGGGGTTTTAGCGTTCAACCCTTGCCGTCCTTCTCGTTTCTATAGCGAAAGTTCCCTAATTAATATTTGGTTGTTTTCAAATATAGTTCTGTTATAAAGTTTTCACTCACCTTTCGCCCTCTCCATTCAGCGATGGCTTTATTCAGTGATATCTTAATTCCCACTGAGTGGAAAGTTTCGAGTCTTCGAGAGCACTTCCAGTGCTGTGGGAAGTTTACTTTCAAAGGGGAAATTTATTTACAGATGAAGTATTCTGTATACATATAATTCCAAACGGTTTTGAATATTTGTCTTTTAATTCGCTTGGAAGTGGAATTAGATAGTCCTATGGGCCGGAAGGAGGGCTCGAGATTCGTTAACGGCCTTTGTTTCCACGATTTTAAACTTTCGAATTGCGCTCCGCTCGCTCCTACCTGGTTGACGCTCGCTCCGGGTTTTCCATTTATATGGAAAACAACATCCCGATCTCATTTCTTTTGTGGTTGATTTTTTACCTTTGCACTGTTAAGTGTGGGTTTAGTGTCTATTTGAAGATGGAAAGTTCCATTCCTATCAAGCGATCGGCATGCTCTTGCATACAAAGTTTCCGACTTTGATACTATTTTTTGGACAACAGGACTTATTAGTTTCTGGTTTCTGGAATAGGAGCGCATAGCAGTAAGCATGACCAACCAGAGGTCATGTTTGCAAATAGGGGATTTACGGATTCTATATTTAAAAATTTAATTTTTACTGAAAATTTAGTTTTCCATGCAACTACAACTTGTAATTTAAAAGTGGAAACCTTTAACCTATGCGAGGGAGCAACTTGAACTTTTCATGCTCTATGGAAAACTCCTTCAGCTGAGAAACACGCGAATTGAGAATGCTAGAAAGAATAGAAACTATGGGGTTAATCTGCAACGGTATTTGTAATGAAACTCAACGTTGAATTCTCAAGATTTGTTTGCTTTGTTGTCATGATAGTTTGGAACATTTGATGAAGAATTTTATTAATTAGTGTCACTTTCATCCCACATAAGCTCTGTTTTTTATATTCGTCTCTTTCTGAATTATGTTGACATCGCTCCGTTGTTTGGTAACTCTGCTTTATTAGAAATTCCTCCATTCCTCTCGATAATCTCTTTTTGCTCAATTTGTTGTTTCCATCTGGTAATGAGGAATTTTAGTTTTTTTTTCACAAATGTACAAAACCATTCTAGAACACAACAGTGGATTAACAACGAGTGTCGCATAAGTAAAAACATAAAGGAATACATTGATAGGGACAAGCGAGACACAGAAACGACAGAACGGATCAAGAAGAAAAGCGCATAAATTAGAGAAAATACAAATCTGTACGGAGAAGTAAGAACAGGAAATGTGAACTTGAACTAAGAAAGACACCATAAATAAGCGCAAGATCTTGAACAAGACAAAGACCAACTAAGACGCTTAGTTCAATTTGGGATACAATCATAAATGCAGTAAATTGCGACAAAGAAAGTTAGTCAGCTTAACAAGAAAACAGAACGATGATGAAACGTCAGAGCAAAAAATTAAGTAAACTACAAGAGCAGATAAAAACATGAAGAAAAGCACAGAGAAAAATGTAGTAATTTGCACAATAAACTACGGGAGCACAACAAAATTTGACGCAAAATTAAGAAAAGGAATTAAGCCCCATCATTAATCAAATAGAAAATTCAGAAGTTGAACGTGAAAACAGAGAAATTTCTAGGTACCTCATTTTATACCTGAATAAAGCACCAAGCAAACAAGCGAAGAATCGCTAAGAAACAGGAAAGAATAAAACAGAAGAGGAAGGACGGAAATAGGCCGTAATAACAGGCAAGGACCAGGTGGAAAATGTTGTTGAGGTTCCAACTTTAAGAAAATATTTAATTTAAACAGAAAAACACTGAAAATTGTGAAATGGAGATGCAGTTTAGGGGTTGAAAACCGTTTTTTCAGATTTGCGGCGAAACATGACCTGTTAGCGGAAAATGTGAAAATTCGTATCGGCACTAGCCTAAAAGTAAATCAGTAAAAAAGAACTTTGAATTACGAGGAATCGCAGCGAAAACGCAGTAAAAACGTAAACTAACATTAGCAACAAAAAACTGGGAAAGTGTAGCAAAATATGAGAGAAATAAATAAAAAAACGTGCAATAATGAGACAAATAAAAAAGTTGCGATATAAATTTTTCGTAATAATTAGTTTTTTTGCGACTTGCTGTTACTAACGTTGAGAAAATAGTTTTGAGTGCGTTTCTAACGTGTTTGCCTGAATCGCAATAGATAATAAGACGCAAGCCACACAGAGGAAACCGAAGAACGAAATAAGAAGTACTTGAAGTAAATGACAAAACGTTTGAAATTAAAGAAATAAAATAAGACGCTTAGAAAGAAATAGCAAAACCATAGAAAAAATTTCAATACCGACAGGAGAAATGATCGGGGTAAAACATGGAGAAAAAAACATGAAGAAACTCAAACATTTTTTGCAAAAGAAATAAAAAACCAAAATTCTGTATTTGGCAATCTCTCCCGCACCTCGTGGGTGAGACGATGCCTTGGGTTAGTTTGGTTGTTAACATTGTTAGTTTTCGGCAACTGTTTTCTTCCCACACGGCATGTAGTGGTTTTTAAAGGATGCCGCCAAACATCCTATGCATTCATTTTCGTCGAAAGTTCCGTCGTCTGTGGAATCGTTTGCTGAAAACAAGCCATCTTCTTCAGACGAAGAACTAACCAAACGTCGTTTTGCGGAGTTATTTCTAGCAGCTTTTTTGTCTCCAATTCCTTGGGGATGTTTTGGTCTGTCTTCTTTTTTTTTCTAGTTTTTCTAATTGATTTGTTTGACATGTTATTTTACTTACGGCTTTTTTTCTTTTTCTCTGTTCAATCTCTTATGTTTCTTAGCTGCAATAAATATTGAATCAATTAAATTTTTGCAAAGAATTTCCTTCGCTTGGTTTGATTGTTGGTTGTAAGGACTGGAACTTGTCCAATCATCCGCAGCCACCGAAAAAGCATAATTTGTCGAGGTATGGGTTCTTCTCCCACACTTTTGGAACTTGGTTTATGTTATTTGATGTTAGAAACACAAATGTTTGGACGTAGGTGCAAACACCAGACTCTGCAACTTTCGAATGTGGGTTACACAGCTTTCTTACTTCAGTTTCGCCCAAAAAGGATGCTCAGCCCATACTATTTCCTTTGATAAATTGTTGTTTTGCTAAGCGTGCACGTAGTGTCCTATCAGGAATGTTATGAGTGTGAGCGGCTTGTCTGATGGGGACCTTTGTTTTGAGTACAGCTTCCACAACTCTCATCAAGTCCTCCTGTGTCCATTGTCCTCTTGTACTCTTCCGAACGTTGTAAAATGTTGGAAATTTGGATCTAAGAATAAAAAAAAACTTGAGCCTGTCCCAAACTTATGGGATAGATGACGCACCTCTTTACGTTACGATATATCCCGAGAGATGGTTTAGGCGCTGTGAATACAGCTTCTTCAATAACGCCACTTTATGCCTAATGCGACTGTCGTCGGTTTTTAACAGATTCGTGGCGAACATTAGTTCAAACTAAATATCTTTCAAAATTCTGCAGTCCTCACCAACCAAATATCTTGAAAGTCTACAGCACTTTGGCCACGATTTTTTCTGAGCCGCAAGAATAGACCGTTAGCATGTGTCGTGTCATCTCTCCCTGATTTACCCTAAGTTTGACTAGAAAACATTTGTTAGAGCGATTAAAAGGGGTAAAAGGGCAAGTGCTGAAAGAAATCAGGGAATAAAAATTAAATGAAAAGTGGAAAGTGTGACCTGCGTTTCTTTGCCTGAGCTAAAGTAAAAAACCACAATTAAGCAAATAATGAAATGTCAACGAACAAATGAGGCAGACAACCGAAGGATGAGGTGAATGAAGGGGATGGGAAGAAAAGCACATAAAGAAGAAAGACAAACGAGAAAAAGCCATAAATAAAGCAGGTAAATCAGGCAATTAAGCAAGAACCTTGATAAAACAAAAGTTCAAAATGCACAGACTCCATAGCCCCCTAGGTATCGCAGATTAGCTCTATTCTTTGACTCTATTGTCACTCTGATCACTTTAGTGTCTGGGTCTACGTGTTTTCATTGAATTCAAATCCATTCATTTCGTTCAAGGGTGTAAAAAAATTTATTTATAAATTTTATATCTCGTCAAGCAATTAGGATTTATTTGTCAAATGTTAAAAAAAGCACGGCTCATAAGCGTACTTTCAAGGCAACTCCTACTTTAAGGTGAGTACAGCTAAAGGCCCCTTGGCATCGTAATAGGGTGAATGAAATTTGCTAAACCTGAGCAAACCGCGCCCTTAGACATCTTCGATGAAAAACTCATTACACGACAGAGCCGTGTAATCGAAAACATGGAATTTATATTTGTTTTTGCCGCAACCGCCAGTGAGTTATTCGCTTTAAAGTTATTCGAGAAAATATCTTTTCAAAAGCATCGTTACAGCCTCAGAAATTGAAAGTCACATTTAAATAGCTATTGACGTCAGTTCCAGTGATATGTGCCCAAGTTTTATTGAAAATTTATCAACTAGGTTATGCTAAAGTGGAGGAGTTGCGAAAGAGCCACGGATAAAACGTACGAGGCAGGGGGATGATTTTATTTTTTCCTCTCCATGCGTGTGCGAAGTTGCCGGAAATCTAATCTCTATTGTGCTCGGTACTGAAGTTTTCGCCACTTCCTGCACTACTTTTCAACAGGATAATAACAGTCTAGTTAGGGGAATATTGCGCCGAGCCTGAGAGTTTCCATTTAAATAACTTCACTCAAGTCATATGCAGCTAGATGTAATATATCTTTATTGGATACCTCCAGACGTTGCTCTTTGCGAAACGGCATGCCAGCCATATCTGGTAGTGATTTTAAAGCCGCGGCTTAATTCGCTCCCATTAAATCAATTCAAGGAGGTCAAGAAATGCCAGCTTACTAATGACTTCCGCACAAGTTTACGCTGTTGCTCTAATTCCCTCGGCCAATAATTCTTTCTGGAGGACGCCGATTCGGCAGTGGCGATTATTTTCCTTTTCACTTCCTGCCCCCCAGTCAATAAACTACAATTCCGGCCGAAAAAACGAGCTAAAGCAATAACAGTTTTCGCGTAAATATCCATTCAAAGCTTATTGTTTTAGATTTGTCATCGGCGAGAAAACGGGCCCAACCAGAAGCGAAACGGCAACTTTCCCAATTTTATGCCGCTCTTCGTCGTGGTCGCCTCGGTTAACTACGATTTATGCCCTCCTTACTTCACATATATTTCCGTAATCTAGCCCTCTTCAGATGCAATTTTTCTTAATAATATATCCAGCCATCTCGAAGCTGCTAAACATCTGTGATCTATTTCATTACGATTACCGATAATAACTGTCTGCTGCAGCCCGGGAATTTACCTTATGAGTTTATGGAGATGATGCTGTGTAATAGTGAATCATTTTTCATCTAATAGCTTCTATTGATCGCTGTCATTATTACAGTGCTTTTAACCCATCAGTTTAAAGTTGGTTAAAGTTTTATAGCCAATTATCTGACGACGAACGAAAAGTCTTCTTGAAGACTGTTAATATTGCACACCAACGGTTTTAAATCTCTTGGAAGCATTGTGGATTTCTCGGTTTATTCACATGCTCAGAGCAACGAGAAAACTTTCTTGGAAACAGAGAGTTTGTGAGTTAGTTTTTTTATTTTGATTAACAATGAGTTGAAATCAAGTGAGAGGCACATAAATGGAATTGGACTAGACGCATAAGTTAAAACAAAAGAACAAATTGACAGGACAAGCGAGGCACAAGCACCGGACAGAACGGACCAGAAGGAAAGCGCATAAATTAGAGAAAATACAAAACCGTACGGAGAAGGAAGAGCAGGAAACGGTGAATTTGAAGTAAGGAAGGCAGCATAAGCACAATATCTTGAACACGAAAAAGATCAAATGCGTCTAATTCAACAAAGAAAGTTGATCAGCTTACCCAAAAAAAAAAATAGAACGATGATGAAAGGGTAGAGAAACAAATTAAATAAAACTACAGGAGGAACAAAAACAGATAACAAAAAAAACGAGAAGTAAATTTTAGAGGAAAATGATAAAAATGAAGAAAATTAACTCAAATGCGGGCAGGAAATTGAACACTAAAGTACGGGAGCACAACAAAAGTAGAGGCAAACTTGCGTAAAGTAATTAAGGGCCATCATTAATGAAAAAGAAAATGCAGAAGTTGAGCGTGAAAACAGGGGCAATTATTAGGCATGTCACATTATACGTGAATAAAGAAGCAAAAAAAACATGCAAGAATTTGCTAAGAATCAGGAAAGGTTAAAACAGAACAGGAAGAAAGGAAAGTAAATCGGTAAAAAAATTAATTACGAGGAATCGCAGTGAAAGGGCAGTTAAAACTGTAAACTATCATTCGCAACAAAAAAATGGGAAAATGTAGAATGTTGTGTATATTTTCCTGACTGTACTTCAATTTATTTCAAAATTTCCTGGGTTTCAGTCAATTTTAATTGTTTATTATTTAAAATGTTACAAATACGTTTCGGTGTCTTTCTCCACCATCATCAGTTTGTGTATACAGTGTGTCCAGTATAAAATGATGTACATGGGGATATTGGAAACCGTTAGAGTTACAGGGTGGACCAAATGGGGAAAAAGTTGCGCAATCAGGTGCCTATAAATAATCCGTCATCAATTTCTTTGAACTCGGAATAACAACGGATATACAGGGAAAAGAAGAAAAAAGTGCGTTTTATAAAATCCTTTATATCGTGTTTATTATAAAATATACAATAACGAAATTTTTCATGGTGGGGGGTAAGAAATGAGCGTGAATTTGAAAATAAAGTAAAAAATAATCTAGCCCACTATGTTCAATGAGGCCGAAGTCAACTTTTGTTTTTCTTATGGGCGCCATATTGAATTTCTGCATTTTTAAATTCCCCTTTAAATATGCTCTTCAGCCATGTATAACATGTTTATGTTCGGTCAAGATAAATAATTAAAATTAAAAAATTAAAATTTAATGGTAGTAGGCATTGATATTTCTATTAATTATTACTTTAAATTATTATTGATCATACATCGAACACTGCAAAAGAACAAGTAACATTTTAGGATTAAAGTAGGTGTTCAAATAAGCCACCGTTTTCTCGCACGCACAACATACATCGTCTCATTACTGCTTCACAGGATTTTCTGATCATTTCTGGGGTAATTCTGTTAACAGCTTCTATAACAGCGTGTCCCAGCTCCTCTTCAGTTTCGTATGACCTACAGTATACCACATTTTGAGGAAACCCCATGCAAAAAAATCAAGCGGTGTTATGTCAGGGGGATCTCGCAGGCCATCTTACTGGTCCCAGCTTGCTTATCGACTGTTGGGAAATTCGTGATTTAAAAATTCTGTGATAATACGTTCATTATGTGGCGGCGCTCCGTCTTGTTGGAAATACAAGTTTTGCAGGGTAGCTACTGGGACATCCATAAGTGCTTCCGCTACGTTAGTTTGTAAGAGGTTAATATTAATTAATTAATTAATAATTAATAGAATATCAATGCCTACTACCATTAAATCTTAATTTTGTTAATTTAATTATTTATCTTGAGCGAACAAAAACATGTTATACATGGTTGAAGAGCATATTTAAAGGGGAATTTAAAAATGCAGAAATTCAATATGGTGCCCATAAGAAAAACAAAAGTTGACTTCGGCCTCATTGAACATAGTGGGTCTAGATTATTTTTACTTTATTTTCAAATTCACGCTCATTTCTTACCTCCACCCTGAAAATTTCGTTATTGTATCTTTTATAATAAACACGATATAAGGATTTTATAAAACTGCACTTTTTTCTTTTTTTTCCCTGTATATCCGTTGCTATTCCGAGTTCAAAGAAGTTGATGACAGATTATTTATAGGCACTTGATTGCGCAACTTTTTCCCCATTTGGTCCACCCTGTAACTACTAACGGTTTCCAATATCCCCATGTACATCATTTATACTGGACACACTGTAAAGTTGCTACCAACTCACATTTGACTGGTCAATCTTGAGTAACCAGTCAAATGTGGGTTCTCAGTGACCATCAAATGTGAAGTTGGTAGCAACTATATACACCAAACTGATGATGGTGGAGGAAAGACACCGAAAACGTATTGTAACATTTTTAATAATAAACAATAAAATTGACTGAAACCCAGGAATTTTGAAATAAAATGTAGAATGTAAGAATGTAAAATACTAGAGAAATAAATATAAAACGTACAATAATGAAACAAATAAAATTTGGCGATATAGATTTTTGGTAATAATTAGCTTCTGGCCCCTTATTGTTCCTAACCTTCTATTCTCAACGATTCTAAACGATTCTCAAAGTTAGTGGCATTTTTTACTTTTAAATATCGTCAAGATCCAACATTCTTTGTCCGAAATCCTTTGAAAGTAATTTTAGATTAATCGTATCTTCCACAGGCTAAGAGCATGGCAAAGTTCTGAAAACCGACAGTCTTCGACTGAGTGGAATGAAAGCCACACTCCTGGTAGAATCCCTACAACTGTCTTTTATAACGGTTTTCTAAAATTCGGTGCAGCAGTTAAATCATTCAAAATATAACTGAGGTTCAAAACTTGTCAAGCCATTTTTTTCAAATTTATGTTTTTTTTTCTTCTTTTCAGTTAAAAATGCACACTCAGAGCATGGCAAAGTCACGAAAATCGCTGGTTATGATGAGACCGCTTCAGGACGACTCATTTTTCATCTTGGGCTTGTTATAGAACTGAACTATTTTCTCAAGAAAGTTGCAGTCATATTAAAAATGATCTGTTTGAGGTTTAAAATTCTTCAATTCAGGACCTTCAACATCAGGCATTCTTTTTTTTAAATTTCGTAACAGTATTATTTACCCATTTCTTTTCCACCATGCTAAAAGCATGACGAAATTTTAAGGTAAAGGTATTTTAAGGTAGTCTTGAATCGGATGAATGATGTTTACTTTTTCTGCTCTGTTTTGTGATGACATTGTTATAATATTTTTTTACGAACTGGGGATTCTTTATCGTTGATTGCAGAATTATCGTCATTTATTTAATTCAGGCTCAAAAATCTTCAATTCAAGGCCCTTAACATCACAAGAATTCAAATCCTTGCGAAGTATTTCTGATTTGTCTAGATGCTTAAAGCATGACTTAAAAATTACACTAAAATGTATTGAGCGATGAGATTGGTTTTAACGAAACGAATCCGCAAAGTTGCTGACATTTTTAGATCTGAAACAAGTGGGTTTTTCGGGTTTTTAGGCCGTCGTTCGGTAGAATTTCTTCTTGACGTTTCCCAAGCACGTGTGGCTTGCATCTTCAGAAGTGGTTTGCTTGAACGCTTACACTGTTCTGATCGCGCGAGCGTTCGCGTAAGCGTTCAAGCAAACCACTTCTGAAGATGCAAGCCACACGTGCTTGCGAAACGTCAAGAAGAAATTCTACCGAACGACGGCCTAAAAACCCGAAAAACCCACTTGTTTCAAGGAATGGCCTCGAAAGTCTATCTCTTTTGATTTTTAGATCTGTTTTAAATCTCTTGTTCTTGGACAATTGATCTCCCGTATTTCGCTTTGCTGAGAGCATGACTAAATTTCTAAATGGGCTTGATTTCTGCCAATGCTTTATTGATTTTGATCAAACAATTTTCGAAAGCTTTATGATTATTTAGCCACGCTATGAGCATGACTAATTTCTTAACTTGACTACAAGAGCATGGCACGACGGAATAGTCTAGAAAATAGTGAATTACATGGACTTATTGTTACGTTTTCGGGGTTAGTAACTCGCTCTGTTTGTAAACAATATATTGACCACAAAGCGAATTATAACCAACAATACTCGTTCTACTATTTAGCCTTGATTCAATAGCTCGATCACTAGCTAACTAACTATGGTGCGTCGCGCTTACTTTATATAGCCGTTTGGCAACACTCGAATATTCTGGTTCAATTATGGAACATTCCCTATTCTAAATCTGTCGAGCTGTCTCGAACTTTCAGTAGTCATCTCATTGCCAACGTTGCCGCTACGGATTATTTTTCCGCGCTCGCCGCAACAATATTAAGATTCTAGGAAGAGACGACTAGTAAGGGATTGCAAATAGTTTTTGACTGATTGTTCAGACATAAATCCATGGTATAAGCACAAGTATTTGACTCACAAGACTAATTTCGGATCTAGCAATCCTCACCAGTGGGGCTTAGTTTATAAATGAAACCTGTATGAATTTAGTAAGTATAAGTAGAAAAGTGTTAGAAAAGTACAAAATTTTTCATGTGGGATTTGTAAGCTAAGCCTGTGGTGGTGAGACTTGCTTCAGACAGAGTCACGGGACTGTGGAGCCAACTTTACCCGGTGAGCTTTTCTTAATCTAGAACCTGATGGGTACTTATGGAAGATTTTATCTCAAAAGCATAACACTATCCGAGTTTATTCTCCTTAAATACTTTAAGAAAGTTTGAAGCCATTAACAACCTTTGCGATAGCAGATTATGCACGGTATGAGTTCACGCCACCAATTCTAGATTAAACAGGAAAATTTCCGATCGTGCAGAGACTTGTTCTTGGCTTTCTTCCATCCCTAGTTTTCTTCCCTTGCCAACTTCAGCAAACTTAGTCAAAATAAAATTAGATATAAACTTTCGCTGGAACTTGGGAAACCTTGACATGAGCCCAAGCTTGAATTTGGACTCCAAACTTGAACTTGAGCCCTAAACATCCGCAAGAGCATCGAACAAAACAGTGAAAAGCGGTAAAACTTTTGTAAATTTTAAGAGACAACCAAACGTTTAGAAACAGACAAACAAATTTGGCTGCTTTTCTCTATTTGACATTTTATTCGGTGCTCTTGAGGATGTTGTTTGTGCAAGACTTTGACTAAGGCCATGATGATGACGTGATTGTCGAAAGCGCTTGGCCTGAAATTAAATTTGATGATATAAAAAGACATCTTGAGTTAGATAGACACAAAATAAGAAGCTAGTTTCATTGAAGGTATTCAAAGTGTACACCCACTTCTCTTTTTTTAACTATTGGTTTTTGATGTCTTTCAGCCCAAAAAACAGTCCTAGTAGAACGTCTATTTAACGTTCCATTACAGCTCTTAAAACCTACAGCTTTGGAGAAGTCATGTCACCCTTTTCCTAAACGACTCCACCATTGCTGCGTTCTTCGCAAAGTTTCCAAAAGGAGTTGCGGAACAAACCAAGTGTTATTCCCATTCACCACCACACAACGTCCATTTTCCGTCCCTGATGACAAAACTTGCCACATACTTGA